>CAXIVR010000004.1:132549282-133149282 GCA_964035755.1 Teleogryllus oceanicus
CATTAAATTTAATGTAAGGTACATTAATCTCCCTTTAATCTACAAGGTACATTAAAATTCATGTACAGCCGTACATTAAATCGACATTAAATTTAATGTAATTTCTGACATGTAGACTGGGACCAATGTGGGTCACCACATCACTGCACCCACGCCAGACATGGTCAAGGGCGATTAGGTCGGGGGTAATTTCTGCCTCGGCCGCGGTGGGCGCGCGGGCGGCGGGGGCGGGGCCGGGGGCGGGGGCGCTCCCGCAGACGTGGCAACGTCGCCCTGCTAATGAGGAAGTTTTCGTTAATTACGCCACCGGTAGCGGTCGCGCCGAGATGCAGGTATGGGGCGATGGCGCCGGCGCGGGAGGGGATGTCGCGATGCGGCGCGTCTCCCGGCCTACCGACCGCTACCAGAACGCCCCCCCCCCTCTCCGTCAACCCCCCGGGGGGGGGGGCATGTTTGCGTGGAGAAAGTGAGGGGTTAAGAGTTTGATGAGACTCGCGCTTCGCTTAGCGGCTTGCGAGTGAAATTCGAACGTGATGGTAAAAGTAGCGCATCCGTGCATGTGTTTAGCGCAGAAGAACATTAAAATGTGATTTATTCATGTAAATTTACGACTCACGGTGTCCGCTCTTTATGTTTGCGGAGATGGGTTGAGAATAAATTGCTGTAGCATATGGTCGGAGAGTCGCTTCTCCAGCGGCGATAAACGTATTTTCTGCGAAGCAGATGTTCAATTATAAGTGACTCATTTGAGAGTAAAAATTGCCTTATTCAGGAGATTGATGCCTAAAAAATTTTCATTGCCTTAATGACTCTTAAGAAGCTTGTGACTATGGATTTTCAAAATCAGTTGAGGATGCCGGAAGTATCACACGCAAATTATCAAATAAATGGCAAATGAGCTATAATTGCACCGGGAGAAACTTTCAGGATTGTTTTTTTCGATTCATATTTTCTTTATTTACACAATTATCCTTCACTGTTTCGTATTATTAACGCAATAATTGTCTAACCTCCCGGAACGAGCTCCAGCACTTGAGTTACACCAACGTGCCCTGCAGTTCGAATCCGGTAGTGGATTTAGCAGTCACTGGCTTCGAAAGTATTGCGCGCCAGCGGCCCTCGTGGGGGATGGCACCGACGCGTCCGCTAGCGCAGACAGCCCGGCCAGTCCGTGCCCTATCAGCGGGACGTGCCGCTGCCGACGCGGCGGGGCGCGCCGCCGTGTGCGGAATTTGGCGCCACCGCCACCGCCACCGCCACCGCAAGCGCCGGCGCCGACGCCCTGCCACGCCGCATCCGCAGATAGCAGCCTCGTGCGGAGCAGTGACCGTTTGTGTACCGCGAGCGCAACGCTTCCCACCCGAGCCGTGTTGGTTGGGCGGAGTGTGTCTCGTTTCCCGGAATGCGGGAGCGTCTGGCTAGTTAAAGTGCTCTGATACGGAACGTCCGGAACAAACATCGGGCTTCTACAATGTCAGATTCTTGAGTTACGTAACTGGAATGCGGCGTATTTATTCTTAAAAGATTTCACTCCAAGGAACGTAACGTGAATAGAACTACAAATGCGCATGAAACCTAATCGAATTCGCGGTGCCGTATTAACCGTCTGATGGGGCCTAATACGCTTGTATTTCAACTATATAACTAGTACAATCGATGGGCAGAAGAAAATTCTTTTGCCAGTGTGTGTATGTGACGTTTCAAAATGTATGTCAACCCTTTCGCTGAATGAAATAATAGGTACATTAATTTATGATCGTTGCGGTGAGTGCTCACTATGCAACGATTTGAGGGCTAATGGAGCTCTGAACGTCGTGATGACTCAAGACTTTTGTGGAATCACGTTAACTTAGGATTATTATAATTCAATATTTTTCTCACTGAGACGCTTTTAAATATTTGCAATCGCCTTTTAATATCGTGCTATATTTTTTCTCGAGTAGACGAAAACGTGAGAAGTATAACAATGTAAAATATTGCTGTTATAAAAACATTTTTTATGGCAATGTTTTGAGCCAATAGTAACTGCCTGTAAGTTCATGTGTGCACTTACTCTGTCTAAACGTGAGTCGTCCAGACCCACCGCAAGGCGGAGGCCAGTGCTGCGGCCGGCGTGTGGACAACTAGCGCTGCACGTCGGAAGTCGAGCGCACGAAAGGCGGGCGCTCGTGCCGGCGAAGAGCCGCCATGTTTGTCAGACCTCTCGGAGCCATTCACACTTCCTTTGTTACATCAGATACTCTTCTAACCTTTTTTTATTTTTAAAACTGCGAAGTAATGTTTTGTTTTGTACTTGCTGAATGTAGGCTGTACGTCTGAAAGTTGCAAACTTTTGTAGAGGTTTGTTTGTAGGAATACTGTGTTCGATGAATATACGTGTACATTTAAGTATCTTATTGTTTGGAATATGCAATTCACAACATAATGTGCTATTTACAACACTTTCGTCTGGCATACTTATAAATTGAGTAATGTAACACGAAAATGACGCATTATTAAAATAATTTAGTTCAATGATTGGGTAATTCATGCGGTTGGACGTAGCTATACTTATTTATTTTGCGTTTGTCCTAAGTAACAAAGAAAACTTACGTGATGGACACGTTTTGAAAGTGTTAAATTATAAACAGACTTATTGAAATACAAATTTAAAAATGTTTGTCGTGTTTATTTTACACGAGATTCTCGCTATGACCAGAGGAGCTGCGGGTTGACCTATTTCCTAGACGGAGAACTTTTGGACTTGGGTTGGGCGGCAGCAATTCCGCTTGCGACCTATGATCGGGGCGACGCTGGTCGCGTGTTTGCGAATCTCGCGCCGGAAGTCGATCACGCGTCGACTGGTGACCGCAACTACCGGTGGGTCGCACGACTCATGCTTGGCACGCGCTGCGAGGGGTGACGAGAGCGCGTGCGACCAGCAGCGCAGCGGTGTGTGGAGGGTTGCCTAACTGCGTGGAGCAGGGGCTAGCGAGGTGCTGTTTTCTGCTACTTATAGATGTCAAATGGGATGTGAATGCCCGTTGTAATGGATTGTATGTAATTAGTTAGGCAATAATACTAATATTTTATACTACCTAGATGTGCGGAACTTATGCATTAATACAATTTTGTTTATTGCTCCGTTTTCTGATATTTTATTTAATATCTTAAGTTCGAAGTCTCTTGCCCAATTAAGTCCTTTACAATTGTGTACGGGGAGTTGCGTCACATTAAAAGTTTCAAGATAACCAGCTTCTGTTAGCATTTTCAAACTCCCCAACTTCTGAAAGATCTCGTGTCTGAAATTGTATTTGCGTATCACTTGTCAAAAGGAGATCACGAAGTGTAAAGCGATTGTAGGACTATTCAGAGCGCGGGAAAGTTTCCTAAGTTATCACCTCTCGATGACCTATTAAACTTCTGTCTCTCCTCAATTTTCAAGTTAGCTCATCATCTCCGAGAATGTTTAAGTTGACTGTGTCTTGTTTGAGGTCCAATTTAGCGAACTCGCAGTCGCTCGCCTTGTTTGGAGGCTGTTTCGTGATGCGGGCGCCCGAGGGGCGTCTCCCGCAGCGTCCAAAGAGATGCCTTTTTCCGCCGCCACCGCGCGTCGGTCGCGGAGCCTGCGCGTCGCGAACTTCGTGTGTTCTTCGTCTGTTTTGTGTGAGCCCTCTTTCCTGCCCGCTTCCCTTCTCAGTCTGTTCCGACCAACGCTTGCCGCGGGGCCACCGCCTCTGCATCTCCACTGCTACCACAGTCTCTTTTCGGTAGCTGCCGCCTCGTCTTCACTCCCACCTGAGCAAATCTTCCTTTCCTCCGTCTGCTCCTTCATTCATGGTAGTTTTCGTTGCTGGCTACAATGGACGCTTTTCACTTATCCCTTGGAAGTATTACTACTGCTGCCTTAAGTAACCTTTTCGCTGTAAGTAGCGTAATGGGTGATGTAATACAGAAATTGTTGGTGTATGAAAATGCGTTTCGAACCGTACATAAGACATGGACGTGTAATTGGGACATGGTTATCAGGTTATAGCACGTGCATCATGACACTTGTATCTAAATGAAGAAATGGGTCCATTCATTCATCCAGTTCGGGTACAGTGGGGCTACAGGTTGAGGCGGAGCAGGCGCGTGCCCTACGCTTGTCGAAAGAAGGGATCCGTCAAAATTCGAAAAAGAAGAAAAACAAAAGAAAAGAAAAAATCAATAAATAAAGGAAACTGCACACTTTTTTCTTGCATTAACTCGCTCGTTGAAGCCACTTTTGGCTTTGTCATCCTATATGCCATTGTTCGGCAACTTACGAATATATACTAGCTGGTTAGCTACACAACGTCCGCAAAATATTAATCATAAATAATAGAATACGTTTTAGTTCATTAACGTATGAAATATCATTTTATGTAAATTCGTTAAGACATACTTGTTTTTGAACAGCCGTTTTTCACAATAGGATCACATCAATAGGGTACTTGCGGTGAAAATCACAATTCCAACCTCGCCAACGGTCGATCGCTAGTGACGTATGTCCAACCTCAAATGGTGTGATTAAGATAATGCGCTCTCTCTTCTACCATTTGTGCCTGACAGTGCCAGTATTTTAATCTCCCTCCAACCTCCACGTTCTAGCAACACGGTGACGTCCCAACCATGGTTCCAGCTTCTTTTTTACCCTGTTGTCTTTAATAAATTATTCAAAGCATAGCGTTGCTCGATGAGACATCGAATTCGAATCTCGTGGATTACAAGAAATTGCTGGGTCCATTGACCGATCGCAGGAACATGGGTATCAAAATGGTTTACGGAATCGGGTCCCGGTTGAGGTAATATAACTTCGAATGGTTTACTCATTTAATACGGGTTAAAAGTAACAAAGAGCAACCGTAGCAATAGCTGGGCTGAAGAAACCTTCCACCGAATTTTTGAAGAGCCATAAAGACAATGCTAATTAAATGCGGTTGTCGTTGTAGACTCTCGCTGTCGAAGGCGTTCGTCTTGCCGTTGCCGTCCTGCGGCCCCGCCCGCTCCACCGCGCCGCGCCGCTCGATGCCTCAGCGATTGAGAGCGCTGCCGCGTAACTGCGCGCCCCATTAGAGAAATGACCAGGCCGCGTTTCACATAATTTTCTTTCCCCCCCCCTCCCGTCTCCCTCCCTTCCGGTAGACGAGAGGGCCGCTTTCTTCCCCGAAATATCACTAAAGACGATCTCTCCTTTTCACAACCGGCTAAGAAAGGGTGGAAATCGACGTGAATGAATGTAGCAGTTTGAAGCGGAGAGTGGTTCTTGAAAGGTTAAATGTCAATAGAAAAGCGCTGCGAATGGGTGTGTTGATGGGAGATTTCTGCTAACATTTTTTGTGAAAAGATCCACATTTAAAGAGTCTAAATAAACCCTGGATGCTTGAGAAAGCGCGGACGTAACCGGAATGAAACAGTGTACTCCGTTCAGTAAAATTTTTTTCCTAGAGTTGGATCTGGAAATATTTAATCCTGATGAATTGATATCCTAGTATTAAATACGCTTCAAAGTTATACTTAACCGATGCCGACATATGGCGACCTTCCATTCAGTGTTCCCCA
This sequence comes from Teleogryllus oceanicus, assembly GCA_964035755.1. NCBI lineage: Eukaryota > Metazoa > Arthropoda > Insecta > Orthoptera > Gryllidae > Teleogryllus > Teleogryllus oceanicus. The sequence continues at coordinate 132,554,845 of CAXIVR010000004.1, forward strand.
GTCATTGATTAGGGCAATTAAGCTTCACAATGATTATTTTCCCTCCTTTACTAATTTATTTGTAATCTTATTATGCAAAAATTTAGCAGAAATTCTTATATTGCATGTTAAGCCAATCTTTTTTATTGCTATCTTACTCTCTTCTATTGGTGCGAATTTCAGCTCTGTTATCTTCACAAGGGAACGGCGTTTCTAGGGAGAGTCCCAAGTGTTCGAATGGCTCGGAACGCGGTTCTGCAGCTGGCGCCACTGCCGGCGACTGGGGGAAGTAGAGCGGATGCGCGTATCGCCGGGGAGGCGGGGCGACGATTGGCGCCGTAGAAGTAGCTACTTCCGGTCTGTTATTTTTAGTTAATGAGCGCTGGCGTCTACCGCTGACGTCCCTCGCCCGTGGCCGCAGGAGGGTCCGCGCTCACTGCGCCGTCGCTTGTTTTCTTGCACTTCGTTCCGCACGTGCCCAACGACGGCTCGACGCCCCTGACCGACCGAGGAAGCCCAGGCGCGAACCGGAAACACGTCCGCTGTCATTTACGTCATTTCATTCTTCCGTTTGCCTCTCCATTATAAGCAGCCAGCTCTATAAGCACATCCTATTTACGTTACACAAAGGCTATTTCGCAAGGAAACGATTCCATGTAAAAATGTTTTTCTGACTCGATGGTTGAGAGAAGAATGAAGCCTTTAAAATAAAATAATCAAGAATCCTTTTTTGAATTTTACTATTTAACTGAGTTTCATTTAACAATGCACCTGTGTAAGCGTAGGCTTGACAACGTCCATTCATGTCACAAGTTTACGACGAGAAAACTCTCGCGCTGATTTCTGTGATTTCTTTACTAAATTGGAGACGACAGAATTGGGTCTATGTCAGTGCTAAGAAGCCTCTTCATATTTTACATACTTTCCTAGTTAGTAATGTTAGTCCTTTCTCAGTAAATTATGTTAAGTAAATTCTCTTAGATGAGATCAGAAAAATTGAGTTGGAACAATAATATTTCGAACGATTCCAAATCACGCCCATGTGAGGTTTGCAAGGTTTTACTCTAGATGTAAATTATCAAAACGCCCTTTCAAATATATGAAATCCTAGATATTTAGCATCAGTATCTGATGAAATTTGGGTATACATTTCTCTATTAACATAACAGCGTTGTTGAGCTTGTCACACGCCTTCTCTCCATCTCAGTCGTACAAATCAAACCGAAAAGACACTCGACGAGCTCCTCCTCCATTCTGCCACCATCCGACAGAGCCTGAAATGTCGCGTGTCCGTTCGCGACGAGCTGTGGGCGTGTCGTCCCCACAGTGGAGTGAACACGCGTCCGCGAGTGCCCCCCCCCCCTCAACGCGGCCGAGGGGGGGGCGGCGGTGGCTGCGAACCGCGTGTCGCGGCGACACCTGCAGCCGCGCGCCCATTCATCACGCAGATAATAATGGAATTTATGGCGCGGCCCCGCCCCCGCTCCCGCTCCAGCCCCCGGCCGAGTTAATCTGCGCCATGGACAGCGCGAGACGCACGGCCGCTGCCCGACGGAGCGGGGAGGAACGGGGCGGGGGCAGAGGGCTGGGCGGGGAGAGAGCTGTGCGGGGGCAGGGAGCGGGGCGGGGAGGGGTAGGTGCGGTGGGGCGCGGGGGAGGGGGCAGGAAGGGCGCGTGGGCAGCGCGGAAATGGCGTGGGGCAGGGAGGGGGAGGGGAGGTGTCGGAGTGCGGGGGCGGGCCGCCCGGGGCAGGTCGGGTTGAGGTGGCGCACCCGCGGTTCAGTTCGCTGCTGGGCGCCCGCGATTTCCTCTCGCCCGGCCTCTGGGCTGCGAAAAGGTCAAGTCTATTAGCTTTTTGCGGCAGGAGCTGAGGCTTTCCGGGTTTTAAGACGAGTGAAAGGATGCTTCTCCCGCACCCAGATATTGTTTTCCTTTTAATTCTAGGCGATTTCTAAATCTTTCTGAATTTGAATTATACAATATTAAAAAAAATCCCTTACCCCTGCCGTCAATATATGGTCTTATGGTCAATATACAATAAATAAGAATATATTATATATTTATAACTGCCAATATACGGTCTTACCTCTTACGGTCAGTACACATTAAATAAATAAAACTAACAAGAATGAATCGGATTTAATTGGGTCGTCCAAATTGGCGACTACTGTGGAAGACGACATTATTATAATCCTATGTAATTATTAATAAAGTAAGACCTGCTACAACGATATGCAAAACATGTTTTGAATACTTCTAACATATACGTGATTCATAATAAACTAGAGCACATTTATATTTTTTGTATGACGTCCATATTTGGACGTGTGTTGTCTAAATATGAAAGGACAAGCTTTTGCCAGGAGTTATCGCATTACTTCCCGGCAAGACTGTCGCGCGTCATCATGAGGACGTATTGTTTCCGAGTGTTGACGTTCGTCACAGGCGCTCCTCCAGCGCTTTCGTGTGTTGTGGTTGAGAATGTTTTTGACGTTGGTTTTGTTGCAAACAGTGTGGTTTTTTTGATAACGATTTAATATTATTAAACATTAAAACGTAAACATTTCATGCGAAATGAACTGACTGCACTGTAACCCATTTTTAAGTGTTACTTGATGTCTAAGTATTATGATTCTCTTATTACATGTTTTTTCTTTGAAGCGTAAAGTAACATTGCTTTAATTGTGTTTTGATATTGAATTTTCTTCTGGATCTTAACTAACAGCAACAATGCCAATACCCCCAGACTCTGTATTTTCGTACCTGAGTATCAAATTCGTCAGACTGGAATAGTCATTATTGTCTACTATTCGACATATTTTATGTGATGAGAGTGACGTATTTATGACTATCGGCATTGGTAAATCACAAAAAGAGCCAACTATAATGCAATCCCGTCCATCATAATGCCATATTCGCGGAGTAATTCCTACTCGCGTAGGAACATGACATGTCACATTATACTGTGTCATTTCGAAGCAAGCACATTTGTAAATCGCGCGTGTGAACAAAATTCGTTTCGAGAGACGTGCTCGGTTGGCCTGTTGCTGCCGATGGCCGCGCGGGGCGCCCTCTGCGGTCGCGGGCGATTTGCTCGCGGTTGCATCGCGGCGGGGGCGGGGCGTTGCGCGCGCGGCACAGCGACTGCAGCCGCAACCAACCAACCAACCAACCAACCGCCGCCCGAGCATCGGGGCTGGGGAGGGCGACCGGGCAACGCCGCCGCGTTCATCTGGAAATTTCACAGGCCGCTGTATCAAAACATCTCTCTTTAAGAGCACCACTCGTATTCATTTGCCAGACGTCTCCAGGTGAATCTAAAACGACCAGAAAATGTTAAGGTATCAATGTTTGTGAAAAGTATCTGGGCTGACTGACTATGAGATCTCTTTGATGGTAAAAACTGAAAAGAGCGTACGAGGAATGCTGCTTTCGTGTTGGTTTCAATCTCCCGTGCTGGACTATTTATGTCGTTTGCACTCCACCTTAAAATTTTAATTGCGTCTGTGAATTACATAATTTATTTTGGGAAGAAAAAGACCCGTCTTAGTCAAAGTGGTTACTTTCCAGATACACGTTTGATTACTCAAGCTAGCTACATCTAAGAAGCTGCAACTTCAACGCGCATCCAGGCCTCATTGAGGCAAAAATTAGACCGTAGGGCCTATCTTGGTGTGCATGCGGATGAAGTTCGTCATCCCATTAAACATTAATCACTCTCCTTCCGCTCTCAGATTAAAAAAGAACTGACGTTAAGTACGCCTGTACCCACCAACCGTTTATTTTTTGCACAGAAGCATCTGTGGTCCAATTTCGAAATAGATATGAGAACAAATTAAGAACTACCACATGGTATGATAATCTGCACAATAAGTTGTTCAGTAATACGATCTCTCTCCCAATTTACGAACATTTCTTTACGTTACAACAATCTTTAAGCACAGTACCTCAGCAACAGGTCTGAGGTTTCATGTCAAAATATCAGTACGTTAGAAAGAAAGTATTAACTGACCTCTAAAAACATTTAGTCTGATAACGTGGATAATTCTGTAATGCTTCACTGTGAACGAATGACCACAGAATGCAAGAAAACATCCATGTTCAAAATTTAAAGAAGTATGTTAATAATACATCGGCCCAAAACCATCGGTGTTTTAAAATCTACTTGAATGAACTGTAACCTTGTATTGACTTTAGATGTCCAACATTAATGTTCGCTCGAGGAACAATTTCATTTCCCAATGGCCTTAAGTAAATGTAAATATTATTATTGTTATTATTATTATTATTATTATTATTATTATTATTATTAACAACTGGAACATGGGCACTCAGGGTCATTTCAAGGAGCTAGAACTTTATTTCGGCGTTGGAGGGTAGGAAACGTAGGGACGATACCCTTTGCTTACGATATTGCATACTAATACGCTTTGATCGCCTCTCTGCGTGCGACATACGAGGAAAAGCGGAAGGTGGCATCGGAGTCATCTCTCGGGCGAGAGATAGTCTGCTCTATGAAGGTATTGTAGGCAGGATTCGCTTACTTGAAACATATTAACTTAGTGGGATCCCCATTTTAAACATTTACAAAATATGATTTTCGATCTTTTTCATTCACAAGGAAATCGTCGAACACCCATAAGCGTCGATGTTTTGGAAACATGAAAGTCGCCTCCCTAGACCACGGTGCATGGGGTGCGGGCAGGGGGGACGAGGTCTCGGGGTTAGTGAGGCCCCGGAGCGTCGCGGCGCAGTCGCCGTCCCCATTGAGCGCCGCCCCCGCCTGCGCCCTTATCGCCGACGCATCCGGCGGCGGCCAACCGCTGGGCCGCGCCGCCCCCCCGGCGCCCGCGCGATAGCAGCGCCGCTGCGGGGGCCGACGGCCCTGCCCTGCAGCCCACGGTTAGCCCCTCCCCCCTCCCTTCCCCTCCCGCCCAGCCCCATTCCGCCCCGTCCCACCCGCCCCGCCCTGACCGCCTTGTCCCGCCCTGACCCACCCCACCCCATCCCGCCCCGCCCCGCCCCGCCCCCCTTGTTCCTCCCAGCTCAGCCCCGCCCCGCCCCGTCCCGCCGCGATCGTGATGCGGGGCAATCTTCACGGCCTCGATGCTGTAGCGGTTAGAGTATCGCACTGTCATACCAAAGTTTGCGGGTTCGAACCCGATCGACGTCGTGGATTTTAAGGGCGAAAAAGTCCTTCCTTCTGAGGGGAAATATAGCCGACTATCCCATGTTAGTTGATTTACTGTATGTAAAAGATCCTCAAGCCTAAATGAAGCCTCTGAGCTAAATTCAAATTGCATGTTTCGTCGCCCAAGTAATACTTTCTTTCTCCCTTTGTTGGTGAAAGAAGCTTAGAGAAAATTTGCGTGGAAAGAGTAGGCCTCATCGCCCGAATGTCTCGCATGTAAAAAAAAAAGGCTTCAATTCAATTCCTTTCTTTTCCCCCTCTCCCATCGGATTTGCTTATTGCGATGTCTCACTTCTGGTTGCTCACAGGCAATAACCCGAATAACAGAGTAAGGAATGAAAAAAATATATTAATTTTTGTTCTAGGTTTTAATATTTTTTTAATGATATGGAAGGTGAGTTTTCAACTCTGATGATGGTTTATCACTTATATACACAATCGTAGATTTTCGTTTTGATGCAATTGCTTGGGACATATTTGTAATTGTGTAAGGAGATTTTCTTCATGGAGGAAAAATATCAATAGGAAATTAACAGAAGTATTCAGAAGTTGTAAATAGGCATCAAGTGATTCAATATATCAATAGATGACTTCACATTTAGGAAGAGAATATTAGGCTGGTGAATTGTTCGTGTCTAAATAAATCTTGTAAGGAAATCATTTATATGAAAGTTTTTCTTCATTACGTCGTTATAGTATATATTTTAACTCCCATCAATTGACATTTACAGAGGGTATTAAAAGGTTAGATTACTGCGCTTAAGAATCGATGCGTTAACATTTCAAACAACAGATAGTAGGCGCGTCGTTCCGGTCATTGTTTCAACTCGGGTCACTTCTTTTTTCTTCGGTTGGCTTTCTCCTGGTGCCATGGAGGGCATGAAATGTTAAAATAATTGTGTAATCTTTGTGATATTATGAGTAACATGTTTTACATTGAGGTGCAAAGTGTAAAGGAAAACCATAGGAGAGAAATGGACTTTAGATCATTTCCTGTTTGCCAACATGGAAGAAATTGTTGGGATCTTTCCTCAACTGTGACGAAACTAAAATATGCTTACGTTCTGTGTGATGAAGTAAGCATTCAATTTTATTTATAACTAACACCCACCCACTTCAATGAATTGAATAAAATTCTAATTTACATTAAAAATGGAAAGCGTTAGATTTAAGCCATCGGGAGTAAAATGTTCTTACATTTATTATTTTTTGTGATCAGTGTTTCAATAGAATGTTTTTGGCAGGCCTGGAACTAAAGTGGTCTATGAAACATTTTGGCTAAACTTCAAGTTGTGGTAAATTTGATCTGAACAGGTGAGCATCTATACATTCTAACGTTGACTGTGTGTCATTTGTCGTTGTATCTGCCGCATAATAAAAGTATCACATTAGTATTGGCAGGTGATTTTCTGTAAGTCGATTCTTAAGCGGTGTAAACCACATTGTACTATTCGCACCTTAGACGACTTTAGCTCCTGGCTAACCATTTAACCTGTTTTATTTGCGTTGTGAATAAAATTGTCAAATTAGTTTTGTTGTCAACACGTTGCACGCGTTTCTGAGGTATGCTGGAAACGAAGGTCCGAGGATGCGTATCACAGTAGATTGTCAGATTATTCTCTATTCGAGAAAATGATGAGATCCTAACTTTGACTATGATGACCTATGACAAAAAAATATTAGCATCGGTTGAGCAGTCTAGGAGATATCAGTCCAAATTTTAACTAAAATTTTATTTATATGGGTTGATTCAGTGCATTTTTGAGGAACAAGGATAATTTAATTTTTTCCCCGAACGTAATGCATATAGAGATCCCTTTTGGTATGGTTACTGAAACTAATAAAAAAAGTTTGACGCTTGGGTGACATGTTAGTCTTGTATCTCATATGATTAAAAAATGTTTACTTACTAGAACGAGCTTTTTTCTTCTTTTTTGTGGAAATCGAGTCACAAAATTGCATATCTGCCCACTTTTTCATCACAGGAACGAAACTGTGATTCATGTAATGCATATTGCGGGTGCTGTTTGGCCATTCCCATTACGCAATGTTTACTGACTGGAGATTAGGTGAACGAACGATCACTCTTACGGTGAACGAACTGGAGTGTCGTCATACCGGGCGGGAGTACACGTTTGAACAACAGTGACGATGTGGATGGCAATTTTCCGTATCTGAGCAGGTCCGGGGGCGTGTATCGCAGTCAGCACTTGATCTCCATCCACGCGCGTGAGCAACGAGGAAAGGCTCGTGGGAGGCCACAGCCTCCGCTGTCCTCGGAAAGCCATGGTGTCGCCCGCCCCTCCCCGCCGTGCTCCTCGCGATTCTTTGCCGCTCCGGTTTTTACCGTCCCTCCCCGCCCCCGCCACCCCGTCCCCCCCGCCCCGTTGCAACCCGTCCCGCACTTCGCCGCCTCTCCCTGCTCCGCTACTCCCCGACCCTCCCGCCCCCGCCCCCCGTTCCTCCCTGCCCCCGCCACCCCGTCCCTCCCTGCCCCCGCCACCCCGTCCCTCCCTGCCCCCGCTACCCCGTCCCTCCCTGCCCCCGCCACCCCGTCCCTCCCTGCCCCCGCCACCCCGTCCCTCCCTGCCCCGCCACCCGCATCCCTCCCTGCCCCGCCACCCCGTCCCCCCCTGCCCCTCCACCGCTCCCTCCCCGCCCCTCCACCGCTCCTCCCGCCCCTCCACCCGCCCCCTCCCGCCCCTCCACCCGCTCCTCCCGCCCCTCCACCCCGTTGCAACCCGTCCCACACTTCGCGTCCTCTCCTTGCTCCGCTACTCCCCGACCCTCTCTGCTCCGCTCTCTCTCTCGTCCCTCCTCATTTCGCGATTTCTCGTCTCTCCCCCCTCCCCCCTCGCTCCTCCCCGTCCCCCACAGCCACTCCTGCCCGTTCCAATCGTTCCCCGCCCCGCCCGGGGGTCTGCTTCGCTGGGGCGCCGCGCCGTCGGGCAGCGCTGGCGCCACCGCGCGCGTGACGTTCGCCGGCGGAAGCGTGGTTTTATTTTCAGCACATCCCCTTCCATGTTTAGAGGTTCCGGTTCGCTCTGCACGCACTTTCTTTATCGATCGAAGGCCGCGCTTTCATTGTTAAAATGCATTTGCGCAAGTTCTGGTTTCCCGCCACCATGTTTCACAGGACAATTACTATAGCCTTACTCCCTTCCTAATCTGTGTATTGTCGAAGACAGTGAAATATTTTCGAAAACTTTTTCCTATGTTTAAAGCATGTATGTGAGGATAAACACTCGCATATAATAATGACACAATTTTGAAAATACGTAGGATCAGTTATTAATGACTTGTGTCAATCGAAGTAAATTTGTTGTATGGTGAAAAATACTATCAAAGAAGAAAGCAAACTATAAAATGTCACTTGTAGCCAAACTTGTTTTCCATTACCTACGATTGCTACCTATGTTTTGGAGAGAGTTCCATATCTTGGCGGGAACATCCGAAAACCTTTTCTCGCACGTTGAACATTATGTTCTAGATTGACATGAAAAAAAAAGGAAAATGTATTTTATGAGGGGGAAACAAAAGAATTAATGGTTCATGGCATGGTGTCAGATTCACAATTGCTTCTTGTATCCTTATTTATGTTGTATTGAATGGGGAAACTTGCGATTTTATTTTCCTTGTTTTGTAGAAAAAGTTCACGGAACCGGATTCAAAACACACGGAAACAAGCGTTTCTACAGCTTATCTAAACACATTTCTTTAATGCTTGAAAATGTATCTTGCTTTGTCGTTATTAACGGAACCTAACCTAAACTTTTTGAATGCGTTTATGTAAAAAATAAAAAAAAAAGTTATTGCTGAAGTGTGTTATTCGTCTACGATAGTCTATCGATCGAATTCTACCAGTCCGGTTCGGCGTCATTAGTTTTGCGTCATTATACCCCTTAAGTTGTGGAGGCTTGAGAAGTTCATTTCCTTTTTACTTTCTCGCTACTGCTTACGCAGAATTTAGAAAGTTTTGAAATTCTGCGGGGAAGAATCTTCGAAATTTCGACGGAAATCTAATTGCCGGGTCCTGATAACGAAACAGTGGATAAGTTTGTCGCTATAAATAGTAAATTTGTATTATGTGTAGTATGTATTAGGTAATGAGATCGTATCGAATATATTCAAAATGCCATATATTGGATGGCCTTTAGTTCTGAATGTTCAATTGATGAGTGCTTTCGTTTCCTTGCTTTCGTGTATGATGTGCTGGGAATATGCAGGCAGTTACAGATAATGCGAGAAAGTATGTGCTGTTATTGTTCCTAGTTGAAGAGCGTTTTCTTGGTGTGAGAATACATTCGACGTGCGTGATTTGAAGGTCGGTAGAAGCAAAGGATATTATAAAAAATATTTGCTGAATACTTCAGTATTTGACTTAATTATATCTTTTGCTTAGGAATTGAGTAAGAAAGTTCCTCGTGCAATTTAGTTTCAATGAAACAGTAAATTCGATTATTGTAGATAACGTGATTAACATTACTAATCTGTTATGTGACTTATATGTTGTCTTGACTAGTTGTTTAACGTGATTTTCTGGAAAAAGATTTCTTCTGTAAGTTGCGCAAAATCGCATCCTCTTGACACGATCCTCTATTCAGTGATACATGGCTAAATCCGTCTTCAGTATTCATCCTTCCGAAGGCAGATGTGTCCAGGGGTGTCCGCTGTTCAACGTGATGGTGCTGGTCTCGTGGGAATATCGCTCCACGAACGGGAAATGGTGGTCTCGTTGGCCTTGCATATCTTTCACGCGAGTTTCGTCGAGCTGAGCGGATTTTACAAGGTTGGGAAAGATAGTTCATTTTTTTAAGCTACTCGTAAGCTGTTATCGTATTCTTCTTTCTCGGTATATGTACAATTAAAATTCTTATTGCGTAGGTGACGTATTGCTTTCGTCACTATATTTACTTATAAATGGTTACCTTCGAGCTATGACTTAAACTCAAGAGTGTCACTGAGAGTTGTAGTGTGATCCAGAAATACTGCAGGTTCCTGTTTTAAATTGAATTTTACACATTGCCAATTCTAGAGGTTCTAGCATTCATTTTAATTTTAGGAACTGCCTTTTTTTAATATTATGCTTTTTTTGGTTGTCGTAAAAAATTACAAGTGTGTCATTTTGTTTAGATAACGTTTTTTAAAGACGTTGGAAGCTGTAGCAGATTTTTAAATGAAGTGCGTCTTTCGCCGCGGTACTGAAACGGGTTCATTCAAACGAGAGAGAATTATTAAATTTATTATTAAAACAAGATTAACAAATAAAAGTTCATAGATTTTCTCAGCCGAAATCGCAAGTATTCTTTTGCAACTGGTTGAGTATCTGTGACAATGAAAAGCACATCTCCAATTCGTACTAAAGCAGGGTGTTTTTGAATACTTGAGAAATACTGCAGTAGTCTTGGACTGAAGCGTTTCCCCAGACCAGTAATGAGGGGGAGCGGCTCGGCGTGGTGGGGTTAACGAAGAGGTGAAGCGGTGGCGATTGGGGGAGGGCCGCCGCAGGTCAACTGGGGCCAAGCGGCGCAATTGAGCCACAGGCCCTCGACACGCTCCACTCCCCGCCTCTACCCTACCTCCCCGCACCTACCCTCCCCGCCCGCCCATCCCCTCCCTCCCCGCCCGCCCATCCCCTCCCTCCCATCCCCTCCCTCCGCGCTCCTCAACTCGCGGTCGCCTCAGAACCCACTTTGGGTCTAAAAACGGCGCTTCGCAGTTTGACTTTCAGAGCGTCTGGGAACGAAATGGTGACGAGAGGAGAGAGACAGGTCATTAGTTCAATGAAAAATGGAAACTAACAGCGATAGAAATACCTCGCAAACAAATGAAATAGGCAGAACAGTTGTCACTACTCCGAGGCACATGTTAAGATTCCGATGCAGTAATGTGCTTAACTGTGAAATCCCAGGCTTATAAAACTGAGCATGGTGTCTGTTAAGACTTATTTTTGGGCTTACTTCAGTTTATATCCGTTGAACACAAAAGAAGGGAGTCCCCTTTATAGTGGCTAATAGTAATACTAGTAGCGACAGAAATATCTCGCAAGGAAATGTAATAATCAGAAAATGGTCATTACTCCGAGGCACATGTCTAGATTCCGATGCATTAATGTACTTGACTGTAAAATCCCAGGCTTTTAAAACTGAGCGTGGTGTGTGTTAAGACTTATTTTTGGACTTGCATTAATGTATATTCATTGAACACAAAAGAAGGAAGTCCCCTTTATAGTTCCGTGACCCTTCGCTAATCGTCAGAGGCAGATGTTTCGAGGCGATATTCCCATGTTTTCTTCCAGCGGTTTCTCGTCCAGCTGGCAATTCACGACTCTAAAAAGGAGCTTTAAATGCTGTAATTTCTTAAGCTTCGTAGGGAAAGCCCAACTTGTTATGAAATCATACGACTGAAATGTGCAAACGTACTTTAATACAGCAATCCTTGGAACGAAGAACTATTTTTGGAAAAGGGCGTCCACCACAGAGTAACTCGCTACTTTGGGTTTCCTCTGTTTCCTCGCGATTTATTCTCGCAAGAAAGGATACTGCGGTGGGGCGAGCCGACAACTGTTGTGGAAGATCTTCTTGGAAAAGAGAGTAAATGCGCGAATAAAGATGTAGTGGACGCGTAAGTTATCTCAATCAGCACTGCGGTATCCAGTAAGATTATCTGGAAGTCGTAGTTCATACGTCATATCGGAACCTTCCTTTTCTGAATATTCGTTCGAGATGAGCATTTCGAGGTAACAAGGAAGGTAAACCGCTTGGCACGTTATTCGATTTTCAAGTACTGATTTGGGAAAGACGCAATCGATGATTTTGCCACGTACATCATGATCAGGACGGAGGATTGTCGTAATACAAAATTGCCAATAGCGTATTGCATTATTTTCATCGCAAGCAGGTAACTTGCATTGCTGTCGTCAGCGGGTTGCAACTTGGCACGTTGCGTGGGAAGCGCTATTTCTGAACGCGACCGGAAGGTCCGCCATCTCCCTCGCGTCCTTCCTCACGGCGAGATGTGTCGCGGGTTGCACGGGCCGGCGGGCTATTGCGCCGGAGCGCTGTGTCCCGAGGGAGGGCCGCGGGGCCCGTGACATCACAGGAAGCTGACGCACTGCGCGTTGTCGCTGGACTTCCTGAGAGGAAGTCGCCGCCGCCGCCGCCGCCGTCGCCGTCGCCGCGCACTTCAGTCGCCTGCTGGCGTTCGGTGCGTGTGGACGTGAAGTGCGAGTGCGTGCGCGCCCGTGTGTGTGTGGAAGGCAGGAGCGTTCGGTGCGTGTGCGTCGCCATGGGGTGGTAGTGCCGCCGCCGCCATGTTGAAGCACGTCGAGGCGACGAAGGAAACGCGCCAGTACGGGACGCTGCGGTTCCGCCGGCGCCGCGGAAGATACCTGTCCTTGTCGTGGCCCGGCTCCCCGGCGCCCGGGTCGCCCTCGTTGACCTCCGAGGTACGTCTCGCCCTCGACCTCGAGGGCGCTCTCTTCGACACCGCCGTCGCCACCATTTTGTTGGGAGCGCCGCCGGTGGCGCCCGCCGTCGGCTCTTGCCGGAACTACCGAGTTGGAAATTACTGGTCGTTCCGTATCATGAGGAAATGGAAACTGATAGGGTTGCGTTGGCGTGTTAGGACACACTTATTCGGGTTGGAGAGCAGATAACAGAGCGTTCTTAAATGAAAAAAATAACAGCTATAAATAGAAACTGCCAGGCAAGAACGTATGTTAGGAAAGCATGAGGTGCGTCTGAAAAGAAATCTCATTTCATGGACATTTTAAAGATTTTGTTTCTGCAAAATTAATGGAACGTGTACTTCAAATTTCAACTCCGACCAGGGATTGAGATTGCATTATTCTTGTTTGGTGTGAACCGTCAGCTTCCTGTCTTGGAAGGTCTAAACCGCTTGGTGGTGCTGCAATGTCTTCTCCGAGCTTTGTGTAATGCTTATCCTTATCGGTGCGTTTCCTTGATTTCATTGCCGTTTCAGACTTCACGTGATTTGAGTGCGTAATGACGTTTATTTCTGGAGTAATTTTAACGCCGTGGTATCAACTGTTTCATAGCATTTTTATGTTAACATGAAGTAAAAAAAACTTGGGTTTTCCGTTTCAGAAGGCTTGTAATGTTTATTACACAGTTCATTCGCATTTTCAATTCATAATTTTATGAAAAAGTATCGGTACCTGTTAGTTACGCCCATGTCGGTTTTCGTTTATTTTTGGCTATTAAGCTTTTAGGGAGAATGAAAGTTTTAGCGATATTCCTCATTTAGAAGGGTAGAGGGACGAATGTTTTTGTGAGGATAAGGTGGTATTGGAGAGAACCATTGGCAAAATGATATGAATAATCTTCTTGCGGTATAATAAGAAACTTATGAACAACACATCATAGTCGTTTACGATAGTGTGCCAGTCGACAAAAGTCCCATTGCTACTATCATACTTCATTAAGATTTTCATAAAGTAATTGACTTTCTGTACTGACCTAGCTTGTTGAGCCTTTCATGGAAACCTATATTCACTGGCATCGTGTTTCCCGAGACTGGTACTTGGTTCTGCCCTCTGCATAACGCCAGTAAATAAATTCGCGTCGTGGACATGCGCAGTTGCTCCTTCAGCTGTGCGTCTTCATCAGCGGGCAGCGTCTGAAGGCCAGCCCTTTCGTTAAGCTAATTTTCTGGGACAAGTGGCCGTGCGGCGGCGGCGACGGAAACTTAAACGGAAAGTCCCCACCGCGTCATTCGTTCTTTCCCTGCACATCGCGTTGCGAGGAGACAGCTGGCGTCTTGCGTTGACGGCTTCGCAGCTTAAAAAAGGGGTTGGCCGACTCGCAACTAACGTGGAGAACACGTTTAAATGCAGACATGTTTATAATCGGGAAGTTTCGTTCCATCTTAGCGGATCATGCGCAAAATTTGACATTCGCGGTTTTGGCAAGCGTTTACCGGACCTTTTTTGCTGTTTTACTTTAATGCGAATTCTTAAATCCCTTGTTTTATCGACATGGTATTTGGATCTAACTATAGGTTTATCGTAACCCACTGTTAATAGACGATGTTGAGTTTGTGTTGTCAAGCCTTGGGAATACCTAACGGATCACTATGGAAAAGGAGGCATGATTTCCAAGCCTTTGGGTTTTGAATAAAATTTGTGTAAAATATTTCGAAAACCTATCTACCTGAAGACCTAGAACCGTCAAATAACGTTATCGGTTAATAAAAATATTTTTAACATGCCATGCGCGAAACAGTTTTTCGTGCTTCTTTCCCATGTATGAAGTAGTTCTTTTTTCTTTCTAATAGTTTACGAAAACTCTTTCGCAATATTAATTTCCAAATTATGAAAAATTCTAGATGCAAACATCTTAGTAAAAAGTTGAATGTTTTTGTGACGATTGTGATAGTAACCACAACTAGAAGCGGGTTCAAAGTCCGTCGGAGTTGACGAAACTTCCGTTTCGCCCGGATCTTTAGGCCCATGACGAACTACTCGCTCGGACATTACTACAATTTATCTGGTGATGAATGTCGCGTGCGTATCATCTTATGACACATTCAGTTATGATTACTTCACATTAGTTTTGTAATCTGAATCAAATTGCTTCATAATCAACTACATTTGTTACCAAAAAACAATAAAAGTGCGTGTCCAGTTGGGGAGTACAATCTGCTCACGTTTTCTTGAGATCTGGAATCCCTGCCCTCTCTTTTATTATACGTAGTCACACTGTTGATAAAAGTACCAGCAATTGTTGGCAGCAATTGATAACTATAAATGGTTGCTCATGTGTAATAGGAGCTATTACGGCAAACAAGTTACAGAGTAGTAAACATTTTTTAAAAATTATTATATCAATTTTGAAAGATGTATGCGAGTCCTTATATAGCAACTTTAAAGATTAATTTAAAAGTTCTTTAGAATTGCATTGTTTTTAACGAACGAAAACCTTTTAAAAATCCTTATATTGGAAAGGAGCAACGGAGCTGTACATGCAAAATAGATGTTCAACTGGAGCCGTAGTTCTGTAATTTAATACATTATTAGCTTATTTGTCTTTAAATTTCTGGGTCTTATAACGTTTTCACTTTCTCGCTTTATATAGTACGTCAATTTCTCTTTTCTTACAATGTGCAATTTATACATGGTTTGTTAGTTGGACATCTAGGTAAATGGAGATTTCGAGATGTCTAGGTATACATAAGTTGATTTATGGATATTTGCTGATTACCGGCATTTACAAAGCATATTTAAAAATGACAATATTAAGAATAAGAAAATTCTATAAATGAACATAGTTTATTTATAGAATCTATACTATGTTTGCCCTGTTCTTCCGTTTTAAACTATATGTGGCACATACAATATCGTACGAACGACTTAAAATGTTATCCTCCATTTAGTAGTTACAAACAACGATGGATAACAAAGTAGGAAGATATTCGGAATGAATGCATGCTGATAGCGCACAGGTGATTCATCCCGTCATTTTATCAAGCGCAATTGAAGTCTTGCGCACGTGTGTGAAAGGAAGATTAGTTTCCTACTTTGTAATTTTGCGCGGCACTGCAGCTCTTTTTAGTGTGTGCTTTGGTCGAATTGTCCTTAGTTTCTCTCAAAATCTGTTTTTGAAATCATTCATTTAACTGTAATTTCCTCTTGTATTTATTTTCAGAAGTCGATTAGGTTTCCAGTAATGTGTGGAAAATTCAGTGGTTGGGTTTTATTGGCTTACGGAGAAATTAAGTGCTGATCAGTTCTGTCGGCCGTACTGTGCATTGCGGTACACGGATAACTTTTTTTCTTTTGAACTTCTTTCGTTTGTGTGACTGTTGGTCAATTGCCAACAGTCTGATCGAAGCTCGCTTTCAACTGTTTCAGCTGAATGTGAACGTATGGACGGGTTTAAAAGTACAAGTCAGCTGCGAAATCTCCCTTTCGTCCCATTCAGCGCCCTCGCTCGCTTAAACAATAATGTTTTGGGCTCAGAACGGAATGCGAAACCTTGTGTAATCATTGTACGA
Organism: Teleogryllus oceanicus; assembly: GCA_964035755.1. Lineage (NCBI taxonomy): Eukaryota > Metazoa > Arthropoda > Insecta > Orthoptera > Gryllidae > Teleogryllus > Teleogryllus oceanicus. The sequence continues at coordinate 132,571,031 of CAXIVR010000004.1, forward strand.
CATCTTTTACCGGGCGAGGTGGCCGAGGGCATCAGCTGATGTGAGCGTAGTGCCTCTGATCTCGAGGTCCTGGGGTTCGAGTCCCGACGGTAGTCGGATTTTTGACACTAGCCAGAGAAGTGGGTAGAGTTCTGTCGCTGTCGGGAAGAGAATTCTAGCGACTGACTGCTTTGATCGGTAGTTTTCTGTGGTTTCTCCTATCAATACCAGGTGAATGCCGGAGTAGTGCCCTACTAAAGCGGCCACGGACCGCGCGCGATCTGTCCTTCCTCTTCCTTGTCCTGTTCTCTCCTCTTACGCACACACTTACACTAACATGCACTACACTACCACATATACCGGGAGACCGGTCGGGAGCTTAGAACTTATCCTGCCTGGGGCGGTGCCCAGCTGGTAGGAGATACCTGTTCGAGGGAAAACCTTCTAACCGACGGTAGGTCGGCGCCGGATCTCGCCCTCTATTGGGGGCAAGATCACCGCCACCAGCCGAGAAAAATATGCACTACACGTAGGGGACTAATAGCTTCAACAGTTGACGCACCCGAAACCACTAGTACAATCCACTTTATCTTCTTCCTTTCTTGGTCTGACAGCAAGGCTCATTGGGACTGTTACGAATTCTTGTATTCGCTTGCACTTTCTTAGATTTCGTACATTACCAAACGTGTTGCCTTCGTGCGTATTGTCAGCGAGGAAGCTGGTGGAGGTAGGAGTCCGCGTGCGTGCGTCCATTGGGCGCGAAAAGCTTTCGCGTGCCTGGTGCGGTCGCGGCGCGCCGCGAGGAAACGACGACCGCATGGCTTCCTCCGACGCCCGCTTCCGACCTTCCCTCGGGCCGCCCGCGATACCTCGAATTTAGGTTCTTTAAAGGATGGCGTCGATACCATGCTTTCTCGACAGTTGTCGCGTCAATACACTTCATGGGCCCTACTCACCTTCGTTTCTTTAAAGTTCGTTCTGGTGTAACGTTTTCAGACACGCTGTCGTCTTGTTAATAATAATAATAATAATAATAATAATAATAATAATAATAATAATATTTTTCCGAAAGTAAGTGCACGTGACGTTCTTTTTTAAGGGGGGCAGCATTTCCAAGGCGAATCCATTATTGCACCCCACAATTGTTAGCCCTGGTGGGAAGAGAGATGAACTGATTATGATGGATGAATGGACGATTACAAACATACGGACACACAAACATCCTTTCTCGGACGGGATTCGAACTCACGGCTCTTCAGCATTAGCGACCTCGGCCATGCGGGCTGGCTATTATTTTTTTTTATTATTATTATTATTATTATTATTATTATTATTATTATTATTATTTTACATTTTGACGGAAAATATGCTCCTCTAGCATTTAGTTTTCTACATTATACTTTTATTTTCATTAATCAATATTTTTAATTGAAATCCATTTAGGGAATGGTGTTCGTGTTGGTCTGTTCATATTCATGGCTTAAAGGAGAACGAAAATTGTAGCCCGCGAAGTTCCTAGATGTCCCTTATGCTACCTGCGTGGTGGTTGTATTGATAAGAATATACTGCTTTTATTTTCGTACTTCCCGTATTTTACTTTCGTGTGTTAATCTTAAAAACTTATGCCAATTGGACGTACTCTTCTCTCCCCCTCCTCCTCCCCTTGTTTTTCCAATATCTGGATTTGGCTCGCGCGCGACAGGGTCTGCTGTGCTGTTCCCCCTCCTCCTCGTATCTGAGCGCTCTGATAACGGGGGCCCATATTGATCCACCTGTCCTCAGGGGCGGTCTTGCCCTGTCAACACCCCTTTATCGGGCAGAGAATGACCTTCGTGGCTTAGCATCCCATGGAATTCGGCGAAGCCTCGCCTGGCAACGAGCTCTTTCGCGCATTAAGGCCAGGGATGAGCGAGAGTGCTTCTCCGTTGAAAACTATAATAGTTGCAGTTAAATGTGGTTTGACCTTTCAGAATGCGCCCGTTATTTACTCATGGCCAAAAGTCAAAAAATTAAATTATCTCGGCTCTATTTCATGGTTTGTAAGTTTTGCTGGAAACTTTTTGAGTTCCACCTTCGGTATTGGCATAGATTGTTTCACTAATACAGCAGTTATATTTTAGTATTTACTGTTCACATTGGGCAAGGAAGGGTAAACATTACATAATCCAAATTCGCTGTAAAGCGTTGTTACCGGGACTTTCTCTTTTGGGGAAGGAAATATTTCCCGTACGTCACGAGGAATCACAAAATCGTCGGAAATCTCTACGCACTATCACCAATTACACACATGCTCACCTTATCACGCAAGTGATACATTTTTGTCGACCGTTTTCTGAACTGGCGCATCGCATTCCAGGAGTAGCGTCTTGTGTACATCTCGTCGCGAGTGTGGATGGGTGCGGGGGGAGGGGGCGTTTATTGGCATTGATTCGGCGCATGCGTGGAGACTCCTGTGCCCTTATCGCGGGCCGCACGCCGCGCCGCGCGCCGGCCAGGAGGCTTTGGCAGCCCGGCGTGCGCGGCCGGCACTCACCGAGGCCCCGTTCTCTTGTGCTTGCAGATCGACTATCCTGAGACGCAAGGAGGTCGCGCCAGCCGAAATTCCGCAACGTCCAACATGGACCGCGTCAACCTGGTGTTCGAGGACACGGTGAGTGCTGGGCGAACGGCCCTGGAAGCTCGCAACGAGTGTACCACTTCTCAAATAAGAGGCAAAACATTTCCTTTTCTCTCTCCTTTATTATCTAGTTAGATCTTTTCTGAACATAAGTTATAAACATTCACTTCGGTAATGAATGTTAAGGGAGGGGGAAGTTTTTAAATAATTAGTGTTGTATTATGCAGACAATTCACAGCATTTCTAAAACGTTCAGTAAGCTGATATTACATTTACGACATCTGAATAAAGGGATGAAAATATAATGTAGAAATTGATTTGTTAATCATTTTCATTTGGCATCATTCCGATAATCTAAATGTAATTGAGGCGTTGTTTGGTCGATAGCACTATGCTAAAATAAACATATACGACAAAACAACGCCTCCATTTCATATAGATAATGCAAATGTCGTGAACTCCACACCATTTCCTACCGTCATTCCGATGATAGGCATTGCATATTGAGTTGGCATTAGAATGAAGGGGTAGCGAGTAAAAGCATCGCTGAAATGTCGCGTTTGCCCTCGCGCTGCGACCGGGAGCGGTAGCTCAGGGCATCAACTGATGTCACTGCAGCGCCTCTGACCGGGAGGTCCTAGGTTCGAGTTCTGACGGCGGTAGGATTTTCTATACTAGATTTTCAGCTAGGTCGAATTCAGTCGCTGTCTGGTGGAGTATTCTAGCGGCCGGCTGCTCTGATCGGTAGTTTTCCGTGGTTTCTCCGATCAACACCAGGCGAATGCCGGAGCAGTACCCTAACAAACGGGCCACGGATCGCGTGCGATCTGTCCTTCCCCTTCTTTGTCCTATCCTCTCCCCTTACACACACACACTTACACTAACGTGCACTACACTACTTAGCTTAGAGCTTGTCCCGACTGGGGTGGTGCCCCGCTGGTGGGAGAGTCCTCTTCACGGGGAAACCCCGCTTGCCGACGGTAGGTCGGTGTCGGATCTCGCCGTCCAGCGGGGAAAGATCACCGCCATCTCCCGAGAAAAACATACACTCCACTAACGTGACCGATGACCAAAGCGGTTGACGCGCCCAGAAACACGAACAAATCAATGAATGTAAACCGTGTCGCTGCGCAGATCTCGGCGGGGCTGCCGGGGCGGCCGGAGCTGTACGTGAAGTCGAACCGCTCGTCGCACTCGTCGGACACCAGCTCGGCGTACAGCGGCTCCGACACCATGGCGAGCGTGCACAGCTCGCTGGACGAGCAGGAGGCGGACATCTCGTGCCTGCCCGACTCGGACGAGGAGGAGGACCTGGCGGAGAGCATGGACAGCCTGACGGTGCGCGACACGGTGCGCGAGTGCCTGGAGAAGGACCCCTCGGAGCGCTCCGAGGACGACGTGGAGGCGCTGCTCGAGTTCACGCAGCACCTCAAGGCCTTCACCAACATGACGCTGGCCGTGCGGCGCGCGCTCTGCAGCGTCATGGTGAGCCCCGCTTCTCTCTCCTCTGACAGTCTTCTCTTGTATTTCCCTCCTTTTTTATTTTATCTCTTTATCTCTTTGTATCTATCTTCGTCTGTTCTTTTCTCGTTCTCACTACTCTCCTCTGACAGTTTTTTTATTGTATTCCCTCCTTTTTATTTTATCTCTCTACCTCTTTGTATCTATCTTCGTCTCCGTTCTTTTCTCATTTTCACTGCTGCTCTACTCTCCTTTGATGGTGTTTTGTTGAACCCCTTTTTTTTAATTTTCCTCTTTTGTTCATCTTCTTTCTCTGCTTTTAGTTGCCTTTTACCTTCGCCTGTAATAATGAACTTAACCTGGTTTTCGTAAATAACTTTATCGTAGTGTCAACTTACATGTAAAAAGTAAAGTTTGTATATTTTTTACCCAGGTAAGTTAATTTTAAAATTGAAGAAAGTAATGTCTTAGTTAAAAGCTGTAATCTGTACTTTCAAATGTGAGCAAATATTTAGTTTGCTCAATAGAAATTAATAGTTCTTCATAGCCATCTGAGAAACTTTTGTTGCATATTTTTTCACTATTTATGTATATCCCCAGCAAATAATTCTAATAACTTAACATACCGACAAAGAGATGAGTTTACCGAACCGTTGGCAACACATCCCCGTTGAGCCGATCGTCTTCCTAAGTGCATTTACCGATGGTTGTGGTGCAGGTGTTCGCTGTGGTGGAGAAGGCCGGCACCATCGTCATGAACGACGGCGAAGAGCTCGACTCGTGGAGCGTGCTCATCAATGGCCACGTGGAAGTCGAGCACACCAGCGGAGAGGTCGAGCAGCTCCACTTGGGCGACAGGTGAGTACAGAAACGGGGACGCTTCTAGAGCAAAATCGATCACTTCACGAATAGGAACTGAATTTGGATAATCGGTATTACGGTGATCTGGGAGATCAGAAGTTTGGCTACATAATACAAATAATTCGTTTGAAATATTCTCAGATAATTATTGCTTAGTGTCGTAAGTTCTTCCAGATTCCCAGAAAACATGTTGCTAAGTCTGGATAGAATCTTGGACCTGTATTTTTTTTAAAGCAAATTACAAATGTCTGCAATTCATCAAAACAAAATTATGTTCAGAACTTCCAATTTGTTCAAATTGTTTTACCCATATTGACGTCAGTTTGTTCACCTTCTTAAATAATCTGTACAGTGAATCTTCAGAACTTCCAGTTGGTCCAAATTGTTTTACTCATAATATTGACGTCAGTTTGTTAACCTTGGTAAATAGTCTCTTCAGTGAATCAAACTAAGAAGGTTTTAAGTGTCCATCAGTCAGTTTTGAATCCCGTTTGAATTTCAGTTGCATGCAGTTCCTTGGGGCGGGGGCGGGGGGGGTGGGGAACGGGTAGTGGGGCGCGTGGGGGGGGCGCGTGGGAGCGGAGCGTGGGGGCGGGGAGCAGCACCTGTTGAGCGTGTGTGTTGTGCGTGCGCAGCTTCGGCATCGAGCCGACGATGGACAAGCTGTACCACCGCGGCGTGATGCGCACGCGCTGCGACGACTGCCAGTTCGTGTGCATCACGCAGAGCGACTACTACCGCATCCTGCACCAGGGCGAGGAGAACACGCGCCGCCACGAGGAGGGCGGCCGCCTGGTGCTGGTGACGGAGCTGCGCGGCGCCCTCGACGGCGGCTCGCGACGCGGACACGTCGTCATCCGGGTGAGACACCATTCCATTCCATTTGACAAACACTTTAAACGGATTAGGAAATGATAAAACCACAAAAGTATTTTTTTATTTGTGAAATGATGCATCTTCATGTGTCATATTCATTTATTCATGTATTCATATATTCATATATTCATATATTCATTTATTCATATATTCATTTATTCATATATTCATTATTCATATATTCATTATTCATATATTCTTATTCACATTTACAAATTTGGATCCCCCAGGCTTCTTGATTTATTTCAGCGCTCTTTGTTCACACACTGGATTGTATACAGTAACAAAGTCGCGTGCTTGAGATCCCAATAATTTTTAAAATATAAATTAAAAATTTTAGAGAAATATTTTGCACCTAAAATTTTAAATTACTTTTCTACTATATTGTATTTATTATTTGAATATCAATATTTTTTAATTGTAACAGTTATAGATGATTTTAAGTTTGATTACCTGTGTTCATTATTTCAATTGTCTCAAAGTTTTGTCTTGCTTAACTCTCCTTAAAGTATTAACCCATTTCTGTAGGTTCACCACCCTTCCTGAAAAGAATGAAAAGGATGGACAAAATTACATTCCTCAGGACTTTTTAAATGTGTATCTCATTAGTGCTTGATAGGGTGGGAATTGTTTTACAAGAAACAACATTCTAAAATTATTTGCATATCATTTTGGGGTTTCCTTCTTTTTTTCTTTTTCCTTTTTCTTCTTCAGAGGATCCCCTGAAAGTATACCTCCATGATTTCACCAACCATATCACTCTTCTCTTAGGTAGGACATATATTCCTGCTATTCATATCCCATGGTTTCCGGGCACTTTGAGTCATTTTTGCTCACTTCATGAAATCTAAATGAAAATTAGCTGCATTATATGCTGAAGATAGGGAGAAAATACAAATAATTGTATTCTTAGGTAATCGGTTCTAAAATGGTTTTTATTTCATAGGGCACACCCGAAAGGCTAATGCTGCAGCTTATAGAAGAAAATTCTATAATAGATCCAACATACGTTGAAGACTTTTTGCTCACCCACCGCACATTCATCGATAGTTCAATCCAAGTGGCCAATCAACTTTTGCAGTGGTAAATATTTTGTAATAGACTACGTATTATCAGGTTTATTTTTGTTACTTCTTTTTAAACTAAACTTTTCCTTTTCAGGTTTAATGAAGCTGTAGTTCGAGACAGAGTTACTCGAGTGGTTTTGTTGTGGGTTAACAACCATTTCACAGACTTCGAAACAGACCCAGCAATGATGGAATTTCTGGAGACATTTGAAGCTGGTCTGGAGAAAGAAAAAATGCAAGGGCAGCTGCGATTGCTTAACATTGCTTGTGCTGCCAAGGCACGCACACGAAATGTTACATTGGCTAGGCCATCTCGAGACGAAGTGCTTCATTTTTCAATTCTTGGTGGTTATGAGCGAGGCTTTGGAATATTTATCTCTAAGGTTTGTGAATCTTCTTGGGTACTATCGATTAATTTTTTCTGTTATAATACTACACATTGTTGATGTGTTGTTTTAAACTTTGAGTAAAACTATTTTTCTTGTTTGAGCAGGTAGATAAGAAATCAAAGGCAGAAGATGTTGGATTGAAACGTGGTGATCAAATCCTTGAAGTAAATGGTCAGAGCTTTGATCATGTAACTCATGCGAAGGCTCTTGAAATTCTACGAGGAACCACTCATTTAAGCATTACAGTGAAATCCAACCTTCTAGGTGAGTAACAAGCAACTACGCTTTTTCTTTAGAATTACTGTTTTCATGTTAAAATCCTAACTTTTTTATCTATTTCTTCTTTCAGCTTTCAAAGAAATGTTGCAGACACCTGACAACTCGCCAAGACCACGCAATCGCAAGATATCCCAGGTTGCAGCTATTCAAGCCGACCCTAGATCTAGCAGACTCTCGGCTGTTGTTGATCCAGTCACCCTTGTAGATGTTGCGTCAACTAGACCACTGGCTAGTTTAACAGCTTCTCCCAACAAAGACAGCAAAAAAGAGGGCCACAAAGGTTTTATGACTCTGGGACCGAAGAGGCGATTGAAAGAGGCACTCATGAAAATGAAGTTTTTGCCCAAAAAACTATTATATCTGATGGAGCTCACACTGATGACACTGCCTTCACTCATCTTCAGTCCACTCCGTCGGGGCAGACAACTTTATATCATAGTCAGAGTAACCCTGATCTGATGAGCATCTGTTATGATGATCTTAGGTCTTCTGATTACCCTGAGCATGTGCTGAAGGTCTACAAAGCAGATCAAACTTGTAAATATCTTTTGGTTCATAAAGAAACCACTGCACATGAAGTTGTAATGCTGGCCCTTCAGGAATTTGGAATTACTGATCCCAGCTCCAACTTCTCATTATGTGAAGTATCAGTGGCAGAAGGTGGTATCATCAAACAGAGACGATTACCTGACCAATTACAAAACTTAGCTGAGAGAATTGGTATTAGTAGTCGATACTACTTGAAAACAAATGGCACCACAGAAACATTAGTACCTGATGATATGGTCCCTGAGCTTGTGCGGGAAAGCCAGGTTCATTTCTTACAGTTGAATGCTGTGGAAGTAGCCATTCAACTGACACTTCAGGATTTCAGCATATTTCGGCAAATCGAAAGCACAGAATATGTTGATGACCTGTTTGAGCTCAAGAGCAGATATGGTGTACCCATGTTATCCAAATTTGCTGAATTAGTGAATAGAGAGATGTTTTGGGTGGTTACCGAAGTATGTTCTGAACATAATCTAGTCAGGAGATCAAAGATCATAAAACAGTTCATCAAGGTAGCAAGACAGTGCAAAGAGTGTAAGAACTTCAACTCTATGTTTGCCATCATATCTGGTTTGGGACATGGTGCTGTGTCGAGGTTGAGGCTATCCTGGGAAAAGCTTCCCAGCAAATATCAACGACTTTTCCAAGATCTCCAAGAACTTATGGATCCATCACGGAACATGAGCAAATATCGTCAGCTGATCAGCAGCGAACAGTCCCAACCACCCATTGTAAGGGGCCCAATAGTATGTTCTTTATGTTTTGTTGCGTTTCTCTTTATTTTTGGCTTCTTTTGTGAACACATTGGAAATACTAAAAAGTGTTATAATTGGTAATGATAACTTTCTCTTTTCTTATTTTAGATTCCTTTCTACCCTGTTGTGAAAAAAGATCTGACATTTATCCATCTTGGCAATGACTCGCGAGTAGAAAGTCTTGTCAACTTTGAAAAGTTGCGAATGATTGCTAAAGAGGTGCGATCTCTTACCAACATGTGCTCGTCACCATACGACTTGCTCACCATGCTGGAACTTGGTGGCCAGCCTCCTTCCAGTGCCATGGTGGCCCTTAATCAACTGACAACAGGAGGGGGTGCTATAAGTCAACAAGGTGCAGCCACAGTAAAGAGGCGAAAGAAATCCACTGCACAACCTAATCCCAAGAAAATGTTTGAGGAGGTACGTTAGTTGTATTAAAACCATGAAGGAATATTCTGAGGTGTCAATTAGTATCTATACAACACAAAAGTTGCTACTGAAAATTGTTCTGTGTTGTTAAATCAATTTGAATATTCATATTTTAGGCTCAGATGGTGAGGAGAGTGAAGGCCTACTTAAACAATATGAGAGTAATAACAGATGAAGAGAAGCTTCACACCCTTTCTCTTGACTGTGAGCCATCAGGCAGTGCACCAAACTCAGCTCCATTGCGAAAGAGGCATCCATCTCCCACGTTATCTACGACAAGCAGTACAAGTAGTACCAGTGAGGGCAAGAAAGGTGTTGCAGGGACCAAATTTGGTAAGTTCCATTTTCTGAATTTTTATCAAGTTATCATGTTTCTTACCTACCTGTAATAAATATTAATTGTTAATGAAATTTAACATAGGTTGTAACAAAAATGTGACTCCAATTTAGCTTCAATTTTAGCACTTTAAATTAAGTTGTTTGTGAAGATTCGTGTATTCAAAATTATCAAATTTTCAATATTTCTGATTTGTCTCTGAATAATGACTTTAATGAAATTGTTCCAATTTATTAAATTAACTTCTTTTTATTATTTTGCAACCAGGGCAGGGTCCAGGTATGTGTTTGCATGGGATAGAAAATTGGGAAAGTAAAGAAATGTAGTTTAGTGGTATAATGTTTTCCTGAAGTTACTTTAGAAAATTAAATGCTCATGCTCATTGTTTCATATGAGTTATAAATATGTGTTGCTTCCAAATCCAGAATTGCAATATAAAACTATTTTGAGAATGGATCTATTAAGAATTCATGACTTTAATCCATAAAGGTTAATGTAATATAAGTGAATTGTGATAATCATGGAACAACTTTGTAGATGCCGGCTCTGTCCATGCTCCAGGAGCAGCGTCCCCGCAGGCGGTCAGGAAGATGCTGGCTCTCAGTGAGCCTAATAAGACACGGCCACACCAACCTCGCCACCCTCAGCAGCCACCATTGCCATTGCCAGGGCTCGCCCATCATCCGGCATTGTCGCCTACACCTTCTCCGGGTTCTCATCGAAGAGTGGGCAGTGCAGCATCGGCTGCAGCAATGCGCGATCACACACACTCTGGAGGGCGCTCTCTGCACGAACGCTCTCATTCAGATACACCCACACTTCCATTACCTGTGGACCTCAGTGCAGAAAGCAGTTCTGTGACGTCCCTGAGCAATTTGCCTCTTCGCAAAACGCTAACATCAGGTAAGGGACTTTTTGCATAAAACTTCAAATGAGGCACAACATGTCACACATCCTCTCAATGCAAGTATGTTTACGATTTATGTTACACATATTTTGCAAAATTTATTTTAAGTTTTTGGTATTTGGAAAATGTATATAAGACTCGTTTGTGTGACATGTTTTGCCTTAATTTCTAAATTTCTGTATGGAACGTATGCAACAATCTGTTATGTCCATTGAAAGGCAGTTACTTATTTTTGTTTTTGAGGTACAGAACACTATTGATATTGTTGTAATGAAATTTTCCTTGGTTTTGCTTTTTTCTTTTTTTTTCTTTTTTTAGTGGAAAGAAAATGAGTCAGTGTTGCATAACAACTTCCATACAGATACTGTGTATGTATTGTTGATTAGGTCACTTTCAATTTTTTCCCCCCTCTGCCACTACTTAAAACTGTCATTCTGAATGTTACCCACAACCTCTTTTGAGATTGTTGCATATTTGGAGGTTGTGTCTCTCCCTACCAGCATTGTGTTGCCCCGAAACCTTTTTTTGCAAGTGCATGTGGTTGCCAAACACAGTTATTGTTGGTGGCACTATGCTTCTAGTTGCAAGGCTCGAGACTGCAGCATGTGCATGTTCTTGGGTCAGAGCTGTTAAGTTTTTATTTGTACTTAACTTTCAAAGAAACTTGTATTAATTTTGATATTTTGTTTCCATTTATTGAAAACTTCTCTTAACAATGGAAGCAATGTTGCAAAGTGGCTCTGCAGTTTGTTAGAAAAATAGAGGTTGTCGGATGAAATAATCAGGATGACAGAGTCAAGCGTTGTTCTTTTTAGCCTCCAAGATGTAATTTTTTATGGTTGATGGGCTCTGCTTGTGAAGAATTGTCATTGTTTGTTTGAGTGAATGTTGTTTTACTTGGAAGCGAGAGAGCAAGTTTCATGAGTCACTAGTATTGTGTTGGTAGGCAGAGCCTGGATCTAGGCTCTGAGAGTTTCATTGGTGTTGTTAGGTTCAGTGACGTCAAGTGACTCTGGTCACTCCACCCAGCTCGACTCTCACTCAAACAGCTCTGTGGAAGTGGGCATGCTGGGCGGAGGCTCCGGTGGCGGGGGAAGCTGTTCCCCGCCCATCCCCCGTCGGCACAGCGTGATGCAGGGTAAGCACTTGCACGCTCACAATCCTGCATGCTCCTACTGCACTTATGCAACTGAAACTGGAATGCCTATGACTGCATATAAAGGATTAAGCTCTGAGTTATGTATGAATAGCCTGAATAATATGGAAACTGCTCTGAAATTTGAAAAGGATTCCTTTTTCTCCGTTTTTCCTATCCATGTGACAAATATTTTCTCTTCTTAAACAGAATTGTATTTGAGGCTGATTTTGTGGTGTTTTGAAGGTCCACAATTGAGAAATTCATTTTGTGCTTCAAATAAATAATTATTCTATTACTATATTGTTTTGCAGTTTCTTGGCAGTTTCCCATGTGCAGCCCTAGTGCATCGTTGGAGTTTGATGATCAGCTGTGCAGTCAGAATAAGGATGAAATTGACAGCTCAGAAAGCAATTGAAGGTAGTGGCATGAAATGAAGCATCAATCATTGCAAGATAACTTTGATACTGCTGTACAAATAAAGCGGCTGAGCCACATTAATTCTAATTTCAGGAGAGGCATGTCCAGCATTTGGCTTGAGCTTGAAACGAATAAGCTGATGTGAATCTTGAAATATATTTTAAGCAAAACTGCTCTGTCTCCTAAATTCTGTTTGAAATCTGTCAAATTCATCCTTTTTGCAACTGCGCTTTTAGCTTAACTTGCTTATCATATGATTTGTGAAATAGTGAAACATGTGCTTTGTTGTAAAACAGCAGAAGGTGTTGTATGATCTCTGAATCTGCGGAGTTCAGATAAAGGAATATTGCTTCTTTATGGCAGAGAATTGATTCTAGATTAAAGAATGATGTTTTTTTAACTATTAAGTATTTTAATTATAGTAGAATTAGTATTTTAAATTGCATAGAGGTAGTAATGTACATTGTGAATATTGTCTTTGCTTATTCATTTTCCTTCAATTTCATCAGTGTTATTTGAAAACTTAAAAATATTTAAGAATATTCTCAGTGAATAAATGAGAATGGAGCTTTGTGTATTGCTGCTTTTTGATATTTTACGCTGATGGAAATTGAAGTGACATAGTGAGATCAGTAATATAGATTGTATAATTGCTGTGTGAAAGTATAACATGAGTACATTCATCAAATACATATGTGGAGTGAATGATGATATTAAATATAAATGAATGTTTTGTTTGTATTCCTTTAAAGAATTTTGGAATGCCTGAAATCATTTAAGTTTTAATTAATGCAGGTTATGATACATTGACCTATTCGTCAATGAAATCTAGATCTTCATGCATTGTGCTTGCTTTGGGATATCCAAAGGATGTTAATACACATCGAATGTGGCATGCAATTCTTTTTCTCTCTATCTCTCTATATCTCTCCTGTCTGTCGTTGCAGTAGCGTACTCCCCCCCTAGCAAGCCCCGGTCTCGGCCTCCTTTCCCGCACGCTGTGGCAGTGCTGCCACCTGTCCCACCGTATGGTAAGTTGCTGTGGTCTTTGGAAAGCATTGTTATTGTGGAATGCTTTTGTGAAAATAGAATAGAAGCTCAGTACATGTAAATGTTTCCAACAGATTGCTCCTGTTCTTTTCATAAATTGTGCAAATTATTCTCAGCTTGCAAAGAACGTTAAATTTGTTGAAATGTACTTTTATTGAACTATTTTTATTCAAATATTATAATGCTATGATAAACACCAATGTTTGGAGAATATTTACATTGAGCAGTGGTTAGTTTAGTGAGCAGTTACACAGTAAATGGAATGTCTTTAACTGAGCATGCTGATAAGGTCTCAGTTTGTCTTATAATTTATGAATGTCATTGCTCGTATATCCTGTATGCTTTTGATTAGAGATGCTTGAAAATTTTGTAGTGAAAAGTGTATAGTTTAACTACTTAGGTCTCTTGGACCATTCATGCTTTTGAATTTTCTCAAGTGTAACTTATTTCATTCATTGTATTAGTGGTGTAAAGTGAGCAGTGGGTTTAAGATTGTCAAAGATATAATACTGAGCAAGAATACTGGATTTTGTTAACATTTCAATGTGAGCTAGGAACGTAGTAGGATGTTTTTGGAAACATACTGTTCACCTACCATCACTGTCAACTAATAAATTAGCCAGTTGGAAAGAATATGAAATTGGCTGTTCCAGGTTGTAACATGCCTCCACCTCCACCAAGGGACCTGCCACCCCGTGCTCGCCAGCCGCCTGCCTATAATGTAGCTGCACAGATGGCTCGCTTGCAGCGATTGGGACGTGCACATTCCCATGAGGGAGTCACTGGTGGCTACTATCACACAGATCCTGAAGAAGATGGTAAGCAAGCTGCTCGAAAGTCATCCAAACATAGATACTCCTGTATTACAGAGATATTGTATTGAAAACATGTCTTTATAAATCAGAAGAGTGTGGAAGTCTTTTTAAAAGACTTGCACACCCTTCAGTGGCCACAAGACAATATGAAATAGGTGGTGCTGCCAGAAGTTTCATGCTGTATTTTTCTTTTTTACATCAGATGACGAAGACACACAAGTGTCTGCTGTGTAAGACAAAGAGCCAGCTCCGGACACCTCAGGACAAGGGACTGACACCATCAACGTAATTAAACGTGTGTCATATTTATCGTAATCTTAAATTTTGGTGTTGTGTCAGTGCCAATGTGTCAAAGTAGTACAGTTATTGTGTGAACTGTGTGAACTGTTGTTTAATGTTTATGTAGTCAGACTGGACTGTGCGAGCATCTGACTATCAAGAAAGAATGGGGGGTCTTTATTTAATTTCGATTTGCAAAGAATCATTTGGGAGATTTTAAAAGTCTTGACTTTTTGTTGCATTTATGGAAAAAATTGAAGATGCTTGTTGAGCTGTTCGAGAATTCTGAACATACTGTGCAACTAGGAATAACCGTGGAGAAGTGGTATGCTCTTCAACTGTGGACTGTGAAATAAATTGGTTTAGTGTATGATTCCTGAACATTGGTAATTTTATGCATTTCCTGCCATGTGATGAAATGGCAAAAGTCATTTCTGTTTTTGGCCTATTTTTGGTTTCCGTATTGTTTTTGATCTGATAAAGTAAAGGACAATGAGTCAAGTTTATTCTTGACTTAAAGTATTTTCAAAGTTTAGTTACTAATTTTTTAAGATCTTGAAGTCTAAATGTGTGAACAAATGCAGAACTGCATTTTTAAATGTCCATAATTTTAATGTGAAATGTATCATGTAGTACTATGTTGTATGTTGTAACAGTGGTCTTATATGGAGCTGTACTGAACAGTTTTTCTTAGTGCTATATTCTATTCTATTGTGGAGTCTTCTGCTTGCTGTATTGTGGCCTTCAAGGAAGTGTGAGGGTAAACCAAAGAAGTTTAGAAGTTTCTATGAGCTTTTTTTAAAGTAGAAATATTAAGTTAGAAGTGAAGTCGTGCTGTTGTTGGTCACATACATTCTGTCAGCCAAGTTAATAATAGGACTCCATATCTTACAAATTCAATGTTTGACTAAAAATTCATGCTTGTTTAACTGTTGAAGTATTTCTGGTAAGAATTCTAAAAAGGAAAAAAAAACAAAAACATTTCACTTGCAGATTACTGAATATTAGTTTCACATTTAGGAATGTAAGACAAGTTCTTGTCATTTGAAATATTTGTGTTCAAAAGATGGGTGTTATTTCACTATAAAGCCATGTAAGAGTATGCTTGTATGATCTGATGGTCAGTGATATTAGTAATGTTAAAACGATCAGTGATGTTAACATGAAATCATATTCTCTTATCGCAATCAATAGAGCTTCAGAATGACATAAGTGAAGACTTACTGTGTCTGGTTGCAACATATCGCCATTGCTGCTGAGATAATGCATCTACAATAGACTCATTCCAAAGATTCGGTCCAGGTACAATTAACTATTTGTTTTTAAATGTTGTAGATAAACAAAGTATTTGGAAATATTTGAAAATATGTTTTATATATCACAGATTTTATTGAATATTTCCATCAATATTATTTTTCTGCTTATTGAAAGTCTTTACAAATGGTAATGTTTAAAAATACTCGATGTGTATAAAGTTATTCCAATACTATATTTGTATTTGTCTATAAGTAATAATTCTCATTTATGTTGCACATATTACTCGAATATCATATTGTGGCCAATTTCATGATTGTGCAATGACTTTTTTAATGCATTAGCTGTAGGAAAATTTGACTGCTATTCAAGAAGGAAAAGAAGGTCTGTATATACACTTTTGGCCAGGTGTAGCATTTGTAACTTTTATTTGTAAAATGTACATAGATTTTGATTTTTAAAACTAATGAAGATGTGTAACTGTATTCTGTGCATGCATGTGAGAGTATGTGAGGAAGTTGCCTAGTCGTGCCCATATAATTACAACTACTGGTTCATTATCGATGTGATTGTTCCATAAGCTTGGATGTTTGATGTATTTCAGTTGCTCTTTGCTTCTAATGTTTGTCAAGCAGCAATGTGATTGCATCACACAATCTCTGGTTTTCACAATTTGCAACACCTGCATTGCAGTATTGAATCTCTTGTGCTTTATTGCTTACTCTTTTTTCCAGCAGGAAGTATTAAGTAGATGCCTGCTGTGCTCTCTGTTCTTCTGATCTTGCTGTAATGAAATCTTTATTCTTTTAATATTTGTCAATAGCGAATTTTAATTTTTTAACTTTATATTGCTGCAATATTTATTTTCATAATTTTGATGTTATTACATGAAGTGAAGTGCACAAATTCAACTGTCCTTCTTGGGTTTGCACAATATGAAAAAATTGTGGCCACTTTGGGAATGACCTTCATTTTTAAGAAAATTATTGTTTTGTAGAGTACCAACTTGTACCGTATTATTTGTTGTGTCAGAAAAGCATGCCTCATTGGTCTTGTAACATTTGCTTTTTGTGTTCACAGAAGAAAAGCAAGAAACACTGCTAGCTTCTAGCTTTATTTATCAATTTCATAAATTATTATGTTTCTACAAGTTGAATTTATTATTATTATTACTATTGTTTAAAAATTCTATAAATCTTTTTTAAAATCTTACAATTTTTTATTTTTGAGGAATGTTACTGTAGATTTTCTGACCCAAAACTTCATTACATTGCAATATTTGCATTTGTATCATATTGAGAACATATTAGTAACTGTAGTCTTTCCCATGTGGTCCATACACCCGTATTGAATTTCTGATAGTAAACAATAGTGAATTGTTTCTTCTAATTTGTATTGCTTCTCTATTTGGCTGCCAGTGGAAGTGTAGCATTGTGTTGTTTCTTCTTTCTTTTGCTATCTACATGAATCTAAGAGAGATACAAAGTTTCTGGAATGGATTACATATATATTTATGCATATATGCAAATCCAGTTATATTTGTGTTGACAGTTTATACAAACAGTGCAAAATAACTTTATTATGTTTTATGTTAATTTAGTGTTTGTGTATAATTTTTCTTTAAATGTTGTACTATGGCTGCAAGTATGTAATTAATGTTTTAAATCATTTTACCATGGTCTAGAGCCATGGTTTCAGTTAGCTCCTCTAGCTAATACAGTCAGGCCCTTTCTGGTGGCCTCTCCTTCCTGTACAAAATAAATTCCAATAATGATGTGACAAATATCATGGACTTTTTATTCATTCCCTATCATATTCTTCCTCTCTGTGTCCTGCTAAGATGATTATAAACAAAACAAGATACCCTTGTTATTATGACTGCATTGAATACTTATTTATTTCTGATATTACATTCAAAATATTGTTACTTCTGTTGAATTTCACACACAAATCGAAAACATCCTATTTGTTTCTTTTGATGAAAAATCAATGTGTCAACCATATATCTTCCAAATGGTAACACAGGAAAAGGCAATCCATCGGTTATATCTGAACTCCAGTTCTTTAGTTCATATCGGCCCTGTGAACACACAGAATAAAGTGTAAATAAATTTTATTTGTGGTCATGGGTGTGGAAATTACTTATTAAAAAAGTAATTCAAATGGCAAAAAAATGTGTTTTGAGATTAATCATTTGAGAAATTGTATAGAATTTTGCAAAGGTTATCATTTCAGTCAGAGTGGAACTTTTCTAATAATGACAGGATATTTTTCAGTAGCTTATTGAAAATGAGATATGGACTATTAAAAGAAGTAAAACAAAAGAACAGAGAAGCGATTCAGTTTTTGAAAAATTTTATCTAACTGTTACTTGAAAATCTGTTGAGATTAATATAAAAATCTAGTTAGTTTTCAAATCTAATTCTTCAAATGGAGAGACTAAACCAAAGAAAAGAAGAGCAGTAAATTTTATTATCTTTAAACAAAATTTGATTGCTGAAATACCAAAATTGAAGTTCAATCTAACCAATTCTTTTTTTGATTTCTCTTCGCTCTCGCTCATTAATTTCTCCAATAAAAAAATTCTTTTAGGTCTCAACAGTTTTATTCGTATTTGTTCAGTTATAATTCTCTTTTAGAAGGAAATATTAAAGTGATTTCTTGATTTTTAAAAAGTGTGGATAATTTGTAAACATTAGTATAAAACCATATTTTTTAAATTTTTTTAATGGCTCCATATTTTTTGGTATCATGCTATACTTGTAAATGCACTTCTGCCTTCAATTTAATGCTCTCTTGTCAGCTGTTAGTGCAAAATCATAATATTTATTCAGTAAGCTATTTAGAACAAATTATAAATTACCCAAGGTTTTATTTTGATAAAATGAGGTATACTTTAAGAAGTATAATTTGGAAATTCAAATGGCACTGATTTTACTTATTCCTTTAATGGAATTGAATTTTAAATGAAAAGAAGTATTATCTAGAATATTCCTTGTGTATTTCATATAGTGCTTGTAAGTACACTTTAGGTCGGTAGGTTTCTATTAGAACACTGTAATTTGCTTTACTTATTTAACTGAATTCTGTATGTACTTCTATTAGGATGTAACTCCTAGAAAAAGAGCTACTGCCAATAGAACACCAAATATTGGTTCTGAATCTTGGCTATAGTAGGCAATTATGAAATATGATTATATAATGATAATTTTTTTTTAAGGGATCCATTTATGGGCTTCACTTAAACATTTCATGCCTTGAATGTTAAGAAAAAAATATCCATTCCCTAGTTGAAATTAAACCATAAACAATATTAGTGCTGAATAAGAACCATGGCATCCAAATATTCCATTTCCAGAGGGTGTGCAATGTTAATGAGTTAAAAATGTTTGTATTCAATGTGATTTGTGAATGTGTGTTTGTTCTCAGAAATATTAGATTGATAGGATACCACACTAAAATGAAATAAAATCTATATATTTAAAATTTAAAAAATTTTGGTTTAATGTTTTAGGGTATATAAAAGTATCCTGTAAAAATTGAAAAAAGAATTACTGTTTTTAGAGCATTTTCGCATTTCAAGAAATAAAAATGGAAAACTGGACTTGCCAGAGTCAAATTATATTTTAATTAATCCTTTGAACTTCTGGTTCAACAAATTTTAAATATTGAGTAAGTATAATGTGAGTATGAATGTATAATGTGAATGTGAAAATAGGAGTATTTAAGTATTCAAGACCTTTAATCTTATACCCTAGATTTGTGTAGGAAAATGTTCTGAACCATTTGAATGTTGGTTGTTAGAGATCAAAATTGTATATCAAATATATATAACTATCTGCAATGTCTTAATATTTCCAGAATCAATATGGTATCAGTTTTCAATTTTGTAATAGTTTGTATTTTTTACATTAAATATTTCAGTAAATATGTTGTACATTTCTCCTTTTTCACAGGGATGGGTGGATCAGTAGAAGGATGTGTTTCAGATAACTGTCAAATTAGAGGTTTTTGAGCTGGAACTTGGTAATTAGGTCAATAGTAAGATCTAGTTGTTGTGCCCTGGACATCAATGAGATGTTTTAATTTTTTGAGGTATTTTACATCAAGTCTCTGTGACATACACTACATTTTTTGAAAAAGTCTTCAAATTTTTTTTAAAACTTTAATCTCGAGTAGAAGAAAGGGCCTATGTAAATGATATCTTTCCACTTTACATTGAAACCTCAGAAATTTTGAAAATTGCAATAGTTTAAATTTATTTTCAATCTGCCTTACCCTTCTAATATTAAAGCCAGAGATTTCTTTCTTATGCAATCAATAGAGATTTTTAAATGTTGTCGTGTACTTTTTTTAAAATAATATGAGCTGCTTTAGGGTAATAACATAAGAGGAAGAAAAGTTTCAGTATCCTGTGCATTCCCTCTTGTTTATCTTTCATTATTACTGAAAATTATTGACCATTTACTTTCTGTCATTATTCACTTAACCATTTATTTAAAGGTATAATATTTAATTTTTTTAAATTCTGTAATTAATTAATGAATAATTAAAATGTTTCAATTATTTCCTGAAATTTTAATCTTCTTATTGGTCCTGCGTATTATCAATTTTTATCCTGTGTATTGTCACTAGATCTCACACAAAAAGGCGATTAGGCACAAAAAGTGATTTAGGCACCTAAAATAGGTAACAGAATTATGAAATTAAGCACTATTACGCATGAAAAGTGACATTTTAGGCACTTAAAATAGGTTACAAAATGATTTAACCAGATGTTTAAAAATTATTATAAATGAAAAGTTATGATTCTGGCATCTAAAACTGATGACAAAGGAGTAAATTAGGCTCTTTTTATTTTTCAGGAAAGTCAAGTATTTTTACATTTATGAGAGTGACTACAGGCATATTATTTTATTCACTTTTATTTCTATTCATTTTATTCAATCTTTCATACTTTTTGTTTTCAACCGGTCAATAGGGCAGCTACACCGGAAATGGTTTATTTATTTATTTTTTACGTCAAAAAAACAGTTAAAAACTGCGTATGACGTGCTATGGGGAAAAGTGAATTGTGTGCACATTTTCAAAATTCTGTGATCCCTACACTAAGTCATATACTACTTAAATTTTGAAAGGGAGAAAAAAAAACAAAAACTCCCATGTA
This sequence comes from Teleogryllus oceanicus, assembly GCA_964035755.1. Taxonomy (NCBI): domain Eukaryota; kingdom Metazoa; phylum Arthropoda; class Insecta; order Orthoptera; family Gryllidae; genus Teleogryllus; species Teleogryllus oceanicus. The sequence goes on from CAXIVR010000004.1 coordinate 132,591,660, forward strand.
GTAAAATCTATTTTCAAGGATAAATAAGCATAAAAATACAATGGTTACAATTGCGTAAAAAGTGTGTGCTGATCAGAGATGATATTTTACATACACTTGCACAGCTCCTTGTGGTTGGCGTTTTGGGTAAGGGATTTCTGTGCATGGTTGATTACACATTGCATCAGGGAATATTCATGTTTCCGGAAATTTGGGAAAGTATTTGCTTTTCACTTCAAAGTGTAATTCAAATCGGTTAGTTCATCAAAATTACTTGTTGTAGGTAGTTTTAGGTACAAAAAAAATTAAAATAGTCATCAACTGCCATTTTAGGCACTATTATATGCTTTCATTGGATCTATTTTAGGGAGATTTAGGCAATAAAATATTAAAATTGGCACCAATCACCATTTAAAGGACATATACAAATAACAATTAATGCAGTGATGATTACCCCTGTAAGAGCACTTACTATTCTTTATCTTTTCAATCCATAACAGGAAAATTTGCAATGGTGCATTATGAAGGAGAGTTGTTTCCTAGACAAGTCAGTGCAACTGAAAGTGATTCAACACAGATAAATGTTTTGCAGAAATCAAAGGATTTTTAGAATGATCACAGAATAGGGATGATTTTGTATACAAATATGAAGATATAATCCAAAAAATTCAAAACCCTGTGTTAAAATAAAAAAGAAGACTTTGCTAATCCAGAGCTAAAAGGGATTTGAGGGAAATGATAAGCTTTCTGTTATCATTACCATTGCTTAAATGTTTACTTAATAATTTTAAAAAATTCATTAAAAAATGTTTTAATCTTTGGGACACTGTTTTATTCATTCCTTTACAAAGTGATAATGAAAAAAAAAGGGGTAAAACTGTGCCATGCTTCGTGCAGCATTGAGTAATGCACAATAAATATATTGACAGAAAGTCACCCTATTCTGTGAGGTGACTTTATGACAAATTTAGGTAACATTTTTGTTCAAAAATATTTATTTCAATAATTATTACAACATAAAATAGACAAAGCATGTTTTTAAATTTCATACACTGCTATCCATTTGTTAATTATGTGAAAAATAAAAAGATTATTTACTAAAATCTTCGAAAAGTGACATAAAGCTACCCCAGTTTATGATAAAACTAAAATAATAATGTTAAGAGCCATTTCATAATTATGATTGTTATGATAGTTAAATAAGTGTAAATCAAGAATTAAGTTTTAAGTGAAATATAATTTTTATTTTCAAGAGTAAGGTAAGATAAATTATTTAATCTTCTATAGAGTGTTTATTTCATAAAGCCGAATATTTATTTATTTACGTCAAAAAACATTTGAAACTGCGTATGACGTGCTATGGGGAGAAGTGAATTCTGTGCACATTTTCACAATTCTGTGATCCCTACCCTAAGTCATATACTACATGAAATTTAAAAGTAAAAAAAAAAGCTCTCGTGTAATAAAATCTATTTTCAAGGATAAATAAGCAATACATTTTGGGCTCTTATCCATGATGTCCTTCGTCAAGGAATAATACTTCCTGCTGTAACAACATGGAAACGATAATTTGAATAATTGTATTTCCTACTGAATTCTAGAAGACGTGCACAGAAAATGAAGTTCCATTTATGTCCAGAAGCAAAACAAGGGGCCATCTCAGCATTTGCTCAATGAATCAGGGAAACTGGACGAAAAACCTGATCGAGATGGGGGTCATTGACCCGGAGGCTGCAGTACAATACTTGTTACAGGTTGTTTATACACATTTATACAGTCCAAACGGTAAATAATGCATTAAGTATCATTGTTAAAATTAATGTTACTTTCCTTGTGATGCTCAGTATAGTCTTTAATTGTATAGAAACAGTTATGCAGCAGAAATGATTTCACTTTAGATTTAAACTTTTCTATCGAATTTAATCGTTTAATGTCATCTGGCAAAGTATTGTAAAAAAATGTACATGTATTGTACATGAATTTTTTGTACTGAGCTGTTGATATTTTCACCTGATGAATATGATTTCTACATTGAGTGTTATAGTTATAGACGTCGTCGTTTTCTGAAAATATATTCCCGCCCTTAAGCAAGTCATTTTTGACAAAAACCTCTGATTCGTAAATCAACAGACAAGGTAATGGTAGAATTCCTAAATTAATGAAGAGAGGCTTACAAGAATCACATGGGTGGGATTTGGTTACTATTCGAATAGATCTTTGGAGCATTATCTAAAGGGGAAAAATGTCAGTGGAACAAATTAGTAAAGGCTCTAATGACATTTCAAACTTTGATAATCAAAGAGCAGCATTTTCACTTAAGACATAATTAAACGTGTAATGATACAAACAATTTGTCATTAAAATGAACTGAATAATTCTTGAATCATGCAGTGGTGGTAGTAGATTATTTCCTAACTCTCACTTTAATTATTCCTTATGTAGCAGAAAGGAAATGTCCCAAACAGTGTAAAAATGGAGAGCAGTGGTCAGTGCCAGATTATCAAACAGGCTGAGTAGGCTGCAGCCTGGGGTGCAAATATTTGAGGGCGAACGAACTTCAGCGAATTCAAAATTTCATTAGGCGAACTTTTGAATGTTTTTTTACAGAAATATTTCTTTTCATTTTTTTAACAAAAGAAAGTGTTAATTAATTAAATATGTATCCATTGACATACAGATAAAATGAATGCAAAAATATCTTATAATAATAATAATAATAATAATAATAATAATAACAACAACAACAACCACCCGGGGAGTACATGACACTGGAAGGAGCAACCCTTCATGTGGGGTTAATACACATGAAGGCAGGTGGAAAGACCATGAGATAGCAGTCCTATCAGACCACACCCATTTTGAAACGGAGAGACCATTGGGAATTTGCCTCGGACCAGAGCCGCTGCCTGGGGAGCGCCAGGGCACAGATGGAGCTAGCGCTGTCTGTGACAGCATACGAACCGCTAGTGGTGTGTTGTTGAACAGGCGAAAACACACCGGGATACCCGAAATTACTACAGCCGAAGAAAGCAGCACTCAAGATCTTTCAGCTGCACCTGAGCACAGTGTTTCCCAGACATCACTTGGGACCTCTGTGGCACGCCTGCCACGACGGAGAGTTCAGTGGACGAACGAAATGAATGAAGACATCATCAGGCTATATTATCGCGTTACCCATTGCGATTCAACTCGCATAGGATATCGGCAGGAATTACATAGATGTTTTACCCAACAGTACCCACTTTTATCTCGCCTCACTGAGCAAAATATCGCGGATCGAAGAGCATTAATCCACAAATCCGATAAATATGTTTCATGTACTAGAAAAAATAAGATTAAATCTGAAGTACAAGCACAGTTAGAGCAACAAGGGATCACAAACGCTTCAGTCACACCGTCACACAAATTCAAACCCCAGCACCAAGCATCCCTTTGTAGGAAGCGCCTTCAGACGAATATCCTACTTTCAGAGATCAACTATGTGAAAATCTCGAATCACAATATCGACTGGCAAATATTCAATGTGGAGGAATGAATCCTAATGTTAGACCGAGAGTCCCGAAACAGCACAACTCAAAGAAACTGGCAATGCTAGTGAAGATAGCAAACGAACAAATTCTGGTAAATGAGACCTCTCACATTGCGACCTGTGATAGCCTTGATTGTGCAATATATTGTTTGTCAGTGGCAATTGTGAGAGCAAATGGTGGTAAAATTATTGAAATTCACCCACAATGGAATTCCCAGCTACATCAAAAAGACCCTCCATGGAAAATCAGACTACAGAAGAGAATAGAACGCCTCCGATCATTGACATTGCTACACTCGAAGCCTTCCAAAGAGGAGACAGAAGTAAATATCTGAAAAACAAAGTAAAAGCCATTAAGAAGAAACATCGTTAACACACACACCATAATCCCGATAACAGTCGTCTGCTTGAATTTATAGATACTCTAAAACAGAAACTAAGCGTTTACAGCCAACGCATGAGACGCTACACCAAAAGTCTAAAGCGGAAAGTAGAGAACAGGGATTTTCTCAAGAGCCACGAGAAAGATGAATGAAAGGAATACAGAAGTGAACAGCTTACCAGAGAAATCTACTTTTGAAGACACCTGGAGTAAAATATGGTCGACGGAAAATCACTTCAACGCCAACGCACCTTGGCTAGAACAGATCAGGAATGTAGCACAGGTCACCGAAATGACAACCGGTCAAATCACCCTTGATATTCTACATGAAGTTGTACAGAAACTTCAAAATTGGAAATGCCCTGGATCAGACGGTCTTCATAACTACTGGTTCAAAACGTTCATCTGCCTCCATGGGAAAATTCTAAATCTCATAAACCACTATCTAGTGTGGTGACGTGTTGTGCAGTGTAGTGCAATATAGAAGTAGAAAGAGAAGTGAATTTCAAATGTTGTGAAGTGAAGTGTAATTAAAAAGTCGTGTAATCTTGTATTTAATAGTTTAAAATAACTGTGCAGGTCAACCATAAAATGTAGTTCATGCTATTATTGTTAGCATATTATTATTATTATTATTATTATTATTATTATTATTATTATTATTATTATTATTATTATTATTATTATTATTGTCTTTAAATGATTTAAAGTTACGTTGTTAAGTAATTTAAAGTTAATATTAGTAATATGTTAATTGTAGAGTTCTGCCACCAGGTTGTATATATCTATCTGCAGAATAATAAATATCTATCTATCTGAACAATCCTTAAGAAATGCCGCACTTTCTGTGTGAAAGTGTCACATACATGAAGCCCAAACCCAGTGATACTACAGATCCTACGAAATATAGACCAATCACTTGCCTCAATACTTTTTACAAAGTCATCACAAGTTGTTTATCAATGGTTATCGAGAAACACTGTGTAGCAAACTATCTTAGCCGAAGCTCAGAAGGGATGCAGCAAGGGCTCCCTTGGATGTAAGCAGCAACTTATCATCGATAGTGTGGTCTTGTCGCAAGCATGTAAGAAGAAACGCAATTTATTCACCTGTTTCATTGATTATAGAAAGGCCTATGACATGGTACCGCTCGATTGGCTCCTCTATGTGCTGTCACTATATCGTGTGAACTCGACAATCGTGAATTTCCGGAAATCCATCATGGGCAAATGGAAGACAACTGTTCGTGTCACTTCGAGAAATGAAGCTCGTGTCACTTCGAAATCGATTTTCCGCAGCATCACACAACTTTCTCTATACTGCGTATATTACTCCGTATATACGTATATATAGGAAAAAGTAAATAAAAAGTTAATTTTCAATGCAAGGAAAACTTCGGCACCAATAAAATCGATTTAGTGGTGCCATAAACCCCATAAACACCACATTTTCGCTACTTTTCTTGGAAAATAACGAATATACATTATTAAATGTTAATTTTATCAACGGATTGTATTGATACAGCAGTGACTCAGATAGACAAAGGATGTCAAGATTTTGGAAAACTTTCATTTTATTGAATTTCTTGACGAAAAGCAGTTTTCCACCTACAAAGCGTCCTTTCGTTCAGAATTGGTCTACAAAAAATTATTAAGTGATGATTCGGTTGATACAACTCAATCTAACTTTCCCTTTATCTACAGCAATATGTGAAAGGAATATGATTACATTAAAGATTGTATTCCTGAGAAATTCCATTGGAAATATCAGAATCAGTAATTGCAGTAATGTGACTATCGAGAAGTGTCTGCTAAATTAACTGGGCAGAAACGACAGATTTAAAGAACAAATGGTCCACGTTTTTGCTGAATGAGAAAACCGATGAATGAAGCTAATATAAAAAAAAATTATAAGATAAGATTTTCAAAATACCCAACTGCATGCATGCTTCGCCACTGGAATTACGTCTCATTATGGGAACATGCTTTAGCTGTATGAAAAGCAGTTACAATTATCAAATGTGATAATATTTACTTGAAAATATTTACTTATCGCACCAAATGTTCTACGATTTGTAAAGTTTTACAAAAAATTATGACTGAGATGTGTTAATTCGGAGAGAAATTGTCTTATAAATAGTATTACATAACCATTACCAAAGGCTAGAAATTGTGGTATAAATAGTATTACATAACTGTTACTAAAGGCGAGAAAGTACTTTCTGTTTTAGTACCACTATTTTACAATAGTAGAAACATTTTTTGTTCTTACTAATATAAACTAAAATACGAGATATAAAAACAAATGCTCCGTGTTTCTCCGCGTCTTCTTGTACTCGAGCGATGGCGATGAAGTGACACTATAATGTACGTGTCTGTTTGTACTAGAATATGTTACTTCTATCACGAGTGACACTGCAGGGTGGCGGCGAATCCAATATAAAAGAAGCAGCATTTGGCAGGCAGTAGTGGCAGAATTTGTAATTCGCGCTCTGTTGGCCCTCTTCTTTTTGGTGTCGCTTCTCATTCGCTTTGTTCTAACCACTGCCTGACTGTACACGGTTGCATTTCCGGAAAGCGCTGTATTAGTCAGCAGGAATAGGAAAATTAAACAGGTGCAAAAAGCCTGTGTTCTCGAACTTTGGCCAGGGAAGTGCTGCAACCTACTGGCGAATACAGGAAAGTACCTCGTCAGCGCGCCAACTTCGAATATTGGAAATGATTGTAATGCAACAGATGTCATGCCACACACATTATATATATATATATATATATATATATATATATATATATATAAAAACACACACACACACATGTACACATGTTACAGAATTTCTACACACTAAAATTAGGGTATTTTCTTCAATATGTTTAGAATTTGGTTACAACGAAGGACGGATGAAATATAACAATTTGTTTATCGAAACAAATTTTTTCTCTATCGATTTCTTAAACTTACTCTTATTCATTATTAATGTCATTCATTTTATTATTCTCGTCGAACCAAAGTACTAAGAGGTAGCTAATGCAGAAAAATGAAGAACATGGTTGGCGACGCAATTTCCTATTCACAAGAATGTTGAACTTGTTAAATACATATCAGGTTCAAATAGTTTTGATCAATGTCAAAGAACGAAGGTACCGGAATTCATAGTTTTAGGGGTACATGAACGAATATTAACTACTTGTTACATTTCTTACGATGTTATGTTAAACGAATTAATAACCAAACTTGATGATATTTCGACTGATGTATGACCCAGAAATGAGTAATTCAACAAACATTTCATTCTTTAGCGTTACGTTAGTCATCCTTATCGTACGTTCTATCATATATTAGGACATATGTTAGTACGTCTTTACGTGCTATCAATATAGTTATATAGTTAGTCTTTATGTGCTATAAATCGCATTTGGACCCGAAGTATGAGAAAAAAGGAATGTTTAGAAATTATAAAATATTTATTTTGTTGATTTCAGATCCTTGAAGAGAGTTAGGGAAAATAATTGACTAAAATTAAGCGTTCAAAAGAAATTTGAACATTGCAAATATACTTTTCGATTTGAGTATTATTATATAATAGTTATTTGATGGACAAATGTTTCGTTAATATATCCGGTCATTGAACTTGTTCCATCAATTCGTGCGATTGTTACACTTCTGGCAATGTTCTCCGGATCGTTTTTACTTTCTCGCCCTTACGAATGTAAGACGAGAAAATATTGCAATCATGCGCGGAAAAATGCGAGTTTTTGACAGAAAAACTCCTCTTGCCCGAAAAAAATGGATAAATCCTGTTACTATATATATTAAAAAATATTAGTTCTATGGTTTTAATAAAGCTATTATTTTCATTATTATTATTATTATTATTATTATTATTATTATTATTATTATTATTATTATTATTATTATTATTGTTATTATTTATATAATAAGTTTTCTATTTTGGAAAATAAAGATAAATGTACAATACTACAAGCGATACAAAACAATATTCGATCATTTAATATCTGTATCCAATTACAGAAAATCAAGCATTTACATAATAAAGCACTTACAACTCAACACGAGGAAATCGAAAAAACGATTCTTCTAAATTTCATAATTTGTGTAACCAAATATGGCACACATCTTCACCTTCCCGGTCATGTATTGACCAAACGAATATATTTTAATCACTCCACAAAAAGTAAGTCAACGTAATCGTAAGTAAACTTCAAACCTATATTACTCGGTCATTAAACGTTTGCAGACTCGGAATTAGGAAATACTCTTGCTCTGAAGGTGAGAGCCCGAACACACATCGGAGATTGCACGAATGTTGCCGATGTCTAACAGCATCTGACCAATGCTCTCGCCAGCTGAGGCAGTCCGGAGAAAAAGGGCTTGATTTACTTTTGTCATTCACTGTGCGATGTCTGCAGAAAAACCAAATCCACTTTGGTATGCGAGAGAGCATTCTGGTAGTAAATTAATTATAAATAATGATAAAACTATTGCAGCGAAGAAAAGAAAGGTTATTAATACAATTAGAAAGACCTATGGACAGAGCTGCTGTACAATACTTTGTTCACAAAAGGCACGGAAAATATTTGTATTTCTCTTTTGCAAATATCTATTACACAATTACTGTTCTTGCCCTTTCTGCTCTGCCGTACCCTGCAATGAGTGGGCCTATCTCCCGCTCATCGCAATCTATACGATATCTAATGAATCAGTATCTACTGTAGACGTGTGATTCTCATTTAGTCGGCGGTGACCTCATGTAAACAGATCACGGCGGACCGTCTGCAAATGTAAAGAGAACGAGTAATACACTTCGTACAAACACAATGATTATGACACAGTGGTTACGACAGGTCACAACGGCTACAGTAGTTATGACAGATCGGGCCACTAGGGGCGCTAGCTTCGAATGCCTCCCGTGATATCGCAGCGTCATATATTGTCTCTGTAGTATTGATTTTAGTAAACTGAACAATGTAACTTCAATAATACACAAACTATTCAAAAAGGTGGTATTTAAACTAGTTTATAACCAGTCTTACCTTTGGCAAAGGGCAGTCAGGTTTTACTCCGAATGACTGAATGAATCTCTTGAAATATGACGGAAGCTTCTTCTTCAGTTCAGTGCAGTAGTTGTTAGTGGTTACTTTGTAGAAGTGTGGAAGCCATCCACTGGTGTCAGACCACTGTGCGATGTCAATAACTGCCTGTAGAGTTTTATCTGTTTTAGTATGTTCTAAAATATTCACTAATATCAGAGTTTCAGTATGTAAGAGGACATTAATAAGCAAGTCAGGGGGTGTACGATGACAAACTTCTCAAATACACCTAAACGTGACAAGTACATACATTCTTGAGTTCTGATGAGGTTTCTTTACTCTATACATCCAAATTAAAAATTTAATTAACTCAGAAGATGTTGCTAATTGACTTTTCCAGATGCAATGGTTTATATTTATAATCTTCGAACTACAATTATCGAAACGTTTGAATCTTTTACCAATTACAAACCCTGCTATAAGTTTTTTCTAATTTTCTTATATTTTTTGTGGTGGATGTAGGCAGTTTTGCTAGTAGATGCTTCATATAGGAAATAGAGAAGGTTATGTAATACTGTGCTGCAAAATGGTCATTTTTCAGCAGAAAAATTCGTATTGTAGGTCGTATCGAAAAAGTGAATAATTTCTGTTCGAATGTGTAACGAATTTCTTTTTCTATCATGTTCTGCATTCAGAATCCACATTTTGTGGATCCTTGATATCGAAACATTGGTTGACATCAAAACGCGTGTCCGTCTGTCCGTGAACAATGCTAACGGCTACACCGTTAGTGGGATTTTCACCAAAATTGATATTCCCCAATAGATCTGGCTGATGTCGCGACCCCTTTGGGTGAAATTTGTGGTCGAGTTATTTTTTAATTTTGGAGGATACTGCATGATGGGGAATACTTTTCAAATATTTCTCAAAAATGGCTTCAAATTTTTTGATTAAATTTTGGCTTCGGATAGCGTAAACTACGCTTAGAAAACTGGCGTTGTTGAAAAATTGGATATTTCGAAAATTGCGAAAGTTCAATTTTTTGGGTTTTTTCTTACAACTTCAGTATTGAAGGTAGAGATTTTTCCTCTGAATAAAATTTGCTATTCAAAATTATATCTTTAAATGAGGAGAAATACATTTGTTCAAAATGTGAATAATTTTCGCGTAGTTTGGAGTGAAATATGAGCAGTATTAAAGAATTTTAAAAACAATATTTTCTTAATTTTTTTGTAAACATTTTGCAGGGATTGTGTTCTTTGCACTGTAACAGATGGCATATACGTCACTTTCTGATTCTTTTATTTTTCCAAAAATTCAATAATTATATTTTTAATATTCATCAAGTTATTGATTTTACATTAACGAGTTTTGATATTATTTATTTTGAGTACAACTGCTTCAAATTATGTCTTATAGTTTCTCGAAAACTTAATAATTTTCTTTAAAAATGAGCTCAAACGCCCAAATTTTCAGAAACGCTTGAACGACATTTTTTCAAAATTTGCTTCAATTTTTTCTTTAAATTTTTTGTATGGATAGTGCTAAATGTACTGAATAAAATGATATTAACTCAATTTTGATTTTTGCGGATGGTGAAATGGCCATTGGTGGACCACACAGTATTGCTTGACCTGTTCATTAATGACGTGCTCTAACGGATTATTTTATGTTAGGTGAAAGTTTTTGCTTTACATGAATGAAGAATTTAGCTGCAAATTAGTATCTAGTAGACAGGGTGTTGCACTATTAAAGATACGCTACCCATCATGTGAAGCAGGGTACTTACTCCAAGTCGGCTGTCCAAATCGTAAGGCCAAGTATACACTCCATTCACTACAACGGCACCATCTGATGCGTGGGTCAAACGCCAATCTACTTTCAATTCTCCAGTGCCTTCGGCATCGCATTGACCTACACTGGTGATAATAGCTTTGTAAGTGCCCTGAAAAGAATCGCTTAGACGTTAAACTCGTGCAAGACAGGTGTAAAAATGAAAGCTCGTGTATAAATAGTAACTGTAAAACAAAAATACTACTTCATCCATCGACACACAAAAACATTCAAACAAACACTGTCAACGAGAAAAATCACGTGGACGGTTTTGGGGAATCGAAAGGGTGTTTTCTTGGTCGATTTCATACCAAAAGACACCACAATAAATGCAAATCGTTATTGCGGGACATTAAAACATTTACGGCGAGCCATTCCAAATCGACGACGTAGAATGCTTTCTCGCGGTGTCCTGTTACTTCACGACAATGCGCCCCCCTCACACAGCCCGAACAACCAGACAACTGCTGGATCATTGGATGAAAAGCTTTCCGTCATTGAGCCCCTAGCGATTTTAACGAAGCTGAAAGAGTTCCTGGGAGAAAACAAGTGATAATACGTTGAAGACTGCAGTGGCTTAGAGCGCTGACGGCCAAGGAGTACGACATACGGATACTGAAACACGTGCACAGATACGATAAATGTCGCAATAAACTGGGTGATAATGTGAAGATATTCGATAAGCTTCACTTATGAAAGATAAATACATTTTTTGAAAATATCTTAATTAAACTTAAAAAAGAAATTATATTTACTTTTATGATTATAAAGCAACTTTAACATTCCTATTGCGTTCATAGCTCACTACCTTTCTCCAGGCAATAGAATGATCATTCTTTTCGCGTTGATTATTTTTTTTATCAAAAATGTATTATCTATATAAAATAATTGGCATACTGTGGCTACACAGTTTTTTAAGGAACAACGACGATATAACTACAAGATATTTCAGCTTTATTGAACGAGCTAATAAGGAAACAAATTCTTTTGTAATAGCGATTGTGCAGAACTCAAACTTGGCAGAACAGTGAGCCATCATAATATTTACGCACCAAGGGCATTATGAGGTTTCTAATAATCGAGATGCGAGAAACACCCAAGGGTCTTTAGTCCGAGGGCGAATTGTCACCCGAGGTCATTAGAACCAGTTAACGCCTATGGTACATACATACTCTTATTTTTTACCTAATTCTATTGTGATATTTGACGAACCATTTTTATTATGGAAATGTCACTTAATGTGACATAGAATATGGGGATGTCAATAGGCGATCGCGAAGGGGTCGCTATGTGACAAATAAACAACGGGCGTTAAGGATCATTTTCGTTAGGTTGAAATGACAGAGTAGAGGCGGAATAAGCATTGTTTTGAGAGACAAAAGAAAAAGATATAAAATTCGGATGCTTCCGAGTTTTTAGAAGAACATTCATTCGCTTCAGCAACGCGGTGATGAGCGGGTCGGCTCCTGATATATTTTACCAGGTCGAGGAAAGTTGACAGTTGTATAAAATTGACAGTTGTATGAAATTAACTATCGTTTTTTACATTAGGATAGAGCGTTCTTGTAGGAAGTAAAAGACGTGTCTAAGCGTCCACCCGAGACGTAAGTGAGGGAAGTCACGGATTATAATAGAATCGCCAGGAGAATTTGGAACCAGATCACGAACATTAGGCGAGGACTTTATCCAGAAGCAAGATTCTGCTGCGTCGACGGAGAAGGTTCTACGGGGCGCCATCGAACGAAGAAGTGGAGAGCGCGCGAAGACCCACGAATGAATAACAAGGTTTTATAAGTATTGTAATATAGAGAAAACTGGTTATAACCAAAGATTGATTCATTTTTGATTATCATTATAATAAATTCTAATTTGTTAAGTTGAAAGAAAGCTGATTATCATTGTTCGTTACGTGCCATCCAGCATTTTAATAAGATTTTCAGATTCCTCGCCACTCCGTATGGATGGCAGATTGAATAATTGCTTGCAGAGTAAGTAGCAATAATTATGAACTTCGAACCCCAATTAACTGAGCAAGTACAACATAATTTTGGAAGGAGAGATAATTAAATTACGTAGAAATCATTAGGTTTCAAGTGTAACCTTTTCCTGGCGCCCAAATTATATTTATCAGTAATAATTATGTTTTAAAATGTCCTTCGAAGTGGGGCTTGTTTTTAAATAGAAAGACGGGGCTTGATTCAAATTGGCACCAGTCAATGTCGGGCATGTTTCACTATTGATTCGGATTTGCTTATTTACTAATGAACTAGATATGAACTTGACTCGGTGTGTCTTATCGTATTTCCCTCTGTAAGGGAACATGTAGCATCAACTTTTTTCATATTTCCTTCGTAACCAACGTGCTCTCGATTCAGGAAAGTTATCCGGAGTAGTATATCGAACTCCGTATCAAAGGCAATAACAAGTTATAATGCATCAGTGAAAAATAAGCACGTTATCTATAGTGTTTTGTTTCTACAAACATTTGCGAAAAATAATATTTACTTAACTACCTACTATTAGTCATCTCGTGGCTCAGAGCGAAGTCGCCACCCTTTCACTAAGGAGGTCCGGGTTCGATTCCCGTCGAATCTCATGTCTATTCCGCTCTACCAAGGCACGCTATGTGGTATATTTAGGCACCTGTAGGGCAGGTGCCTTGCGCTTACCGGCTTCGGGATGGAGAAGGGTCGAGCGAGCGAGAAGAGTAGCGCTGCGCACAGCAGCTGCAGGGCGATCGTCTCCATGGCCGGTGGACGCAAAGTCTCCTGCCTGCATAATTGCCAGCGAGACCTTTATACGCGTGGAACTTCCTCCCACCTCCGTCCACCAGCAATTTGTCTTGTCGGACACAGACGGGCAGTCACGGACGCCACTCATGTCGATAGCTACAATTTGCTGTTGCCATCAGCTCAATATCAATGTTCTTTCTTTCTTTCTGGGACCCATTGTTCGTACATCCGTTCTCTCTCAGCAGAACTTTTATTGGAAAACCCACGTATGTTGCATCAATTTTGCTGTCACATCTCTGGGACTCGGAACATACCTTGTATTCGTGTTCATAGACGAAATATCCAAATCAAAGTTCACTCGTACCTTAAACATGTGCAGCTCATTTCATATAGAAACTTCATTGCATCTTTCTGTGATATGCGAAGGGGTCATTATTAAAAGCGTCCAAACGCCTTAATTGAAATTGTAACATTGTAAATGTACATTTTATGGTAGAGCAGGTCTAATGGTCTGAACATTACTACAAATAACCCATTATTATTATTATTATTATTATTATTATTATTATTATTATTATTATTATTATTATTATTACTTGCTTTACACTCGAAAATTCAACATCCGGTTTTCTTAGATGTGTAGAGTCTCACTTTGGCAGACCACATATTAGCATGGACGCTTGTTTAACCATGCCCGTGAAGGCATGGAAGGCAGCTGATATTGTTCTTGGAAAAGATAGTAGAAAAAATTATCACAAATTCAGCTTTCTGAGAACACTGTAAAAAGCCTGTATTGATGATATATGGCTGAAGATATAAAAAATTAAGTAGTTGATGGAATAAAACTGTAACTTTTTTTCCGAAACAGTTTGGCGAGAGTACAGACATTGCCCAATGTTTTAAGTTAATAGTTTATGTTCAATATACTGAAAACAGAAGAGTTGAAACGAGGTACTATTTTCTACAGCGTTGACAACAACTACAAAGGCTATTGATGTGATAAAAGCAATCACAGATTTTTGACAAATATGAACTTTCATACAAACAAATTATTGGTGTATGCACAGATGTCGTTCCTTCAATGCTTAGTGCTCGCTTAGGTTTCGTGCAATTGGCAAGAGTAGAAAAATATCACAAAACACTCATTTCATACGGATGTATTGTGGCTCTCCAAAGGAAATATGTTGGCAAGGTTATTTCAGCTCGGAATTGAAGTAATTAAGTTTTTGGAAAATCAAAAACAAAACGAACTAAGGCTGGAATTTAAAAAACCTAGGCACAAGTAATGTTGATCTATTTGTCTGATTTATTTGACTCGTTGAACAACCTTAACATAAAATTGCATGGTGAAGAGTCAAATATAGTCACAAATCGTGATGCCATAAAGACGTATATTGAGAAGCTGTATCTTTGGAGGCCTAAGATATTGGCACACCCCTGCAGTTATTCATGTTTTACCAAACTAGTTCAGTCTCTGAAGAACACGCTTTAAGGTTTTGGAAGAAGGATATTATATAAAAAACAAAACTCAAACCATTTGGATTATATCATTGAAGAATTCAACAGATAATTTCCTAATACTTGTGACAACATTTTCAACGTTTTCAGCACTTATTGCAATTAAAACAAAGTATTGGGGGCAAACTTGACGTTGCTAACCTTTTACTTGTGCACTTTATGATACTAAAACAAAGATAGGGAAACGTGAAAAAATGCAAGCTCATCTTTCTTAATGATTGTTCTTCTCCCTTACTTGTTAAATTTAAATTACAACTTTTAATATTAATTAGGCATAAATACAATTGTATTTTCTTGACCTAACGTGAAAAAATCGAACATTTCTACAAGAGGTAAAAAACATTAACTTGTAATATTGTAAAGAGTAAAAAACGAAATGAGTTATAACTCAATATAACAGTTATTTTATTCCTTGCCAAATAAAACATGTGCAAGGGTACCAGGGAAGTTTTCCTCTTGATTGATGAGTACGTGGAAAAAGAAGTTTGGGAATCCCTCAGAGAATATAATTTTTTGATTCTGCATTCATCATCAATAGGTCTCATCAATGTTGATGTAATCCAATCTCATTCGCTTTCCCTGCAGATTTCAACTCCGAATCGATTTCATCTGTGGTGCTACCCTTATTTTCTTTACTTTCTCCGTTACCATCACCATTCGTTTGAGACGAATCATCTGTGTCTGGTGCAGACGGAAATCATCTCGATTCCACTTGGTTCCGATTTCTCTTAGTTTTCGTTTTTACCATTACGTGACATTACACTGCTTTTTAATGTCTCTGCTACCCTCATTCCTCAACCTGCAGTCCATGCCGGACGTCCGCTGGTGCTGCCCAAGGCATGCGTTGGAGTGGAAAACGAGCGCTAATGCCTCCTCTGCCATCACCGGAAATGCGCCTCGCTGCACTTAATTTTTTCAAGGAAATGGTGATGCATGCTGTATCAACATTGATACACTCGTCTGTTATATTTTAATGTTGCCACAAAGTATAGTCTTGTTTCCGCCGTTCATTGAATAAATCGAAGAAAGACATTTTTATAGGATTTTTTATAGAGTAACGTTTTTTACGAGTGTTTTGGAGATATCTTTGAAGTTACTCTCAACACTTAACTCTCTGATGCTTTTGTTTGTGAGGGAATACAACACAAAATCTAAAACTAATTAATTTAAAATTGTTTCTGGTGCAAATGTTTCAAGTGTGATGTGCAGAAGCAAAGGGAAAGGCTCAGATGAAATATTGTTTTGCATATAATGTCATTTAATAGATGCTGTACAGTGATATATAGCTGAATCCATTATCTCTCAGAATATCTGTCTTGACTCCTCTTACATTTCAATCAGATGTGCCCTCATGCGAGAGAATTTCATCATTGGGGTAAGAACAAGGGAGGGAAGAAAGTTTAGCTTGTCAGGTTGATATCTGGATTTCATTGTGAAACGTATAAAATGATTCTAGGTGTGAAATTGCAGAAGTGCGTAAAAACCAAAAGTGAGTTTAACATTTATTTTAGGTTCCAAAATCGGTCATTTTTGACAAGTACCATTTGCAATATATTACTGCTTCTGCATTCTTGATCTCTCTCCTTGTCCACATCCTTGCCTCTTTCTAGCAGCATCCAAGCAGTTCCACCTTCCATTAGCCTAGAAGCCACATACAATTAAGTCTAATTAATGTGTTAAATTGAAACATTAAATTGAGGAGGATTTACCCCTTTTCAAATTCCCTGAAAACCCATAACGAACCCCTTTAGAAATTCCTGGTGTCAGCTGTATATGTCAGAATGTAGTTGACTGAGTCAATTTTGTAATGGATAGGGATACAGGAGCATGGATTTCTTAGAACGGTATCTTTTGAATTGTGACCAGTTGTTATGGATGAATGGGGAAGAATTTGGTAGAGTTATGCCACAGTTCGTATTGAGAAAATGACAGGAAGGTGATCAGAGGTTACCTCGTATTGTACGTATGGGGCAATGACAGTGACGTGAGAATAATGTCGAGAGTGTCGCGAGGGGCGCCCTGGAAGAGGTGAATGGGTTCAGAAGGGGAAGGAGGGGGAGGAAGGATGTTTTCTCGGGGGTCGGCCAAGTCGATCGGGAAGAAGTCTTGAAATGAGCATGAGCAGAATAAGGAGAGTAGAGTTAAATTAAATTTGGTTCCATGAAAAGAAAACGGCAATGTCATCAGTATCTAGTCGGATTATTTTGGTGGTTTATACGCTGGGGCAATATTGATCCAAGAATAAGGAGAGGATACTTGGATAATAGCTGATTCTATGGTGGTTGTGGGTGGGGGAGGTATATGGGTATGGGGTATATTATTACGTAGTAAGATGGTGGTGCCACCTGCTTTGGTTGATTGGTCGGTCAGGTTGGGAGGTTACATAATTTGGAATGTGAAAGGACATGTGTAGATTCAAGGTTTATTGGATAATGAAGATATTGATGGAATACATAGTCTGAAAGGAATTGTTGGATGGAGGATTTCTTGCTGCCATCTCGAGTTCCAGGTGCTTGAGAGGCGAGAGTGAGAAGGTGGGGGGGGGTTTTGAAGGTTCATAATAGTTTGAAGAATTTTATTAAAATGAAAAGTTCTTTTAGATCTGAGATGGTAGAAGAAGAAGGGGAAGACTGGGAGTTTGATGATTGTGTAGTTGGTGTTGTAAGCATACAGCATTACATAGTCTTGCATTAATTACTTTCGAAATAATTAGGATATTTCTTACTAACTAATTAGTAGTAGGCTGAGAAATGCAATGAAACTGGTCTCGTGACCTCAATCATCAACAGAATAGTCCTTTAGAAGTCAAATATACTGGCTCCAATACGCCTATGTTTTTTGTAATGTTATATTAAGTGAAAAAATTGACATTATCATCACTTTGTTAAACTACTGAATTAAAATAGATTGATAAGGAGGTAGGTCAGAAAAGAATTATGATTAGAGATGGAATTGAATGTAGGAATAAATGGTCAGATAAACAGTGTGTTGAAAAAAACTGGAGATTAAAGAGGCCTTGAGAAACTGGAAAATGAAAACAATAAATGAAATAAGGTACGATAAGATATAAGCGGATTTTAAAGAGATTCTATAAGAATAAAAAGAGAGATTGGAATGATAGAATATTAAATGAGCTTGGAGAGGTTAAATCTCAAAGTGAAGCATGGGAAATATTGAGAAAAGAGGGGGGGAAGTAAAAGGATAATTGGAAAGGAAATGGACTGGAAAGAATGGTGTGAAAAGTTTAAGGAAATTTGAAGGCCAGGATAACATGGCAATGATGGAAAATGGAGTAAGCACAGTGGAATTTAAGAACTTCAAGAGAAAAATAGATAAGGAATAAATAACAAATGCTGTCAAAAGGTTAAAAAAAAATTCAAAGGAAGAAGGAATAAGACTTATATTGAAAGATTATTCAATATGATAATTGTGCAAGGAGTTATTCCAGAAGAATGAAGAGAAGCTGTAATTATTCCAGTTTATAAGAAAAGAAATAGAAATAAGGTAGAAAATTGTAGAGATATAATGCTCATGACATCCTTGTATAAAATATGGATGAGAATAATAAGATTCAGACTGGAGAGAGGTAAAAGAGAAAGTACTACTACCTAGTAGTCAAGCAGGATTCAGAAGTGGTATGGGAGTTATGGACAATATTTACACTTTGAAATTTATTATAGGAAGAGAGACAAAAGTTAACTAGAGGTGCTACAGAATGGCACGGACTTTCTCGTACCAAATTATTCTAATTTCCTTGGTGTGGTCTGGCTTTAAGGTCGTGCTTCATTCTCTGACCAGCTGCCACCTACCGTCGCCCAAAGTACATTTTTTGACAATTTGTCAACTTTTTGCTTTCCTAGTAGTGCAACTGAATCATTACTTCAAGAATATTAAAGAAGAGTAAAAACTCGTCCTAAATAGAAGTTAACGTTGAAAAATTCGTAGTCATTTTTAAGAAAATAGCGATTAAGCATTACTGAAAATGAGAAATTTAAGCTCTTTTTTATCTATTGAATTTTCGAAAAACTTCATTTGAAGCGCTTCTATTCACGAATGTAATAATGCATAGAAATCGTTGGAAATGTCTATATTAACGGCGTGAGAGGTATTTCAAGAAAATTACATTTGTGTAATTTTTGAAAAGTGACATATGAATACACCAAAACGAACTTTACGTCATAACAAACAGTACCATTAGCACTATCATTTGGAAAATTTTAAAGAAAAAAATTGTTGCCAGTTTTGAGAAAATGGCGTTTGAGCGTTTCTGAAAATGCCGAATTTTGTGTTAATTTTTACAGAAAACCGTTGAGTTTTCTAGAAACTTATTTGACATTATTTAAAACACGTGTACTCATAAATATAATCATGTGAAGAAATCGCCTTTCATGCAAGTTTTACAGACGTGAGTGACAAGTGAAAAATGTTAATTTTTGAAATTTTTGAAACAACAAAAGAATACAGCAATATGGCGTTTATGTCACAACATAGGATTTGTTTGGCACTAACCTTACTAAAAATTTAAAGAACAAATTTGGAGCCGTTTTTGAGAAAATCATGTTTTGTTATTTTTTTAAATTGCAAATATTGCACACACTATTGAGCAAACACTACTAAAATTTCAAAAAAATCTTCATGACCTAATTGAAAGAACTATTTATGCACAGCAACTTTCATTTGAAGGAATAATCTATGTCTTCAATTTTGTAGTTGTAGGAAGACGCCGGAAGAAATTTAAACTTTTTTATTTTCGAAATTTCAGAGTTAACCGTGAGATTCTGACTTATACCACCCTTATAAGTGTATTTTGCTCTTATCTTACAATAAATTAAAAGAAAAAAATTTGAGCCCAAGGGACGTCATGTATAAATTTGGGGAAAAATTTTTTTCCCCAAATTTTAAAGAATGTTTTTCAAAATTTCAAAGTTTCAACTAGAGCCAGATAGACTGGGGATTCTGCAATTTGGAGATCATCGTAGGAATGTTTTAGGCGCTGGGAGTGTCCACAGACGGACGGTATTTCCAATTGTTTTTTCGGCATCAAAGACCCACAAAACAGGGATTCTAGCTACATGTTGGAGGACTTTTTCTCTTAATTTAGCAACTAGTTTTATGCAGCAGTTATTATTAAAATAAATTAAATGTTGAATATTATTAATGAAATTCTTAAGGCCGCATGAGGTATTAAAAATCTGGATAAGGTTGTAAAATCCCTTTGGAAAAAATCACCCGAAAAGTTGAAGTGTTAGTACCAATGGCTATTTTTAAAAACATTTGCAAATAAACCTTTTCGTCCCCCACCTTCTTCCTTTTTCATAAACAAAAATATGTTTACACAAATTTTCTTCAAAGAAAACAGGAGGTTCTTTCTTTCCATCAAGTTATGTATTTCAATTTTTGTTTCTCGTACAAAATTTAGAGAGAATGCAAGGTTTTTATAGCATAGTCACGATATCGCTAATGTTAGTACACACTAGGTGTAACGCGAACGAGGATGGATGATAGTTGCAGTTGGTTCATCGAAGCCAGCCAGATAAGATGACACAATCACGCTGATAAGCGTTGCCGAGTCATGCACCTGGATGAAGCGAGGAGTTCGGAGCAGTACTACCGGCAACTTTGGGGGAAGCTACTGAAATTCGGGGACAGATCTCGTTGTAGCAGAAACTACTGCTGAGCAATGGCGCCGACTTACAAGTTGACGTACTTCGACGTGATGGCTCTAGGAGAACCCATCCGCTATATGCTCGCCTACGGAAACATCAACTACGAAGATAAAAGGATTCCACGGGAGTCGTGGCCGAAACTTAAACCCAGTAAGTAGACTAAGAGGATTCTAAATTCTCAATTTGGTTATTATTGATTGTTGTTCATTTGCCTCACAAAACTTTCGGTTAGTGGTCCAATTATTAATTTGTATATAAATGTGTTAGAAACTAGATTGTGGGTTTTTTATCCATTTCTCGAGTCCAAGCCAATAGCATTTGTTTAATGTGGTTCTTCTACAATTCCAAAGCAATTGTCGTTCTAGTTAACTTTTCGATTAGACTTTTTCAACTATTAAATACCAATACAGTTATTTTAGTGATACACTTACGTAAGCTATACTAAATATTTCGAATATCTTGGTTCCATATCGAACATTGCAAGCTACACTTAAGGAATCAACCTCTCTCTACCCAGATCGATAAGGTTATCATAACGGTGTCCTTGTTTATATTTGTTCAAACATTAATTTGGGAACTTTTATCAGCTTTTCTGCAATCTGTTCAATGTTATATCATGGGTGCTTCTATGTAAAGTTGACCTAGTCGACATACTTTGAAAATAGTTTGTTATATCATATATAAAATAGTTTTCTATATCGTGTGTGACTGAATTTGTATTTTAGATGTTTTCATATTTCAAACTACTAATTCAATTGTCGGTATTTGAAATAATTAGTTTTTGTATTTCTAGGAAAGAAGAATAATCGTGGCAATTATCATTATACTCTTAGCACCTTATGAGAATGTAATATTAGTGTTACGATACGGCGAACACAAAATACGAGGCAAACGTATATTTCCGTGTGTGGAATGAAAAGAAAATGTGACTGTTATCTTATCGTTCTTCCATGCTATGTGAAGAAATTAGCAAAAATTGTTAGATCTTCAAAATTTACTTATTCATTGCACCCGGTTGAATTTTGTGATTACTGACCTCAGGCATTTTTAATTACCCTTCGTTCGCGTTGTTTCGCACGTTAAAATTAGTCTTCAGATTTATTTTAGTCAGCGAGTCAATTCTTCCCATTTTTATGTTTTGTTTGTGTGTTAACAGTATGAAACTATCAAATACTATGCAATTGAAGATGAATTTGGAATTCTTGAACATCTTAAAATGTCCTGTGTAGTTTGTCGGCGAGCGGTCGTTTGCAAAATCTCTTAAGCTGGGATTATCTCCCGCTTGTGTGTAAAGATAGGGAGTTGTTCGCGACGATTAGGAATCTGCTTCGCCTGTGAGTGAGGCAAACGTATATTTCCGTGTCTGGAGTGAAAAGAAAATGTGGCGGTTATCTTATCGTTCTTCCATGCTATGTTAAGAAATTAGCAAACATTGTGTCCCATATCTTTTGTTTATTTTTATCCAATTATCGTTATATTTATTGAAAAGGAAATCGCTAAGTTAAAGAGAGATAGACGTGTGTGTTTGTTTCCCCATTCCTACATAATATAATAGTCAAAAGAGGGGGAATTGGTATGGGATAAACTTTGTAATTACTTCATGAGCAGTGCGGATTCGTGCAAGCGCCGAAGGCTCTTTCACCTCCATGTACAATCGCGAAACAGGTATTCGCTTCAGGAAAAAGGATGGAAGATTCTGCCTAAATAAATCAGCAATGAACTGTTTCGTTACAGTATCTACAAAAAATATAAATCAATGAGAATAATTTAAACGAGACCATCAGTGTGGTAAAATGAGTATGTTTTTTAATTTATTTTTTTTGTGAATATTTCCCCACCCTTTTTTAGCATTTTGAATGGTTGTAAAAAATTAAAATTTGAATTAGTTTATGCAGTAGTCTTTTATGTAAAATCAAGTTACTGTAAGTTACCTGTTCCAATTTCTTGGAGTGTATCTTGTGTACGTTGGAGAGATATGAGTAAAATAAGGTTTTCGGCAACATATTTATTTTGACCTTAATAATCTAGATAACAATCCTTACCTATGGTTAAAATATTGTGATTGAAGCATTATTTTCAGGAGTTAGTACGGACTTTAAAGAAAAGGTAATTCATATCTCTGGGATACTCAAATATTAATATGAGTTTTCTCATTTAAATATGTTTGACATTATGCACGAGTTTTTACATTTTATTAACAAAATAATATCATGATACAATACTCATGCATTGAACACAAAAGTAATAAATTGTTTAACGAAAAATTCAAAGCTTTCAAATTTACTCAAAATTCACGTCTTCGATATGATATTTGTAGAAATGAAATAAAAAGCTTTCATTATACGAAAGAATTTATATATATATATATATATATATATATATATATATATATATATATATAACTTAATTTTATTTTAATTAAAATAAAAAGAGTAATTTGTGTTTTTCAGAAATGCCATATGGCAAGATGCCCGTTTTGGAAGTTGGAGAGAAGAAAGCTCATCAATCAATATCAATTTGTCGCTACCTCAGTAGAAAAATAGGGCTTGGCGGTATAGACGACTGGCAAAATCTTAAAATAGATTCTACAGTTGATACAGTAGTTGACATCCGTATAGGTAAGTTTTAACTATGCCACACATAAAATATATTTACATTTTATAACATATTTACATTTTAAAACATTATGGAGACATTTTCCTTTCAGCGATATTCAATATCGTATTTGCGCCGGAGTCTGAAAAAGAAAAAATGAGGGAGACATTTGACAAGGAAACACTGCCCTTTTATTTGACTCGTCTTGATGAAAAAAGGAAAAGGCGGATTCTTTGTCGACAAGAAGGTAATTTTTACTTTATTTTCTTTCATTCACTTAATAGCATGAGAAAGTGGTTCTGCTTTTTGTTGACGTGGTAGCATGAAAGAAACTTTTAGTAAACAGTTGAAACCATGCCTGTATAATCAATTGATATTTCACAGCGATTAACACGGCAGCGACCGCAGGAGAATGCCAATGCCCTAATAAGAATGTCCGCTTTCTAGAATACCGCAAAATACAAAATGTACCAGCAGCTTCTGCAACATGCGATCTCGCCCTATTTGTGGATGATCCTGCGTTGTTGTGTGGATTGGGGGTCATACAATCTTGCGGAGGAAACGTCCTGAAGATCTCTATGTTCAATTTTGTAGTGTTAAGAAGACGATGAAACATTTTTCAGTTTTTATAATTTTCAAAAATTCCTTCAAAAATCGAAATATCCGTTTCAAACACGCAGGCTCTCGAGTTAGTTTAGATCGATTGGGAAATATCACTTTTGAAGAAAGTTATCTAACAGTTTAGGTGCTAGCGTCGACAGGTAAACACATGGACGCTGAAAGACCGACATGTTTTAAGTGAATCAATTTTTCGGTATCAAGGAACCACAACACGTGAATTCTGATTTCGCAAGGTTTTAGAGAAAGTACTTTACTACATATAGAAACAAGATTTATCTACTTATTCATAACCAGGGCGCGGCAAAAAGTTTTTCTGACGAAAAATTATCAAATTTTACTGCAGGATTACAGTATTTTCTCTTTTATATTTATGTAGTAAGGCGGAAAAGTAAAAATCCACGTTATAGCGAGTGGAAGAAAACGAATAATTACGATTTTGCGGAAACTTTTGTAATCTATGCTAAAAAATTAGCAGTTTTTTTTTTGGCTTGAAAGCCAAATTCTGGTCATGATTCTAAAGATCTAATTGTGCTCTGAAGATAGGCAGAAAAACTCAATAAATTATGAGCAAATAAATATGAAATCAGATGAATGGGAGTCCTAACCATTACGTTCATTAAGTTTTCAGCATATTTTTTAAATGGAAAATTTGCATTAATTTATGTTGAATATGTATCTCTTTCAGCTTACTTGGGCTGATCTGCACTTTGCTGCTACAATTGACTCTGCAAAGGAAGTCTTGAAAACTGATCCAGTTGAAGATTATCCCCATCTAAAAGCTCTTGTGGAGAAAGTGTGGAACCTTCCTAGGATTAAGTCGTGGCGTGCAAACCGCCCTCCCACTTCTATTTAAATGTAATTTTTAATAATAAATAGTTTTTGTTAGATCATAATCGCATTTTTGTATGTGACATTTCATTCCAAAGTTTCCATGTGTCACAATTCACAAATTATAGCAAATAAAAATTACCTATTTCGCCATCATTAAAAAATTATGCATTATATGAAACGCTGTCATGGTCTTGAATGAGTGTGTGATTGTGAGCGTGTTAACCTGTTTACAAGTTAATCTGCATTTAGAGTGTACATTACGTTACCCGCATTTATTTTCGTAAAGATTTTTGAAATTAGTTTATAGAATCTCTCTTAACTGGATCCCCTTTTTTTTCTTGAAAGTGCCTGGTTTAGAAAGGTTTTCGAGATGAAGAGAAATATTGTATTGTACATTATTTAATATCGTATTAGGAAATCGCATGGGGAAATATCCAAGACAGGTCTAAAATGAGGAATCCAGTGAGAAATATCCTCACACATATTATATCTAAAACGTATTATGTACTTATCCCTTTTTAGGATGAACTACTCAATCTATCTCAGCAAATAAGATGTTGCTTGAAAGCTGGCAGTCTCCGATGACTGCAATGTAACTCACTTGCTTGTTTATGTTATACAAATATTAATAATATGAATTTGTTGAATGCCCATCTAGAAATCATATTGAAAGTCAGGGATTATTTCCTAGATTTTTGGATGTAAGACGCTGTAATAAGAATTCTTCTAAATTTTTTGACAATATCGATAAAAAACGTATGTACTTCTCTTCAGATAAGAAACGCATACGCTCTTCCGCGGAAGGTTTTTCTGGTTTTATTATAAATGTTATTTCGACGTTGTTTTGTCAATGGTAGCGATTATTGTGAAGAATTCGTACCTCATGACAACACTAGACCGCCTGAGCGTATGAAACAAATGGTCGACGCAACTGCACACATTGGTGCTTAGATCATTGCCCCCAAAATTTAGGAGCAGACCTACAATATTCCGCATAAAATCATCCGTTCTCGTGTTGCTATGTCTGTCGACTGTGGCAAAATTACAATCTGCAAATGAAGGTGTGACTCCATTGGCAGTCGTTTCGGCCTGCGAACCAATTATCCTGTATTGGTTCATCAGTCCGCCAACGGTACACACTCTCCGAGGCAGTTTCACAGAGGTCACCACTAGAGGTCTGCACTCTCCGTGATTTTTACCGGCCAACTCTCGCTCGCCTCTCTATCTCTCGCGACCACGCGCTCGACCCACCTTCGACCGGGAGCGGTATCTCAGTGCATCAACTGATGTCACTGCAGCGTCTCTGACCGGGAGGACCTCCTAGGTTCGAGTCCTGACGGCGGCGGGATTTTCGACACTAGCTTTTCAGTTAGGTCGAATTCAGTCGCTGCCTGGAGGAGAATTCTAGCGGCCGGCTGCCCTGATCAGTAGTTTTCCGTGGTTTCTCCGATCAACACCAGGCGAATGCCGGAGCAGTACCCTACCAAACGGGCCACGGACCGCGCGCGTTCTGTCCTTCCTCTTCCTTGTCCTATCCTGTCCCCTTACACACACACACACACACTAACATGCACGACACTACCACATATTCCGGGAGACAGGTCGGGAGCTTAGAGCTTGTCCCGGCTGGGGCGGTGCCCCGCTGGTGGGAGAATCCTGGTGAGGGGGAAACCCCACTAGCCGACGGTAGGTCGGCGCCGGATCTTGCCATCCAGCGGGGGAAGATCACCGCCATCTCCCGCGGAAAAAACATGCACTACACTAACGGGACTAATGACCAAAGAGGTTGATGTGCCCGGAAATACGAAAAATCAATCAATCGACCCACCTTCGCAGTGGGATGGGGACTCCCGGTCGCCGAGAGCGGCCGAGACTGCCGAGACTCGGTGGGTTGTCGATAAGAGGCGGAGCGCGTTTCGACGAACTGCGCCTCGCAAGACTCTGCCGCCACGTCGGAGTAAATATCGGATGCTAAGTTTCGGGAAAAGGAAGGAGTATTGATTGGTTCTTTAAATAAACAACCACTTAATTTCCTTTTACAAAACTGAATTTATAAAAATGTAAATAATTTTATAAATAAAAATAAGTATATAGTAACTCCAAAATTCTATTCCACGATGCTCTGAAGAACCTGAAATGGATCTACTGAAGTTCTACCTGTGAATTCAAAGAAAGATAATTCTCGTGTTTGACATAAATTACTTTCTAGTAATGACTAGACATAGGATATTTAGGAAATTGCATGTTTTATTCTAACGAACATTTGTAAATGCTTTTGGTATAAATGCAAGAATGATGAAAAATTAACAATTCTGACGAATATTTATTTTGCTTATTTTCACGTAAATGTATTTTAATGTATATTTAATTTTCTAAGCTTTTTTTTCTTGAAATTTATTTCTATTTACATCTAGTCTTGGTTAAAAATTTGTGTTTAGGTCATTTTGACTTTTGCTACTCCTAGTCGAACGGTATCAAATCTCTCTTTTTTGTCTAGTTCTACACAGAGGATGTTATTTGTATTTGACTTTCATATTCTATATTTATAGAGATCAAGAGGTCAAGGGTATATAGTACTCACCTCAGTTTTGTTTAGAAAATGCATTTTTATTGTATACTCATGAAATTATGAACGAATGTTTATAATTATATATATTCAAAGGAATATATAAATGTATAAGCAAAGAAAATACTATATAAGGCAGAAAGTGTACATATCGGAATTATATATAAAATAATTCCGGAATGTAAACTTTCTACCTAAGATAGTATTTTCTTTGGTTATTTGAAAACATACTGCTGGTCCATATTTACAAAATTAGAGATTCCAAAAATAAACCTTTTTCAATATTGTTTAATAACTTGCAATTTAAAAAGGATTGATGAATATTACATTAAGTTTTTTATTCCGTTGTATTGATAGTAAATGGTATATATTTAATAGTATTGATTGTAAGAATAATAAATAGTATTGATAGTAAGTATAGTAAATATTATTGATTGTAAGAAGTTTATTTTGAATTTCTTTTCAGACTTTGTTTGCCTTTAATTCTTTCAAAAATTGTATTGTTTTGTCTCACAAAAATTATTTCCAATGAATCGATAAATTGTTACTTTTCAACCAATTAATCCTTTAATTGAAATTGTATTTTCCTTCGATTATAATTAATTAATTACAATTAATAGGAAGAGTTTTGCGATCACCATGAGCGGCGACTTCCCGTACATGCGTTGAGCGGCGGAGCGGTCGAGCGGTCGGTGACGCTCGACTGTTCTGCAGATCACCGGGAGCCGAAATGTTCGTTAAACAGCTATCTCCCCCCCTCCCCCGAGCAAGGCCCCCCCTTCCACCGAGCGTCGGCGCGGAGCCTCGCGAGACTCGAGCGGTTGTTTTCGCCCGAATGCAGACCTCTATACTGCGGTTTTTTCACAGTTGAACTTGACGTTTCGTCTGCTGTTCGGCCAGCTGTGACAGTGCTCCAATCGGGAGCTTACACGTCACTACATATAGTGGTGGAACAGCTGACGAAACGTCAAGTTCAACTGTGAAGAAACCGCAGTATACGATAGTCTCTGAATGTTTAGATTATGAAAGATTCGGTATTCGGCAAGCGAGTGGGTCAGCTGTTATGGAAAGCGTTCGTCTGCTTGATTCATTTGCTTAACTGTGGTTAGTTATGTCATGTGTGAGTTTGCATAACCCCTGTCCAGGAATACCAGCTTTAACAAATGAAATTTTGGATGCCAATTTAATGTTGTTTATGGTGAGTACATTTTCTGTTACTGAGTATGGGATGATGGGACAAACGTTAGATATAATTATTGTTTTGGTCTATGTTAAGAGTGGTCTCAACTTCAGTTCATGATTTTTTATTTTAATAACTCTGGTTGTTCGTAAGGTTGTCAGCTATAGTTTGAGAGCTTAGAAAGATACACTCTCTGTTGTTTGCAATTCTTGAAATAAATCTTATTTCACTGGGGTCAATAATGTTGGAGAGAGATTATATAATCTTTATTGGTGAGACGTTCTAGTGAGTCGATGATTATGACCTGGTCCTTGATGGGAAACACTTCCGCTGACATGACATTTGCGTAGGTTTTCAGCTTTGGATGAGTAGATACCTGAGGTGGCTGTGTTGAGGTTATGGGAGCCCCGATGACCGTGGGCTCCATCCTTGAGCAGGGTTGCCGCTGCAACGGCTGACCGTATATGACCTTGATTTCAGACACTCACAACTCGTGAAACGAGAGTATTACCACTAATTAAATGCCACTAAGTTCACTGTCTGAATGACAGTATGATAACAACGTCTCACTGGACACGATCGGAGCGCGATGTGTCTCGGTCGGTTGCCTGAATGGATCTCTGCCATGACGTATTGTTTTCGTGAATAAGTCCGCTTCTTCTGCGTGAGCATTAGCCAACAATTCATCCGATTGCATGGAATTGAAAAATAATTGAAGAAAGGTTATTGAGAGTCAATTGTATTTTATTATTGTATTATTCATTTAAACCCGCAGAGTTAATTTCCCTCAATCTTCGAGTTCACTTACCAAAGAGAGAAAATTGATAAGACAATATCATTTTTATCAGTTTTGTTTATCGTAATCCAATCATTTTAATATTTCTAAACTTACATTTTTAATACTGTGCATTATTTATTGTGAATTTTTGGATATCGCAATGCAATCTGACACCCTCGCAAAATATCCTCTCCTTAACTGTCACATATTGTCGTTACTGCTTTCACATTGCAAGTTGTTATTAATAGTTTCCTTTCCCGCCTTGCGCCGCCGTAGACTAGTCTTAAAGACGGATATTTAGCCGCATTCATGAATGCAAACCAGCGGCTTTCGCAAGTTTTAACTTTCACTCTCAGGAAGGAAATCGAAACTCCGTAGTAGGCCAACCGCTTACATTAAACAGACGTAATGAAAAGTCTCCATTTTCGGTTGAGTTAAAACACAAGCCAGCTCGCACAGTTCCTTCCTCCCTGCCTCTCGCCGCATGCATTAAAACATGAGGCGCATACATTTCAAGGCCTCTAAACTCCTCGCGGATCAGTTTTAATAGGCGAAAACGACGCTCTGACCCGCGTCGCCCTTCCGTTGAGCCGCGGAGGGGGGCGGAGGCAGATACCGAATTCCAACTCGAGGACAGGTGCGGGGGATTTCTGACAGACGCCAGTGAGCGTGATGCTGGAGGGGGCTGAGAAGGTGAGGGGGCGTGAGGGACTCAGGAAGATGTTTCGAGACGGGAAGCGAAGAGAGGATCCTCTCTAGTTGAGGTTACCGGCGAACGCGAGTGGCAAGTTTGAGAATAGAAAGCGATGAGAGTATTTCCTTTTTTACGTCTTTAGTTCGATGCTCCTTTCGGATAAACCACTGAGGACCGTAAGAAATGAAATCAGTGAGAATATGATTGATTGATAGATAGATAGATAGATAGATAGATAGATAGATAGATAGATAGATAGATAGATAGATAGACAGACAGACAGACAGATAGATAGATAGATAGATAGATAGATAGATTTGGTTTATTTAGCCTGCTAGGCTATTTGTTATACAAAATAATATTTACATACAGCGTTTATAGGTATATTCTATTAACGCTTTACAAAATCAATTTTCAGTATTTATACATTTTAAAATTTTTCTTTTAAATTCTTTAATTTGTTCACTAAAACTTTTCACAAAAACTTCTCTTTTGTTTACTAAATCTCCTGTTAATATATGATTTTTAATTAATTTAAAAATAAAAATTAGCGTCATGTAATGAATTCTCTCCTTTATTGACATAAATTGAAGGGTGTCTATCATGTATAGCACTGGAGTGTATCTATTACATTGATTTACCCTCATGTCTCTATTTTGTTGCATCTGAAACTTTTTAATTTAAGTTTTTTGGGCTTCAACTAGTATTGTTGCACAGTAATCAAAATGTGGTGCAATTATGGATTTATGTATATGGAACATCTTGTATAGCTATTGATAATATATTGCCCAATTCTGTTTAAAGTATTAATCTTGTTTCAGTTTTCTTTACTATGTACTCAATATAATATTTAAAGTTTAATTTACTATCGATAATTACTTCCAAATATTTCTTTTGTTTTTTTTTTCCACTATCTAAAATCATAAATTTAGTTTTTTCAACATTCATTACTAATGTTGCCCTTTACTATTCCCTGCCCATACCTTTACATTCCATACTCTTTAACATTCATGCATTGCAATAAATACACTCTGCAATTTAATTTCAATTTTAATAAATAATAATAAACCTTTATATACTGTGAGGACAAGATATGAAAATAAAACTGAAGACAATTGTATTTAAAAAAGGAATTACTGCTTCTAATATGTAATTCCTTTCAAACATGCTAGAATCTGAAGCACTAACTTCCCAAAATGACTTTCCGGTCTTTGGCCTCCGCATTTAATTAATTTCCATTTCTCTATTTGCTTTGTGAGATTTTGCTTTGGGTCGAAACATATTCATCACATCCAGTCCGTGCGATTGGGACCATCCCACCGCGCACTCACTAGTGTGATGTATGACAACTGACAAACATCGAGCACAGGGACAGGGACGAGGAGAAATAGAGAGATTAGGGACAATAGAATATCTTGTTGAAAAGTAGTATTATTCAGCATTACAGCGAGAATACTAGTGAAATGTACGGATCTACTTCAAATTACATGATATTGTATGGCTTGCATCATTAGCGTGAAAACGCTGCATTATTTGCCTGTTGGGTAGAGTGCTTATTGCTGAATGTAAAGAGCTCGTAAATAGTTTTACAAAGGGAAACGCAATATTAAAACTGTTAATATTTTGATTAATCATTGGTCTTCTATAACAAAACCTTATGTAACATTGAATCGACAGATTTTGCGATGTATAATCTATTAGACTGCTTAATAGTGTACAGTGTCCAAGTATTTAGAAAAAATTGTTTTGAAAAAAATTATTTTTCAGTTATTCACTCACGTATCGGTGACGGAAGAATTGATATCTTTTAATTTGGCAACTGGTTTAATGCACTTTTTCGCAATCACAGCCCGGCAATGAATTTTTTTCCGTCGAAAATCCGCCGTTTTTTCGCGCAGCATTACATAACTTTCTCTATACTATGTATATTGTATATACGTACGTATACGAGAAAGTAACAATTCATTGCCGGAACCTCTCAAGGAAAAACTGGATATATCCAGTTGCTAAATTGAGAGAAAAAATCCTCCAACACGTGGCGTAGCCAGAATCGCAGCTCTGCGATTTTGAAAAACATTCATTAATTTTTGGGGGTACTTTACATGAAGCCCTTGGGACATTTTCAAAATTTTCTCAAAAATGGCTCCAAAATTTTTCTTTAAATTTCTCGTGAGAATAGAGAAAAATACGTTTATAAAGGTGGCATAGATCCGATTTTCATCGTCAACTCTGAATTTTCGAAAATTTCAAAAGTTTGAATTTTTTCCGGCGTCTTCCTACAACTACAAAATTAAAGATAGATATTTTTCCTTCATTTGAAATGTGTTGTTCTTATTTAGATCTTTCATTAAGTTTACGTACACTTTTTGGTAGTTTTCGCGCAATATGGCATGCGATATGTGCAATTAAAAAAATTGTTCTCAAAAACGGCTCCAATTTTTTTCTTTTTTGCAAAAATTACAAAAATGGAATTTTTTGACTGACCTTTCACATCGTTAATATTCACATTAGTGGCAATTTGTTCACATTATTAGTACATATGCTTTAAATGATATCTAAAAACGTTTTTTTGAAAAATCTTAGTTTTCTGTGAAAACGGGCTCAAAATACCGTATTTTCAGAAATGCTCAAATGCCATTTTCTCAAAAATAGTACCACACTTTTTCTTCAAACTTTCGAAAACTCAATAGATTACGGTAAAAAAAGATCTTCAAATTTTGCATTTACAGTAACGCTTAACGCTGATGAAAAACATCACGAACTAATGGCTTCAGTAGTTGACGCGTCCGGAATCACTAACAATCAATCAACCTAGCAAAGAGAAAATATTGTAATCATGCGGCAAATGTCAGTGATTTTTCGACAGAAAAACTCGTATATTCGGGCACTGGGAATAAAAAACTGTATAGATCTTGTTTCTACATATAATATTTTACTTCACACGTTGGGTAGTTAGAATTTTGAGTCCTCACCACCGAAAAATCGATTGACCGCAAAAGGTCTGCCTGCACGTCTCTGTCTTTGGTCAACGCTAAATCATTGAGACGATTTTATTCTTAGTTAATTCCTAAGTTGATTTAAAGTAACTCGGGGCCTTCTGAGTTTTAATGCATAGGAGATTTTAACATTGATTTTGTGGTCGAATCTTGCGAGAAAGAAAAGTTTCTCAATTTAATTAATTCCTTTAATTTAGACATTACAGTTAATGTACCTACACGGGTCACACAAAATTCGATGAAGGAAATTGATCAAATGACCACGATGCACTAATTATCATTATAAGAAATGCGAACACTGACAAAATAAATAATACACGTATGACTAGATTGTTTACTAAAAGTAAAATAAAATGATTCATTGATTACTTGATGCAGGAGTCGGGGGAGCGGTTTATAATACTGTTGATACAAACGACAAATATAATTCTTTATTTTCAACTCTTTCATTTCATTTTAACACTTGCCTTTCTCTTCAAAAAAGAAAATTAAATATTTCACGGAAAGCAATTCTTGGATAACACAAGGGATTATGACATCTTGTAAAAACAAGCGAATTCTTTCTTTTATTTCTAAACGTCATAATGGATCTCAAGATTTCCTCATCTACTTTAAAAAATACAAATCATTGTTAAGGAAAGGTATAAGGCAGGCTAAAATCATAAAACACGATCGGGATATTTTGAACTCAAATGACAAAACAAAAGCATTGTGGAATATAATACAAAATACAACCAAATCAACTAGAAACCTGGTAGAGAATATTGTTTTAAAATATAATGATATAAATGTGAACGATCCGGCAACAGTGGCTAGTCTCTTTAACCAATACTTTTCGAGAATTGCTGCCGATCTCACTAAGGTCTTCAGCCACAAAATTCAATAACAGACATTTCACTCAAAATTTTAGACACGATGTTCGTTTCCGAAACGTCTTCCTATGAAATTCTCAAAATAGGTAAACTAAAAAATAAATAAATATTCGTCCATTTTAAATGAATTCTTTGTTAAAGACCTGTGCGTATGCCTTTATACACCCGTTAACTCGCATATTTAATGCATCCTTATGCACTGGAACGTTTCCAGATATTTTCAAAACACCTAAAATTAAGCTGTTATTTCCAAAAGGCAACCAAAATGAAATTCAAAATTATCGGCCTATTTCTCTTCTATCAGTTTTTTCAAAAATATTAGAGAGACTTTTCTACGTTCGAATGGAAACCTTTCTCAGTAAACACGACGCACTTTCAGATTGCGAACATGAATTTAGAAAATCAAAATCAACGGAAACAGTCATATTTTCTTTTCTTAAAGATGTCGCCTCATCATTGAATCAAAATGAGGCACCTATTGGATTATTTCTAGATCTCTCAAAAGCTTTTGACGTCATTGATCATGACATTTTACTTTCGAAATTACCTTCATATGGAATCCGTGGTATTGCTCTAGATTGGTTATGTTCGTACCTTAAACAACGATCTCAGAGAGTGGAAATACCTTACTGGATTGATGGAACATTACGTACGCACCTATCCGACTCTTTGCTCATTGCACGTGGAGTTCCTCAAGGATTGATTTTAGGCCTTATTCTGTTCCTACTTTACGTAAACGATATGCCCTCGACGATTCAAAACGGAAGAACGGTTTTCTTTGCGTTTGATACGAACATCCTTTGCAATAAAGAAACCGTAAATAGTACAATATCAGATGTTTCAAATTGGTTCCGAAATAACAAATTAATAGTAAACGAAAAGAAAATGACTTTAATGCATTTTTCCATTTCAAATGAACAATCCGGTGCTCCATTGAAAATAAACGGTGTACCATTGACTGAAGTTAAGGCAACAAAATTTTTAGGTCTTTCAATTCAGTCAAACCTTAAATGGAACGTCCATTTAAATGAATTGAACACAAAATTAAGTTCATTATGCTACACGTTCAGAATTCTTTCGAATTCAGTCAGCCTTCATACTGCTCGTTGTGTATATTTCGCGAATGTTCATTCCCGCCTGAGATATGGCATAATATTCTGGGGAAATACATCTTATAGCTCCCAAACCTTTAGATTACAAAAACGAATTGTACGAATAATAACCAAACCCCACCCACGTGATTCTTGTAAACTTCTCTTCATTAATCTAGGAATTTTACCATTACCTTGTCCGTTGATTCACGAATCAATAGTTTTTGTCAAAAATTACTTGCTTAAGAGCGGGAATATATTTTCAGAAATGCCGAAGTCTATTACTATAACACATGACGTAGAAATTATGTTCATCAGGTGACATTATCAACAGCTCACTAGAAAAAATTCACATACAATACTTGTACATTATTTTACAACACTTTGCCAGATGACATTAAACGATTAAATTCAATAGAAAAGTTTAAATCGAAAGTGAAATCGCTTCTGCTGCATAACTGTTTCTATACAATAAGAGACGATACTGAGCATCACAAGGAAAGTAGCATTAATTTTAACATTGATATTTAATGCATTATTTACCATTTGAACTGTATAAATGTGTATAAACAACCTGTAACAAGTATTATACTGCAGCCTCCGGGTCAATGGCCCCCATCTCGATCAGGTTTTTCGTCTAGTTTCCCTGATCCATTGAGCAAATGCTGAGATGTGCCTTCGTTTTGCTTCTGGACACAAATGTAACTTCATTATCTGTGCACGTCTTCTAGAATTTAGTGGGAAATACAGTTATTCAAATTCTCGTTTCCATGTTGTTGCGGCAGGAAATATTATCCCTTGACGAAGGACATCATGGATAAGAGCCCTAAATGTATTGCTTGGAAATATATTTTATTACATGGGAGCTTTTTTTCCTTTTTTTCATTAAAAATTCATGTAGAATATGACAGTGTAGGGATCACAGAATTTTGAAAATGTGCACAGAATTCACTTCTCCCCATACCACGTCATACGCAGTTTCAACTGTTTTTTTTGTCGTAAAATAAATAAATAAATAAATAAATAGTTTGAATTTTAGGTGTACTTTTCTAAACCCTAACAACATATTCATTTATTTACTAAAAAATGTCTCCAGTTTTTTTATTAAGCTCATACTACGTAAAAGACGCCAACCATTTGATAGCGCCAATAAGTGCTGTGAAGGAATGTTGGTGTTATAACCAGGTTTGACTAAATATCATTCTTTGCAAAATGAATTGTCAAACAGTTTGTGGAAATGCACACGTAAGCTTTCGCGGCTCGAATCCATGACTCCTTGGCTCAGGGGACGCCGACGTTTCGCCTTTCCCCCTGACAGCCAAAGAGTCAAACATTTTGTAGGTCTATGTATTGCTGAATACAGCAGATATAAAATACTACATTTAAGATCAACATCATTCTATTGAAACTGAAAGAAAAGGATGTTTCTCAGTAGTTTGTATCACTTCGAATAATAGTAACAGTGTGCCCATTCAAATATTCGACATACGAATTCGCCGCCGCCGCCTCCGCTGACGAGACCAGTTTCTCCAGCAAGAGGGGTGTAGAGGAAGTAGGGGGGGGGTCTCCCTACCGTCCGTTGTGACGTCACGGGGGCAGGAGGGAGGCGAGAGACTTTTGTCGTTCGTCAGACGTCGGAGAGTGAGGTTATCTTCAGAAAAGAGGTATTTGTACTGTACATTTTGTTTATACATTATAGATTGTGATCAGTGCTTCTGTTGATAGAATGTATTGTGTTGGAAAGACACAGCTTCAGTTAAATTGAAACTATAAACATTCAATAGAGATGTTTAAAAGAAGACAGAGTGCAAGAAGCTTATGTCAGTGCTGATGTAATAGCCACTACAATAGAATGTTTATTTTTGATAAGCCGATGCTGGCACTTACAAACCGAGTTGGCTTGTGCAATGACACTAAGACCAGGTGATCTGCAACAAAGTGTGCGCAGTCTTCCCAATTTGAAAGCTCGGGGTAGGGCAGTTTTGTTGGACGAATCGTGGTGCATGCCATTTTCTTCCGAACAAAATAAGGTTATTACAGAATGTTATATTTAGTATGTTACTTCAATGTATTGCAAATTATGCATTGCTTAAAATTAAGAATTTTATTTATGAGAATATTAGTATGATATAAGTGTCAGAATGTGTTACATTTCTACATTTATTTCAGCACAACATTTAAACACTTGTGATTTTAAGAATAGGTTCATCTTGATCTCTGAGGTGATAACATGTGTTTGTCATTTGTAGTTTATTTTCTAGTTTAAATGTCTTTGTGGTGTTGACACGGAGACTGAATAGTGTTCTGAAGAGACAGTCACTTGCTTCATTTTTTGTCCTCAAGGTGAGATGTAGTTGAAGGGTCATTTAAGAGAAAAATAACCTGCAATCAATGCTGCACTTAAAAAACATTAAGAATTCAATTTGTGTTTTTAATGCTTAAGCACCAGTTGGATAGTGCAATAAGGAATGTGATAATATTGATTAAACATTACATCACTGTCATGCCATTCTTTACTTTTTGAATAGTGCTAATGTTCAATTCTTGCTTTAGTCATAAAAAAACTAGTAAATGGATAAAATGATTGCCTCCAGAACAAAACAAAGTTTTATTTATATTTGAGGAAAACGTGTTGTTTTTTCTTGGTTTATTTTTTGTTTTTTTAATGTTGTACAATGTTTGTTCTTTTTGTTATGGGTGTTTATGGAATGAAATTCTGTATCTTGGTAAATGCTCAAATTATAAATGTTCTGTGACTACGACTTTGTGTTTTTTTTACAAAATCTTCAAAAGGGAGAGCCCCGAATCCATGAACATTTCACACCCAGCCTGAGTAAAAGGTCACAATAGGGAGATCTGAAATACTGGTGGTTATTTTCATATGATTGAGGCATTATGAATCACAAAGTCTCAAATCGTTAAATGATCATGGTAAGCATGAAGTCATTCATTCACATTTTCTAATTCTACTTTTTGTCATGTTAAGTAGCAGGTAAGAATGAATAAGATCGATAAATCACTCGTTCTCCCCCTCTCCATCTTCAATCTGGTTACGTTGCCGTTACCTTGACGTTTTGTGACCTGCTGCCGTCACTGTTGCCTAGTCCTAAACTCATGCCGCCCAAATCCTCAACCCGGTCCATGACGTACGTGTCCATGGTCGCACTCGTAGAATCGATCCCTTCTACGTTCTCTCTACATCCCTTCTTATCATTATCCCCATTCATGCCACTAATACTCTCTTTGCAATCCTCCATCGGTTTTTAATGTTCCTGCTTCGGATCCTCCAATGCCGTTGCCGCGTCGTCTCCTACCGCTTGTCGGATGCTCCTACAGCGCCTTGAATCAGGCAGGCCGCGGGAGCGAAGCAAAATGCCTCCCGCACCTCGTAAAAGCGGGCGGAGGCGTCAACTGCGGTTTATAAAATCAAAGAGGGCGGCTCTTCCCGATAAGCCGAAGGACCGAGGGCGGCCCTTCCCGCGAGCAGCCGGCTCGTTGGGCCTCCGCCCGGAGCCCTCGACGCAGCGACGCCCTTCGCCCCTCGCCCTTTCGCAGCCACACGGGGCAGTTTGCGCCCTCCTCGACGAACAGCGCCCCGCCCTTGCGGGAGGACGTAAAAAGTTCGTCTGCGCAGGGACGATCCGGTGGGCGGGGCTCGCCGTCTTGTAGGCCGTGTGGATGGAAGACTTTTAGATAGATATTTATTTAGTCAAAAACAGTCAAAAACTGTATGTGACGTATAGGCGAGAAAATCATCTGCGTACGCTTTTTTGAGTTTCAGAATCCCTTCCCAACTATTTAACTATTAATAGTTGAAAGATTAAAAATAGTAATAATAATAACACTAATAATAATAACACTAATAATAATAACACTAATAATAATAATAATAATAATAATAATAAAGATATTGCAGTCCCACTAGATCATAATCTGCTGACAATATTGCAGAAAAGAAAAAATATCAGCCACTCGCAATTGAACTGAAAAACTTGTACAAACTAATACAGGTAGATATTGTACCCGTAGTTATTTCAACTAATGGGCTTGTGCCCGAAGATTGGAAGATTGTGAAAGAAAAACTCCATCTAAATGAGTGGCACTTCAGAACCATGCAGAAGGCCGTGTTGCTGGCAACCACCAACATTGTGCGCAAGGTTCTCTCCCTAAATCATTGAAGCCGAACCTGAGTGCACTGGAGCAAGAACTTCTCACCATCTGTCTCACCATATGTGTTGACGTTCTGTCCTTGAGTTATACTTGAAAACTCCGGAAGAACGTAAAATTTTGAAATATGAAATATAATAATAATAATAATAATAATAATAATAATAATAATAATAATAATAATAATAATAATAATAAAGTCTTTCCTCAGAAAGACCACCACCAAACCTATTTTTCAACTTGAATACCAAACATGATGGGAACACAAGGAACGAATCCACTACCCCGGGCACCAGTCGCAAGGCTGGATCTACCTGGTCATCGGATTCCGGAGGACCAGGAGCATGATGTAAAGTCTATTGTTGAGGATCAGAACTCTTCGAACGTATTACGTACAAAACACACACACTTCATCGGCACACTTAATGCAAACACACTCTTCAAACTGGGCAAGATAAAACAACTTAAAGACATGCTGGAAAAATTCCACATCAAAATTCTTGCAATCCAGGAAACGCGATTTGCGGACGAAAACCATTTTGACACGGAAGACTACAGAATCTACAAAGGAAAACCAGCAGTTAAAATTAACAAGAAAGGTCTCAAACAGTTAGGTACAGGATTCGCAGTCCACAAATCCATCAAAGATTCGGTTATCGACTTCAATTCCACTTCAGAACGCTTATCAACGCTCTCCGTCAAATCGGCTAACAAAGCATATACCCTGATCAACGCACACGCACCCACCAAATGACTATAACAAGAAAACCCCCCAGAAAGTAGACGACTTCTGGAATGAGCTCGAAGAGATGACCAACAAAATTCCCAAGCACCATGTAATAATACTATTAGGCGACTTTAACGCACAATTAGGCAAAGAGAAAAAAATCAGAAAAATCACAGGAATCCATACAGCTCATAAGGGAACTAACAAGAATGGAGAAAGATTGATAAGCTTTTGCGAAAATTTCGACTTTGTAATCATGTCAACGCAATTCGAGAAACCCAAGAAAAAACTATTCAGTTGGATATCGCCCAACACAATGCTGGGAGAATTCCAGATTGACCATGTGGCCATCTCTAAGAGCAACATAACAGAAATTCTG
Source organism: Teleogryllus oceanicus (assembly GCA_964035755.1). NCBI lineage: Eukaryota > Metazoa > Arthropoda > Insecta > Orthoptera > Gryllidae > Teleogryllus > Teleogryllus oceanicus. The sequence continues at coordinate 132,631,844 of CAXIVR010000004.1, forward strand.
AATGTGAAAACCAGAAGAGGCTTTTTTGAATCAGACCACCACCTTCTACAGATAAAGACCAGGTTACAACCCAATAGGAGAAAACCAAAATTAAACAAAGTGTTCAGGCCAGACCCCGAATATTTAAAACTCAACAAGGAAATCATCTTACAGGAAATCGCTAAAACAAACACCACAAATTGGACAGAACTAGCGGACGTCCTCAAATCCACAATGAAATTGGGACAACCTCCGAAAAGGAGAAAACACAGGTGGTGGAATGTAATATGTGACCAAGCAATAGACGAAAGAATCAAAGCCTGGAAAGACTTCAATAGTAACCAAACATCGGACAAATGGCAACAATTTCTGAGATCCGAAAACAAACATCAAAAACAATTCGGAGGAAAACGTAATTTTGATAAAAGAATAACACCAGAAATTTCTATAAAACTTTTACAGAACATCTCAGAGGATACCAAGCGCCTAATCTTTGCTTCAAGAAACCAGATGGCTCACTAGAAACCAACACGAAGAATAACTGCCAAATCCTTGCTAACTATTTCAACCAACTTCTCAACTGCGAAGGTCCCACAGAATATATCTTCTTTGAAACGTCCACACCAATTTCCGACGCTGAACCACCAACCATCAAGGAAATAGTAGAGACTATCAAAGTTCTGAAAAGCAATAGAGCCCCAGGAGAAGATGGAATTATTGCAGAACTCTGGAAGCTAAATGATGAAAGATTAACGGGGAAAATTCATAGGATCATATTGACATTTGGGAAACTGAACAGATCCCTTCTGAATGGAAATACGCAATTATCCATCCACTCCATAAGAAAGGGGACAAAACCGATCCGAATAATTACAGGGGAATCTCACTCTTGCCAGTCACGTATAAAATTCTCTCAAAAGTCCTCTTGAATAGGTTAGAAGAACACCAGAAACACAGTGGCCACATTAGAGGACGGGAAAAACAAAATGATTCTCCAGATGAGAAACACCAGAAACACAGTGGTCACATTTGTGGACTTTAAGAAGGCCTACGACTCCATAGACAGGGAAACACTCTACAACACACTAGAAGAATTCGGTATCGACAGAAAGACAAGAACACTCATCCGGCAAACTTTAACTAACACAATTTCCAAAGTTAAATTCATGGGGGAAGTTTCGAACCATTTGAGATCCAAACTGGACTGCGACAGGGTGACGGACTTTCGCCGTTGCTTTTTAATATCCTTCTCGAGAAAATTATCAGGACTTGGGAAAAAGAAGTTAAAGGTATCCAAATTGGTATAAAAAAAGAGAATAGGTTCCGTGTGAAATGCTTAGCCTTTGCGGATGACCTCGCAATTCTCACAAATAATAGAAAAGAGGCCACAGACGCCATAGAGAAACTACACGAAATTGCACATAAAACTGGTCTTCAAATTTCGTACGAGAAAACACAATACATAGAAAGAGTGCCACAAGACAAACTGCCTATCAACCTAAGGGCCAATGAGGAGAGAATAAGAAAATTGCAGAGAGCATACAAACTCACATGGAACTATTACAACAAAAAGTCCATATCCATTAACGCAAAATTAAGACATTATAACACTGTCGTACTTCCTGAGGCACTATATGCCGCTGAAACGACACAAATCGGTGGTCAATCAAAAATAAAAGAAATAGAGAAACAAGAAAGGAAAATTCTCAGAAAAATTTTTGGACCGGTACAAGAGCAAGGGATTTGGATGAAGAGGCCCACATTAGAAATTTATAAGCACACTGATAAGATTACGGACACATTCAGAAAAAGAAGAATGCAGTTCTACGGACATATTCATAGGATGAATGAAAACAGAATTTCAAAACGGATTCTCATAGTCATTAACTCAGGCAGGGGAAAAACAAAATGGATTAAAGAAGTCGAGGAGGATCTAAGACAATAAAAAAATAAAACAAAAAAGGGAAAAAAAAAAATTGGAACCAAAAAAAATTTGAAACCGAAAGCAAGAAGAGGCCAGGATGTAAATGGACAGCAGAGCGGAAGAAACAACATAGTGAACACATGAAGAAAATATGGGCCCAGAGAAAACACAAACAATCATCATAAAGGAATTCAAGTTCAAACGCTGTCTTTAAATGGGAATAATCGTGAATAATAATAATAATAATAATAATAATAATAATAATAATAATAATAATAATAATAATAAATATTTGAAAAAGCGAGAGATTAACATTTCAAAAACTATATATTTTCATTTCCGAGTTATAGAAAACTTATTTGTAATGGTAAATGAACTGCAAATTTAATTTTTCTGTATTGCTAATAAAATAGAAACTCACCCTAAGCTCTGCTACCACAAGGACTCAACAAAACGTGCGCGTAGTGTAGTTACATTTACTAGTGAAGACTTGCGCATAGTGAAGACTTTTGGTAGGTGGCTGTCTGAAGAGTGCGGTGCATTCATTTGCATGGCATTGCGTCACGGATTTTTATGTATTCTTTGCACGAAAAGAGGTTAAAATCACTTTGACAATTGCCTTCAGGTGAACCGTTTTAAAATTACACCACTTGTACTTCGCGTATATTTTTAGGCATTTTGGCACGTACATTTTTGATGCGATTTTTTCATTGATTTATCTATTAATATTTTTAAGATTACCGCATAGAACGCAGATAGCTGCCTTAAATGTTGATCATCACATTATTAGTTCGTGAATAATATTTTTTCTCATTTACCTCGCGTTATTGCGTATTTTCTTGATCACGTCTTATTTTTAGAAGTCAGTCGGTAGTATGAAATACTTAAACCTTCTGATACTTATTTACTTTTGTTCCCCCAAGCTGGGCAAGTCAATTGTAAAATACCTTCTACTGATATATAATAAATAATACAAATAAATCTTTCTTAATAATTTGCGAACTATCAGGAAATGATGAATCTCTAAAATAAAAATAAATAAATGTCTATATTGGTGGCGAGGCTCAGGCCATTTAGCCTGCTCTTCCGCCTGACCACTTTCAGAATTTATATTACAATAGTACAATAAAGAAAGTCATTCAATGAAAAATACGCACGCAATATGGAGGAAGATTTTCACATGGATGACTGGAGTGAAAACGAGGGAGGACGAGTTTGATAGGAAATCGGAAAAGAATCGGGATGAATGGAACGGTAGAGAGAAAGGAAAGAAAGAAAAAAGAAAGAAAAGGAGAAAAAGAATCAGTGAAATGTTAATAAGTTCTGTTAATTGATTCATTGAGGGTTTGAAGAAGCCAAAATTGCGTACGTATTTTTGAATTACCCCTGGAAAAACTAGAAAGGGAGGGAATCTCGTCAGCATACAAGCGAAGACACATCAAGGTAAGAGTTCAAGTCTTGAGAGAAACTGAAAACATTGAGAGATAATGGTAAATTATTTTGCGTATATTTCCTAATATTAACAATAATTATTATTATTATGTGATCTCCTGATCCTAGTTTTGTTCCTATTTGAATGCAGGTGATTTCGAAAGAGATATTGGCAGTCGGGAGGATGGTATGTGGGATCGTATTCCGGATTAACACGGCTGTGCCTCTGCCCATGGTTATCGCCGGTATGTTCGGTTCTGTTTGGGGATGGAGAAAGGTTGGTAAAGGCTTCAACCAGGTTTCTTGGATGAGGAGTACCCCGATGGAGTAGTCGTCAATAAACTGTCTGATTGAAGCTTTTTTTGTCGTGCCCTCCGGCTTGTGCATTCCAGAATGATATTCTCAGGTAATGTCTGTTGTTCTGTTAGTGTAACACAGTTCGCATATTTTCTTCGCAGCAGTCAATAGTTTCATTTCCTCGGGTCCTTTAAAATATTGATGTTTTTTATTGTCTCGATTATTCTGATAATGTTATTCTTTATGAAGTCGATGATGTCTTTTAGGGCGTTGTTTGTGCTGTTGCCAGTTGCAGTCGAAGAGTTTTGGTTGTCAATTCTTCGCAGTAGTATCCACGAAGGTTCTGCCGTCAAGTGCGGGAAAGGATTCACGAGAGAGTCTGGTAGAGGCTGGTTGGTGCGGTTTTTCTGTCACTTAGTTTAGCGATTGCTTGTAGTCGGAGTGGTTGGCGAGTTGGAAAGCTGCACAGCCGGGCCAGGATGCTTCGTGATTTTGTAATCAGTTACTTGATAAGGGTGCTAAAAACGGTGTCATGTGATTCTGCACATTTGCTGCAGATCCATTTCCTGGAGCAATGATTCTTGCTGTGTCCGAATTGTTGGCACCTGTTGCCAACTGCTTGGATCCTGATCTTCTTTTTGTAAGAGTCAGTCCTAATACTATAGTACGACACGTATTTGATAGTTTCCCCTTAATGGCTGGTATGAAGTCCTTGTCCGTGTCACATACGTGTAGTCCTAGGTGTCTTATGGTTTTGTCTTGCTCCATTTTCTGCATTTCTGACAGATGGAATATGGGGAAGCTGTATGTGTTGCGTATGTCAGTCAGTAGGTTCTGAGTATTTAGGTTCGAGGGTAATCCTTCAATAACGAACTTTTCTCTAGGAGCAGCTATTGCACTATGGTAGAAGGAAGCTGGTCAAAGAAGTAAAGTTTCCGTATGTTGTTGTCCTGTTTAATAAATTCGAGTCTTTGTCCCACTTGATGGTGGGTAGTCATTGTCTTCGGTTGTATAATCAGTTGGGTCTTATTGCAATGTACGTCGATACTGTTTTCAATCCATTCATTTAGGTCTTTCACTAGGGTCTTACTGTCTATGATCTTGTTGAGGTTGAGGTGATAAGCTTCGATACGAGGTTTTAATCTGGTAGTCAGTCTGATGGGGGTTTTCGTGTCATGAGCGTCATCTGTTTTGTCATCATTGTTTGTTGTACCGGAAGATCGTCGTCCCGCTGTCTGACCTTGGCCCTGCGGCGCGATTATTCATGGAAATCATAGTAGATAGTGATGGAAGGGGGGTGAGCGCAAATTTTAAAGGGAATTTTCACCATCGTCTCCTACAGTCTTGCTGCCTGGTTGTTCAATCTTGGCCGTAATTTTGACCTTGCCCTTGCCTCTGCCTCGCGGCTCCGCGGGATTCTCTTCCACCACTTTCATGTCACTGTCTGACATACCATGGGCATTCTGTAGCAGTATTGTCCTCTTTTGTTCCCTGGTGTTGGTGAGATCCTTCTTTCGCCGGTCTTCGTGCATTCTTTGTTTCCTGGTGATGGCGGGTCTTATTGGAAAGTGTCTTGTCTCTTTGTCCGATGGCTCCACTTTTGCCGGCATCTGCTGCAGCCGCGCGGCGTTGTCCTTCAGCAGAAGTGTAGCCTCTTAAATCAGTTAGGTTCGTGACTCTCGCTCGTAGCCGGTGGTAGGTAGTCTTGCCTTAGTCAGGCCAGAGAGGCCGTTGTTGAACGAGGTCCAGTTGTCCTTTACTCCCAGAAGCGTTGCCAAGTGTTCAAAGGCCGGGTGAAAATCCAGCTGCGAAGTGGAAGTCCTGGTGAGCGTTGATGCCGGGTCGTAGTGCCCGAAGAGAAGCCAGAGACGAACCGGGTTTTTCGAAGCCGTGAAGAGAAAACCGGGTTTTCCGAAGTCCGTGAAGAGAAGCCAGAGACGAACCGGGTTTTCCGAAGTCCGTGAAGAGAAGCCAGAGACGAACCGGGTTTTCCGAAGTCCGTGAAGAGAAGCCAGAGACGAACCGGGTTTTCCGAAGTCCGTGAAGAGAAGCAGAGACGAACCGGGTTTTCCGAGTCCGTGAAGAGAGTCAGGACGAACCGGGTTTCCCGAAGTCCGTGAAGAGAAGCCAGAGACGAACCGGGTTTCCCGAAGTCCGTGAAGAGAAGCCAGAGATGAAGCCGAGCGCAAAGTAGTCCAAACGTCCAGTTCGATACCACAATTACAAATAAAACTCACAAAAACGGTACTTAAAAAAAGATCCTGTGAAGTATGATTCTCCTTTCAAACTTCGTGTTTACAGGTCTCTCTGACAACGTGTACTCCTTGTATATAAGCATTTATTTACGTCTTGATGCCGTTTTCTACTTTATCGTATACACACGTATATACGGAGTGCTACAAGTAGTATAGAGAATGTTTTGTAATGCTGAGGAAAATCGATTTTGAGATTTTAACAGAAATACACGTTTTGGGTTCCCCCTGATACCGAAAAAGTGTTTATTTCAGAACGTCCGTCCATCCGTCTGTCTGTCTGTCTGTCTGCCTTTCCGTCTGTCCATCCGTCTGTGAACACTACTAGCGCCTGAACCATGTATACGATCTTTTCCAAATTGAAGAAAGCATTGTCGATCTGGCTCTAGTAGAAGCTTTGAGATTTTGAAGAACATTCTTTAATATTGGGGGGTATTATATGAAGTACTGCGGACACTTTCAACATTTTCTCAAAAACGGCTCCAAATTTTTCTTTAAATTACTTGTAAGAATATAGTGAAATACACTTATAAAGGTGGCATAGGTCCGTTTTTCACGGTTAACTCCGAATTTTCGAAAACTGCATTGCTTCCTACAACTATAAAATTGAAGACTCACATTTTAACTTTAACTAGTGACATCTGTTGATGCACTGAACTATCGCTCCCGGTACACAATTACCTCAAACCATGTTCATTTAGATCATGTCGTGCCCGAGAAATCGATTCACATATATTACAAAAATAATATTGCTCGAGGTAAAGTGCAACGAACATGCGTTCTGCACTGTGAGTTAGTGATTATCGACAGGCCTCCTTTGTGATGAATGTAGCGAAGCGGTCAGAGCAGTAACTACGTCCGAAACTAGTTACCAACTCCGCCTTGTTCTCAACCCTACATCCTATCCCTCCGAAACGATTCCCGCTTGTAATCGAGGTACAATTTTATGTCGATTATGCATTGGAAATTGCGATGTGCTTCCCACAAATGGGAAAATTTCGTGCTTCGCTCTAAGTGGCGCGAGTCAAATTAATTAAATACATTATTTGAAACACTTATTAAAATTTCCACAATATTTGGATTAATGTATCCCGAGACCAAATTGAAGAAGAAACATTTGACCTGTATGTTAACAAGTATTACCATGCTTAGAAAGCCTAAAATCAGTTTGTTCTAACGTGGATTATTATGGCACACCTGATCCCTTTGTTTTGATAATCCTAAAGGTATTGTGAAGCATGTACAAAAGACAGTAACGAAGTTAGAACCAGTCAAATCATCATGTCTACTTTCATTCAGAGGGCAAACTGTCTTTAAACTACTATTCTGTAAAAGTAGATAAACGAGCCATTGAGCATTGTACCTCTGACATACTGATTTGAATTCACACGAGGATGTTAAATTATTAATTTTGATCATCATTTTTTTCATAATTTATCGATATTTTTAGAACATCATTGCATGATAATATCATGAATTAATTCTTATTTTTTCTTCAGCTTTGTGGTCACTGATCAGGTAATGTGATAATATGTGGAAGTGAGTTTCGTTTATACTATTGAAGAAAAATGACCGTTTTTGTCTGTTTGAAGCTGAAAACAGAGTTCTCTTCGTACATATATTTTGAAATTATGGTTATATTTGAAATTGATTGACAGGAATACTATTTTCTTGACATACTACATGTTACACATAGAAGTTAATTTTTAATCATTTTTTAAAGGCATTTAAAAATGTAAAAGTGAAATTGATCTCATAAACTGAAAAACTATAATTAAGCAAGAATATTTATAGGCAATAACTAAACATAGATGTACCAATGTTACTCTTCACTTTATTGCCGAACCTCGACTCTTGCAAACGATTTCTACGAGAAGAAAAATGCTTTGTCGTGGTGTCTCCTTGCGGATACGCGTTCCATCTGGTCATAAATCAGTTTGCAGCCTAACGCAGCCTGAATCTCGACAGATGTCGATGCGCCTGTGCGTGAGGCGGAGGTCCGGCAGAGAGCGAGAGAGTGGGGCGCGAGAGAGCGCGCGAGAGAGATTGCGCGAGAGAGCGAGAGAGAGCGCGAGAGAGAGAGCGCGAGAGAGAGAGAGAGAGCGAGCGCGCGCGAGAGAGAGAGCGAGAGAGAGCGCGAGAGAGAGAAACACGCGCAGAGGGAAGAAGCGAGCGCGCGCGAGAGGAGAGACGAGAGCGCGCGAGAGGAGAGAGCGAGCGCGGAGAGGGAGAGAGCGAGCGCGAGAGAGAGAGCGGGCGCGAGAGAGGAGAGAGAGCGCGAAAGCGAGAGAGAGAGAGAGAGAGAGAGAGAGGGCGACAGAGATAGCGCGAGAGGGTGGCACGCGCCCGCCTTGTCCCTCAGCCGGGGCTGCGCCGTTGCGCGGAGGCCCGCGCAAATACACCGGCGGGCGGGGCGCACGTAGGGGCTGGATCAAAGCGTGGGCGTGCAGCGGGCGATGGGCGCCGAGAAGGGGGCTCTGAAGTGTGGGGTGCGGGGTGGTGGCGACACAGAGAGGATGGGGAGACGGAAGGATGTGAAGAGGGGAAGGGAGGCGTAGATTACTTACACGAAAAAGGGGGAACTCGGAGAGCATAGAAAGGAAAAGGGGGACGTCAAGCATATCGTCGGGGATACGTAAGAAATAGAGGGATGTCATGTGTAGCGAGCACCGGGAAAGGTGAGGAGGCTCGGAGAGGTCGGGGAAGTGTGAATGGTGTATAGAGAGGATTGCGAGGGAGAAGAGCGGGAGAGAGTAGCAGGCGCGTGAGTCGTGGAATGTGGGAAGTGTGGGAGTAGAACGAGGGAGAGCGCGCCGTCCGTCGCCTCCCCGTGAGTTACCGCCGAACCGGCGCGCGTATTTCAGCCCGCCGCGATATCACGATTTACGCGCAGCCGGGTAATTATTTGACGTTATTTGGCCCCGCGAGCGTATTAACCGGCCGCATTATAACCGCGTTAACGTGGACGGGCGCGCGTCCCCCAGGGGGCCACAAACGTCGGGGCCCCTTTGGCCAATCATTCCACCGGCGGCGGCTACGGCTGCAGCCGAAGAGCTATGCCGATGGCTATGGCAGTGGCGGTGGAAGGCCACGAGAGTAATCCCGAACACGTCAGGAAAGTTAGCTGGCGATAAAGTGACGCCGAAGACCAATGTTCTTTAACTCTGTGTGACGTAACGGGAAAAGGAGCAAAATGAGATAAACGAGTAATAGTTGATTGAATAATGACTTTTACATTACATTCGCTAAAAAAATAATTTAAGTTCAAGATCAAAACAAACAAAAAAAGCGTCAGAAATTTTGACAAGCGAACAAAAAACCAAGGATTTCTGGATAATAAAATATCCGTTTTGAATAAAGTTCGAGTAACCGGAGGTGAATTGGCGGTGGGAGGGGACACCTCGTCAATGGCTGTACGCTGAGGGCCGAGTCTGCGGGCGACGCGACACGAAGCCGAGGTGGCGGTGGCGGCGGTGGCCCGGGCAGCACCGGCGGCGAAGCCCCAGAGGCAGAGGCTAATTTGCGAGGCCCCGCGCCAGTCCATTTGCCTGATTTAGCGCCTGCATCGCGCCGTTAATCTGCGCAGCGGCGTCGTCGGCCTTCGATCAGCGACCCCCCGCCCTTCCCCTCCATGCCCTTTCCCTTTTGTTGTACCACTCTTTTTCTCTCTTCATTTTTCATTTCATGAGCTTCTGCTCTTCCGATTTAATTCTCCATTTCCTTCTCGTCCCATCGTTATCTTTCTTACATCTGAATATCTTTGTCGTTTGATTTCCTGTCTCTACTACATTATTCATATTCTTCTCCAATCCCCAAAATTCAATGGCGTTTTGGTTCGTTTTTATATCTTGCTGTGTCGTATCATCTCCCTGTTATCGCTTTACACTTGTTATGCCTAATAGGCTTTAGCCCTGAATGCTTGGGACAACTGTCGAAATGTACCTTTAAGATGATCTGACACTTTGTCTCTCATTTGGCTATTCTCACTTCCTTGCTGTTCTGGCTCAACTTCTGCACTTCTGTCCTCCAACTACTACCGTCAACCATTGCTTTTATTTGTTTGCCACGCCAACAAATCATTTCAGTTCAAAAATATAAAGAACATGGTCACCCTTACACATTGTACCTTTTGTAACTTTTATTCTAAGGGAAATAACGTTCTACAAATTTAACAATAAGTGTATTCCTAGTGAATCTTTTCCTTTACTTTTCATTTACTTCAAAACTAGGCAATATTTCACTGCCTGATTTGTCCTATGGTAAATTTCTTACATTGATATTCCTTCTCCTTTACTTTTCATTTTACTTCAAAACTAGGCAATATTTCACTGCCTGATTTGTCCTATGGTAAATTTCGTTACACTTCGGACTTTATTCTAAGGAAAATAACGTTCTATAAATTTAACATAACCAGGCAATGTTTCACTGCCTGCTTTGTCCTATGGTAAATTCCGCACCTTACAGTCTCGCTCTTCCATCAGCGCAACAGCGAGCGGAAGTGGTGTCGCCCGTCCATCTCCGCCGAAGCCGCGTCGCCGCCATCGCCCCCCCCCCCGCCGCGGCCATCGCGCCCCGGAGCCGGCGCTTATTGGAGCTCATCGGGTTAAGTCCGGAGAGCGCTTTTGTGCGCGGGGATCATAAAAAGAGCAACACGGCGGCCGTGCAAAGCGTTTTCCAATCTGCTAATGCGTTTGTTATGTGGGCGGTAGCGTGACCGCCGGAGAGCCCCCCCCCCTGTCACCCTCCGTTCGGCGCCGCCGCCCCCACCGTCACCCCGGCACCGCCTCTGCGTGTCGGGGGACTGAAGTCCCGGAGAGCGGCACCAATCTTCTATCGCAATCATCATTACAATTGATAAAATTGTTGCAATTTTTGTCAGTCTCTTCTTTGTCAACTGCGTAATCATCATCATGAGTTTCGTCTCGAGCTTCTCATATTCTTCCACATTTCCTCTTCAACACCGTTGCCATAATGACTGTTTTTACTTTCTCGCCTAACTCGTACTTTCGTAGTTAAGAGAATGCATTGTACTGCTGCAGTTGAAACAGGCGTTTTTGTCACAAAGATTCTTTTTTTGGTGTCCTGATATCGAAAATATCTTAATATTGTTTCTCTATGTAGTACGTTACTTAATCTAACACCAATTTCGTATTTATAGTAACGCTTAAACGTAATTTTCTTAGAAACAACTTCAAATTGTTCAACGAAAATTTTCTTATAAGAGGAGGTTTCACTCTTCTATAATATTTGTAAAGTAATATTTCGGTAGAAGTATTCAGAAACTGAGAAAATAAAAAAGTACTTTGTGCGGCGAAAAATGGCAGCTGGCCAGAGTATGTTTCAAGTCCGAAAAGCTAGCCCAAACCAAAGAAATTAGAAAACTAACTTGTACGAGAAAGTCTGTACCACTATGTGGCATCACTAGTTTCCATGAGAAGTAGCAAAATTGTTACACCTTATACTTAGGCTTCTCTAACGTGGAATCTGAGGGATGTATCTCCGAGATTGAATATGGCACGACTTTTTGCGTCTTTCTAGTTCCAGTCGCAAGATGTCGCATGATCGCGATGGTATCAAGCAGTGTTGCAGATCACGCTGCTCTAGCGACACGACCGAGAATGACGCGGAAAGCCGTGCCATATTCCATCTTGGAGATACTACCCTCAAAAGCCTCGTTAGAAAATCCCAAGTATAGTTGCATATTCCCCATTCATTTTGGTGCCGACAAACCACCACCTGCTTTACACTGGACCTTCCCTCCAAAGTAACCCCAGTGACATACAGCTAAGCACGATTTTAAAAGAACCGTTTCGTACCCATACAGGTATGAATATACCCGGGCCAGGAGGGTATAATGCTTCAGCGATCTTGACTAAGTCAACAGACGTTTTCGAATTTCAAAACTTTTAAGACAGCTTTACAACTAAAGAGTAAGATGAGTTTTGAAATGCTTAAAAGTTAGACAACTTTTAAGCATTTCAAAACCTGCTTGTATATTTCTTTTGGGATCTATATGTTTACTACATCAAAATATTGCAAAAGAAGCAAATTTGAGTTGACCAGAAATGAGCATCGTCTTTTGAAGGCGCTCATTTTTTAGACAAGTACTATTTGGGGGAACCTAATATTCCTGAAAAAATATTTACCGCACATTTCTATAAAATATTCCGTGAAAGCATTGTTTATCGAAAATGATTTATTATTCTGAGGGAAAAAATCTATGTGGGAATACATTTTAATTGGCATTCAGTAATTATTTAATCGATTTACTTCTTCAATGCACATCTGTATGAAAGCATTCCACAGTTCACATGAAGCTTGGTTTCACTGAGCATTCTGAGAACTTGTAGGAAACCTATCGAACGGTGAACTTCGCATATTCCTTTTTTGGTCTTTCTGGATCCAATATTCAGGACGTGGCTGAATCCAACTACAATACGCATGGAGCGCTTCATTAGCGTGGGTATTAATGAAGGTGCTTTTTTGTCTTCTGGATAAAAACTGTGAATTTCTTTTTTGCATTGATTCCGGCTCAGTGCTTAATAGCGGAAGCTTTAATGTGTTATTATCCATGCGGAAACTTCGGCGACAAAGAGGAGCTCAATAAGCGCCCTTTGGAACTTTTTTTCGAAACATTTTTTCTATTTTTTGTCTCTTTATAATAACTATTGTCAAAACGCGCGTATGATTGTCACTAGTAGTTTTGTAAAACTTATCTGCAAGTAAATGTAAGTGAATTAATTTACGTTCTTATTCTAAACGATTTAATGCTCCTACATACCAAGATACAATATTGATAGGTTATAAGTATACACAAATAAAATTTAGAGCTTATTGCTGTCGTTGGTTTTTTGTCTAATTATAGAATTTAATTATCATGAGCAGGAGAAGTTGAGTGAACCACCCAGACAATTTCTGCTATATATGTGGCAAATACACTTCTCTTGATCAGCGTAGAAACTTAACATATAACTTGAAAACCGCCTACATACATTACTTAGGATGAACTGTGGAGAATGAGGACAAAGCTTGGGCATCTCATATTTGTTGCAGTGTGTGTTATACTGGCCTTACACAGAGGTTGGTGGGCAAAGGAAGGTCAATACCTTTCGGTGTTCCAATGAACAAAAAAATCACACTTCAGACTGCTATTTTTGCGTGACAATAATTATTAGATTTCGAAGAAAAACAGGTCAAAAAATTGTGTACCCTGATTGTAAATCTGCTCAGAAACCGGTATCTCAGGATATAGAGAACCCTGTCATACTTTCTCCCGTCGATTTTACTCTTGAAAGTGAACTTTCTCATGGAGAGGAAGTGCAGAATAGTAATACTTCAGATTCCGAGTTTCATAAATATGAGTTTGAAAATTATGAATCGCAGTTGTTTAGTCAAAAAGATCTCGATGACTTTGGAATTTGTCGCTTTTTAAAGACAAGTATAAACTCTTAGATTCTAGACTTATGGAGAGGAATTTATTTATTTATTTATTTATTTTACGTCAAAAAACAGTTAAAAACTGCGTATGACGTGCTATGGGGAAAAGTGAATTGTGTGCACATTTTCAAAATTCTGTGATCCCTACACTAAGTCATATACTACTTAAATTTTGAATTTTGAAAGGGAGAAAAAAAAAAACCCCATGTAGTAAAATCTATTTTAAAATAAATAAGCAATACATTTTGAATTTTGAAAGGGAGAAAAAAAAAAAAAAACTCCCATGTAATAAAATCAATTTTCCAGGATAATTAAGCAATAAATTTTGGCTCTTATTACTTCCTGCCGCGACAACATGGAAACGATAATTTGAATAATTGTATTTCCCACTGAATTCTAGAAGACGTGCACAGAAAATGAAGTTACATTTATGTCCAGAAGCAAAACAAGGGCCATCTCAGCATTTGCTCAATGGATCAGGAAACTGGACGAAAACCTGTCGAGATGGGGGTCATTGACCCGGAAGTTGTAGTACAATAGTTGTTACAGGTTGTTTATACTCATTTATACAGTCCAAATGGTAAATAATGCATTATGTATCATTGTTAAAATTAATGTTACTTTTCTTGTGATGCTCAGTATTGTTTGTTTCCGAAAGGCACTGCTGTCACACATTATCGTAATCGGAATAAAAACTGCCTTCTTTTTTATAAAGTAAAGAACTCTTTGTGCTTTCTGTTTCAATATAAACGTTCTCATGAAAAAATTAGGATATAGTATGCACCAACCTCAAGAGAAGGCTATACATAGACCCGTCCAAAGCCAGCTTCAAATGTATTTTTTTGTACACCATCATTAAAAAATACCTTTTTTGTTGCAAGAAATTGTTCATAATTGGTCCTTTTACGGCACAAACAATGACGAATTAGCATTTTACGGCACGAATGATTGCGTCATCACACACGTCAGAGTTGCGTCACAACTCCCCTTTGAAATTGAAGAAAGCTGTGGTATTGCATGAACAATTCACAGAGTAACCAAACAAGTAGAGTTACCAAATAGGTTTTATTTACTCTTAGTTAAAATGGATCAGTTTAGAGAATTACATTATTTTTTAATGTTAATATTCGTGGAGAAGTTTGTGAGTTTTTTGAAAGATAAAGGAACAGAACCAGGTAGATTAAAAGTTTTTGTTGATGTACCTGCTACGTTGTTTTCGTCATTTGACAGAATTCTTCTGGCTATCTTAATCTTAATCTGAATGGACTCCTCTAGGTATGATTCTGCAACATTTGAGGATCGCCATCCTCCATGAGGCTTAAGGGCTGTAATATCAGCACCATTGTCGGCTAACATCGTGGTCCATGTTCTCCTGAATGAATGTCCTGAATATATTTCGTGATTTTGTTGAAGGTATTTGAGTATGAGTTTAGAAAATTTTCCAAAAAGTGTTAATCCCAGCGGGGTTACAAGTGCATTTGCACCTTTGTTATAAACAAGAAAAGTTTATTATGTTTGACTTTTGGAAGGTCATAGGGCTATGTATTTTTTATACAAATCTACTCGTACACAAGAGAATCTTTCATCGGAAATAACGGTAAATATTCTGTATTTGTTAGTTTTAGTTTCTCTACTTTTGACAACCAATAGATAACATTCTTCAGACATAATCGGTGCACATATTATACAATTCCCGTCCCCTACAAGCGCCAAATACGCCGAAAAATCGCAACAATCTGAAAAAATATTACTTGCATACCTACATGAAGAAATACTTCTCATCAGCCGCTTCTACTAAAACTTTTTTCACTTCAGCTTGGGAAAAGACCATAGGTTTTTTCTGTTTCATAACCGATATCCGCTTGTTTAATGTATAATTGAACTTTATTATAAGCAGAAATGTAAATATCACCTTTCATTTTTATCATTGTCTTCAATTTCGACTGACAGCACCACAAAATTGATGCTTTACATACTGGTGACTTCAACGTAATAAAAATTAGTAACGTAAGAAAATTAGAGCATCACTAAAACACGACTAGGTATGTGTAAACAGTAAGAGCGACTTACTCACAGACTGGAGATCTGTGTCTGTGGACTTCCCAAACCCGATATATATTCCAGGACAATCGATTCGCATACAATCTTCACGTTCTTTGTTTCCATCCAATTTTTAAATTTGTTGGTATTCATTTTCGTACAATGCACTCGACTTTGCTGGTATTACGCATTCTTCTGCCTTCGCAGCTTCTTCAACAATTTTCTGCGGCACGGAATCCATTTTTCTTCTCATACCCTTGAGAAGCGATTATCAGCTGTACAGAATACCTATGTATTTGTTGCCAAATGCAAAAATGCTTTTGAAATTAGTTCTTAAAATTAATTTCGATTCTTGTATACATTTATAATTCTGTTATACAAAACTGTATTTTATCACCATTCGTAACGAGAAACCTTCGATTTCTGTAGTTCATAGTACTGGATTAAAAGATACATACGAATCAATGTGTACCCTCCTAAAATTAGTAAACTACGGAACATTTCTGTGCAATATTTGTGGTGACATGAACATTATATCACTTATACTTGAATTGCAATTAGGCTACACCAAAATATGTCTTCTTATGTTTACGGGACAGCCGTGATGACATAATCCATTTTCAAAAGCAACTTTGGCTTCAGATTTTTCTATCACTTGCACATTAAATTTGCGATCATGAAAAACCTTGAAAAGGCATCGAATCATTGTAAAGGTTTTAGACATCTAAAAGAGACGTTTGTGAGAAGTGATGCAAGATTAAAGGCAGACATTTAAATTGGATTAGGAATACCAAAGTTTTATGACGCAAAATTACGAAACTAGTGGTGCTACAGAATGGCATAGAATTTCTCGTAAGTTTTTCTAATTTATTTGTTGTGGACTGGTACTGTATAGTCTTACATTTCCTTCTTTCCTGCTGCCATCTATCGCCGCTCGAAGTATTTTCCCTTTTTTTTTTAATTTTATCAACTTTTCGGTTTCCAAATAGTAGAACCGAAATATTTTTTTAAGAATATTAAAGAAGGCTAAAACCTTGTTCTAAATACCATTTTTCATTGAAAAATTTGGAGCCGTCTTGAAGAAAATGGCGTTAAGCGTTACTGTAAATGCAAAAATTGAAGCTCTTTTTCGAAGGAATCTATTGAGTTTTCGAAAAAGTTCATTTCAAGCACTTCCACTCACAAATGTGATAATGCATACTAAATCGATGGAAGTGTCCATATTAAATGCGTGAGAGATATTGAAAAAACATACATTTGTGAAATAATAAATGTTTGCACCAAAATGAACTTTACGGTATAATGAACAGGGCTATTACAACTATAGGTTGGAAAGGTTTGAAGGAAAAATTTGGAGCCATTTTTGAGAAAACTGTGATCGAGCTTTTCTGAAAATGGGGAATTGTGAGCTCATTTTAACAAAAAACTGTTGAGTTTTCGAGAAACTTTATTTGACATTATTTAAACCACATGTACTCATAAATACAATAACGTGAAGAAATTCCCTCTAATGTTAGTATTACCGATATGAGAGACAACAAAAAATTACACTTTTGTAATATTTGAGAAAACAAAATAGAACAATATGGCGTTTATGACATCGTATAGAGTTCGTTTGGCACTATCCATACCGAACATTTAAAATAAAAATGTGGAGCCGTTTTTAGAAAATCTTTTTGTAATTTTTTAAAATTGCAAATATTCCACGCACTATTGCACGAAAACTACTAAAATTTTCAAAAAAGTCTACATGATGACATGATGAAAGAAATATTGATGGACAGCAAATTTCATCTGAAGGAAAATTCTCTGTCTTCAATTTTGTAGTTGTAGGAGGACGTCAAAAAACGTCCAACTTTTGCAATTTTCGAAAATTCATTTAACCGCGAAAATCGGACCTATGCCACCTTTATAAGTGTATTTTACTCTATTCTTACAAGAAATCAAAGGAAAAAAAATTGAAGCCGTTTTTGAGAAAATTTTGAAAATGTCTGGGGGGCTTGCTTCATGTAAAGTACCCCCAAATTTTTAAGAATGTTTTTCAAACTCACAAAGCTTCCACGAGAGCCAGATGGACAGGGGTTTCTTCAATTTGGAAAAAATCGTACGCATGGTTTCAGTGCTGGCAGTGTTCACAGACGAACGGGCGGATGGAGGTTTTGCTTCGAATTTGTTTTTCGGCTTGAAGGACCCACAAAACTGGGATTCTGACTGCTCCACGTGTTAGAGGATTTTTTCTCTTAATTTAGCAACTAAATTTATCCACTTTATTGTTTTCACGGTTCGACAATTAATTTTTTCTGTTGAAAATCGGCCTTTTTTCGCGCAGTATTACATAACTTTCCCTATACTACGTATATTACTCCGTATATACTTACGCATACGAGTAAGTAAAAACGTAATCCTTTAGCACTCGAAGATTGGGACAGACTTGTATGTGTCACAATTAAGTTTTGGGGAAATTATCAAGCAGATAATTATGCAAAGCTAGTAAAAAATATGTTTAGAGCATATCAGAATCTAGGTTGCGCATATGTTTAAAACTGCATTTCCTGCATTGCCATCTTGATTTCTTCCGCCAAATCGCGGCTCTATCAGTGGTGAACATGGTGAATGGTTCCACTACGACTTATCAACAATGGAGTCGATGATTGATGTTCCATTGGACAATACGCGCATAGACAAATAATACGTGTAAGTGCTCTGTGGCTACGCGTGGTACCGACATCGTCCGCTGTGCTCGCGTGTGCGGTGTGAAGTACTTATTTCTTCTGGTGACTAATTTACATATCAAGTATCATATTAAGTGAAATAGTTCATAGCAACATATTAAGTGAAATATTAAGTGAAGTTCAAGTATCATATTAAGTTCGGCACTAGCCGAAACCATGATCACCGTAAAAAACAACATCAACTTAACCTCATCTGCTCATAACGCACAAACGAAATCTTACGCTGGAGCTGCTTCTACTGACGTCTTCCCGACCAAAGACCAAACAATCATCGAGGCGCATGAAGGGTTAACATTGAAGGACTATGTGAGTAAACTAACATTATACAAGGTTTTGTGTCACGTATTGCCCACAACAGGTGATGTGTATTCTTAAGCTCCAAGAAACGTGTTGAATATATTACAGACAAACACAAGTGTCTTACTATTAATGATATTGAAGTAAGTGTCAGACCTTTACTTAGCAAACACATCAGGGTCATAATATCCAACGTTTGTCCTGTGATCCCACATGAAGACATCAAAAAAACCTCTCAACCAAGTTCATGTTCAAACATCACCCAATATTACTTTTATAAGAGCTGGTATGACTGATCCTAATTTGTCTCATATTTTGAGTTTTAGAAGGCAGGTGTTCATTCATCCTGATGAAATTCATAAATTATCTCCATCTATGTTAATCCAATATCAGGTCACATCTTGTAGATTATATTTTTCTACTGATAACATCACCTGCTTTAAATGTAGATGTGAAAGCCATAGTGCTAGTCAATGTCCAAACAAAGAGGACAGTTCTAGTCCAATTATAAATAATGGCCCAGAAGGTAATGATAGAACCTCAAAAGAAAATTGCTTCTTAGATGATTCAATACTTCTAACTCACCTAATATTGATTGTAATAGCTTCCCTCCTTTGAACAAGATAAGCTGTTCATCAGATTCATCACCCTGCTCTATGCCTCCCTTGAACAAAGATACAAACTATGCAGATCAAATTCAGAAATTACCCATGCTCCCCCCCTTCAACCAACCCCATGAGCATCCCTCCTCATAAAAGCTTACCAACTGAATCCTCATCCTTATCTGTAACAACTCACTATAATGCTGATAATAAAAATCAAGAAAACAATTTGAAACAAAAAGAAAAACATAGTTGAATCAGACCAGCAAGGCAACAATCGTGGAAAAAGGACGGAAGATATGCTCAGTCCAATGAAAGCTCTCATTGACAACAATCCAAGTTCTTTTCTCTTACCATACAAACAATTTCAATTATTACTGGAAAATATTTTGGGGTCAGCTGATCTCATTGCTATAGTTAAAGATTATTCTAATGACATTCCAGCAATTATTAATATGCTCAAGGAAACTTACAAGGTATTAACAGCTAGAAACCTAAAAGACAGATTTACTAGACTTATTAAGAAGCTACTGAAACAGTTACCTGATTCAGACTTCTCTGAGACTGAATCTAGTATGGACAGCACATAATAATCTTTGTATAAAATCTATGGTAGATAGTAATCATTCATTAAATCTTTACCTATGAATTGGAACTAAAATTTTTAAAAAAGGTCATTGGAATCTTAATGGATATCACTGCCGCCTAGAAACTCTACAATTACTGTGCAACAATATTAATCCGGACATAATATGCCTGCAAGAAACCAATTTTAAAATTAATTATTCAGCCAACGTCTGTAAAAAAATAAGCATTCTAGATTTAATTTAACTTTATGTGCTTTCTGTCTTTATGTACATATATCTATTCGATTCCGTATCTCTGTAATATACCTTTGTAATAGTATTTCTAATACTGTTGTATCCGTTAAGTGTTGCTTCATCAAATGCAATAATGTAAAAAGTTTCCAAAATGTATCCTTACATGTAAGATCATAATTGATGTAAAAGTCCAATAAGCATTGTAATAATGAAGTAACTAAAGGAGTCGCTAAAAATCTCTGCTGTTGATGCAACTTAAAATAAACGAAAAAAACAACAAAACAACAACAATGATGGAATCCAGATACTAAGGACATTAAGACGCTAGCATGATGAAAGATTTCTAATGTATTCTTCAGAGATAAACAGAGAGACAATACAAACGAACTAGTGAAGCTACAAAATCACATACTTTCTCGCATTGTCGGAAATAGCTACGTAATATTGAAATATTGCAATTTATGCGATTCAAATATCTCAGCTGTTACTTGAATACGTCCAGTTCAACCCATTCAAACAAAATGCTTGTGATGTACATCTTCATTCATTTCGATACTCAGGAGCACCAATCATTTCTACTTTTTCAAATGAAACAAACAGGAATAAATTTGACTGTTAGAGTATTCGCGGCAAATTTTTCCCAAGCGAGCAACACACTGTTACCAGCACTTCATTGTCAAAACTATGTGCAATTCGTTTAGAATATATGCCTCGTGAATATTTTCTTATCAATTCTAGGCAAAAAGGCTTATATACATATGTATTCATATTTCAACTTTATGGGTTTATGGGAAATACTGACTTACGAAGTGAACTCAACATCTTCCCATTAACAACTCGTATAGAAGAATGTAAAATAAAATGGAAAGAACACAGAAAGAATGACCGATGGAAGATTCCCAAGAGAAGTAATAAATATAAGTCCCCAGGAAGAAGAGATTCAGGTCGTCCAAGAAGATGGACTGAGAGACCGGAATCCCTAAAGGCAGAAGAATCAAGTAAGTCTACCGGTATAGTATACTGAATAAGAATTAAACTCCCTTTCACAATAAACTATGACGTGACAGGATAAATCTGACTGCAAAAATGGAATAGGAGCATTTATTTCAATACGATATATATGTATTTTCCTCAGTAGTAGACAAAAATATTTTTTTTCGACCTGTGATACGCTAATTAAAAAAGGATTTAAAAGCTGAAAATCCGGAAATCACAGACACTTCACATTTATTTACCTGTATCGACGATGTATTATTATTATTATTATTATTATTATTATTATTATTATTATTATTATTATTATTATTATTATTATTATTATTATTATTATATTCGTTATTATTGTTACTATTATTAATACTATTGCTATTATTAGAATTGTTTCTATTACTATTACTAATATGACTATTATTGCACGGGGCAAAGCAAGAGAGTGCGGGGAGATAAAAAAAATCATATCTTCAGAATCTTGAGAATATTAAGGTAAAGCAAAAAGTACGTGAGAAATACCTACAATGTGTTTAAATAAACGTTTTTATTATGTTCTGAATATCATTAAAAGAACTGGATTTACTATTATAAACTTATACTTATTTATTGTGAGCTTATATATTTTGAAATTTTTTAGCTTTCCTTACTTTAAAAAAAAATTTTTAATGCAATTTTATATGATCTACCTTGTGCCATTTATGAGTTGAAATATTTTATGCATAGATTATCCTAGATTAACTTTGAATAAATGAGATGCGAGTATTAAGACATCCCATCTCAGACAACTCCTCTTCGACAGGTGCTCCAAAGAACCTCGTTTAAGAACTCTCTGTCGCTTTCTGTCACACTTTCCCTTCGACCAGAATTCGCAGCGCAACTCAAACTAATTACCTCGCATCATTACCCCCGACCGGCCACGCGAAAAAAAGCGGCAAAGCGGCGAAGGGGGAGGGGGCCCAAAGCGGTGACGCGGATGCTCGGTGCAAATACGGCCTGTCGCAGCCAATTAAAAACTGAAAACCCGCCCGCCCGCTCCCCGCCCGCCCGCTCACCCGCCCGCCCGCTCACCCGCCCGCCCGCTCACCCGCCCGACCGCTCACCCGCCCGACCGCTCACCCGCCCGACCGCTCACCCGCCCGCCCGCTCACCCGCCCGACCGCTCACCCGCCCGACCGTTCGCCTACCCGTCCACTTGATCGCCCGCTCGCCCGTTCGCCTACCGACTCATTCGCCCGCCCGCCCACCGCCCGAAAGCCCGCCCGCCCCGCCCGAAAGCCCGCCCGCCCACTTGACCGCCCGCTCGCCCGTTCGCCCACTCACTCTCCCCCGCACCGCTCCGATCAATCGGGCTCACCCGCCAGCGCTGTCCTCCTGCCCCTGCCCCTGCCCCGCCCCCGCCCCCGCCCCCGCCCCCGCCCCCGCCTTCGCCCCTGCCCGTGCCCCCGCCCCTGCCCCCGGCCCCGCCCGCCCCGCACTCGCCCGCCCCGCCCGCCCCGCCCCGCCCCGGCCCTGGCCCGGCCCCGCCCCGCCCCACCCCTGGCCCCACCCCTGCCCCTGCTCCTGCCCCGCCTCCCGCCCCTGCCCCGCCCCGCCCCGTCCCGTCCCCGTTCCCGTCCCCAGCCGGTGCTCCTGTCCGTGGCCGCCCATGGCCGGCGGCGCGCCACCCTCCGAAAAAGTTGCTGCTGGGGATTTGGAGCCGCGGGCCCCGTGTTTCCACTCGGAATTAAATGTATTACATTTCCACACTGCGAGATATATTGCGTACACAAAGCGTAGTCGTTACGCGCTCGCGATTTGCTTTTTTATGAGGGTGCGTTAAAGTGCATGGCATTATTTCTGTATTGAAAATATATCGATGAAGATAATGCACCCGCGACCGGTTGTGCAGTGATCCATTATGGAAAATTGAATATACAAAATAAATGAAATCTACTATATTTAGATAAGACTCGTAGATGTTATGGTGCTCATACAGTTTACCTTCTTTTGTACATCCTGTCTGAAAATATCGATAATATTAATTCAGAGAATCAAACTAGTAATGATTGCACATATCGCATGATCCTGTTTAAAATAACTTTCTTACGTCATCAAATAATGTTTTTTTTTTCGTATTTTATTTCACAATACTAGTGATTATTGTATTCTAATAATTCGATTCAGGTTTTCTCATTAGCAATCGCATGCTAGAATGCATTTCTGTACTGTGTCCAATAGATCGATTGACATTTCTGGGCACGTCAACTGATAAGGTCATGAGCCCCTCAGTGTAGTGCGTACTTTACCCAGGGCGTTTTTTAAAATTATGTTTTATTATTTGATTGTTTTTGTACATAGATCAGTTCCTATAAAACTACACATATGCAGTGATGGCTTAACTTATTACACTTAACCTAACTTAACTCTAATACAATGGTTGAGGAAACCATGATGGCACCTCCTAGATATTATTCTAGGTCTGAAAATATTTTACAAAATATGTGGAATGGATATTTATTTTTGATGCGAGTGGGATGAGTGGGGTTCCTACAGAGGTTGAACGAGGATAATGTTTGAATATGGTGAATATTAGAGAAGAATTTATGGGATAGGTAAGTAATGTGGTGAATGATAAGGTCGAGGTTGAATTCATTATGTAATTGATGATTTGATATGAACCAGGGTGCATTGGTGATGGTACGTAGGAATTGGTTCTGTATTTACCCAGGGCGTGTTGGTGCTCCTCCCCCAGGGAATGGTGAGATCCGAAGCTAACCTACATCGACTACGTCGGCTGGCGTAGGATTTCCCCCTCCATGTATCTCCGCCAGAGGGGGCACCGCAAAGCTCTTACGTGTGTGTGTAAGTAAGAAGTGAGGATGGTGTTGTATTTGCAGGATCCATGGTTAGATGAAGTCGTAGGCTTCCGCGGCCAGAGTCATGTAGATGATCTTGGCTGTCCAGGTGACGCCGCGTCGAAGGCTGTGTTGCCGACGTTTCGACCAGGCACAACAGCCCTGAGGAAGACCACGATAAGATGGTCGAAACGTCGGCAACACAGCCTTCGACGCGGCGTCACCTGGACAGCGAAGATCATCTCCATGGTTAGATGTTCACACAACTGCTTTTCAGTCGCTTTAATTTTGCACCAACAAATAAATAAAAATTAACTAAAAGGGTAAACAAATAATGGGTAGGACGGCGTCCTTGCTGTACGGTGTCTCTGGTTGATGACGGTGGCGCTGACCGCGCAGGTCGACGGCCGGCAGGGTCAGGCAACCGGGCCACTCTCGCCCGGTGCGACGATAACTTGCCCACCGGTGGCAGCCAAGTGGCTTGCTGCGGGACAGGCCGCCAAGGTCTTACTGTTTGGTGTATTAATTAAAATACATGTTTGTCTATCCTCTGTATCACTTATTTTAAGAATTTTAAGATTCATTAACTCATCTCTACGGCAAGCGCCAAATACACCAATTATTAAGGTCACCTTTATCAACAAATAATTATCATCGTCAGCGTCTATTAAAAATGTATGTATGTCTTCTTTTGAAAATATCTTTGACTTTTTTGTTTTATATCTTTCACTTTTCCTTGCTAAACACTGGGTAAACTTACTTATATCAATATTATCCTTAACTAATAAAGTACTCTTCAGCATAGAAAAGTGGGTCCAAAGACTACTCGGTTTTTCCTTTTCTGACTTGCCAGTAAAGTAAGCCATTAAAACTTTTTCTGATATGCAATGAACGTTTTTGTTTTCACACCAATCCTTAAAAATTGAGTATTCACGCTCATATTTCTTCTTTGATTTGTATGGTAACCAAGAATCTATAGCAGCATTTGCTGCTATTTCTGAGTCTGAACTGCATTCGCTCATGTTGTCGAAATGTGTACACCATGCGCGCTTCAATTGTTCTTCTTGTTAAGAACAGTGTCGCCACTTAAAGGGGAAAAATGTGAACACTAAATGAAAATTTTAATCTTAAATCTAACAAATTTTTACAAAGTGGATAAAACGTTGTACGATATTCGTGTCGCAACATCTGATTACAATACTCAATTGGTTACCAAACTCGGCCTAACGGCCTCGTTTGGCAATTTTCCAATCTCGTATTGTAATCAGATGTATTACGACACTAATATCGTAAATAACAATTACCGTCAATTGTCTAATCTCAAATGTTAATATTGCAGAAATTTTTTTAAATTTTGTTTGATATTTCGTAAAAAGATGAATGACACAGTGTTCTTCTTGAAATAGTTATTGGTTTCGTTGTAGTACATTAAGTATGATTATTACGTAAATTTGCGAATTTTAAGTATTTAAATTGATGAGAAAGTTCAGCAAGAAGAAGAAGAATTGAAGTAAGAGTAATGAGGAATGGAAGGAATTGAATGCGTGCCAATACTGATTTTCGGTATTGAGTTTATATATATATATATATATATATATATATATATATATATATAATGAATATTTAATTGCGTCTAGTCGTAAATGTATTAAGGTAGAAGAGACATGAAATTATTTAAAGAAATAATTTTGCTGACGGATGTGCTTGATGTTGTTGTAAAAAGTTGTCAAAGCACACATGTTTTCTACAAGAAATAGTTATTAGGTTAGTGCTAATAAATTAAGATTATTACGCATTTGCGAGTTCAACAAGCAAACGTGCACCATTATGAATTATTTACGTGTTATGCTGAAATTGTGACAAATAGACGAATGTTTGTAGGGAAGTGATTTATTATAGTGGAAAGTGAAAGCGTGAAAGTGATGGCGAAGAAATGATAATTTGAATTGACGAGACCAAAAAGAAGTATAATAAAAATAAAAGCGAAATTTCAAACTTTTCTTTATAAATGCGCGAGAAGAAAATATAAAAAAGAGTAAGTTTCACAATTCGGCATCTAATTGAAAGTATTGGTGTGATATATAAATTTCATTAAAGAATGTACGTGAGTAAAAATATTTTAATTTTTGTTTAGATTTGTTTATTAATGTTTGTTGTAAAGTGAGCGAAATTGGGGGTGCCGGAACCCCAATAAGAAAAACTATAAGTATTTTTAGTAAGAAAGTCAGGAACAGGGGACCCATTTCCAGATGGGAGCAAGGCAGAGACAGGCGGAGCAGGGCGGGGCGGGAATACAATAGAATAGATAGAAGGCTCCGCCGCAGGACATGAATAGATGGACTTCCTTTTTCTGACCAATAAATTGTGATAAATTCCCTAGCTACGCGAGGTATTTTAGATAGTAAATCAATAAAATTATTTGAACTTGATTTTCTTGCTTGGCTCTTGATTGGCTTGAACTTAAATTTCGGGGAGGTTCACATTTATTTTGGTATTCCTGCAAATTTTGTGTGCTAGAGAGGCCCGTACAATAGATTAATTTTGTTTTCTTTAGTAAACTACTCTTGTTACTACATTCAAGATAAAGTAAATGAACTCTTATTTACTCGTAAATATTTAATGTAATTACTCATGGAAAGCTTTTCAATCATTAATTGACAATTCAAGCAGATAATTATTTCTCCATGTGTTTACTGAAAATCAGTATTTTTTAAAATGTTTTCAACATAAAGGCTCAGAGAATTTAAGGACAATTTTTTTCTTTCCGTCCCTCCAGTTCTACTTTAAGCAATATGATTTCCAGTAATTAACGTACGAAGATAAAGTGTAAATTTTAGAAAAAAAATTATATTTTGTTGAACACTCCGATTATTTTAATTATTAATTACAATTATTCTAATAACAATTGGTACTTCAGCAAAAGAAAAAATGCTTATTTATTTTTACGATAATTTAATTTAATTGATTGCAGGCAATAAATAAAACATATTTTCTCTGCAAATATTGACAATTAAAGGTTTTTTAATTAGGCTTTTTTATTAAAAGAAAAACGACCCTATTTATTTAAAAATCATTCAAATTAAATTATCCTTGTTCAGAATAATGGAAGAGGGTGGAATTCGAAGGACGTGGATTTTAAACAACGAAGCTCATACCAAGGAGTAATCACAGCCGAGTGCATTCTCACGATATTGGCAAACCGCAGAAAACCTTTAAACACATAATTCTTCAATGCTTCCCGATTGCTCATGTTCTTGCAAACAACATCTGCATCGATCGATAAACACAACCCCGTCTCCCCTGCTATTCATCACGCCAGGTAACGAGGTACAGAACTCCGCCGTCGTCCCACTCGAAGCGCTGCAGTCGCCGAGCATTCTCGTCTGCGCACATCTAACGTTTCGCTTAACACAGCGATGTGTGAGGAATAAATAACCTCCGCTTTAAAACGAAATACCCCGCGTTTTAAAGCTTATCCTCTGCTTTACGACTCCGCGACATAAAGCGTCGGCGCAGGGGGCGGAGGGCCTCCACGCGACGCAGCCTATTTACGGGAATTGCCCGTCAGATGAGATTTACGATTTGGGGGCGGCCCTCGCCGCCCCGCCCCGCCCCGCCCCGCCTCCGCCCCCGCCTCCGCCCCCGCCTCCGCCCCCGCCTCCGCCCCCGCCTCCGCCCCCGCCTCCGCCCCGCCTCCGCCCCGCCTCCGCCCCGCCTCCGCCCCGCCTCCGCCCCCGCCTCCGCCCCGCCTCCGCCCCGCCTCCGCCCCGCCTCCGCCCCGCCTCCGCCCCGCCTCCGCCCCCGCCTCCGCCCCGCCTCCGCCCCGCCTCCGCCCCGCCTCCGCCCCCTGCCCCGCCCCCGCCTCCGCCCCCGCCTCGCCCCCGCCTCCGCCCCGCCTCCGCCCCGCCTCCGCCCCGCCTCCGCCCCGCCTCGCCCCGCCTCCGCCCCGCCTCCGCCCTTCCCGTCTTAATCAGCACCTTCGTACTTCTTTTCCTCGACCTCCACCCTTCCTGCTCCTTGCCGCTTCCATCGCCGTCGTCTGACTCCCGAACGTCCTCTGTCACGCCGGCCTGTCCAGTCCCCGTAACCGTGGGTGGCTAGGTATGATTTAGTCGCCTCTGCCGTCGTCGCCGCTACAGTCGCTCTCGCGGGCAACGATGACCTAATACGAGTGCGCGGCACTAATTTACGACCGACGTCTTCACTCGTTGGCTGGCTCAAGCGCTGGGGGTCGTAAGAAGTCTCGCGGTGGCGCGAGGTGGCTTGAGTAGGGCCATAACCGCTTCGCGTGAGCTTCTGGAAATCCAGGATTGCGCACGCGGCCACGCTCATTTGACGAGAACGTACGATAGCGCGTTGAAATATATGCAATGATTTTTCGAGGTTTAGAAGGCAAGTCTCTGTTCTGGAAGTAGGCTTATAAGAGCAAAATGCTGTTTTAATACAACTCATTCAATTCATTTATATTCATTTTACAAATTTTAGCTACGATCAGGCAACAGTAAAAGCTAAAAATTTAGATGTTCTTTTAGTACTTTAAAATATATAATCCCTCTCAACACCTCCTTTGACAAAGGCTTGAAATATCACTTGGAAAGGAAGCAAATATTTATTGAAATATTATACGTTGAAAATATTACAAAGATCAAGTAAATAAGTTTATTAAGAATAATATGTGTATTTAAGAGACGTTATCCATACTGAAGGTTTTTCAAGGCGTTTGTAATAAAATTATTAATGATTTACTACTATAATAAAAACTATTGGCAAAGGATAATCAGCTATGCATTTGGGCTATTATCCTTCATCATGCCCTTCGTGAATGAATCGACTCACTGCCGCCAGGATAAAATAATTGAATTGATGACTTGTTCCTTCAGAACTGCAAGCTTCAGAATAATTTAGAAGATAATTTACATCAAATATTGAGTTGGTTTACAGACAAAATTATAATATTTGAAACGACCTTAGTGCTACGATACTACTTTGAATCATGTGATTGTACCTATCTTATATATTTCTATGAATGTTCGCAAGACTAAAGTGTGACTTTAAAAGTGAAGTGTTCACTTTCATTGAAAGCTTGTTGAAATTGCTATCACAATACCTTTATTTACCGTATACCTCATATTTTCATAAAAAAATATGTTTTCTTGTAAGCAGTTCCAAGTTTGGGACGAATTGCAAGACAACTTGTGGTGTATGTTTCATTTAGAATGTAATCTGGCACGAAAATATAGTTACTGAGTATATTTGGTACAAAATTTATTTCATTTATTTAATTTATTTTGTGAAGAACGCGTAAAAACTTAAATGATACGTACAGGAGTGATGTAAAACCTCCGTACGTTTTCCGTAGTTGTAAAATCTCCGTGATGTAAAACCTCCGTAGCACCTGAATGACCAAAGAGAGTACCAACAAAACGTGTTTAGAAACATTTAAAAACTATTTCCGTAAATAATCAGCTACTTACATATTCAACTATTTGACCTCACTCAAAACCGTCATTGGAGGGGGGGGTCTGGAGAATACAAATGTAACTTCTGCGAAGTTATATTGATGCCGGTGTCGTTAACCAAATTGCTTAACTACGCTCCGTGAAGTCACGGAAGTTAAGCAAGTAGAGACACCACGGATTCCTGGACGGTTGACCGTCTTCATAAAAAAATCTTATTAGAGTTCAAAGACTTTCAGTAATTATAATAGGTGCATTGCAAAAACGTGTTGCACCCCGCCGCCGTTGTAACGCCGCCGAACCGAAGATATACGACACTGACTGACTGTGACGACGAGACAAAAACGACAAAAACTGAACGGAAGATTACTCCGGATACGCTCAATACCGAAGAAAGGCTAAGAGATGTTATGTTAAATCGAAAAAAAAAAATTAAAAGTGTTATCACCAGAAAAAGTTAATTTCTAAAATATTTAATTTTAAAATTGTATTATTAAAATAACAGAAAATTTTTCATGTCGTTGAAAGTTTTGTATTCTCCAAGAGACTTAAAAAATTCGGCTGGTAAAGTCCAATTGCTACTCGTCTTAGTTGACATTCATGTTTTGCCTTTAGAGTCTCACTTAGATAATTTATGATTATGTAACATAAACTATTCATATTTTGTGATGGAGCAAGCTTCTATTTAGATAAAGCATATTTGCATAGGATATTTTCTAGCTTATATTTTTCTAGCTTTCTAGATATTGTAATAACCAAACTGCGGAAATAAAATATTTTGGAAAAAACAATAGCTCCTAGCAATTAGCGTTCATTGAAACAAATCCATGAAGATGAAAGAGAATGTTATTTATTTTAGGTCGCTACTAGTACTTGTCATTAGCAACCTCCGTTACACGAACACACAAATAGAATGTTCATTTCAATGTATCATTTCTATTTATTTCGACATAATGAAGTACAACACGTTTTTGCATTGCATCTATTATAATTACTGAAAGTCTTTGAACTCGATTAAGATTTTTTGGTAAGAAAATGATTGTCTTCAAAATTTAAAATAATAAATGAGAAGAATCTTCATTTTTAAGCACAAAAATGTTCATGTATCACTATTATTAACCATTTCATAATACTTCTAACATAGTACACATTACATTTTACTACTACCCGAGTGAGATATACGTATGCTAAGAGTAACTCATTATAATGATTCAGATAATTATCAGATTGCAAATTTGTTTTGCAATAAAAATATAATTTTATTTTACTGTATTATAAAAAATAAAAAATAATTTGTAATTTCGATTAAATCCATGAATTTTTAATAAAGAAAGAGGCAATATTGACTTTCATTACTTCCAGTACCGTTTCGGAAAATAAAAGTTGGGATATTTTCAAGTTTCGTGTGTGAATATGTTGTATTCAGTTGTGATATATTGAATACATTCTCGTAAAACTAATTCAATGAACAGTTCCATATTTCTAATCTTGATAAAAATAAACTTAGGATGATAAATACTTGCAAGATGTAATATTTGATTGTGATTCTTGTGTCTAGCGAAACACAAAACATGATATTTCACATAATGCTATGTGCTTTGCTATTGACCTAATTCAGGTTAATGATCCTTTCGAGAACTTTGCTCTCACTGGAATGGCTCACTTAATGTTGTTAAATGACATGAATACATTGTTTAATATATTATTAATGTCTACAGAATAACATAGCGGTCACTATGTAATGATCTGGTTTTCTCAACAATATTTTCCCACTAATATGGATTGAGTGAACGCGATAATATTTTTTGGGCTCCCCCGAACAGATGTGACGCCTTTGGTTGTAAGCATGTCTATATTTGAGATATATTCTTTGTTCACTGTGAGTAGGGGGTGCTTAGCATTACCTGGAATTGATGGAGAAACTCAAGGAGGCGAATGAACGCAGCAGCCGATCTCTAAGTCTCGTCTGGTAGTCTTGGCTTCATCTATTTGGGTGGCTAAAAAATCATGTTACTAAATGGGTACGTAAATACGACAACTAATGATATTTTAGTCTCGTATGTATAGTGCATGCCATATCCCGAGAGGTGGTGCTGTTCCTCTCCGCGCATTTGTGAGATTTGCCGCTGACTTACACCTGCAAGTTGCTCATTGGGTCACCGCCCCAACCAGAACAAGCAGTAACAATATGTTTCCAACATGTATAAAAGTATGATAAACATAAGTCTGCCTCCGAAAATAAGCTACAACTTGGTCGAAAGGAAAGAGAAATATTTCGTTGACAATCTTATTTACGTGTTACGTACAGTTTGAATAAAATGGGTTTTTCAATGTTTACACGGCGGTGAATGTACATCGTAATATAATGACAGTTTGACGGAATACTATCACTTAATATTGAACTTAGTATCCAGACGTCGATAACGCCCCTATACTTTTCAGAACATCTGTGTTTTCCGTTCTCTACTAGATATTAATGTGACTTTATGAAAGCAAATCCGCGTATTATGTGCAACTACTTATAAAATATGTATCTTGAAACTTTTTAAAAACTTGTCCTTCTGCGGGTTATAAATTCATTGAAACTCAGAAATCGCCAAATACTTAAAGTCTGGCTTTGATTCTGTGCTTCAGCATTGTCACAGACCATACGAAACATGACTCTCAGAAGAGAACTTCGTTGATGAGTTTACCTTCTGAGAATTTATTGTGACGTGGAGGCTCAGTTTTAATCCGTTAGGAAATCCCGAAATAAACTGCTTCATATATCAACGGGAGCGTTTGCAGAAGCGCATTTTTGTCCTTTGATCGCCCTCTACAAGGCACTTCATTACACTTTTCAAACAGTTTCCAGCAAAAAAGCAGAAGTTGTTTTCGACAAGCTTTTTAGGATGAGAAGCTCTTGAGCGTATAAAGCTTCTTTTGCTTTCCCGGCGAAAATTTTCCGTGGGCAAAACCGCTTTCATGAGGACCGCACAGATGTCAATTAAAACTATCTAAAACTATTGAAAACAAGTTTACCGCTATGGGCCGTTCGATGGCGGAGCCAAGCGGCATTTCCATTCCCATTTACATTCCCATTAGTTGTGCGGGGTAGGTAGTTCCAACTCGAGCCAGCAGGCGCGTTGGGTGTATCGGGCCGAAGAGGAAAAAAGTTGGTTCGTTTGCGGTGCAAATAATGCCGTGATGTGTCTCTTTTAAATCCTGACGAGGCTGAATTTAAATTCGGCGCTTTTATCTGGTAGTTTTTGTTTTGTAATAGGCCGGTTTTAACATGTATATGGTATTGTATTTTTCGGTCCACCGCTCTTATTTTGTGCGCTTGGAGAGATCGAAAATGTTGGTTGTGTTTGTAGCTGGTGTTTTTGTACTTTGCTGAATGTATCTGCTATTCATTTACAGATACATATTTAACTGATGGTATCGTACTTGAGAGATTACGTGCTATACATTTCAGATAAAGCGACGAGAAAATGGCGATGAGTTTTACAGTCCTTTACAGTTTACTTCCACTGTGGGAATGATGATATGAATGTACTGTTTGAAATATTTTTTAAAGAGATTTACATGTGTGAATGTATGAAGAGAAAATTGTGTTCTGTTATTTCTTTCAAAAATCGATAAGTATTTCTCCATATCTAGGATCTATCCTAAATATTGAGATGTTCTTTCTACTTCACTTTCTGAAGACTCAGCGTTCGAGTCTTTTAGAGTGACAAACCTCACGGTAAATAATAAATCTTAGTACAACGACTAGACATTTGTATAAATATATCGAAGATTAAAAAATATAGAGATATTAAGAATCAAAATATCCTAAAAGTGATCATTGGAACGTAAACACACTAATAATTTCAAATTTGAACTTCTCAGAGAACATTGGCATCATGCTTATCGTACGTTGTACTATTGCAATAGAAAAGTCGAAGAGTACGAATTCTGTAAAGATAGTTGAAAGGTTAAACAATTATAAAATTTTGGATGTTATAAAATTTCATTTTATGCACTCAAATAGCAAACTGAATGTATAGATTGTTGTCGACAACTGCTGCCAACATTTTCACAACTCCCTTCTACTCTCAAACCTTCCCCGAACGCCTCGCCTTTAAAGGGGGTGTGTTTCCCGCTCACGCAGCCAGCCACGCCACAGCAACCGAAGCGCTCGCGAAACAGTTCCGGGAGGTTGGCAAACGCATGTAAAAGACAAATCGTGCGGGCGCGATCGGGGCGTGGCCGGAAGCGGGCGGTGTACGGGGCGGCGCCGGAGGCCGATGCAGGGGGCGGCGGCGGCGGCTTAAGGGGGGGGGCGGGGGCGGCGGGGGGCCCGGCGCACGGGCCCGCTCGCGTCTTGCCGGCTCAGTAACGAGCTGTCTATACGAGCCCCGCCCCCCGGCGCTCGCGGATGATAAATGACGAGGCTTTATTGGAAAACGCGCCCAACAAATTACACGGCACTTGACGGGGCGCCGCGCGGGGGCGGGGCCTCAGCAGCAGCCGCCGCCGCCGCCGCCGCCGCCGCCAAGGCAAAAATTCATTAATGCATGTTGATGCTCCCGGCCGCCGTCCCGTCGCCACTTGTGTTCTTTCGGGCGCCGCCGTCGGGAGCTCTGGGTCGATCGCTCCTCCGGGCGCTCGATGGGCGTTCAATCGGGGCGCAGGGCGAGCGCTTTGAATATTTAAGCGATGGAATGCTCGCGGGGTCGGCCCAAGCACACGCGGCATCATCGTCAAGTTCACAAATGGGAGGACTGCACAAGCTACGTGTTTATTTAAAACGACATTATCTCACGCTGTCGAGATCTTTTACCTCTTTGTCTGTTGGTAAGAGATAGATAGAAAGATAGATGGAGTCATAGATAGATAGTTACAGGCAGATAGAGACACACACATATATATATATATATATATATATATATATATATATATATATATATATATATACAGACACAGACAGACACAGACAGACAGACAGACAGACAGACAGACACAGACAGACAGACAGACAGACACAGACACAGGCAGACACAGGCAGACACAGGCAGACAGGCAGACACAGGCAGACACAGGCAGACACAGGCAGACACAGGCAGACACAGGCAGACACAGACAGACACAGACAGACAGACAGACACAGACAGACAGACAGACACAGACAGACAGACAGACACAGGCAGACACAGGCAGACACAGGCAGACAGGCAGACACAGGCAGACACAGGCAGACACAGGCAGACACAGGCAGACACAGGCAGACACAGGCAGACACAGGCAGACACAGGCAGACACAGGCGGCAGACACAGGCAGACAGACAGACAGAGACAGAGAGTAAATAAAGTCTTCATTCATGATGTAGCGGTATGAATTATTTTATTCATTCGTTTAGAGTTATAGAATTGCGAAGAAAACTGAAACACAAAAATAGTCAAATTGGTTTGGAAAGCTCGTAGACAAAATACCGAATATACAAATAACTCACGCGTTAAGTCATAATATCTACAACTGGTTTGCGTTTCTACAGATATATAAATATTGAGAAGTATTTTCTAACGTTGTTTCTTGAGTTGTTTGGAAATTTTTTATGTGGTGCCTCCTGCGTATGTTTAAAGTTCACATTTCTGATGTATCTCGCTCAATTAAATGTCACAAAGAACGATACACTAGCCGAATTGAATTTTTCAACTCGTTCTTGTATTCCCCAGTGTGTCACAAAATACATTAGTAAGAAATTATTTCTTTCCTGTAATATCACTGCGTTCGCCACGGAACGTCATTAGGGCAGAAATGAAGCGAGTCTCTGTAATTTGAGCACTGCAACGTGCAATTTGAATATCTCCGTAATTAATGGTTGATGTTATACTGAGCAGCGAACTTTAGTGGCGTGCTGCATCCTGATGGGGGCCGCTAGCAATGTTTTCCTGAATCAATTGTTACTGAACGGAGATAAAACAACACGTTTGTGTTTGAATTGTTTATTATTTATGCGAATATATTTCATGTAATCTCTCAATAAATTCTTGATAAGGTTGGCATTACAAGCACGTATCGTTTCTTGACTATCAACAGCATTGGCAAATAACATGACATTTGTAGCCATATTAATCAAGAAACTAGATGTATTTAGAAGTGTAGTTAATAACGCCAAAGTTTAGATTTTTTGTGTAATATCACCAATTTTAATTTAACTAACTACCGTAAATAACTCATCTAAATAATAGCTTTGATTACAATGTTTTTGTAACATTAATATCAATCATTAAAAATTGTTGTCTGTGAGAAATAAAGTATCATTTAGAATTAAAATACAATTAAATATCTAATGTTGGGTCTGTTGAGCTTGCCAAAATAAGAAAAATCTTCCAGCAACAATCTGCTAAGGGAAGAACGCAAATATAAGCACTGAAATGAACACGTTCTCGGTGCGAGGATATGGTTTCTATTGTAATGTTGCTGTTTCGAGCGGAGAAAGAGAAATAATTACACCGGTACCTGCCCTTGGCGAACGAGAAAGCAGCGTCGATTCCACCTCTCTCCAGGGCACCTTTATTTTCTTTCGCAGCAAATAAACGCATGCACTGGCTGCAAACAACGTTAATTAAGCGCACTGGACGGCCCGGGACCTGCCTGGCATCACCGACGCAGGCAGCGACTGTGGTGGCGGGGGCGGCGGCGGGGGCGGGGCAAGGAAGGGGACGGGGATAGGGGCGGTGGAGGGGCGATAAAGGGGGCTGGAAGTGGCGGTAGTGATGGCGGTGGCGACGTCGGTGGTGGGGCTAGGGTGGGGATGGGAGTAGGAGTGGGGGTGAGGGTGGCGGAGGCGATGGAGATGAGTTGGGGTGGCTGTGGCAGTGGCGGGGCGGTGACGGCGGAGGGGGCGGCGGAGGGGGCGATAGAGGGGGCGGCGCCCAGAGGCTAATCCGGGACCGATGTAATTGCTCGGCGCGCCCTGGTCCTCGCCGCCTCGGGCTGATACTTCCCGGCGTTGCAGCGGCGTCGCTGCGTTCTTGCACGTGCCCTCTAGAGCTCGCACTTGTTCGGAGACATTCGGCGGCTGAGACTGCAGTGCTTCTGACCAGTCGATCCTAGGGTTGCGACGATTGCAAGAGTTTCGACATTAGCTAGATAGCTCGGTCAAAATTACACGATGTCTGGAGGGGAATTCTAACGGCCGACTACTCTGATCGGTAGTTTTTCGTGATTTCTTCGATCAATAGTAGGTACATATCTGATAAGTACCCTAACAAAAGGACCGTGCACTATGTTTCCTTCTCCTATCCTCTTCCCTTATACACACACACACACACACACATCTAAAAGCACTACTCTAGGAGACGAGTTGGGAGCTTAGAGCTTGTCCTGGTCGGGTCGATGCTCCGCGGGGGGAACATACTTTGAAGAGATGAACCCTGCAAGCCAACGTGTAGTTTGGTGCAGGTCAATCCAGCGGGGAAAGAATACTGTGTTAAATCATGCACTACACTTACAGGAATAATGTCCGAAACAGTTGACGCGTCCCGAAGCACGAAATAATCAACCAGCAGCTGAGATGAAGCCTAGGAATCGGAAAATGTTGACAAATGTTTATTAAGGCTTGAAAATTCATGAAGAATATGTCTAAGCTAAGGCAATTTAAATAATAAGTAGATTATAATTAATTACCTTATTATTTAGATTCCTTTTTCAATTTACTCGATTAGATAAATAGATATAGACACTTAATAGATATAGACACTTAATAGATATAGACACTCTTAACGAGACATGTAAGCTAGTTTTGGAATTCTTGAACGCCAGTTGTCCATTTGGCCGTGATCGCTAAAGCATTGTATGCTGCTGGTCAACGTATATTCATGACTTGCTCGATTTGAAACTCTTTCTACCTAAAATCATGTTACATGCTGTATTAGATGCCTGTGGTTAAGTCGAAAGGAGGGGACGGTGGGAAGAAAACGGAAGTTGACGGGCCATAAGCTGCTAATGTCTAACAGTTTTGCAATGTTTGCAACATACGACGTATCTTTCTTTTAAATGACAGATAAAAATAGACGTTTCCGCAGAGCAAAGGGAGTCAGATGCAAACCTCAACAAACACACACACACACACACACACACACCATTTTCTTTGCGAGCGATCTCGTGTAACTCACGAGATTGCGATGCATTTTGCGGCTATGAAATCGTGTCAAACTACTTAACTGATTGTATGATACTTAATGATTTCCATTGAATTTCTGCCGTTTTTTGAAATTGCGAATGGGAATATTATTGCTCTACATTTTTAACTTGCATTGTTCAAATTGTGGAATTACAATAAAAACAACAAGATTAATTCTTACATGCAAATAAATTTTTCAAGACCAGTAATTTTGTTAGCTCATCCTAAACTACACTGATTGCAACTGGAACAGGCAAGCACGCGTATACACTTTCTTTACCTCCTCTTTTAGCAATTTCCACAACTCTAACTTATTTTACAGTAATGAATATTGAAAAATTTTATTTACAACGTTATGCAGGTATCAAATGTATTAAATCATAAATATAGTACATCATATGTAAATCGATTTCTCAATGCATGACAGATTAATTTCTATTCGTACCTATAAAATAAATTTATCAAGCCTCATTGAGGATAAGGTAAATAGTTTGTATAAATAGTATCACAACGCTTACACATTTTTTTTGTGTTTAACAGGTGGTACCTCTCCCAATTACACGATTTTCCACGGCCAGATAACCCATAATACATTGATAGATAATCCATAATTGCATAGCTCACGAGGCGTTAAGACGGGCATTTGCAAAGTGAAGGGGGGCGGGTGAGCTATCAGCGTAAGTGGAGGTGCTGGGAGGAAGGGCCGAAAGTGCGGGCGGCGGATGCAGTGGTTGTGTGGCGTGACGTCACGCATGGGCGCGGCCGTGATTCGCCCGATGCTATCGCGCGCGCGTAATTTGCAGATGCTCCGCGCAGCGGGGGAGGCGCGGCCGAGGCCTCTGCGGAGAGGCGGCCGTGTGCGGACGCACCACGTCTCGGAATAAGGGGAAAGCGTCATAGTAAAAGAAAAGTTCGCATATCTGTACTAGAGATGGGCTTAACTGCTTTTCTTCAATAGCTGTTATCACAAAAACAGCTGACTCGTAATAGCTGTTATTAATAACAGTTGAAAAATAACAGGTCCATGACCGGAAACCTAACATGTCAGACTGCTAAGAGTTAAAGCAGTTGTAGCGACTGCTAAGAGTTAAATCACGCAAAACGAATAACGTTGGTAGCACCGTAAAGGTTGTGCAGCTACCTTACGGCGCTTCCTTGCACTACTTTCCCTAACATGTTTGGACAGAGAAGCAGCTGATATGAACGAGACTGGATGAATTGCCAAGGACGAATAGTAATTCATATAATGGAATTAAAAAAATTAAAAAGGGAAACAGTGTTTTTGCTTACCTATAGCTAAAGTGTTAATGACTATCGAATATCAAGTATTATAATGTGAGTTATTTGACCGTAACTCATTTTATTTTATTGGACCTAGGGAAATATTAGTTGATCTCACATAAGCAGCAATGGGACAGAAATAAGTTAACATATTGACGGACTTAATTTAAAGGACAAACATCTTGTTGTAGTGTAAAAAAATATAAAAATATTGTGGGGTGTAATAATGACGAATTATGTATCAATGAATCTATAATTTGAACACTGGTAAATCATGATTGATTAGCTGCAGTGAAGCTGTTATCGTACAAAATGGTTGCCACAAAAGCTTGTAGCAGTTCGTATTAGGCCCAGTAGGTTGCAGTTCTATGCATTTCAACCGATAACAGCCAATAACAGGATAAACGAAATAACTGTTATTTCGCGTAACAGTTACGAAACGTTAATGGTTAAGAAATAACAGTTTAGCTGTTAAGGGCACATCCCTAATGTGTACCATTGTGTAACACTTGTACTTGTAATATGTTTTGTTTTCGGTGTTTGTAATGCTTGACGACTGTGTAATACTTGACAACTTCAATATTGTGCTTCACTTTTGTACTAATCATGTGGTCGCTCACGACCTAGAAGTTAATGTGACCTTAATAAACAAAAAAGCGTCCTAGCATTTGCATAATTGAGTTTAAGGGTAGAAAATTGTACGCTACGATTTGATTTTGGTATTAAACATTTTTAGGGATGTCACAGTTTATGTTGAATTTTCACAATGCCGTAAATCGTGTTGCAATATTCTTCAAAACTGAAAAAGAAACCGAAAAGGCATTAGTGCACTCAAAGGTGATATACAATGGAATTGTACAATAATTTAATGAAAATGTAATGAAAATTTTGTATTGGATAGAGAATATTATGTGAGGGATAATAGGGAAGAGGAGAAAAGAAAAAAAAACCAAAAAAAAAAAAAAGGAGAGGAGAGAAAGAGAGAGAGAGAGACAGAAAGAGAGAAAACGAGAGATATGGAGAAAGTGAGAAAGTCAGAAAGAGAGAAAGCGAGAGAGATGTGAGTGAAAATGTGTTGTGAAGGAGAAGAAGAGAGTCGGGCATGTAGGGCCAATTGAAGGGATGACGAGAGGTAAACAAAAAATATAGAAAAGGAAAACCTGTGAGTCGGGAATTACACAAACACGGAATATGTTATTTTAATATACCATAATGCGCAATGTATAATCTGATCAGAATCGCCAACGTAATTAATGCTCGAATATTAGTATCATTAGAACAGTCTGTGATAATATAACTCTATAATGAATCTACATAATGATACATAATTAACGGAATTTTTTGTTTTGATGCGCCATTTCATTGTTATTATTCTAGGAAATTATTTTTTGTATTTGGAAAAAGTTATATTATAATTCTTTTGATTAGAGTATTCAAAAAGTATGGAATAACTTAATTTATGCCTTAAAATGAGGAAATTGAAAATAAGACCAGTTTTTCTCTGAATAAATATTACAAATTTCTAAGGCATGTAGCGGGGTCGAAGATCATAACTTTTTACTTTCTCGCCTACTAAGAACTTATTTACTTTCTCGTTCTTCATAAGAAGAGAAAGCTATATAATCGTGCGCCGAAAACGGAAATTTTTCGCCAGAACAACTCTTACTGCCGGGTACTGGTAACGAAAAAGTGGATAAATCCTGTTGCTAAATTTAGAAAAAAATCAGTGATGCTATAGAATGGAACAGCGTTTCTCGTACTAGTTTTTGGCTGGCTTTTCGTTTAGTAGTACTAGTTTCGTTTGGCGTACTAGTAGCTGGCTTTTCGTTTATGCCTAGTTCTATTACCGACTTCCTTCGTTGGTTGCCCAAAGGTAATTGTTTTTACATTTTCTAAATTTGTTGACTGCATAATACTAGAACAGAAACATAATGTCTTCTTTAATATAGATGTGTTCGTCCTGGATGGTGCAAGTCTTTAAATGACATGTACAGACTCATTTCTGGGGGGGGGTAAAGGAAGCGAGTTGTAATAACGGCGGTCGGGGATGGCTTTGGTTTGGTTTGTTTTTTTCGTGTTTCCGGGCGCGTCAACTGCTTTGGTCACTAGTCCCGTTAGTGTAGTTGCATGTTTTTTCTCGGGAGATGGCGGTGATCTTCCCCCGCTGGATGGCGAGATCCGACGCCGACCTACCGTCGGCTAGTGGGGTTTCCCCCTAATCAGAACTCTCCCACCAGCGTGGCACCGCCCCAGCCGGGACAAGCTCTAAGCTTCCGACCGGTCTCTCGGAATATGTGGTAGTGTAGTGCATGTTAGTGTATGTATGTATTGTGTGTGTGTGTGTGTGTGTGTGTGTGTGTAAGGGGGAGAGGATAGGACAAGGAAGAGGAAGGATAGATCGCGCGCGGTCCGTGACTCGTTTAGTAGGATACTGCTCCGGTATTCGCCTGGTGTTGATCGGAGAAACCACGGAAAACTACCGATCCGAGCAGCCAGCCGCTGGAATTCTTCTTTAGACAGCGACTGAATTCGACGTAGCTGAAAACTCGCACCTAGAACTTCCCGGTCAGAGGCGCTGCAATGACATCAGTTGATGCACTGAGCTACCGCTCCCGGTGGGATGGCTTTGGAATGCGCCACATTTTTTGCCGAGTTCTGGGATTGTGGCGGCGCGCTCGATGAGCCACGCATGTTCTATCTCCCTCCGCCATCCCGTAACAGGAGACCTCTTTGTTTCCGCCTGCAGGAACCCAGCGCCGCGGTCACCGTTTCTAGCAGCTCTCCGGCCAACTTCGACGAGCTCCAATGCTACGGAACCGGGAGCGGTAGCTCTGTGCATCAACTGATGGCACTGCAGCGCCTCTGACCGGGAGGTCCTAGGTTCGAGTCCTGACGGCGGCAGGATTTTCGACACTAGCTTTTCACCTAGGTCGAATTCACTCGCTGTCTGGAGGAGAATTCTAGCGGCCGGCTGCTCTGATTAGTAGTTTTCCGTGGTTTCTCCGATCAACACCAAGCGAATGCCGGAGCAGTACCCTACCAAACGGGCCACGGACCGCGCGCGATCTGTCCTTCCTCTTCCTTGTCCTATTCTCTCCCCTTACGCACACACACACACTTACACTAACATGCACTATACTACCACATATTCCGGGAGACTAGTCGGGAGCTTGGAGCTTGTCCCGGCTGGGGCGGTGCCCCACTGGTGGGGGAGTCCTTGTTAGGGGGAAACTCCGCTAGCCAACGGTAGGTCGGCGACGGATCTCGCCATCCAGCGGGGGAAGATCATCGCCATCTCCCGAGAAAAAATATGCACTAAACTAACGGGACTAATAACCGAAGCAGTTGACGTGCCCGGAAACACGAAAAAATCAATCAATCAAATGCTACCGAAATATTATTCTGCGCTCTCGCCAAATTTCGCTGTATACGACCGTCCCATTACCATACACTAAACGTGTCATAAGGGTTCTAATGATCGAGTAGCGACAGAATGCCCGTGGGTCTTTGGCCCAACGGCTTTTTGTCACCCCAGTTCATTACCACTTAACGCTCGTGTTAGTACATACATTATTTTTTTAATCCAATTTTATTGATTCAGATTTACATATTTACTAATTAACTAGATGCTAACTTGACTCAATTTTTCTTTTTGTATTTCCCTCCTATATTTTCATTTCATAATTCCCTCTCATAATTACTCCCGTGAGAGAAACAATTCAACGGTTTTCGTATCTCCGTCGCAACCACAATCCTTTCAATCCAGGTAAGTTACGCAGAGTATATTGAGCTCTGTAACGATAGCAATAACATGCTATAACGTATCAGTAAAAAATAAAAGTATTCATCTACCTCCAGATATTTAACACAACGAATAGTTTGACATTTACGATTACTTTACACTCCGTTGGAAAAAATCGAAATGAAAGAAGAAGAAGAAAAAAACTAAAGAAAAGTTATCTTTCACGAAAAAAAGATATATACAACTTAGATAATGCAGCAAGATGTAACGCGAGCGTTTTAGAATTGCAATTTTGCCGTGAAAAAGGAGCATGAACGTGCGTGATACTGTACCTCCGGCGACTCTCGCAATGTTCACCACATCAGGAACAATTAATACCATTGCCATTGCCGTCACCCAACTATTGTTTTTCCCTACAGCACGACTATCCTACTATTCAAAGAGACATACTTCTTTGCGTGTTAAATTTGTCATGTTAAGTATAAATAATAGTTTTGTGAAGAATGAGCAGGTAACTTCAGGTTTACTGTCCACAAAAGCACTGGAAATAAATAGTGGCAATTCTCTTTGAAAATATCAGTATGCTGCTTA
Source organism: Teleogryllus oceanicus (assembly GCA_964035755.1). Taxonomy (NCBI): domain Eukaryota; kingdom Metazoa; phylum Arthropoda; class Insecta; order Orthoptera; family Gryllidae; genus Teleogryllus; species Teleogryllus oceanicus. The sequence goes on from CAXIVR010000004.1 coordinate 132,674,703, forward strand.
TGCTGTAATAATGAATTTGTTTGGTAAATCATAAATTTATAATTATATAATCCGTACTTAGATCTCGGTGGCTCGTTGGTGAGCGTGCCCGCTCTCCACGGGCGACCGGCAGGGCAAAAATTAACTGTGTACCTTCCTTGCAATGTCTTAGTATCCGTTGATGTGTGACGATGAGAAAGCTAACATCTCATGTTGAGAAGACCAGAGATACGACGTAGGGATCGCTATGCGGTAACCATATGTACCCCTGAACCCATGGCTGTAAGGCCGGGTTGCCGCTGGCAGACCTTAGCTCTTAAAGAGCTGCCGTGCCCAAGTACATACATACATAATCCGTATTTACCACAATACAACTGTGAGACATTCTACAGTATCAGTTACAACTACAGGTTTCGAAAGGAAGGGGGCCAAAACCAAACCCAAGACACAATAAAGTTCCAGGAAATGATTACTTTTCTGAGAATCTCTGGTGATGATTTTCCTGAGCATTTGAGTGCCCAAGAGCGTAGGTGTTCTTGGAAACGACGCAAGACACCGTGGATTGAGCCTCGCCGCAAACTTCCCAATCCCAGGGATTCCTCCCACCGCAGCGGCCTGTTGGGCGCCAGCCCTCGCCACATGGCGCTCCCCGCCCCCCCCTCTTTCCCCGGGCACGGCCTCCTCGAATGCGCGTCCCCGGCGCAGACATTCGCGTAGCACTTCGGAGTCCCGCGGTGTAGACGTGCATTGCCAGCTCAGTGCCTCCTTTTTGGTGCAGATTCCTGTGGTTGGCTCCTATGCTGGCTACCATCGCGAACACTGTTGTCGCTGTCGGAACGTCCTTTTTATTGAAACTCCATTGTTGAAGCTCCAATTACTGTGAGCTCACTTTGGTGCAATCTCTGCGAGTTCACATACACTAATATGAATATCATTTTGTGTTTTTTACTGCAATTTATGTTATTATCTTTGCTTCGGGCACTTCATCAAATTACTTGCTTGTACTATTAAGTTTATTACAGGACCATCCTATTCTTGAAGTTTTCCAGGCTGCCTGTATTTTTATTGATCTAAATATTAGGACAACGTGATCTCAACTGGCCAACTCCTTACATGTACTAGTTATCAATTTTGCGATGCAATTTCCGATCTCAATGGATTGAGAGCGCATACTAAAATAACGGATCTGCTTTTTAAGGAAAGTTAAGGAGTATCAAATTATCGATTAATATAAGGGAATATGAAATCGAAGTAATATTTTCCAAATTTTTATTGCGTTTCTGTCGACCAATTTAAGTTTTTTTACAATACAATTTAAGTCACGTAGTGAAGCTTAAACAACTTTCATCTCCTTCTGGTCTGATATCCAGCTTACGGAACCCCATTGCATTTTTCAGCGTCCCGCAAAAACCCACACAATTCCATTACCACATTCTCCACTACACTTCCAGCTCCACCCGTCTTCTCTCTCTCTAATTTAACACATGTGCGCACCTATTGCCTCTAGTCTAAGAATACCAGTGTAATTCCGCGGCACCGTCTCTCGCCTCCTCTCCTCCCGGTGCCCCGCCCCCGCAGCTCGTCCTCCCGCCCCAGCCTCCTCCCTCCCCCACCCCACCCCCTTTGCCGGCGCGGCGGTGTAATCCGGGCGCGGTTATCTCGCGGTGCGCGCCGGCAAACTCGCCCTTATTACACTCGCGGGCACGGCCGCCGAGCGCCGCCGCGCGCCGCCGCGCAACTTGTTAAGGACTCTGCGCGCCCGGGCTCACGCTCGCTCCGCCCCCCCCCCCCCCCCCCCCCCCCCCCCCCCCCCCCCCCCACCCCACGCGCCCGCACCTGCTCGCGTTCGACCGGTCGATCGAGAGCGTCTGTCATCGATGGCGCTTCGCTCGCCTGGCCTGGCCTCGCCTCGCCACTCCAAGGAACTCCCGAACATAGCCTGTTCCTACGATGCGATGGACATCGAATTGGTGTTGAATTGATGACGTAAAGCAGTTGGTTGATGCGTGTACAGAAAGGGTGCGTGCGTACGTATGTATGTTAAAACGTACGCGAAGACGGTTCAGAATAATGAGGAAATGAAATTATATGCTAACAAAGATCTTAGTTTTCAAGAAATGAAATGAAGGAAAAGAAATGAAAATGTACAAAAATAAAGAGAGAAGAAGCTTAATGAATATTCGTGCGAAATGCAGGACGTTAATGAATTTACATCAATATCAAGTATTGTATGTTGATATAATCTTTTATAAAACTTTTACTTCTTGAATTTTTTAGTTTTAAAACAATGTTTTTGGTCACCACATTGCATTGCATTAAGAAATTACGTGCGGGCGGGGATTCATGCTCACTCACTCCCAAGACCCGCCTCGTCCCGCCTCGTCCCGCCTCGTCCCGCCTCGTCCCGCCTCGTCCCGCCTCGTCCCGCCTCGTCCCGCCTCGTCCCGCCTCGTCCCGCCTCGTCCCGCCTCGTCCCGCCTCGTCCCGCCTCGTCCCGCCTCGTCCGCCTCGTCCCGCCTCGTCCTGCGCCTCGTCCGCCTCGTCCCGCCTCGTCCCGCCTCGGCCCGCCTCGTCCCGCCTCGTCCCGCCTCGTCCCGCCTCGGCCCGCCTCGTCCCGCCGCGTCCGCCTCGTCCCGCCTCGTCCGCCTCGTCCCGCCTCGTCCCGCCTCGTCCCGCCTCGTCCTCGTCCGCCTCGTCCCGCCTCGTCCCGCCTCGTCCCGCTCGTCCCGCCCTCGTCCCGCCTGTCCGCCTCGTCCCGCCTCGTCCCGCCTCGTCCCGCCTCGTCCCGCCTCGTCCCGCCTCGTCCGCCTCGTCGCTCGTCCGCCTCGTCCCGCCTCGTCCCGCCTCGTCCCGCCTCGTCCCGCCTCGTCCCGCCTCCGCTCTCCCGCCTCGTCCGCCTCGTCCCGCCTCGTCCGCCTCGTCCCGCCTCGTCCCGCTCCTCCTCGTCCCTGCCTCGTCCCGCCTCGTCCCGCCTCGTCCCTGCCTCGTCCCTGTCCGCTCGTCCCGCCTCGTCCGCCTCGTCGCCTCGTCCCGCCTCGTCCCGCCTCGTCCCGCCTCGTCCCGCCTCGTCCGCCTCGTCCCGCCTTTCCCCGCCTCGTCCCGCCTCGTCCCTCGTCCCGCCTCGTCCCGCCTCGTCCCGCCTCGTCCCGCCTCGTCCCGCCTCGTCCGCCTCGTCCCGCCTCGTCCCGCCTCGTCCTCGTCCCGCCTCGTCCCGCCTCGTCCGCCTCGTCCCGCCTCGTCCCGCCTCGTCCCGCCTCGTCCGCCTCGTCCGCCTCGTCCCGCCTCGTCCCGCCTCGTCCCGCCTCGTCCCGCCTCGTCCCGCCTCGTCCCGCCTCGTCCCGCCTCGTCCCGCCTCGTCAAGGAAAAATATTTGTGACATCGTTAGTTTTGGCAGGAATTCAAGGAGGTTGTTAACTTTGAAATACCAATAAATAATAAAATGGAATTTCTTAATTGAATTTTATGTTTTGGGACATGGTTGGGATGTCTGAATTTATGATTTGGGGGTTTGTCTTCTCATACACTAGCGTATGTTTTACAAATAATGACTCGGTTTAAGCAGTGATAGTTCCTGCAAAACACGGTGCATTATTCAACGAAATGTGTATTCGTAATCAATCAAAATACACATTCTTTTGAAGTGAGAATAGCTAAATTTTATGATCGTGAATGGATACGCTTTGTATCGATTTGTTAATGATACAAGCGGGAATAATTTGTTTACAAAATGGAATTGATTGAATGAATAATTAAAATTCCTTTTCATCAATCAGTAAATAATTTTGAACAAAATGTTTAAACAGAACATGCGTTTTAATGTGGGTCTTCAGTTGAATATTTTAGTGTACGCAGATCAATATAGCAAGAAACGAATGCCATTCAATGAGCGTCGTCCACAGCGGTAGGTTCTAAAAGGCAGTTAAATAAACCTAGGTAGAAATGAAAGGGCTCCCTGTAACCCTGAAATGTCCGCGCGTTGCGTCATTTCGTTCAATTTGGCGCATGAGTCTCACGCATGCAAAAGTGTGCATGTGTTTCCAGCATGAGCCTTTCTCCGAAATAAAAGACGCAGTAGCTCATAGATGCCACAGGGGATGGGAATCTCATGCGTCTTTACATTTATTACTAATTCTGCAAATATGTTTGAGAACTTTGTGGCAGAATACACTAAACATTGCAGAAATAAACAACTATACAACATTTTACAAAATTTAGAAACTTCATAAATTAACATGAACAATTCATCGTGCAAGCTTCCATAGCACTCCACCTGACGACACTTCACACTTGACCGTGTGTTTTTCCAAAGCAATAAATGATTTACACCGTTCGAAACAATAGGCGTATATTTCTATACCACTATATAGAAATTCACAGTTTATAGTACTGTTTCAGCATTATTTGTTTTTTTACTCACCAGATCTGCGTTTGTTGCGATTGTAAGTTTTGTGTTAAATAATGCTACTATGTTTACTATCATACACCAGTCAGAAATGAGAATGACTTGTGATTTATTAAAGCCTGCTATTGAGTGCGGTTAGATATTTCGAAGGGAATCATTTTGAATTGCGTGGCTGTTTTAGCACAAAACATTATACACATCTTACAAATCAAAGAAAAAATGTACTTCAATCAGGGCTAGATTACTTATTTTTTACCGGGAGCGGTAGCTCAGTGCATCAACTGATGTCACCAGGCGAATGCCAGAGCCGTACCCTACCAAACGGGCCACGGGCCACGCGCGATCTTTCCTTCCCCTTGCTTGTCCTATAATCTCCCCTTACACACACACACACACACACACACACACACACACACACTAGCATGCACCACACTACCACATATTCCGGGAGAGCGGTCGGGAGGTTAGAGCTTGTCCTAGCTGGGGCGGTGCCCCGCTGGTGGGAGAGTCCTGGTTAGGGGGAAACCCCACTAGCCGACGGTAGGACGGCGCCGGATCTCGCCATCCAGCGGGGGAAGATCACCGCCGTCTCCCGAGAAAAAAACATGCACCACACTAACGGGACTAATGACCAAAGCAGTTGACGCGCCCGAAAACGAAAAAACCAACCAACCAACTTATCTTTTCTTAAAATTGATATTTGATTGTTCTTTCTTCTTCTGTGAGTAAAGGCAATACAAATCCTAAGCATATCGTCTGCTGCATTGACCGGCAAAGAGCAGGTGAGGACAGTGTAGCAAATAGGCGTCAAGTTGCGCGTGCGGCTTTCAGTCCAATGCCTGCAAAATTATGTCAAAAGACGCATCACGTGGACGCAGCGTTAGGAGGCAACCCCTACTCCGGGCTGCGTCACACAGCGGCAATGCTTCAAGATACCCCCAACGACACGTCCCGTTGCACTGTGGTAGGAAACCGTTTGCAGATATGTCGTTTTAGGACCACCTTTTCTAAATCACGACATAAATACTTGAATTTGATTTGAAATTTTAATTTGCACAGCAGTTTTCCACAGATATTGTCAACGCAATCACAATTTTGTCAAAGCAAAATAAAATTGTCGGTTTTTTTTTTGCAGTCGAAAAGATGCAAAGATTGTTAAACATTGAGACATTTAATTATTATCATCGTCGTCATCATCTGTGTAAGTACAAATATATCACTCGTTCACTAGATATAATTCCGGACAATATTTCATAATCGCAGGGGCAGAATACTTGTGTGCAGTGCTTAATACTTGACTGTGTAGCGGGTTGCATAGAGTTCAGGGGCGCTTGAGTCATACGCTAGAGGTGCTACAGAATGACACACACTTTCTCGTAGGACATTTTTCTAATTCCCTTAGTGTGGACTGACTTTAAGGTCTTGCTCCATTCTCTGGCCATCTGCCATCTATCGTCATCGAAAGTACATTTTCTCAACTTTTCAGGTTTCTTAATAGTAGAACCGAAATATGACTTCAAGAATATTAAAGAGTAAAACTTCGTCCAAAATAAAAAATTTTCTTTGAAAATACAAATCGATGGAAATGTGCATATTAACGGCGTGAGATATATTTAAAAAATTACATTTGTGTAATTTTTGAAAAAACAAAAGAATACACCAAAATGAACTTTACATCATATTAAACAGTGTAAATAGCCCTACCCACTGGAAATATTCGAAGAAAACATTTGGAGCCATTTTTGAGAAAATGGTGTTTGGGCGTTTCTGAAAATGCAAACTTTAGAGCTCATTTTTACAGAAAACTGTTGTTTTCAGTAACGAGAAACTTTATTTGACATTATTTGAAGCATATATACTCATAAATCTAATAATGTGAAGAAATTGCCTCTAATATAAATATTACTGATGTGAGGGGCAAGTCAAAAAATTAAATTTTTGTGATCTTTGAAAAATCAAAAGAATAGAGCAATGTGGCGTTTACGTTATCGGATAGAGAGCATTTGGTACTACCCCTACCAAAAATTTAAAAAAAAATTGGAGCCACTTATGATAAAATCTTGTTGTTGTATTTTTTAATTGCACATATTGCACGAAAACTACTAAAATTTTCGAAAAAATCTGCTTGGCCTTAATGAAAGAACTACTTATGGACAACAAATTTCATTTGAAGGAAAAGTCCCTATCTTCAATTTTATAGTTGTAGGAAGACTCCGAAAAAATTCAAACACTTGCAAATAAACCAATGCCACCTTTATAAGTGTATATTATTATATTGTATCAAGAAATTTAAAGAAAAAAATTGGATCCGTTTTTGAGAAAATTTTGAAAATGTCCTGGCTTTATGTAAAGTACCACTACATTTTAAAGAATGTTTTTCAAAATATAAAAGCTTCAAATAGAGCCAGATGGACAGGGTTTCTTCCATTTGGAAAAGATAGTACGTATGGTTTAGGCGCTAGGTTTGTTCACATACGACAGACGGACAGATGGACGGACGTTTTGCTTTCAATTGGTTTTTCGGTATCAATGATCCATAAAACAGGAATTCGGGCTACTTCAAGTGTTAGGGGATTTTTTCTTAATTTAACAACTGGATTTATCCACTCTTTCGTTGTCAGAGCCTGGCAATTAATGTTTTTGCGCGGAAAATCCGCCGTTTCACCGCGCAGCATTAGCTAATTTCCTCTATACTATGTGTATTACTCCCTATGTACGTACGTATACCAGAAAGTAAAAAACAACAACGTCCCTACACATCCCATTTAATTCAAACCACTCTTGAAAATGATCATTAGTGAGAGGTCGAACATACTGACGCTGTGAAAATGGCAATTCAGTCCGAAGGCAAATAGGCGGGATCCTTATAAAAATAAAAGTGAATGTTCGAATATGTGGCGCGCTTATACGCAAAAACTATTCAACTGATTTCACTAAAATTTTCACTTTTTATTACTATTAGTAATGGGAGTGTTTAAAGAGTGAAGTCGTAGGCTTCCGCGGCCAGAGTCGTGAAAATGATCTTGGCTGTGCGGGTGATGCTGCGACGAAGGCTGTGTTGCCGACATTTTTATCATCTTGTCGTGATCTTCCGCACGGCTTGTCTGCGCCGGGGTGGTCTGCGCTCGGGTTTATATTTGGGTGGGACCAAGTACGATTGTCTGATCACGACCAGATGATCGAAAGGTCGGCAACAAAGCCTTCGACGCGACGTCTCCCGGACAGCCAAGATCATTTTCACGACTCTGGCTGCGGAAGCCTACGACTTCACTCTTTAAACACTCCCATTACTAATAGTAATAAAAAGTGAAAATTTTAGTGAAATCAGTTGAATAGTTTTTGCGTATAAGCGCGCCACATATTCGAACATTCACTTTTATTTTTATAAGGATCCCGCCTATTTGCCTTCGGACTGAATTGCCATTTTCACAGCGTCAGTATGTTCGACCTCTCACTTATGCGATTGTGTCCACTGTTGGCGGCTGTTCACAGCCCCGCACCACTGACTCTTACAATCCGCCGCCGCCGTTGTCGCTTCAATGTCGGCGCTTTCGAGAACGTTAATGCAATTCTGCTTGGAGATTCATTGCCCACCTGATCCGTTAGCGTAGGCTCAATCACATTCCGATGTCCTCCGGGTTTGAGCCTCATATCATATCCTCCATTCAATTCTGCTCCGTGTGTCTCTTAGCATTTTGACGATTAAAAGGTGTTTATTTTTTTTGAAACGTACAATGTCGCTTTGGAAAAAAAATCTTCAAACATTATGAACACCCTAATGGAAAGTTTGCTATTCATTTTCTTGATCCTAAAGATTGCATCTTTTGCTTCTCATACTGTAGTGCGTAATAGAGATATTGCTTTCACTGGAAACACTGAAGAAGGATGAATGTAGGAAGAAGAGTATTTAAAGATGTTGAAGCCAGAAGATAATTTATTTTTTTGTTTTTTCTTTCTGAGTACTTTGTGTACTAAACCATGAACGTATGTTTTGTGTTACGACATAAGACGTATTGAAAAAGCTATTAATTTTTTCCTCTTCTGTAAACATTCTCCCAGTAAAGGACAAACTTTTAGAAAACGAGTAAAAATGATTCTGTTGCATTTCTATGCATCCTGGGCGATATTATTGAACGACGAGTTTATGTGATTGATTGTAATGATGAAACGGGAACTTCGCTTTGTGGTAAGCTCATACAAATTCTTTCAGTGGATTTATTACCCCTCTTCCCTTGATACGCAGTGCGTTTTATGGGTAATTGATTTTTCGGCAACCCTCAAAACGGCCGGGTTGCGTGTTTACGATCATGCTAATTTCCTTTCCAACTCCCGCCGTTTATCTCTTCCATACATCACCTCATCTCTCATTAAATAATCCAGTGTGGTAAAGGGATATGTTGTGAAAATAAGCCGCCGTTCTCTCTGCTAATCCTCGTTTTATAGACGTTCAAATTGAGAAGAAGCACGGCAGTTGGCTTATGTTCTTGCAGCACTTATCGCCATCTGGAGACGGGAGCGTTCTGTGTGTTCCGAGCCGTCACGGCTCCCTTAATTTGCACTCCAAAGATTTGGGGGGAACGTTTAATTAATCCAGTTATATTCCAAGAGTTGGAGGGAATTACTGCCTAAGGATCTGAAATCACGGGCATAGACTGATTCACAAAAGAAAATATTGGCTTCAAGTCGAGACAAAAGTATTGTCATTAAGCATAAAAAAATCATAAAATTAATTATAAATTATTTACTTTTCTGCAACGGAACTTTCTTCTATCATCTTTTCGCTTTAGTGATGCCTAATTAATTTTCTTGAGTATTATGACTATTTTAGGAAATATCTTATCAATATCGTGAAGTATCGTATAGTTAAAAAATATCATCAGCAGTTCGTCGTAGTAAAATCTGCGGGCGGGCGGCGGCCCGGCGGGCCGGGGGCCGGCGGCCGGGCGGGCCGGGCCGGGGGGGCGGCGGCAGGCGGGGCCGGCGGGGCCGGGCGGGGCCGGGCGGGGCCGGCGGGGCCGGGCGGGGCCGGGCGGGGCCGGGCGGGGCCGGGCGGGGCCGGGCGGGCCGTGGATTCAATAGAATAGATAGAAGTAGGCTCTGCCGCAATGGTAGGAATAAATGAAATTATTCTTATTATGATAAATACCCGGGCAACGCGGAGTACTCCACCCAGTAATAATAAATCAAGGTTTAAAAAATCATGAAATTTTTCAAGGCTATTTCTCTATCATCAGTGTTTTCACTGAAACACAAACAAATTTATCAACATTATTTGGTATTTACTGACAAAGCGATGGGGAGGAAACATCTCGGGAAAGTGTCTGATTGATTTTTTAAACATTAAGTACTAATACCTTTTGGAATATTATTTCTTTCTTAATACCTTCTAAATGGTAGAAGTTGCTCTTGCCGTGAGAGTGTTATTTGTTAATTGTTTGCTTACGAGCTCGTTCCAGTTCATTTGGAACAAATGTGCCACTCGGCCGTGGCGGCGTGGGGATGGCTGGGGCGGCAGCGGCGGGGCGGGGGCGGGCGCGCGCAGGCTGGCATCGCCCACGGCGTCCGAAGTTGGGCCGCGCGTTGAGCGCGCCGCGCGGGTGGCGCGCCCTTCCGTCCGCTGGCTGCTCTCGCCTGCGCCGCCGCCGCAGCCTCCTCGGGCGCTGACTCGCGCAGCTGTCGAATAGGGAGCGCGCCCTGGCCCACCCCGCCCCGCCCCGCCCCGCCCCGCCCTCCCCGCCCTCCCGCCCCTCCCGCCGCCCGCCCGTCCCGTCCCGCCCCGCCCCGCCCCGCCCCTCCCTCCCGCCCGCCCCGCCCGCCCCGCCCGCCGCGCCCGCCCAGCCCGCCGCGCCCGCCCAGCCCGCCCCGCCCAGCCCCGCCGCGCCCCGTCAGCCCCACCGCACCCCGCCGCTCCCGACCCCGCCCCACCCGCCCAGTCCGCCCCACCCGCCCCACCCGCCCTGCCCCGCTCCGCTCGGCCAGCCGCCGAAAAGTACACTTGATAGCGAGTTCCTCACGACACGCATCATGCCGGAAATCTGATTTGGAGCTTTACGCGAGGGTCTGTTCCAGGATTTCGTTGATGGTCGTGTTTGCATGTGAAAGACGGTGAGAGAGAGAGAGATGGGGGAAGAGGGGAAGAGAGAGAGAGAGAGGGTGGGTGAGAGAGAAAGAGAGAAAGAGAGAGAGAAGAGAAAGAGAAAGGAAAAAGAAAGAGAGAGTTTACAATATAGATTGAAAGAGAGAAAAAGAGAGAAAAGAAAGAGAAAGGAAAAAGAAAGAGAGAGTTTACAATATAGATTGGATGATGTAGGAATATTAGGCTTTTTTATCCATGTTTAGCGAATCCAAATTTCTCATTTGAAAAGCCATGGTATTCATGTTCAGTCATAAAGAGCCAGAAATGTCATAAACATATACTGTCAAACTTCGACAACTTGAACATCGAGAACTCGATTCTTTATTATGTCGAAGCTATTTTTCATTACTGTTCACGATATACGTCAAAAACCATTGCAATGTATCTCGGAGATGGACTAAGGTGTGCTCAAATCATTAACTCATACGTGTACTCAAATCATTAACAAATACGTTTTGAAGTGAAGAAAGGGGTTAGAAAGAAAAATCTATTGCAGATGAATTCGGTATTTCTGCGAATGTGTTTTCAACGATTTTAAAATGTAAACAAAATTCGTCGCGCAGTGGAGGAATCACGTTTTGAACCTCAAAGAAAAAGAACAAAATATTGACGTTGCCCGCGGTCCGAAGAAGTATTGTTGCAGTGGATGAAGTGTGCCAGGGACATACCAATTCAGGATTCATTAATTATGGAAAACGCAAAAAACATACGCTCAAGAATTAGAAATGAAGTCATTTCAAGCATTTCAGTGTGGCTGGAAAACTTGAAACATCAGAATGGAATTGTGCAGAATACTGTAACAGACGAGAGTACAAGTGTGCAAATGGAAGTCTGAAAATTATCAACGCAACATCCTTCCGGTATAGCTAGAGAACTACAAACCAGGTGATTTAATTCTGATGAAACCTGACTATTTTTCAAATACTTGCCATTAGTATTTAAGGGTGAAAAATATCAAGGTGGTGAGAGAAGTAAAGATAGGATAACAGAGATGGTTTCAGGAACTGAAAAGTTGGAAGCTCTTGGTGATAGGTAAATCAGCACTGCCTAGATGCTTTTCAAGAGGCCAACGGAATAGGACTGGAAGGATCGCGCCTCTGTCTTCCCTGCTCCGGGTTGCTGCTCCGGCAGTCGCCTGGACTTCGTCATAAACCAAGGAAAACACTAATCAGAGCAGTCGACGCTAACCAGAGTAATGGATTGGACTCCGGTAGGCGCCACAAAATCATATTAACTAAATTTCTGGCACTTTGCCGGAATTGAGAGAATTCTTGAGCTCCGTAGGGAATGGAATGTAGATATTCATATAATCGTTCTCCATTTTCTCGATGCACTAAGTGGAATTCTTTACGAATCTCACAGTACCGGGATCCCGCAGCGTATAAGCCTCTGACAGTTTTCTCGGCATGTGTTCTGGTACGTTGTGTAATCGTCTCTGAAGCAATCAGCTTGCGAGGATTTGTTGACTATCTCACAGCCAGGGTTCAGCGTTGCCTTCATCTGACTTGCACGAAGTCGTGGAGGCGATAGTTTCGACTGTGACGAAAGTTATGGACATGATATCAAGACGCGTCATCGCCTGTCGGTAAGTGTCAATGTTTTGAGATTTCATTGATCTGGCATGTAGGTGGAGCCAAGTGTGTAGTAGAGATGGGCTTAACAGCTTCTCTTCCATAACTGTAATCGGAATAACAGATGGCTCGTAATAACAGTTACCAATAACAGTTATCAAGAAAATGTTCATAAACATGGCCGACTGCTATGAGCTGGCTACGAGTTAAAGCAGTTGTGGCAACACACTGCAGAACAAATAACGTCGGTAGTGTAACCGCCCATATGTTGGTTATATTGATTTTTGAGAAGCACCCGAGAACGTCAAGACACGACAAGTTGCAATTATAGTGTTACCGAATTGCAAGAGGTCGCGCTAGCAGTAAATGGTATCCCTTGCGAGAATTTATTAAAGTTTCTGAACGCACTCGCGTAGAATAGAACGAGAACCAATCAAAAATCACCCTTGAAAATATCAGAACTAGCGCAAAGCACCGTTACGAAAAGCTCTCTTTTCTGCTGCCGACCGCCGATCTGGACACATCGCAATTATTCGTGCTGGACGGAGAGGAGAATTCGCCGTATTTCGACGATAAGAAGCTTGTAAAAGCTTTTTTTGTCTTTGTCTTGGCTTACCACGTAATAAATTCATTACGCGGAGATATTGCAGTCCGATTGTATAAAATTCGAAGGACTGTGGTGGCGATTCACCAGAGCACGTGTTCGCCGAAGCAAACGGGTTGCCAAGACCTTCAAATGATCGGGGTCACCGTTGCCGCACCAAGCTGTGGAAATATTTCTTCGGGACGACGTGTCGTGAGTCAGAAAACTTCACTAAAGTCTCGGTTTTAAAATAAAAATAGTATTTATTACACAAAAAGTAAATTCAATGGAATATATAAAGAAAAAACTAATTTTTACAGAAGAGCACATTACACTGCACTTCCTAATATCAATTATTTCTCGCAGCGCAATATATTTTTGTCGGACAAGGACACCACAAAAGGAAGAGTCGAAGCCATTTACAAGTTAGCGAACTGCAAACGAACGAATGCGGGAAGGGAGTCTAATGGGCTAAAGGACACAACAACCACAGAACTTTCAGTTAAGTTGCTAGCTGTCACTTTGGCTCATCCTTAGGAAAATCGCTCTTTAGCTAGGGGCAGAGGCACCTCGAGGTATTTTGGGAACTTCCACAAATCCATGGAAAGGGATGCCCAAAATGCGTGGCGGTGCGACAGTCACGTGGCATGAAGTGCCGCGCGAATGCGAGATGACGTTGCGTGTCACGTGGTCTGGAAGGTATAGAAGTGAGAGCCCAAAGCACAGGGGTGTGTTTTGAGCTGAAAGAAAACCTCGCGCGAAGGCACAAAACCTGCGCTCAGGGCGGTGCGGAGACGAGCTATGCTCGTAGGACAACCCATGTGTTGGGACGCCGCTGTGGTAATCACGTAATTGCTAAAGGTAGAGCAAGTGATAGAATTTTTCAATGCAATGTGTGAATGCTAGATAAAATTGTATTCAAGGTTTTAACAGAATATATCTAAAACTCTGTTCATAGTTAAAAGATTAACTTGCGCATGTTTCTTTTATTACAAAAAGCAGGTTAAGACGAACCCACTCCTGTAGGGTAGTTAGGACATAGTTGAAAAACCATTCCTAATTTTTGGTGTGACATTGTCATAACAAGTCACAGATCAAGTAATACTATTAGGTTACTTGAGTGACCCGCTGTAGGTGTTTTAGTGCGTATAGTGAAAAGGAAGAGTGGTCACAGTAGCTCCTTTAGCGTGGGCAGCTATCTTACGACGTTCTTTTGCACTACTTTCCGAATTTGGGAATCCCAAACATTGAAGGAAAATAAACAGCTGATTTGTATTCGGGAACTCGGAGTATCTGGTGTAGTTGCTAAAGAAGAATAGTAATCGAAATATTTCAGTAGAAATTGCGTAAACTTAAATGTTAGTGATGCCAAATCCTTATTAGAGTGCAGAATTTTCTTCTAGTGGTTTACTTGTGAACATAGAAGTAAGATAGCCTAAAAATGACAAAGAGAAAAATTGTGTGTGTTTGCTTATCTATGCTGCTGGACTGTTGGACTTCCAAAAATATTGTAAATTATTTGACCGTGCTATTTTGTTTTATCTGACATTGTGGGTCTGAGTTAGTGGATCTCACATATGTAGCAAAACACTAGCAAACATTCTGGGCAAATTAAATTTAAAATAAACTTTTTATTGCTTTTTAAATAATAATTTATAAAAATAAAGTAATATGTAAGTATATAAAATATTGAGGTCTTGGTATTTATAATAATGACCAATTATTTATTAATAAATATATAATTTGAATTAAGAAATAACAGTTCACTGGTGTGTGTTGAGCCCAGTCTGCAACGCTTGTCAGTAATAATGTTGCCAGCCGGGGAAAACACCCTTTCACAAGGCACTGAAGATGACACCATACATAATTTTTGTTTGACAACTTTCGCCAGTGTTGGGTACAAATGTTGCTGTTTTTTACACCACTGCAATGGATCCTGATTTATAGGCAAAAGTTAGTGATTTAAGAATCTCTACACTTCAACAGTTGCCTCTGCTACTGCTACTGCTACTACTAATACACTTTACTAAAGTAAATAACTATAAATATTATATTAAATTAATTATTATATTAAAAATTACAAGCTATTTGGACAACTAATTGACTGATAATTGACACAGCAACGACTACTTGGTAGTTGGCGGCAACACTTATTAATCACGACCGGTAGACTGCAGTGAAACTGTGATCGTACAAAACGGTTGCCGCGAAAGCCTATAGTTCAGTTGGTGCCCAATAGGTTGCAGGGCAATGAATTTGAAGCGATAACAGCCAATAACTGGGTAAATGAAATAACTGTTATTTCGCGTAACAGTTTCGAACCATTAACTGTTAAGAAATAACAGTTTAGCTGTAAAGGGCACATCCCTAGTGTGTTGCAGTCTATGGCAACAATGCATCCAACTATCAGAGACACTTTTACGCTGCCGGAACTGTAGGGTTAATAGCCAAAATATGTACCTGGTTGTCCCCTTTGCAAATAGTTTTTATTATAAAGGAACGAATATTTTCATACCAATTATTGCTAAAAACGCTCCTTGCTACTGATAAAAGAAACAAACGGTACTTGTTATTCATTATTCAACTTGATATGTACTATATGAGATCTCAGAAAGAAATTAAATCTTAAAATAAATGGGATCTCAGCTCAAGAAATTGTACACAAATTGCACTTCTCCCCACAGTACGTCATACAGCTTTTAATGTTTGTTTTGAGTTAGTAAAATATCAATAAATTGAACTTTCTACATACCTAGTACAAACCAAGTGAATGGTGAACTCTGATAAAAGAAATATTTAAAAATGAATGTTGCATTTTAGAGAAAAATAAACATAATCATATGCGAATTACGTATCATTTCATTTTACGAATCACATAATAAAATTTGCATGAAAAAAAAACATACAATTATAACGGATAGAAACGAACCGACAGCAGCAGCAACCAACTTAATCTTTGATCTCTTTACTTTCACATCACAGATGCAGGTAATTATGGAAGATTTTGCCAGCAGTTGATTATGGTTAATCTTGCTCTAATTTCGGCGACCGTCAAAACAAATGTGATTGTTTTTCGACGCAGAGAATTAACATCAAATGCCGTGTTAACGGATGCCAGTCAGACTCAGAAACAAATGACATTTTTAACGAACCTTCGGACAGTTTTGTTTTTTCCCATCGAAATTAAAACAGGCGTGATCCGACACCGCGATGTTTTGACATGCAGAAAAATGTGGCTGTGCGCTCGGAAGCAGATTTGTAGAAAATGAATTTCCCTGACGCAGCTATCAGTTGTGCTGCTCGGAAGAGGATTTAGGGGAATGAAATGCATTGAATAGTTTGGTTTTATAACAACGGTGAATCGTAATGTTTTCCACAATAGAAAAGCGTTTTTGTTTTTCCGCAAGATGTCACGTCATTGAAGTTCAGAAGCGTTTACTGATTCAAACACGAATACATATGGCTTTTAAGTGTTGAACACAGAAATATGTCTTGACGCGCTATGCAACGCACATTTATGACCCAACCGAATCATAGACGTAAGGTTTTTTTATTTCCTTGGGAAGGAGTACTTTTAATATTTTTATTTCAAATTTTAAGGAAATGTTTTGACTTTTCTACATTGAGGTTTATTAATAATGTAATGTTTTTGTATATAAATGGATATTATTTTTAATATTCGCTTATTCGTCTGTTGTGAAGGTTTAGAAATGCACAGAAAACATTATTCTTTGAAATATGCATTTTTACTTTGATTTAACTATACTTGTAACTTTTTTCAAAGCTCCATAAGTTCAAAACTTAAGGAGTTTTGAACTTAACTTTATAGGTTTGAAATGGATTGCTTGTACCTTTGAGTGTTGCTTCAGATCTTCACAAATTTCAGAATGGGCAAAACTTAGGAAGTAATTGTTAGTTTCAAACTGTTCTGTCACATTAATTGCTCCTACGTACGTTTCCATACACCGTAAAATAATAGAAGGACGAAGATTTTAGTGCCGAGATGAAAATTAACAAATTAGCTCGAATATAGTAAAGTAATGTTGAACTTGTTATTGGGTAGAAAAGATTTGTCTCGTAAGTTCTCTTTTGAAAATACATTTTCCTTCATGATGAATCAAACGAACTTTACAATTTACAGTGTATCTCATTTCAACTTCAATTTGAAATCTTGAACGTTGGCAACGTTACGATAAGACAGAAAGTAAACAAATCCAAATTGATACAGAAACATTCGCAAATGCAAATTCATGATGAAAGCTTCATTCAGACGAGTTAGAATTGTAAATCCCTTCGTCACAATCTAGAATTGCGTCAGTTACTGAGTTAATTTTCACCTAGAGGTTGAGGTGATCGAAATGACAGCCGACTAAACTAGTAAAAGCATAAATCAATAAATAATTACTGTAGATTTATCGGTAAATTCAATCAAGTGGTAGTTAAAATAAACAAAAAGTCGAAAAAATCTATTAGTTTGAGTCTCCCGAGTACAGAATAAAGATATACATTTTCTGGGTACGTAATAATTCGACATACGAAACACTTTGAGAAACGAATATCAATATGCACATAATTGTACCTAGCAAAAAGAGAGGTATTTGCAAGGAATATTTAATGTTACAAATATATTCTATATTGTTTGTATGAATGACATTTTGTATCAATGACACTTTATATCTTGACCTGTTGTATCTTTGTGTCGATGAAAATGAATTCCATTGTCATTTTCATTACATCATGTGGAAATTTATTGTTTTCATTTAATATATTAGACACATTAGATTCTTTGATCTTGTGCCTCTCGTTTTTTTTTTTCATTAACTCTCTTTTCTTGTTTTGTTCCACGACAACATATTATGTACGACACGACAACGCACCACGGCTGTACTTCAATATTACTAGTGTTCCGATCCTACGTCTAATGTCTGGAGTAAAGAACGTCCCCGTAAGTCACATTTGTCAGCATTTCTTTTCAACACAATTGAGATAGTTGTTCTTTATAAAAATCAAGTGAACAACGGTGTCGGAAGAGAACAGTAGTACCCGAGCCGGGAAATCTGAAGTTGGTGGGACGCGTGTTGTCTCCTGATCGCAGCGCTGGACGGCCCAACCGCGCTCTCCGAGGCGCCGCGGGGCAGGTGGGCCGTGGCCTCGAAGGCAGCCGGAAGTCCGGCAGACCGCCTTGGGTCGCACGATGAGACGCAGGCAGCCGCTCGGGTCGGAGGAACGAACAAGGCGGCGAGGGGGAGGGGCGGGGCTCGGCGATCGGCTCGCTCGGCGCGCCGGGATAACGACGCCGCCGCTTGTTACGGCGCCCGCCGCGACGCGGGCGGGGGCGCAGGGGCGCCACGACGTGGACAAGGCCGGCGATGGTGGCGGCGGGGGCGGAGGTCGAGGCGGAGGCGGCGGCGGTGGCGGTGGCGGCCGCGGAGGCGATGGAGGTGACGGAGGCGGTGGCAGTGACGGTGACGGTGGCGGTGGCGGTGGCGGAGGCGGTGGCGGAGGCGGAGGCGGGGACGACGGGGGCCGGGGGCGGAGGGGCGGCGGGGGAGGAGGCGGTGGCGGAGGCGGAGGCGGTGGCGGAGGCGGAGGCGGTGGCGGAGGCGGTGGCGGCGGTGGCGGTGGAGGAGGCGGTGGCGGTGGCGGTGGCGGTGGCGGTGGCGGTGGCGGTGGCGGTGGCGGTGGCGGTGGCGGTGCGGTCGGCGGTGGCGGCGGTGGGGCGGTGGCGGTGGCGGCGGTGGCGGTGGCGGCGGTGGCGGTGGCGGTGGCGGGGCGGCGGTGGGGGCGGGGCGGCGGTGGCGGGGCGGGGCGGCGGGGCGGCGGGGGCGGCGGGGCGGCGGGGCGGCGGGGCGGCGGGGCGGCGGGGCGGGGCGGCGGGCGGCGGGGCGGCGAGGGGAAGGGGGGGAAGGGGGGGAAAGGAAGGCCCCGTAGTGGCCGTGGCGCGGCGTGGTTCCATTGCGTTGTGGACACGGAGTGTCAGAGGTAGCAAAGTTTAAAGGCGACGAAGTCATAGTGGCGACGCTGCAGCTGTATTGAGGCAATGTTCGCAGGAATGGTAGTGGACGTGAGACATCCAAAGCAGTAAAGTAGAGAGATTGTTAAGACACGGTTTGTACAGTCATGTGTGCATTGCACATTCAGTTATTAGTTCATACTTTACTTTTTGGATTTTTTATATTGTTGCTAATAAATAATCAATGACGTTGAAAAAGAAATCAGATTGCGGAGAACATTCGGAAATATGAAATGAAAGCCAATTCCTTTTGTCGTATTTCACGCGGGTCAGCACCTTCCTGGATTGCCAGCAGCGCTGCTAGAAATCATATCCGAAAGTGAAGGCGATGCGAGTTTCCCAGAGCTCGCGTGATTCCGTTCTCTCCTTCTCCTCCCAATAAAGCAAACGACGCCCCTCGTGGAGTCCTTCGCCTGCGCCCACAAGAGGGCAGCCTTTCGGAAAGTTAGCGGGGTGTTTGGAGACTCCTCCCGTTCAGTTTCGACAACCCAAGTTCTGCACGATGACCAGCTGTTGGGTTTGTTGTGTTATTCCCTCGGAGAGGCTCTCGTTGGACATCGTTATTTCGTGTTGTGACCTTCAGTTTGACTGTTTCGTTTTCTACTGTGGTGTTCTGAGTTGACAGAAGGGAAAAACGTACTGTTTGGATTGGACTGATGTAGAGATACTCTAGATGAAAAATGAGAAAGGGGCTCCGAGAAATATTGAGGTCAATTGGACATTCACCTGATATTGATCCAGAGACGTCTGTTGAATCCGTAGTCATTCTCGCCAGGAAATCGACCGATCCATTCACTTTTTTTAAAGACGTCCTTCTCAGCGTTTTCGACGCCAACAAGTCCATTCCACATCTCATTTCGGTTCTGTTTGTTGGGGCATAATATAGTCGCCAGCTCAATCTCTCTCATTCTCTCTGTGAACACTCTTAATTAACTTCTGACATGTAGATTGCGTGCGTGACATATTGATAGAGCTGAGAGCGGATTCGAGCAATAAATTTAAAACACCGACGTTTTAAACAAAGAGGGAATGTTTGATGATGAATGCTAGGGGAAAGTACTTACAAAAAATAACGAACGTGATTTTAGTAATTAGTTTATATCCATTTGAAATGTATACTCCTTTAAGGGGTGTAAATCTAGTTTCCACGAACAAAAATTTCAAGTAAAAATAAACTAAAAAGCTAAAATCCTGATATTCCAGAAAGTGCTCGGAGCAATAATTTAATATTGTAATTACGAGTTTAGATTAGCGATAAAATATTTATTAATACATTGCATTTATGTTCAAATAAATTTTACAAAATCTTTTTTGAAGTTCTATACGACTGTTAAATGAAAATATCTCTACGCCAAGAGCGTAGGAAATAGTCAATTCTGCCGAAACAAAGAGAAAAGAATATTAGTGTGTTCTCGGCTGGGGACGAGTTTGGTCCGTATGATACCTTGTGGATTGAAGTAAGATACTGGAAATGAGAGTGAAGAAAGGTGTATAAGGTATACGAGAAATTGTCGAAAGAATGAGACAAGTACGAAACGATTGAGAAACTGCTTGTGATTATGTGAACTGGTGTGGACTGAAATTATGTGCCAGCAAACGGAGCCCAATGTCGCAGAGAAAGAGGCCATCAATGAGTTATTATTTCGGGTCATTAGTTCCGTAATTGAATACATGTTATAGCGGTTTTCAGCGTGGTTTGATACCTATAATTTCCAATATGGCCGACATTTGGTACTACCAGCTTCAAAAACGTACATGAAGTCCAGGATTTGGCGTTACATTCAAATATATGTAATTCGAGTAATGTGTCATTAAGAACTCTCATAAAGTTAATTTTAATCAATGTTTGGTTACATGTTAGATGCAGAATCCTGAATGAAAAATTGTAAAATAAAATTAATGAATATCAGAGATTTCTTAAGAAAAAAATGGAACAATTTTGCGGTCCAAAAATAGTTTGTTACCGGGTTATTAGCGTTATTCGGAGTGACATCTACGAATTTAAATTTTTTATAAGCCTAACTTTAATAGATTCTGAAAATTAGACTCAAACATGTAACGTTTCGAAGTCCTCTTAACTTTTATTTGTTTACTTTCGTCATGCCCCTGGACTTACAATAATAAATTTCATCCTAACATTCACCAGGGAAAACTAAGGATAAAGAGTTATAGCTTTGTCAAAACACTATTTATAAAAATGTATTAATTTTACAACAATTACTTGTAGGCATTTTTCATGAAATCTGCATCTGCTCTATCCCTGCTCAGATAAATTATAAATTCATTGTTTGCACAATATACCCTTTCTATCTAAATACTAAATATCAAAATTCTAAATATCTAAAATATCTAAATTCGTCCATACTTTTTCTCCGCATGTTCCACTGTATTTTTTCAGTTTCAAGTTGACACCTTCAAAAATGTAAATAATGTATTTATATCTCTATTGTGGCGTTACCTAAGCGTTACTGTAAATGCGAAATTTAAAGTTATTTTACAGAGAACATTTTTGAGTTTTCGAGAAACGTTATTGGCAGCCTTTTGTAGCACTTCTACTCATAAATGCAATAATGTGTGCAAATTGCTGGAAATGTGTATATTAATGGAATGAGAGATATCTAAAAGAATTACATTTGTACAATTTTTGAAAAGCCAAAACAATGAATTTTGTGTCACCTTAAACAGTGCAATTAGCGCTATCCCTACGAAAAATGAAGAAAAAGTTTCGAGCCGTTTTTGAGAAGATTGCGTACGAGCGTTTATGGAAATGCTGAATTTTAAGTTCATTTTCACGGAAAATTGTCTTATAGAGTACATTAAGCCCTATACCTACAAAAGTTAAAGAAAAAATTGATACGTTTTTGAGGAAATCTTGTTTTTGTTATTTTTTAATATTGCACATATTGCAAGGAATTTTGCGCGAAAACTACTAAAACCTTTTTAAAAAAAGTGACCTTAATGAAAGACCTATACATATAATTATAATACATATAATTATATAAATAATTATACCTATACATATATATATATATATATATATATATATATATATATATAATTATAATTATAATCTATAATTAAATAGAGAAAAAATTCGTATGAAGCAAAACTCTCTGTCTTCAATTTTGTAGTACGAAGATGCCGAAAAAAATTCAATCTTTTGTAATCGAACCTATGTCAAATTTATAAGTGTGTTTCACTCTTTTCTTTCATGAAATTTAAAGAAAAAAGTTGGAGCCATTTTTGAGAAAATTTTGAAAATGAGCCAGGGTCTTCATGTAATTATCCCCAAATATCAATGAATGTTTCTCAAAATCACAGAGCTTTTATCGGCGCCAGAGCTACAGAGGTTTATTCACTATGGAAAAGAATCCTATGCACAGTCAACTCACTCGTGTTGTTCACAGACGACATACGGACAAACGAATAAATGAACGGACGATGTAAACCTAGTGGAGATAAAACACCTACTTTCTACCCCGTATTTTCGCGCAAAATTACGCGAAATGTACTCAAATTTTGCAAATATTGTACATGATGTTATTTTAAAATCTATCCTTAAGGAACAAATTTCATTAAGCAAAAAAATCCATCTTTAATATTCCGACTCCGAAAAAAAATTGGATTTTTGCAATTTTCAAATATATATATATATATATATATATATATATATATATATATATATACGAATACTATGAATTCATAGTCGTTTACGGCATCTTGTAAAACAGTTTGTCCTTTGCATTCTATTTAAATAGATCCATAATAATCTCATGATTGCCTAAAACATCCTAAGAGAGTTTGTTGTTGGTATTTCTCACTGAAATTCGTAATGGAGGAAAATGGTCACAAATATGGGCTGCAAATAATTCCCCTTCTTGGAATTGTCTATATTTAATATTTACGTCAATTTTAATGTGAGAGTTTGCTTTCATTATGTAAGTAAGCACGTTTTTGTCACAAAACGGATTTGAGAGGAATTTGAAAGATTAAGTAGAGGGAGTCTTTAGTCAGAGACATTTGATATACGCGGCGCCTCGTCTCCCCTGTGTAATGTCACTGCACACACCACACAGCAAAGCTGCGGGCCCCCCGCTACTTGCCCTTTCGCCGCTCTCGTGAGCAGACGTGCGCTTCTTGAGCGCAGAAGCAGGCGCTGCGTAGGGTTGCCTAAGGAGTTGGCGTACAAAATCCGGATGGTTGCAGAGCCATCGTTGTCGCCTCTGAGCAATCACTCACAAATACGCGACCGATGGTCCGGCCGAACCATTTTGTGCCCTGAAGGTCAGCGACTGGATACGATACGGAGAGAGAGAGGCTGAGAGAGAGAGAGGCCATAGAGAGAGGGGCCGAGAGAGAGAGGCCGAGAGAGAGAGGCCGAGAGAGAGAGGCCGAGAGAGAGAGGCCGAGAGAGAGAGAGGCCGAGAGAGAGAGGCCGAGAGAGAGAGAGGCCGAGAGAGAGAGGCCGAGAGAGAGAGGCCGAGAGAGAGACCGAGAGAGAGAGGCCGAGAGAGAGAGGCCGGAGAGAGAGGCCGAGAGAGAGAGGCCGAGAGAGAGAGCCGAGAGAGAGGCCGAGAGAGAGAGGCCGAGAGAGAGAGAGAGGGCGACAGAGAGTGGCTGAGAGAGACTGAGATGTCGAGAGAGAGAGGGAGAGGGACAGAGTGGCATGCGATAGAGTTGACCTGAAACGAACAGGGCCGAAACTCGGTGAAGGAAAAGACGTCGACGGCAGACGCTTCGGCGGGCGGGCGGGCGGGTACCGCGTGCAGATAGGCGACGGGTGAGATTCCCGCTCGGGCGGCCGTCGCTATAGAAGCGCTCCCGCCGCGCTGTCAGCCGTCCCCTCGCCCTCCGCGGGGGGGCGGGGCGGCAGGCGCGGAGGAGTGGCGCGGAAGACAGAAAGCGCGCCGGAGAGCGAGGTTTCTATTTTAAAAAAGCCGCGTTAATATTCCCCCTCATGAAAGTGCAATGAGCTCGGCGGGCGGCGAGGTTCCGGGAAGCGGGAGGTGGGGGAGGGGGAGGGGGGGGAGGGGGAGGGGAGGGGCGGGACGCCTTCGCGCCGGGGCCGTGCGCCAGATATGAAGACGCCTCCGCCGCCGCCGCCGCCGGGAGTGCTTCGCGGTTCCTGCGGCTCGCGCCCCGCCTCCTCCGCCAACGCCTCCTTCCTGCTTTCGTGTTTCCTCTTCTCTCCTCTCCGCGCTCTAGTGAGCTACTTCTCCACCGCCTTCTCCTCCTGCCCCTTGTGGGTCTCCGTTTGGAAGATTTTCCTATACGTCGTTGCTTATTTGCCCTTCCGAATCTCTTTTATCGTGTTTTGATATTATTCAAAATTCAAAATTCAAAATTTATTGCTTATTTATTTTTGAAAATAGATTTTACTACATGGGAGTTTTTTTCTCCCTTTCAAAATTCAAAATTTATTGCTTATTTATTTTTGAAAATAGATTTTACTACATGGGAGTTTTTGTTTTTTTCTCCCTTTCAAAATTCAAAATTTAAGTAGTATATGACTTGTTAGGGATCACAGAATTTTGAAAATGCACACAATTCACTTTTCCCCATAGCACGTCATACGCAGTTTTTAACAGTTTTTTTTGACGTAAAATAAATAAATAAATAAATATTAAAAATATCTTGTGAGTAATAGGTAAATATTTTAGTTTCTTAAATTTGCTTTTATGATCATTACTTTTAGTATATTTTACATCTAGGATTGTATACACATTTCTTCATATTTATTGTCATTTTTTTCATTTTACATAACGTGTTGCTGATTACTTTGTAATATAATTCAATTGTCCGGTATTACTTTTTAGAGTATACTGATTGAGAAAGTATTCATTCATATCTTAGTGCAAATTAATTAGTCTTTTTTCTGACAGCTACCGCCACATATTTATGCCTCACTGTATTTCTTCCACTCCCAATCTACGTGCACTCGCGAATTATTTTTACCATTATTAACACCAATTTAATTTCACAACTGAAACCTTAGAAGCAACAAGTTCAAAGCTAATAGAGAAACACTGCAATTAAGTTTTGAATGCGAGAGTCAAGATGAGTTTCGAGGGCAACTCAGTAATATGCTTAAACGTAGAGGAAAGTTTCAATAGTATTTTGTGGGGCGTAGTATTGACATCTTTAATGATTATAATCACAAACGGTTGACATATTTGCTTGGAGATCACTGAAGCTATTTGATAATTAATGCTCCTCTGTGGTTTGAAATATTTAATTGTAACAGAAACTAATTGTAAAACATTTACTTTGCAGTTTCTTCCATCGCACTCTTAGTTCGTTGTTCAGTGATGTCAGAGAAAATGAAACACTACATTAACATGGCTTTTTGTATTACTTTCCTTCAAATAAACGAACCAATAGTAGCTTAACTAAGAACAGGGTCTTTGCGCATTTTGGTAGCTCCAGGTGAAGTACCGTATTCTCTGCATTTGGAAAAACATAATTTTGAGATCGTTTCTGTTTCCAGTATTATAATACGAATGAACAATTATGTCTAATGTACTACTTTATCAGCCGCATTCAACTATATATTTTTACGTAATTTGCTCTCTGTTGGTATGTTCACCCAATCATTATTTTGTTGCTTACAGTCGTGGTTCACGAACAACTATCGTCTTTCATTCCTACTATTTCTTCGGATTATTTTCTTTTTCAGAAACAAACGTTTCCAGCTCACAAGAGTTTGTAGGGAGTCAATTTCGTGCTTGCGTGCTCCGCCTGACTTTCGAAGAACGCTCAGGACGCACTTTTTAGTGCAGTTTCTCTCCTGGGCCGAAAGAGCAGTTTGCCTTGGGCGCGGTGCAACCCGCTTCTCTTTTCGGGCACGCCACCCAATCGATCGTGCAGCCCGTTCGTTCGTGTGATCGGGCGCCGGAGGAGAGCTGCCGAGAGCATATGATTTAGAGATGGTGTGGATTCCTGGGAATGAACTTGACGGCGACTTGGCGTTGAAAGTGGAAAGAAGAGTGAATACATTTTTATTCGGCGTAAATCTCGATAAAGTAGCTCCTGTTTTATGCATGGAAGAGGATTCGCTAGAATAGGCATATGTTGACCTCCAAAACCAGAGAGTTACTTTTGAAGAATGAATATAAATTTAACGCGGAATATCTACTCAATTTAATGTGCATATTAATCATCATTAAATATGTTTTCGTATTAGTATTTAAATTTAAGTAATTAATTATTGTTTTAAAAATATATGAAAAGTGTAATTTATAAAATTGTAAGTACTATGTGATATTCTAGTTGATAATAAATGTAGAATGAAATTACGAATTCAGATAATTACTATTACCAAATTTACAATTGGAGGGAACGAATATTACTGTCGTAAAAGTCATGAAAACCAATATATATTAATTTTTTTAAATTTTGTAGCTGCAAGAATGTTATTTATATATTTTTTACTATACCCTTCTAGATTTTATGTCTAAATTAAGGAAACAGGAAATACTCAATTACTTATCATAATAACTAAGTCGTTGTACAATGATAGTTGAGAAGTCAAATTGTACAATAAATATATTTCATCTAAATTTATCTTTTTAAAAGTATTATCTTTTTAAAATTTCATTAGCAATATTCAACACCTGCGATTTTCTAATTATTGTTTTACATACTTAATGAACATGAATTTTAAAGCAATGGAAATTAGAGTATTTTTTTTTAACCAAAAAAAATTTTTATTATCTTCTGAGTATGTTTCTGAAGTAAGAAAGACTTCATATTTAAGGAATGATTTTTGATCGATAGGAGCAGATTTTAAATTAAGTGAACATTTTAATTCTAAAAGTATCATTCCACATTTTCAAATATGGGAATACCGTTAGTTTTGTAATACACATGTGCGCTTTATATTATTGACAATATTTTGGTATCTTACAAACGAGCAAATTAATTCAATATTGCTATTTGAATGTCTGACTAGAAGTGTGGAATATATACTTATAATAATATGCAGTGCAATTCAGCCATTGCGTTGATGGTATTATTCATATTTTTCTCTCCATATGAAGACACTGAGTCAAGTCAATGACTTGTGAATAGTTTTTATATTCCTCCCTATTTCGCTTTTTTAGAAACCGATTCACTGGTTATAAGGACTTTTCTAGGCATTACCAATATTTTGCCACACCTACTTGTATTTTTATTGATAGGGCACTTCGATTTTAATGCATCAACACATTCACAAAATGGTTTTAATTCTTACACTTTTTTAGATCGGCATTATATGTGTTCCTGGGATTATATATATTTTTTATATTCTCGTCCAATGTCACCAGAAGAATCGTCACAATTGCACTTATATTTTTAATGTCCCTTTCAGAGCGATTCTGGGATTCGCTTTAAGCAGGAATTTCTAGGCCAATGCCCAGAATTCTTTTACAAGTTGCGAGCACAAAGTAGACCCTTAAGGCTACGGATTTCAGTCGAAACTGAATATGCTTTCTGATAACAAATCCGTGTGGAGATTTTTGTTCAGCTGTTTCAGATCTCTTGAATATTTCTTTCTAGCCTTCATGAATGAGTTACATGACCTGTCCGCGAGTTTCTCCTACCGAGACCACCGTTCCAAACGGGAGAACCCATATGCAAATATAAGGTTTACCAAGAACCCGGACATTGCTTTCATGCCGTGGTAACGCAATTTCAACGTTCACATTAGAGACTTTTATCGCCACGCGTAAGGTAGCGACGTTATGCACTGTCACGCGACGGAAGTCATAAGAAGTCATAACGTCTTACCTTATGCCTAAGATACGACCTTATACCTTCATAAATAGCGCATGCCTGTAGTCTCTACGGTCACCTTACAAACGGCAAAAGGGCCACCTAAAAACAGGAAAGGTTGCATTTTACCAACTCTAATAAACCGATTCCCGTATGTAAGACAGTTCCAGTTATTCCTTACCAACTCCACAACGCTGGAAAGAATTAACGAAAATTGTTGGAGAGGTGACAGGTAAGAAGTTGGCGAAAAAGAAGTTGAAATCATACCTTCGGGTAAGGTTATGTCTTATGCTCATAAACGAACTATGTTTTAGTATATTCATTAGATTATCAAGAAAAGCCGATTCAAAATTACAGGTTGTGTGCTCATGGCGGTGGGCCATAAAATTTAAAACTCCTTGCACAATGTAGATTTGTTAGACTCTTGTGTCGTATCGTGGTTTAAATGTCTCACCACTTAGTCTACACTCTTCGATATATTATGCAACTTCTTTGTCCAACGCTTGAAATGCTACTTTTGTTATAATGCATAGCGCAATGTCGCAACTGCTAAAACTCTTCTGAACGTTGTTCATGACGACCTTATAAACGCGATAGCCACGTGATCAATAGAGTTTGAGGCTGTCTCCTTACGCATGGTGCTAAAACTCCCTATTTTTAAATACTTTTAATGAGCATAATTCCTAGAAAAATCGTTTTTAAATCTTCCGCTGTCAACACGCCCGCTGACCTCGATCTGTTGGCGGTGGCCGTGACCGCGCCCAGGGACAGCGCGATGACATTCCGACCCTCCCCCTCCCCCCCACCCCCACGCGTGTCGGAGCGGCCTGGCGCTGTGCTAGCGGCGCGCTGTCTGCTGCACAATGCAGCGCCCCTGGTGGCGGCGCTCGACACTCGCCGACAGCGCCACCCGGCCGCGCCGCTGGCCGTCTTCGCCCCCGTCCCTGCCGACGCGGGGTGGCCGCTGCTCTGGAAACGCGCCGCAATTCGCTATTTAAATGTTTGTTTACGTCGGGTAAAATTCGATAGGTAGTGTATACTCTTCCAATCCGAACAAACCGACTGTTTAATGTCACTGTCTACCGCAAAATCTCTCTGTGTAACAAAAAACGTGAAGAATTGAACATCATAAATCGGTAAATATACTATGTATTGCATTTAAAGTTGCATTGATCGAAATGCTTTTTTGTAACTTTTTACGTTTTTGCTAGCCTGGTGGTACCACTTGCCTGTCAGCAATGCCTCAACACTGTAATAAATTACTAAGAAAATCGTGAGACTATAAATAGTATATTTAATACAGTTTTTTAAACAAAGGCTTAAATGTCAAAGATTTCTTCCGGGCAGAAGGGCCGTGGTCCATTGGAAAACATATTTCCAGACGTTACGTCCGTGAAACTCCGGCCGTGAAAGCCTACATTGTTTTATTAAAGGCTTAAATGATTAATAGTTTTTGTTATTTAATTTAATACACGTTTTAATTTGAAAGAAGTAATGAAAGAAATATTTACGAAATTCTAGTGCAAGTACTGCATTTTAATAAATAGGTGACATTGGGAACTGAAATTGGTACAAAAGAAATTAGAGTAATAACGTTTATCTTTACGTTAACATTTCTTGTGTGTTAACGAAATAATAAATAACTTGATATTTTTTGAATATTTCTTTTACATTATCGCCACAGTGCACACGTTGATTTGACGAGAAGAGACTCATGACATTGAGCATTAACATCGTATTCATAACTTCGTTTTATTATTTTATAAATCCTCTTTGATTTACACGGGAGAGATTAATGCGTCAAAGAGTGGTGTCAGAGAAACATATTCTACGCACATTTCAAAAGGAAGGAATTGTGTGGTGTTCGGATATCCTGAAAATCAATTAAATTTTTAAATTAAACTGTAACGCTAGTTGAAGCCTCAGAAAATTAATAATCCTTTTAATGCTATATTTCAAATGTGATTTGATAAGCTGACTTATGCGATTTACCATCTCATAGGAAGGGACATTTCATTTAACGCATTTGAATTAAAATCAAAACAAAATGCAAAAAGTATAAAAGAAATAAATTGAATAAAACAACTCTACAGAGAGGTGGAGGTATTTGTTGTTACCATAAGAAAATGTCATAATATTAATTATAATGATTAATTTGAAGGGTTATAGCATCAGATTTCATTAGCACCAATTACACCTCGAGAGATGAAACCAATCGTCACCGGTTTTCAACTGCTCGTGCTGTCGCGGATTGCGTTGTTGAACTTGTCTCAACACGCATAACAAATCCTCCAGATAACATCTTTGTGTTGCCCCCTATCTACTTTGACAGTTAACATGCCCTGTACTAATATTTGCCCGAGAAATGTATTCCAGTATATCTATTTAGAGCGAAAGTTAACGAGTGCTTTACCGCGCGTAACTTGGAAAGACAAGCAGGCACTTTCGAGTGGCGCCAGCGAACGCAGGCGAGCGTACTTCTGGCAACCTCCTGTCGGGGCGTGGGGCGGGCGGGCGGGGGGCGGGGGGGGAGGGTGGGGAGGGGAGGGGCGGGGAAGGGCGGGGAGGGGCGGGGGGGGGGGGCGGGGAGCGGTGGGAGAATGACTGGAACTGGAAAGAAACGGGTTGGCAAAGGGGATTTACTGGAGGGGAAGGCAGTGGGAGGGACGAGCGGCGGAACGGGGCGTGATGATGGCGGGGGCGGGGCAAGGGGGCGGGGCCGATGTCCGCGGGCGGAGCGCAGCGGCGCGCGACACCTCCGAATTAGCGCGGCTGCCGCCAGACGGCGAATTTAATTTGCAAGTAAAACAATAAGGAAGCGACGCGTGAGGCGCGGCCCGACAGAGAGCGCCAAGTGAAGCGGGCGAGGCGCAGCGGGGCGGAACAACTTGGAGGAGGGAGACAGGCCGCAGGTAGAAGGAAATAGATGGTGAGCAGTCGCTACAGATGAAGGTCAAAGAGAAGGGAAAAAATAGTGGTGCCGTGTTTATGGTAGTAACGACATAAATATTTATGAATGTGTAGACGTAATTGGACGAAGGATTGATGGAAATTTAGGATACGGATCCAGAGAATTTCTTCATTAATTGTTTGCCTTCGCATGCATTATTTGATTTTCATTTAGTCATCAATGGGGAAAATTAATAGTGAATAGTAAAATCGAGAACCACGATATAGTCGAAGCCGTAGTGGCGCATGAGTATAAAACATTTCGGGTGTTGTTTGTTTTGTGACTCTTAATTAAGAACGTTAATAGAATGAAATGTTACGTACAAAAAATATGCCGCAAATACGCTTTGTACAACACATACTCGCATTGCTTTACAGAGATTACAATCTAGGGGTGAAAGACAACCAATTTAACTGTGTCTTAGTCGACAATGTTTTTATGAAAATTGAAAAAAAGGTTAGGGCTGATATGGGCGAAAGAAGAGACGTATACGCGAGGAAGCAGGAGGTGCAAGAGGGAGACCACATCCAGGGGGGGGGGGCGAGGCGGGGAAGGGCGAGGCGGGGAGGCGAGGCGGGAGGGCGAGGCGGGGAGGGCGAGGCGGGGGGCGAGGCGGGGCGGGCGGGGCGGGGGGGCGAGGCGGGGGCGAGGCGGGGCGGGCGAGGCGGGGAGGGCGAGGCGGAGAGGGCGAGGCGGGGAAGGCGAGGCGGGGCGAGACGGGGCGAGACGGGGCGAGGCGGGGCGAGGCGGGGCGAGGCGGGGCGAGGCGGGCGAGGCGGGGCGAAAATGTGTGGCATTTACACGTAATAGTTAGCTACTCTAAAATGATATACTTCATGTATTTGCATTATTCATCACCTGCTCTTTGAATTTCCAATCGGCCAGGGTCAGAATCAGTCGAGTCAACCGACTCTACCAAGCTAATTTCTGGTGTAAAATATTTCAGGTGACAGAGATTCCACATTCTGGCAGATGAAAACAGGTGACGTTCTCGTTCGGTGATCTCATTACTTTAGATAGTTTAATAGATTAGTATGTTTTCCTGATGGGAGGGTTTCATCCCTTCAAGGATTTTCCTCAGTCGTACCAAACATCACAAATGCTTCTTGAATCCAAACCTTCAACCACCTACTCCGGGTGGATCGGGGTGGTGGCCCTTGGGACCGAAGCGCGGAGTCGGTGAGCGCTCTTAGCTACCTCAGCCATCCGGTCGGTTGGAGGCAGATTCATTTCTTTTAATTTCGTGAGAAATAGGATGTCAAGGGAAGGGCTACTACTGCGTATTTGTTGTTTCAGAAATTCATAACACTAAGAAATATGGGCATCGTATAGAATTATCTCGAAAGGAAACGCCAATTTAAAAAAAATAATTCACAAAAATATGAGGAGTTGTTTAGAGACATTTAGACCATTTCACTTTGCTTTCTCGCTACGGAGTAGGGAGACAATTATGTAATACTACGCGAAAAAAATCGATTTGGCTAATGTTGCGGCCCCTTGATTTTGAAATCGATATTTTAATTTTGAGAGGTACTTTACGTGAAGCCCCCAAGACATTTTACAAATTATCAAAAAATGGCTCCATCGTTTGTGCTTAAATTTGTTATTGGATGGTGTGAAGAGCGTTTAAGAGATTGGTAAAGGTCTCATATTCGTCGTCAACCCTACTTTTTTCCAACATTTCAAAAGTTCAAACATTTTTCGCAGTGTTCCTACAACTAAAATATTAAAGATAGTTTTTTCCCTTCATGAAAACAGTGCCTAAAAAGATGGTTTTTGAAAAAAGGTCATGTACAATTTTTCAAAATGTGAGTACTGTTCACGTAATTTTGCTGGAAAATACGGGCGAGAAAGTATGTGCTGTTTTAGCACCACTAGTTTATTGTATTACTTGGGGTAACCCGTCAAATATGTCGGTACGAAATTGACCTTACATATTAATAATTTATTGTAGTGAATAGTAGAAAACAATTTAATTTCTTAAAACATTAAATTTATCTATATTTTCATTTAAAACATCCCGTAATTTTCGACAATAGGTTTTATCCGCTGTTCTCTAGGCGTCTCTGATTTTACGATAATCCTGAAAGCATGTAGAAGTTTTTGCTAACTTCATCTCTAGTGATAGATATTTGCCTATTTATGTAAGTAATTCAGCGGCATGAAGTGATAATCAAACCTGGGTGTTACCTGGAAATAAAGATAAGTGGTACTAGACTTCTTAAAGTGTTAGTCTTAAACCCTTAACTGGCATAAAGACATTGAATCTCTTTATTTCCTAGGACTTTTTTCTAGCCGACTTCCGGTTACCCTCTACGTCCCGCTGGGAAGAATATTCGACCATACACCAGTCACCAACACGTTTGGGGGCTCCTTTGTTCTGGGGTCAACAGAACGCGAGGCCCTCCGCGACAACACATACATGAGAGACGAAGGACAAACAATTACGCCCAAAGCGCGACTCGAAGCCCCGACTCTAAGCGCTGAGTCGGTACACGCTCTTTGCCAACTCGGCCAGGTCGGCTGAGATTAATACTAATATTAAACAAACGGGCTCTTCGCATTACCGTATCTGAAGCTCAAAACGCTCTCTTATACAACATTTAAGAAAGAATCAAAGGTTCGATCTTAGTTCCTGGCACACAGTTCTACAATAAACCTGGTTATTAAAACCAAAGAAGTAAACAAAACAAACTTTATATACGTGTTGCGTTTCTGATCTCAATCTTTAGGTAATATCACCGAGGAAACTTTATGAATTGGACAATACTGGGAAATTATGAAAAGCCGTTAGTCACCCTATGTAGAGAAGTTGGGAATCCCACACAATATAAGTATTACATTGCGGTACTCTACATGACCGGCAACATTTCTGAAGAGAGTGATGATAGTACACTAAATGTACTAGTAAAGGAAGAAACACTTGCTAGTATACATTTTGAGAATTATTCTAATGGATATTAATGAAAAGTTTGTTTGTTGATTCACATTCTTTTGTTACTCGAAATGATTGCGATCACATCACGAAATTCTATTTGCCGTAGTTTACGAGCCCAACAGTATTCAAATCGTGTTGATTTTCAGTTTTCTATTAAAATATACTGAGAGAATGGAACATTTGATATTAATTTGCTATCAGTTTTAATCATGGCTTATTCACTCGTAAAATCATGTCTTAGAAAAAAAAAAGATCTGGATTTAAAGCATCGCAAACGAATGAAACCCTATTCAACAATATTGCTTTCACCGCGTCGGTCCTACACCTTTTCTCTGCAGAGTCCATCCGACACTTGGCCTAGGTAGTTTTCACAACCGTCTCTCTGGCGGGCGGGTTCGCCCCCCCCCCGCATCCCGCTTCGTCGGGCCACCCTGCCCGCTCGCCTTCCGCACAAGTCTTGAGCCGCTTTGTTGTGAAGGGACAATTGCTTCTAATTAACTTTACCGCGCTTTCAGCGGGCCAGCGGGACGCGGTAACTGCGTTTCGTGCCGGAGGCGGAGCGCGGCGCCCGGAGCCCGGAGCGAGTGGGAAACAGGAGACAATCCTCGGGCCCGGACTCGCCGGGCTGCTCTAATCTCGAGGTCTTCCAACTGAACTTTCGTGTAAACAGAATCAACGTGTATCGCTGCGCTACTATTACCTTTGTTTCTGACGCTCCCTCGCGTGTCTGATGACAGAAACAAATTTCCTTGTAATTTCTTCATTGTATATTACACAGATAGAAGCAGAGTTACACCATGTCGTTCATTTCTCCAGTGAATAATTAAAAAATGTTTCGATGCTTTCGGATATGGCCGGTGTTATCTCCCTTGCTATGATGTCTGAGTATGACGTCTGAGCATGCACTATGAAGACCTTTTTTTTAGTTGTGTAATTTTTTTTTAATTTCGTGAACCTCATTAAGAAAATACACATTCATGGGAAGCGAGAAGGCTTATGAAATTATTACCAGGAGCGGTAGCGCAGTGCATCAAACTGATGTCACCGCAGCGCCTCTGACCGGGAGGTCCTAGGTTCAAGTGCCGACGGCGGCAGGATTTTCGACACTAGCTTTTCAGCTTGGTCAAATTCAGTCGCTCTTGAAGGAGAATTCTATCGGACGGCTGTTCTCATCGGTAGTTTTCCGTGGCTTCTCCAATTAGCACCAGGCGAATTCCGGGGCAGTACACTAACAAACGCGCCACGGACCGCGCGCGATCTTTCCTTCCTATTCCTTGTCCTATCTCTCCTTACGCACACACACTTAGACTAACATGTACTACACTACCACATATTCCGGTTAGGGGGAAACCCTGTTAGCTGACTGTAGGTCGGTGCCGGATATCGCCATCCAGAGGGGGAAGTTCACCATGATCTCCCGAGAAAAAACATGCACTACACTAACGGGCCTAATGACCAAAGCAGTTGACGCGCCCGGAAACACGAAAAAATCTATCAATCTTATGAAATTATTAGATGTACGGTTTATGGAGCAGGAACATCACACGTTTCTATATGCAACGGAAACTTCCTGACGCCGTGACAAGATTTGTTATCGCGCATGAGTTGCTGTGGAAAATGGGAGAGACAATTCTTTGTTTTTGAGTCAGTTTGGTTGCTCTCCATGCCTGTTTCTAACAGTCTCGTTTCATTTTCGTGCAAGAAAAGAAAACTGTATCATTCCTCTTCTACGAACTTGACTCCCTTCACTCTTTTGTTGTAAATCTCGCGTGCAGCACGATGGTCGGTGCAAATCAAACTTGGATCGAATATCAATTTGCCGACTCAGGGGTGTTCTCTCGTCAGAATTACCAGGAATATTCTAAAGAATTTGTGTGTGTTGGTATTTCACAGCCTTTCAGCTTCTTTCCAAAATAAATTGGATTTAAAATTGGAAACGTCTGTTCAATAATTAGCTTAAAAAGTTACTTGTTTTCTGAGATTCGAAGATATGGTGGACATATTTTAGTTCATGGTAAAGTTATGAGATCAACATATGAGGAGCTTATCTATACTTACCATGTTTGGGGAACGTTCTTAGATATTAGACATGCGCAATCCTAATTAAACAAGATTAATCAGGATTTGATATTGAGTAAGTACATTTTATTTGTAGGTGAAATGAACGTTCTCTTTTGAAATACATCTCTCTAATCAGCTTATAAGGTTTCCAGGTCCCGCCCCGTCCCGCCCCATCCCGCCCCGTCCCGCCCCGTCCCGCCCCGTGCGCAATGAGCGGTGCCGCTGGCGTTTTCGCGCGCTGCCTGCGGTGGGGTGGCGGGCGTAATTGCCTTGTTATTCGAGCGGGCGCCGCCTTCGTAAACGCCGCGCTGGCCGGCGCGCCGCCTGCCGCCCCCGCGCCGCCACGCCCCGCTCCCGAATAGTTCCCATTCCGACGCGGATTCCGGCGCCGGAAGGGCCCCTTAAATTAATCTTGCTTTGGCCAATGTAGTTTTCACCGGTGGGTTTTCTTGCGGCTGAGCAACTTGCACCCGAAAGTTGTCACCGCACAGTTGTGCACTCTGCAATTGTAACTAGTTAAGGAATTTTTCCTGCTGTAGCCGAACTTGTCATTATTTTGCTGTTTCACCATCTGAAATACTGTGTTACTCTTGTGTAGCATTTACCGAACAACATGTTATGCACATAAGTCGTTTGATGAGTTTCTCGCTCCTTCTATGAACATCTATTAGTGTTGTATTGCTGTCCATATTACTGAATGTCCAAAATGAAAAGCCAAATTACTCAAATAATCTGCATAATTGATTTTGTGAACCATGTTTGCAAGAGGTGTACAGGTTTCCAAAATATTAATTAGGTAAAATATTTTAATATTTCATTGCTTTTCAGTATTTTACTGCTGTAATATTAATAACGTGTAAAGTATTTGAATATTTCCCTGCTTTTCAATATTTTACTGCTTTACTGTTAATACACCTAGATGAATGTAGAATGTCATTTTGCTTCTGTCAAATAAATATTTTAAAGGAGATATATGCCGCGCAGTTACTGACGTAATATAACTCAATTGAACTACATAAATGTTAATACTTGTGTATGTCTACCAGAATTGCAATAATTGAAGTTACTTCAGGTTAAAGCATTAATTATCTTTTTAGTGCTCAACTAAGTAAGGGTTGCTTTGAACAATGTTAACAAGAAAGTAATGGCCTGTCAATATTCTTATTCCAATGATTTATCTGTATAAAGTAGGAGGAGATATGATGAGCTGAATATTAACCGAAATAGCTACTAGATCCATTTGAATACCTTACTTCAACGCATGCATATGAACGCAATGCAAACATTTCTTTCTGTCATCGTATAGTTTTGCTCCTACACCTAAGTGAAATTCATCTATTGGCATTAACAAACGCAATAGCTGAAACCCATGATGTCGAAAGACTTTATTCATGGAATGGGCCATAACCATCCAAATGGGCGGAAACGGTCTTTTATGGCACCTTTATCGGTTTAATTCCTCATCGCCGCGGACAATATCTCGTTGACTTCTCTGGCAGATAAACAACAAACGCACACGCAAATCATAAAGGCTGCGTGCGCAACCATCATTATGACGACATTGTCGCGTTGTGCGCTGGGCCGTTGGTGGAGCCTCCCCTGTTCGCTCCCATCAGCCTCGCAGCGCCACTCCCCCACGTTAAATAAAGCTCCGCGCGCAGAAACGAGCGAGGCCAAGTGCGGGACGGAGAGCGGGACGGAGAGCGGAGCGGAGAGCGGGGCGGAGAGCGGGGCGGAGAGCGGGGCGGAGAGCGGGGCAGAGAGCGGGGTGGAGAGCGGGGCAGTGAGCGGGGTGGAGAGCGGGGCGGAGAGCGCGAAGCAGAGAGCGCGGTGCGGAGAGCGCGGTGCGGAGAGCGCGGTGCGGAGAGCGCGGTGCGGAGAGCGGGGTGCGGAGAGCGGGGTGCGGAGAGAGCGGTGCGGAGAGAGCGGTGCGGAGAGAGCGGCGCGGAGAGAGCGGGATGGAGAGAGCGGTGCGAAGAGATCGGTGCGGAGAGAGCGGTGCGGAGAGAGCGGTGCGGAGAGAGCAGTGCGGAGAGCGTGCAGAGCGCAGCGAGAGCGCAGCGCGGAAGGCAGGATGGAAGGCAGGATGGAGTGCGGGGTGGAGTGCGGGGTGGGAGTGCGGGGTGGGAGTGCGGGGTGGGAGTGCGGGGTGGGAGTGCGGGGGGGGAGTGCGGGTGGGAGTGCGGGTGGGAGTGCGGGTGGGAGTGCAGGGTGGGAGTGAGTGGGTGCGGGTGGGAGTGCAGGGTGGGAGTGCGGGGTGGGAGTGCAGGGTGGGAGTGCGGGGCGGAGATAAGGGGTGAGCGGGCGAGGAGCAGAGGCGGGCGGAGAGCGGCGAGGAAGCGGGAGCGAAGGCGGGGCGGGCAGGCAGGAGCGAGGGCGGGCGAGAGCGGGCGGAGAGCGGGGCGGAGCGGGCGGAGAGCGAGGGCGAGAGCAGGCGGAGGCGGGCGGAGCGGGGCGGAGAGCGAGGCGAGGCGAGGCGGGAGAGCAGGCGAGAGGCAGGGCGGAGAGCGGAGGCGGAGGAGGCGGAGGGCGGAGCAGGGAGAGCGGGCGAGAGCAGCGGAGCAGGCAGAGCAGGAGCGGAGAGCAGGGAGCGGAGAGCAGGGCGGAGAGCAGGGCGGAGAGCAGGCGGAAGCGGGCGGAGAGCGGAGCGGAGAGCAGGGGCGGAGAGCAGGGCGGAGAGCAGGGCGGAGAGCGGGCGGAGGCGGGCGAGGCGAGGCGGAGAGCGAGGGCGGAGAAGCAGGGCGGAGCAGGCGAGAGCGAGGCGGAGAGCAGGAGCGGAAGCAGGGCGGAGAGCAGGGGCGAGAGCGGGAGGGGGCGGGCGAGAGCGGGCGGAGAGCGGGGCGGAGAGAGGCAGGAGCGGAGAGCGGGGCGGAGAGCGGGCGGAGAGCGGGCGGAGAGCAGGGGCGGAGAAGCAGGGCGGAGAGCGAGGCGGAGAAGCGAGAGCGGAGGCAGGGCGAGAGCAGGGCGGAGAGCGGGCGGAGAGCGAGGGCAGAGCAGCGAGGAGAAGCAGGGCGGAGAGCAGGCGAGAGCGGAGCGAGCAGGGCGGAGAGCAGGGCAGAGAGCAGGGAGCGAGCAGGAGCGGAGCGGGCGAGAGAAGCAGGAGCGGAGAGCGGGGCAGAGAGCAGGGAGCGGAGAGCAGGGCGGAGAGCAGGCGGAGCGGGCGAGGCGGGCGAGAGCA
Organism: Teleogryllus oceanicus; assembly: GCA_964035755.1. Taxonomy (NCBI): domain Eukaryota; kingdom Metazoa; phylum Arthropoda; class Insecta; order Orthoptera; family Gryllidae; genus Teleogryllus; species Teleogryllus oceanicus. Next base: position 132,713,268 of record CAXIVR010000004.1, read on the forward strand.
GGCGGGCGAGAGCGAGGAGCGAGAAGCGAGGCGAGAGCGGGCGGAGAGCAGGAGCGGAGAGCGGGCGGAGAGCGGGGTGGAGTGTGGGGTGTGGAGCGTGTGGGGCGGAGCCGTGTCACGCCCCTCTCGCCGCCCGCATCGCTCTTTAAAACATTTAGCCCGCGCGTAAGGGCGAGTGAGCGAGCGGGCGGACGATGCGGCTGTGGGTCACGAGGCCAAGCGGCGCCAGCGGCTCCAGCTATACGCACAGACGACGCGGAGCTGCGTCGAGATAACTGCGCGAGGTCGGCCAGCCAGCGCCAGTGAAGAGTCCCATAGACGGGCAATACTCTTTTACAACTTCTACGTATTTGATTACACACGTACACCTAAAAAAAGTTGTAAGACTCGAAGATTTGACTCGGGTTTCTTTACGCATGTTGACGCGCTGCATCGAATAGGAAGTCAAAATTGCTTCACCTCATTTCAGTTTTTGGCGCGAAAAAACACCGTGATATTGTATTTATTTGTTTTCCGTGGTTGTTGTCAGACCCACCTTGTTACATGCATTTCTCAGTAGGTCGACGCGCTGATTCCGAAAATGAAGTCAGAATTGCACCATCACCTTACAGTTGTTTTAAAATCGCGGAAAAAACGTGAAAATGTTTTTTTTTTTGTTTTCAAGTCGTTGTGTCTGACAACTTTGTTTTTGTACCTGTGATATTTGTGAGATATTTGATTCTTTCTTTATTTTAATGAATTAATTAATCTGCTCGTTCAATGTTGTTTTGTGGCAAAATATTAAGATTTTCTATTGATACGTACTACATGAGAACGTTTCTTGCTACATCATGTTTCCATGCAAAAAAAACCTTGTATCATGCGTAAAACTAAGGAAAATATAGCCTAAGGAATATCTGGTTTTGCCCTTAAGCGTTCTGCAGTACTCGAAACTGCATCCTGAGTTGGCGGCACGTCTTCATCATTCTCTTTGCGTATTCCTTCCATAGGTTCTACAATGCGTAATATGCATTAATAAGTGCCCTAGAACTCATATCTGTGAGGTTTTGTCATGTAGAACGTGCGACAAAGACCCACGATCAACTCTCATCACTGAGAAGATTCAACAAAACTCAGTAGGTACTTTGTTTTAATGCATGTTCAATTAGCTGTCATTTCTTCTTCTTACATAACTAAAGTAAATAGGTGTTTTTAATTGCGTTGTTATTTTTATATCATACGACAAGTAAATACATTGGTACAAGCTTGCTATTTTCAGAGCTATCTTTCTAAAAATAGAAATTAATAACAATCTTTTAAATTTATTGAAACGAAAGCGCAAACTCTTTCTTGAAAATGAAGGTATTACGGCATTTTAATTTATTATATCCTTAACCGTCGTTTCAGGGAAAGGTGAAGTTAATCACTGAGTGAAATGCCAGCTCCGTCGGACGACAGTTGATTATATGTAAAAAATAACAACAGGGATCACCTTCAATCCCGCACATACATTGAATACATAAATGAATACACATATACATAAAAAAAGACTTAACACCCTGAAAATAATCTTTATAACTATTCTTAATAACATTTGACAACAACAAAAATGTTTGGTTGGTTCATTAGTTATTCCGGGTACGTCAACAAAGTTGGTCATTAGTCCCGTAAGTGTAGTGTATGTTTTCCCCTTCGGGAGAAGGCGGTGATCTTCCCCCGCTGGATGGCGAGACCCGGCGCCGACCTACCGTCGGCTAGCGGGGTTTCCCGCTAACCAGGTCTCCCCCACCAGCGGGGCACCGCCCCAGCCGCGACAAGCTCTAAGCTCCCGACCGGTCACCCGGAATATGTGGTAGTGTAGTGAATGTTAGTTTAAGAGTGTGTGTATAAGGGGAGAGGATAGGACAAGGAAGAGGAAGGACAGATCGCGCGCGGTTCATGGCCCGTTTGTTAGGGTACTGCTCCGGCATTCGCCTGGTGTTGATCGGAGAAGCCACGGAAAACTACCGATCAGAGAGCCGGCCGCTAGAATTCTCCTCCAGACAGCGACTGATTCCGACCTAGCTGAAAAGCTAGTGTCGAAAATTCTGCCGCCGTCGGCACTCGAACCTAGGACCTCCGGTCAGAGATGCTGCGGTATCACTAGTTGATGCACTGAGCTCCCGCTTCCGTAAACAAAAAGGTTACAACAAATCCTTGCATACTAGTTACTCTCCTCTGAACCCATTTGCTTTGATTTACAAAATAACTTATGAACTTCTTATTTTACTTCACACAAATTAAATGCTTTCGTATAATTTTTCAGAAAGCAAAATTTTAGAATGATTGATTCTTGGTTTAGAACGACGTTCTAAAAACTCTCCACGCGCGATATTCAATATTCCTACGTCTTTTTATGACCTACAGAAACTCTGGTCAAACATCCAAAATAATATTATTTCATGTGAAACGTTTTTACTCAACAATATACAGAATTTACCTACGGGGTCGTTCTGGTTGAAGCGGCCTCGCGTCGCCTTCCAACAGCTCTGCGGTGTGCTTTGACCTTGAAGGCCGGCTGGGGTTGGTTATAAAATGTGTAGCCAGGCCGTCGCGCGTTTGCTTGCGTGGGGATTCGTCCAAGAATTTTACCCAGATGAAATGAAATCCCGTGTTACAGCAACGTAGTAAATGAACAGAACGTCTAGAAAAAAGATTTAAAAAAAACTGGAAAAGATGAAGAGATATTCGAGTATTAGCTATCGTCTGTAAAACTAGTACGAGCTATTTACTTCTCTGTTCTCAATAATTTATGCAAATTATATTCTTGATTATATTCACAATTAGTCGCACTGCATTTACCTCTTCTATTGTCTACTCCGAAGAGTTTTTCTGGCGCTATTTGGAAACATGCTCGGAATGGTACTCTCTCTCGTTACATTTTTGCACTACCTGTTATGTTTTTTGGCGCGCGTTCAAATTCGTTAAAACACCCCTCTGGACATGGGCGAAGGATGTGACACGTTTTGCTTGATTGGTGGGAAAACAGATGGACACATTATTTCCACCATATTTCATTGTAACTCAGATTGCACAGATAGTTGTTAACTTTCTACTAAAGAAAAAAGAAACAAATAATGCATCATAACTTGATCCGTTCCGTCTGGCGGCGTGGATGCAGACAGACGCAGCTTATCGCGGCCGGAGCTTTGGCCCTCGGCCTCCCCCGCGCGAACCCTGGCGGGCGCGCGTGCCGGCGCACGGGCCTCGCGTGCGCCAGCGCGCACAGCACGCGCCCACGCCCCGCGGGAGCGCGCGGCCTGCAGCTGCACGGCACGCCCACACCCGCCCGCCCGCCCCCCCGCGCCCGCCCCGCCAAGCCCCACTCCTCCCGCCAAGCCCCACTCCGCCCCGCCCGAGCTCGCCCCGCCCTCCCGCCCCGCCCCGCCCCGCCTCCTTCGCACCGCCCCGCCCCGCCCCGCCAAGCCCCCCCCCCCCCCGACAAGCCCCACTCCGCCCCGCCCCAACTCGCCTCGACCCGCCTCGCCTCCTTCGCATCTCCCCGCCCCGCCCCGATCCGCCCAGCCTCGCCCCTCCTTCGCATCTCCCCGCCCCGCCCCGCCCACTACAGATTTCGCCGCATTGCATCGCTCCGCCCCAGACGAAAAGCTAAGCAAATAACACGTACGTGAGCGCTGAATTGACCGCTCTTGTGGCACAGGAGTGTGGAAAATTCACGAAGGTGGATGAACGGACACATGGATATGAATTGTTTAACATACTTTCAAGCTTACATCTTTTGGCAGGAGAATTATTGAAGTTTCCAGTCGTTGATTTGTTGTTTGCTGGCGACCTTTTCCTTCAGAAAATAATTTTCAGTCCCCTTAATTTGTTACATCCCTGAACTCTGGACCAAGAACCCAATAGTGATTGGATACCTAAGAGATAAGATTCCGAAAGACGGTGTCCGAGATGTTTTGAAGAAACGCATTCAGATCAGAATTAAGTTTTTTTTTTTTGGCATAAGCCAAGGCAGACTCCGTATTTAATTATACTCCTTTTCATTATATCTTCCACATTACTGATAAGGGAATGTTCCTTCACCAAAAATACATAAACTCACATTCACATTCTCACTTATAGTAGTTTAATGGAACTTAGTAAACTTCAATAAGAGGAAAATAGAAATTCAAATGATGATATTTCGTCATATCGTCGGTCGAATTACCACGAATATTACAAATATTAGGGATATAACGTACCAAAATTTGATTACATATAGTAATAAATAATAATAATAATAATAACAATAATAATAATAATAATAATAATAATAATAATAATAATAATAATTATTATTATTATTATTATTATTATTACTACCCTACTTCACGACTAAAGATATTAGGTGTCGGTTAATTATAAGATCTTCTCCAAGTTACAACTAGGTTCCTAACGAGATCTAGAGACTATCGGTACCTCCATAATACTTTGCGCAAAATATATGAAATTAGGTTACATATTGTACTTCGCAGTCTGACCCTCGGGTAGCTCATGGAGAGGGTGATAGATTTCCGAGAGGCAGTTTCGATTTCCCTTCCCAGGCGGAACAAAAATGAAGTTGCAGCTTTCCAAAACAAAGCGTCTCAGTTTCTGTAGCTGGTGACGAAAGAAAAGGCTCAGGCAGGCGAAGTAAGCTAGGTGCGGTGATGGTGATACGCCATCACCATGGATAATAAATACCGTGGATAGTAAATAAAAACACGGCCCAGGCCTGCGAATTTCGCCAGCCGACAAAAGCTAGATTAATCCGGCGCTAAAATGCCAAATACAAACAAACGTTCTTGTTACAATTTCATGGGGATCAAAGCCATTAGAAGTGTCTGGAAGGTTTTACAGTTTCTGTATATTTTCTTTCCGAACACTCTCCTTGGGAAAGGGGACTCAATAAACTAATACAACTTACATATATTACCTATTTCCAAGTTATTTTTTCTTATGTCTTAATAGCTTTTTGTATCAGCTTGCGTATTGAATAGAATTGCACGTTCCACTTTTTGGAGGTAGGCATTAAGATCATGTGTGTTTCTCCTTGCGTAAAAGTCTAGGTTTGCAAGCCGTATGTAACCATGCGTTTATGGATTATGTATCATGCGTTTGCGAGGGTTGCAATTAAAAACCACCGGACTGATTCTAAAAAAGTTGAATTACGCAAATTCAAAATTGCGAATAGTGCCCTTATAGAGATATGCCGCACGCTACTTTTGAGATGTTTAATGTTTCTTAAAACATGTTTTGCTCAGATGCGGTAGAGAACGCACGTTTTACGTTTTATTGCATACTTTTCCTTCGATTTTTCTTTAAATAATTAACTTAAGGAAATATTAATGGGAAAAAATTAATTGTCCTTTTGATATGTTCTCATAATTTTGTAAGGGAGTATGGAAAAAACATTGAGAATTGTTAAATATATCGAGACGTTTCTTAAATTTAATTTAGAAATTTTGCATATATTTGAAAGTTTAACTTTCATTGTTTGGGAAAGTTAATACAAAGTAATTTCCACGCTACCATACAATTATAACTCAATCCTTTTGTATTTGCTTCATTAATATATTGACGCATATAGAAGTATAATAAATGTTTCTCAAGATTCAAAATAAAATTCTCATTGACCAGTGAATATGTGAGCATTCGTTAATGAATGTTTTTTACATATTATTTTGTTTCTCTTAATTTACATTGGTTTTATGGTAACCTGCATTTTTTTGAGGGGGGGAAGAAAGCAATTTAACTGCAAACTGCCTATTTAAAACTTAGTGCATTCTCGTCACATAACAGATTTGTTTGTGCTGCTTTTCTCAACTGCACGCAATAAAATGGAGTGTACATAAAACATGTTTGCATGCAGCTGAACATACGACATCGAGTACTTATAAGAAGCAATGTACTTCTGCAGAGTTTACTGTACGCAAACAGAATTTGTTGAAACTCTAATAACAATGAATTTACTTTTAATGTTCTAATTTTTAAATACCTTCACGATAGCTCCAAGCAATATATAATTCCAAAAAAGTCTCTAGTGAAGTAAATAAGTTGTTTCTAATGCCCAGGTTTTGGATACAAGTTCACTGCCCGCTCCTGACATGAGATGCTTTTTTGAGAATTTTCAAATCTAACACAATACGGGACCCAAACGCTACGCTCTTTTGAGCACCGTTTTCAGGCCAAAGTAGCGATAACAAGGGTTCTCACTGTCAGACATATCTTCCTATTCCTCGCCGAACAAAAATAGCATCCGTTTAAGAAGAGAATTTTCGGATGATTTAATTTGGCCGGGAATTTAGCCAGAGTTCTTTTACATGGCACACAGAATTTTCAATCTTAGAACATTCTTCGTTTTAAACGAAAACCCTTAGAGTTTTAAATATAAAGATTTTTACAATTTTCTGAATGTCAGAGGTTTTATTGAAAATCGGAACTATATGATACGTATAAATACACTTTCTTTTACATAAACAAAACCTTTTAAAAAAATCATCCAATTTCCAAAAAATGTTGAGAATGTCATTGGGGTTCATGTAAATTACCCACAAAAATTAAAATATAATGATCTCAAGAACTGCACTGCTACATCTTACTCCTGACACATTAAAAAGCCTCAGCTCAAAAGCTTCTAATCTGACAAAGTTGTCCGTGACACATTCGTCTATCCGAGCATCCATCCATATTCACAAATCGATTTTCGGTTACAAAATGTTTCTTCTTTCTATCTGCACCGATGTCAACCATCTTTGAAATAGCACTAATAGGCAGAACGATTAATTAATCTAGACATGCGTGATAAGTTACTGCTGAAAAGAACCGCACACACTGATTTTACGATCGATATTTGAGGTCATATTGTTGAGGTGATTCCAATACTTTTCTCCTGTACCTTAGCAGTGGGAAGGAAAAGTAAAAAAAGACTTGTCTTTATTGTAATTTATTTTATATTCTCTCGTATGTTTCTAGATGACGTTCCATTGAAATTCACAGGTAGGGATTACAAAGTGTTTGGGTGAAATGTTGAAAACTTTTATTTTAGGTCTGAAGAGAACTCAAAGTTACCAATAAAAAGATTGAAATGCTTTATATCCGCATAAAAATTAGAAAAAAAAAACTGTTAATGCGAACAGCGAGAATATTTCAAGGCCTTATTGCAAGATGAAAAAAGCCACATTCTTTTACCTTTCTCTTTTTAATTTGGTGCACATTATTTCATCAAATGAAATGAGAAGTTCTATCCATTAAATTATCATGCACCAGGTATCCTTCCCGAGATTTCTTCTATACCTTCTCTCTTCTTCGACATCGCCTTCTTTCTTTGTGATTTTAAGGTTTCTGAGACGGCGGTTGGTTAAATAAATGAAGTGTTTGGCATTATCACGATGAGTTATTGATCCCACTTCTTTTCTTTTCTTCTCTCACTCTAAGTCAACGACTCCCTAGACAACAAGGATGGAGTGTTTCAGCTCGAGGCTTTCGAAGGCTTCTCGGGTTACCTCTTTCCAACAAAAGGCTTAATTCTCTTTGGGCGCCGTGCCGGGCGGCGTCCGCGCGGCGCCGCCAGCGCTGTCGCCGCGGCGGCGGCGGCCGGGCGAACCGAGTGGCCCTGACAGCCGCGTTACGCAGGCGAACACGCGCGCCGCCTTCGCCGTTAATGAATCCGCCTGGCAATTAATTGAGCGACGCAAATGTTACCCTGTATTACGTGTACTTTACGCGCTCAAATTTCCAAGGACTGTATGAAGGGGGCGGGTGGGCGCGTCGGCGTAAGCCTCCGGGCGACAACGGCCGTAAACGTCCACTTTCGAGAGGCCCTGTCCACCCTTCTCCTCGCCCACGCCGCCGCCGCCGCCGCCGCAATCCTCTTTGCCGCGAGGCGGAAAACGTCGGATGTCTCAGGAGGCGAAATGTTGGAAGAGCGAGTGGAAGATAGAAAATAAAGAAGTGACGGTGTGAGGGGCGGAGGTTAACGAACATTAAACAAAAATCATTTTACTTCAGGCCAATATTGACTTTATTATTTATTTATTTATTTATTTATTTATTTATTTATTTATTTATTTATTTATTTATTTATTTATTTATTTATTTATTTATTTATTTATTTATTTATTTATTTATTTATTTATTTATTTTTTATTTATTTATTTATTTATTTATTTAATTTATTTATTTATTTATTTATTTATTTATTTATTTATTTAGATTCAGTGGTCTTTCATTGTGACCCATATGTAATGATTTAATGAGCATATAAAACCGATAAAGGTGATCGGTAAAAGATGATGGAGAAACGTTGGAATGAGAGATAAGGGAAACCTACCGGGAGAGGTAGTTCAGGATATCAATTGATGTGACTCTGACTGGGAAGTCCTAGAGTTTGAGTCTCGACAGTGGCAGGAATTTCGACGATAGTTTTGCAGCTAGGCTTCAGTTGCTGTCTGGAGGAGAAATCTAGCAGCCGACTGATCTGTTCGGTAATTTTCCGTGGTTTCTCCGACCAGCACCAGGCGAATGATTTCTCCGAACAGTATCCTAACAAACGTGTTACTAACCGCCTACGATCTTTCCCTTCTCTTCCCTGTCAAATCCTTGTCCCTTTCTTACACACAGTTACACTAACATGCACTACACAACCACACATGCTGGGAATCCGGTCGGGGGCTTAGAGCTTGTCCCGGATGAGGCTGTGCCACACTGGTGAGAGATAACTGGTTAGGGAAAACCTCGTTAGTCTACAGTAGGTCGACGCTTGATCTCGTCATCTAGGAAGAGACCACCACCACCTTCTAAGGAAAAAAAATGCATTACACTTACGGGACTTATGACCTTAACAGTTGACGTGCCCGGTGTAGAAATTGACACTGAGCGGAAGTAGAAGCGTGTGAGCTAGCCATTGTGCCAAGAGTCTCACAAATTCTGTTGAAAGGAACATACATACTTGTACATTTTTCATAGGCGCAGTTTAGAATTTAATGTAAAACGTTAGATAAAATAATTAGTTATAGTTGCAGTAACGAATAGGGGGAACGATGATGAAGGCCTTGGATTACAATGAATATCAAATGCAAGGGGATTAGAATATCTTGTATGCAGTGGAAGACGAGGCAAGGGATGGAAGAGGCTTGGGGGCGGGGCCGCGGCCGATGAGGCAGGCAGTCCAGGCGCGCGGTGCCGATTCTGCTGGCTGCGCGAAATTGTAAACGGTTCCGGGGGCGGCTCACCTCCCTCTCCCCGCGCGCTCCACCGCCTCGCGGGTCGGAGCGCCGCTGCGGGCTCTGAGACTCGTCAGCCGCCGCCAACGCCCCCGCTGCCTCCAGCCACCTTCCGCCACCCGTGATCCTCGGCCCCCGGCCGCCCCGCGCTCCGCGACCACCCCTTTCCCCCCCCCAACCCCCCGCCCCCCCATCCCCGGTGCCCCCCCCAAGCAACCCTCGCCGGCGTTCTGCATCCCTGCCCTCGCTTCAAACCGCGGCCAAATTCTCTTTGCCGAGGCGCCCTCTCGTTTTGCGGTTTTCCGACTGCTCTTATGCTTTCGTCAGATATTGCGTATCTTCCTTTTGCGCTCTTTCTCTCTTTCGTCGTCGTGAAGAGTACTTTGCTACTATTTCGTTCTGTTGCTAGTGACTTATCTGCTTCACCATATGTCATTTTTTTCGTGTTTTCTTTTTCACTCATTTCCTTTACAATTATGTTTATCGTAAGTTCGAATTCATTACTGTTATTCTCCAGTCTTTTATATAATATTGCATAACCGACTAACCTACAAGCAATTAGTTCTAATATTTTTTAGTTAATCTTTTTGAATGACTTGATTCAGTTTCTTTAAATTTACTGAATTTTTTTTTTTTAAACATTTATTAGTCCTTCAAGGAATTATTTATTATAAGTAAATATTTGTTCTGGTCTTCTTTCTTTCTGAAACGACGAAAAATCTCTTACTTTCTATTCAGACAATGAACAACTAATTAACTTCCAAATTTTATTTGAATAAGTTATTTTATATAAATGTTATGTCTGATATTTGCGTGCCACTAGTTTTTAACTTTCTTAATTCTTTTATTTACATTTTTTCATTAACAATTATTTTTAAGCGTGAACTCTTTTTAAGTAATTGTGTCCAAAAAATTTAACATTTCACAACCTTTTAGGTAACATGAGGAACAAAAAATATAATTTACAGACAGACGATGTGGATATGTTTTGTGTACAAGTGTATTAATACATTTAAGTTCTCTGAAATTAATAAAAATACATTTAATATAATAGTTTTATTGGAAAATATATACTGCATTTTTTACATTTTATGTGTATCGTATTTTAAAATGATAGTCTTGAAATTTTCCTAACACGTTTCATATCCTATCTTTTTAACTTTTTTATCTTTACAATTTGCCTGGCTCGTATACTTTTAATTTGGTATTTTAACATAACTCTTAATATAATTCCTAAATAAAATACGTTAACCGCCGACATACTTATCTGCCTTATTTATTGAGGTAGAAGTGGGGTATATGTAACAGAAACATGGCCATTAAACACCTTGCACTGCTATTAGGGAAAGTATTAAAGAGATTTAATGTAAGTAATTTCTAAACCGAGCTCTATCTCCGTTTTTTCGGCCGTGTTTTTCTAGAAATGCAAATTGTGCATCCGTTGTAAGGACGAGTAACAGTAACATTTTAGAAACTAAAATAAAATAAAACCGTTTACAATGATTATTGAACATAGACACTTGAATTCGAACTATTCTCATCTGTTTAATTTCTGTGAATGTCATTGCACTTACATCTAAACTCCCAACGAACATTTTGTATCTTTTAGTTATATTTTCTGGGGTATATTGTTTGCAATATCGTTCAAAATATTTCAACGTAATCCCGAGTTCGTAAACTTCACATACTCTACGCTATAAAATGAGATACACTGGCAAGAGCAGGTTCTGTATGTATTCTGTGAAAATTGGAATTTCTACTGTTTGAAAGAAATGTCAAATGAATATAATATTTAAAAAAATGGGTGTTGATACGTTACGTATTGTTATGTCACGTATGGATATTAATACGTAAATTTAGATCAATCAATTGTTTTACTCTTTAATTACCCTACTTTCATTTTCCTTTCCTTTTTGACCTCATCGGGAATGGAATTAAATAAACAACTTAGAGTTCTTTATTCTGCTGATGTATGGATGACTATCCATTTCAGGAGCTTTGGAGAAAATAAGTGAAATTTAATTTGATTTTGTTTAGTTGAAGATTTTTTTATTCATAAATCTTTCTAATAACTTTCAAATTTGCTCTGTTCGTTAAATATATATTACACTCTTTTACCTGACATTAGATCATTAATCATTGAAAATCCCATATGTCTTTCGAGTATTCCATTTTAAGGTGTATTTAGGGATGAAATAAATGTTTTTGTTTTCATATTTCTTTCAACTAATACCCGTAGCGTTGTTCTTATTTTAATTTAGAAGGAAATTAGCTTCTAATATTCATTTCTGTGTCTACATCGTATTCACCTCCAACAAGTCATCCTCTTGCCTGCTTGTTTGGCTCCGTGCGCGCAGCGGAGCCTGGGGTGCACCCACAGGCACGTCGCGTCGGCCGCTGCCCTCTCGGGGTCGATTTCACCAAGAGGCCCCTGGAAGCTCTCATTCCTGAGCTACCTCCTCCTCTCGCTGCCCTCGCTCGTTGCGCGTCAGCTTGCGCTTTTTCGTGGTAGCTCGTCTCGGGACCCCGCCCCCTCCTCCGCCAACGCCCCATGTCCTGCGCGCCCTCCCGCCTCGCCACGTCCTGACCCCGCCCCCCGCCCTCACCCCCGCCCTCGCCCCCGCCCTCGCCCCCGCCCTCGCCCCCGCCCTCGCCCCCGCCCTCGCCCTCGCCCCGCCCTCACCCCCGCCCTCGCTCCCGCCTCGCCCCGCCCCGCCTCGCCCCGCCCTCGCCCGCGCCCTCGTCCCGCGCCCCGCCCCGCCCTCGCCCCGCCCCGCCCCGCCCCGCCCCGCCCCGCCCCGCCCTCGAATTTGTTCACCAACATACCACCCTCTGGGAACAACTCATATGATCCATTCAGAAAATTAAAGATATAGATATACCGAACAATGCCAAGCTAGTTTCATTTGATGTTAATAATTTGTTCACCAACATACCACCCTCTGAAGTTCAAGATATTTACATAAAGCATATCATGAATTGTAAATCCTCTTACGATGTAAAAATAGATTTAATCAAATTATTAGATTTATGTATTGAACACAACTATTTCAAATTTAACAATATAATTTACAAACAAAATGAAGGACTGGCTATGGGCTCTAACATTTCCCCTTTATTTGCTGAAATCTTTATGGACCATTTTGAAAATGACTTATTTAATAGTAGTAACCCATTACTTAAACATATTATGTATTATTTTAGATATGTCGATGACATTATTTGTCTTTGGACAGGTACGGTCAGGCAATTAAATCAATTTCTTCTTTTCCTAAATACTCTTCACCCAATTTAAACTTTAAAATGGAATTAGAACAGAACCATACCTTAAACTTTTTAGACTTAACCATTTACATAAAAAACAATAAACATAATTTTAAAATTTTCAGAAAACCCACCCAGACAGATATGATCATACCATTCAATTCAAACCATTGCCATCACCACAAATTTGCAGTTTTTCACTCTTGGATACATAGATTATTCAATGTCCCCATGTCAGAATTAGAATTTAAGGAAGAAATCAACACCATTTTACAAATAAGCATGAAAAGGTTATAACCCCTCCATCATCAAAAAACTTATCAAAGGAAAAGAAAGTAAACTTATAATCAAAAAGGCCTTCCCACAAAATCTACCCCCTGAAATCAAACATTTTGTATGTTTACCATATTTAGGTCCCATATCCAAAAAGATAGGTAGAATATTTAATAAAGCCAACATAAAAGTTTCTTATAAAACTCTCAACACCCTATAAAATTTATTTCCCAACAACAAATCCCCCATACCCTTAAGAGAAAAAAGTGGAGTATATTTATTAAAATGTAATAGTTGTAATTCAGCATATGTGGGACAAACAGGTAGAAAGTTTTCATGTAGGCTTCATGAACATTTAAGATCATGGAAACTTAAACAAGAGCACTCCACTTTTGCCAACCACCTTATTCAAAACAACCACACTTTCGACCCTGATAATAATTTCAAAATTCTACATTTCGAAAATAAAGGCAACAAATTAAATATTTTAGAAAATTTAGAAATCTTAAAATTAGACAAAAATCCCAACCTAATATGCCTAAATGAGCAATCCCAATTTAGATCCAGCCCCATCATAAATTTATTCATTGACTAACTTACTCATCCTTAGTTTTCCTCCTTCCTCTTCCCTCAGTCTGCCCTCGTACATCGTACGATGCACAAGATGGCGTCATATTGGACAATTTCATAATGGTTTTATAAGTGTTTAATCTGTGTTAACTGGGTAAGTTCCTTGTTGAAATAATTTTATTTAGTAAATTTGCGCCTCATTGTAGATAGTGTTTTTCATATGTTTATTTGTTTATGTCTTTTTATAGAGCCACAGATGATGGGAGAACGCTCCTGAAACATGTGTATGGCCTAATTTTATGTGAAGTAAAATTATTTATTCTTTATTGTGGTTTGATACCTCATTCATCCCAGATTTTATGAGGTAGGAGAGTTTGTTTACCTTCTTTAAAATTTCTACTTACGGTAAATACGGTAATGAGTTATAACTACTATGTATATTTCTACGTTTTGAGTAAACTTGTAGAAATGCGCGGCCTAGAAAAGATTTTACTCCTCTTAATGTTATTAGTTTACAATTACTACGATTTTTTTAATGTGCAAGACATCATTTGATGAATTTAAAAAGTGCAAGATCAACAATTGAATGAATTTATGCAGAAAATGAGAATAGATATGGTTAAAACACGATTTGGAAAGTTGGGACATAGGCTAAAATATCGAGCAGCAAGGATGCATGTCGAAAATTAGATATGTGTTGAAAAGCTATAAAAGTTCTACATATTCATAATATGAAAAATAGAAAACTCCAAAATTGAAAATGTCACGGAGTCTTCATGTTAAGTTCCTCCAAAAATTGAAATATCCTAATGACCTTCGGAATGACACAACTAGATCTTACTTCTGACTTATTTGTCAGGTTTCAATACAAAATCGGCTAATCTGCGGAGTTGTGGGTATCACATCCATCTATTCATTCAATTATCCCAATATTTTTTCGTCTATAAAATTGCACGTATTTCCTCTCCACCTGCAACAATCTTAACCAGAATTGAAACATCACTGTTAGACCATAATGCTGACGTTCGTGCAAAGTTGCAGTTGACAAGAACAGGATTAAAGGATTTTAGGAGTGACATTCGAGATCATAGTGTTGAGTTGATTCCAATACTTTTCACCCTTATATCGAATATTCAAAGAGCGTTTTGTCATTACGACTTACTTTCACACTTTTTGTAGTATCCACAGGCTTTGTCTTTGGTCACATATTTATCCCGCTGGAATCTTATTGACTCTTTGTACTTCATTTTATCTCAGTGTGTTTTGAAGCACGGTCATTTCACTGAAATAATTTTATACTTTATATCTTTAATGAACTAATGAAAATGTCCTTTCAGGGCATTATATGCAAACATTTCACGACTATGTTTACCTCTTTCACGTGTTGCGTTCTCGTTTATCAAGGACTCAACATATTTTAGTGCGGTCGGGGTACATAATAAGCCTCATGAAAGTCGTGATGTGATTTATTAAACCTTCAGTGGGAGGTTAACATCAGATTGGCATTTCCACTTTTCTTTTGTTTACAGAATGATTTTATAATAACGTATTTGATTAGAGTGCAGTGATTGCTCTATATACTTTCAGGAAAATAACCGACACCTTTTCAAAAACTGCTCTTTTCTCAGTGCCACTTTCAAAATAATAGCTTAAAATTGATGAATTATCTTATTATTAACAAAATAATTCTTTAGAAATTTTTTTAATATTACTTACTAATGATTTTCTGTAATAACTAATTAAGATTTATTAAATATATGAATGCATTCATTAACCACGTACATGAATTACATTGTTTCCAACAATTTATTTTATCGGGTACATTTTATCCATTGATTTTTATGGAATATCTTAAATTTTTCTCATTATGATACACTCATGGCAGTCCAGTGAGCATAATGGTGTTAATAGTTGTAAAAGTATAGTGAACCGATAGAATAGATTGTGAAAACTCACAATAAGTTATAAATAAAAATGCTAATGAAAGTCATTCGGAATTTCACTAGCAGTCACAGATCTATCTATATTATTAATATTTTACAGTTTTCTTAATTATCATGTAAAATATGTGTTTCAATTATTGTTTTCTCTTCATTAAAAATGTTTGTAGATGCACAGAAAAGAAATTTGGTGAGATGTACTACATCATTCGTTGAATGTTATCATGACGAAACCGAAAGCTCAAAATTCACTTAACACAGTTTGTGACGTTAAAGTTCAAAACAAAGATTTTCGATCTAATTATCGAACAACAAAGGAAAGTGTAAACAAAAAATATGTAGGTAAACTAAAAAAAGATTGAACATAGCAATATAAGAATTTTTTTAGTGAAAGAAGAAGAAATATGAAGTTGATAAGCGCATTCAATGTTGAGAAAATTTTGTTACTCTAAGAAATGTGAGGACATGTATTATTTTTCTTTTCTTTTGTCACGTCTTAAGAACTCCTTCCTGTAAGGGATCCAGAAAAAACCCAACCGTTAGTCCGGCGGGAGGGTGGCAAACTCACTCTAACCGAGTCGCCGCAAAGAATTGGGTCGAACAGCAGTCCGTGGAACGTACCCGCGAGCACGATAAATGCTTCCTTCCATTTTCGAACAATGAGGTTATCTCTGCAGAAAGGAAGTTCTCCTTCTGAAGTACTTTCTTTTTTCCTCTCTCCCGGAGAGTCTCTGCGAGACACTGACGTGAATTACTTCGATATATATTCCCTGATGCCGGGGCACGCTTTTTGAGGAACGACGTTTTACGTTGGGCCCAGTCGTTCCGACGGAGCTCTGGGACATTTCCGGAAGCGGTGCAGGTGTCAGTGTTCGTGGCCACGTTACAAACTTCAAGCGGCCCCGCGGGGCCCGAGGGCGGGACTACAGGCGCCCGGCGGCGAGGCACGCAAAGCCGGGGCCAAGGTTAATAGAATGATAATTGGTCCACCCCCGGAGGCGCCTGTCCGCCGCAGGATTTGCTGATTTCGTTACGGGAACAAAGTTTTATTACGAGCGTTGTGGCGGCGTAATCTTGTCGCGTCGCGACGTCTTTTCCCCTCGCGTGCTCCGGCCCTTTCCAGCCTGACCTCGCGGCCCCGCCCCTCGCGTCGCTGCCTTGCCCACGCTTCTCGTCGCCGCTTCAGTCGGTTTTCAGCTCACCTCTCCATGTCCGTATAGTTGGCACACCCACTTATCAGAAAATTAAAAAAGAGTATTCCATAATTTTGTACTAATTTTAAACTAATTTTAACCTAAATTAAAAAATTTTGAATTGATGCACAACATCAAAATAAAAAATGTAAACCTTTGCGGGGGTTCACCTACCGTAAAGTTAGCAACAAAACCCATGAAAATCAATGATATCGAAAAACTAAAATACCATCACTTTGTACTAATATTAAACTAATTTTAACCTAAATTAAAAAATTTTGAATTGATGCACAACATCAAAATAAAAAATGTAAACCTTTGCGGGGGTTCACCTACCGTAAAGTTAGCAACACTACCCATGAAAATCAATGATATCGATAAACTAAAACTACCATCGTTTTGTACTAATATTAAACTAATTTTAACTCAAATTCAAAAATTTTGAACTGATGCACAACATCAAAATAAAAAATGTAACTTTGCGGGGGTTCACCTACCGTAAAGTTAGCAACAAAACCCATGAAAATCAATGATATCGATAAACTAAAACTACCATCGTTTTGTAATAACTTTAAACTAATTTTAACCTCAATTTAAAAATTTCGAACTGATGTACAACATCAAAATAAAAAATGTATACTTTTGCGGGGGTTCACCTACCGTAAAGTAAGCAACATCACCCATGAAAATTAATGATATCGAAAAACTAAAAATACCATCATTGTGTACTAACTTTAAACTAATTTTAATCTCAATTCAAAAATTTCCAACTGATGTACAACATCAAAATAAAAGATGTATACCTTAGCAAACATTCGTTTCGGTACATTTTTTAGTTTTAGAGGAATATTATTTTGTCACTCAATAGATATTCCTTGTATTAATTGTAATAATTAATTAATTGTATTGTAATAATGTTTTCAAATATACAATTTGTCCCATTTGTTACACACGATTCAAGCAGGAAGCTTTAAGTTAAATTTACTATGCGCACGAATAATATGAAACAATTGAATATTTGTAATATTGAAAAATTAAAACTTTGTATGGAAAAAGACTTACAATGTTTTTAAGTACACGTTGCAAATGTGCGATAGCTCAGTGGCATCGTTACAGTTTTCCCTGTAACGTTCGCGAGACCCTAGAGTTCGAGTTCCGACGTTGGCGGATGTTCGACTGTGGTTACATATGTAGGCCGAAAAACTTTGGAGCCGTTTTGAAGAAAAGTTTGAAAATTCTCGCCAGGTTACGATTTACGCTTACAAGCTCAGGCTATTTTGCCTTAAAACGTGTGGAGGAAGGACGCAATTTTCACAGTGGGGGTATTTCTGGAAGCCAATTGACTCTTTCTTGCTCCCAAGCTGAAGATTGTTCGGTAGCCGACTCGAGTTGTGTAGAGTAGAGAATTCCCGGACAGCCAAGAATTCTTCGACTCGAGTTGTATTTTAAAATTTATGCTGTAATTGTTAAACAAATGGAACTTAAAGTATTTAGAATAAAATGAAAAATTAAGGAGCTGAAAACCAGGAATATCTAACCAGCAACAATTTTCGTGGCAATTAATGCAAGCGTTGTGGCCGCTTGTCCCCTCCACTCCGTTAGGAACTTCAAATGTATTTGCCGGAGAAACTAAGCGAGCCGTTGCAAAACGGCTTGTAGAAAAGCTTAACGTGGGAACTGCCAAAAAAATAGTTGTCATGACATGCTAATTTCTTATAAACAATTACGTATCTCGAAAACGAAAGAAAGCGCTAATCGGATTGCGCAATTTACATCTCGTTTAAAGGCAATTTTTAAAAGCAATACTTTTTGTAAAATTTAAAAATTTATAAACAATTTCCAAATTTTGCAATTCTAAAGTTGGAAGGGTTTTCTGATGTCCCAGAACGAAAAACAGGAATTTAAAAAATTTTGCAACAATTGACAATTTTATAAACAATTCCGAAATGTGCGCTATTCCTGCCGGGGAGTGTCCCCCAATTGCCCCTTATTTGATGATAGCAAAATAACAATTTTGACATGAGATGCAAATGAATTACTTAATATCTAGCTTAATTGTAACTTTAATGATAAATATACAGCTGATCTTTGAATTTTACTTTCTTTTATTGAAATGGTTCCCTAGAAGTCCTAACGATTCGAGAAAGACAGTATTTTGCATTTTTGCAAATGTAATATACATATGAACAATTGAAAATATGCAATTATAATCGTTTTTCTTATCGCAAAATTCTGTAGTAAACTGGTCATTTGATAAAGTTCATAAATTGCGTTTGGACAAGAATATTGGAATTTAAATATCTATAAGAACGTAATTGTTCTAAAATTAGTTATTTTATCTGATATCAATGTAATTTCTTTACATTACATTGACTACGTTACTTCTGTGAACGTTGTCTGAAGAATACACTGCGTTAGACGAAAGATAATTATACATATATCTTTCTTAATGTAATCTGCTCTTCATTATTAGTCTTTCAGATCATCTCATGTGCACGTTTCTTAAAATATGAGTGTTTTTCGCAAAAGTTTGAGTTATATAGTGACAATATATATGTTTTCGAACACCACCAATACACATGCTGGAGATTTATTTCCAAGTGCAATCGTTTCAAATACTAAATTTTAAAATACGTTTTATTTAGAATTTTGTCTGAAATAAACAGTAGCTTTTGCGATTTTTCGAAAGAATTTTCTGGCATAAAGAACATTGTAATATTCAAAACACTACATAAGTGACCTGCCCAAGGACAATATCGTAGCGTATTTGGTTGGGTGGCTTCTTGTGCTGAAGATCTCGGGTTCAAATCCTAGCCTGCACTACTCATTTTTTATTCTGTACATTAGAGTATGTATCTGACAAATGACTTTGAAATCAGTTGTAGACGTGGAATTTTATATATCGTTTTGCTTTTCAATAATTATATATTTTTTGTCTCTTAGCCGTGTCTCTGTCGTTTCCTTAAGGTTTATTAGAAGAATGAAGTGTTAGTAGTGTAAAAGTTGTAATATATACGTAACCGTTACCAATAAAACAAGAAAATAAGACCGGTTTTTATTGTTTGTATTGGTAGTCAGATGAATAGAAAGTAAATAACTGCGTCAATGGTAGGTGTTCTTTTCAATTAAATATTTTGAGAATCGACTAATTACCAGCTGCACTGAAACCCTTATTTTCCGAAAGAAAGCTGTAACGGCTATTCAAGCCAGCAGTGTAATTATTGTTATCCTAGCTGGGAAGCGATAACCGAGCAAGTGGCAACAGCTCAGGATTTGGCACCAGGGCATTGGACACAGGAGGCCTGTGGCCGCCGCTTGGCCCTTTAACACGAGGATGGTTGTTCGCAAGGCCGTCCTTTGACCTAAGCAACTGCCATGAGTCCCAATTTCAGACGGGGACATATATAATTGAAATAAAATACAATAGGATCCCAATAAATTTTTATTACACTCTTAAAGCCAATAAATATGTAAAGGCATTTTTTTTCATTTTTACTGTTTAAATAGCTTCTTAAATATCACAGGATTATTGATAAAAGTGATCATTTCCAAAAATTTGTGGTTTTAGATAAAAGGCATTGACAGGTTGTTCCCTTATCAGGGCTATGATTATTAGAAAAAAAGAAAATATAGCCATCTTAAACTAGTAGCGCCTAGAAACCAATCTCACCTAAACTATATTCAAAATTAAAGACTAATTTTAGGTAAATTACTCTTTAATATGCTCTATTCCTGAATTTCGGCTCAGTGAATTTCCTCAAAATTGCTGATTTCCAAATCAGGACTAGGACTTCCAATTCGCAAACTAGGAAGACAAAAATGAACTTAGTTTTAAACTCTAAGAAAAAATATTCCAGCATCTATATTCCAAAAATTAGGGCTCTACAAACAGTTAACACGCATTCCTATGGAAAGAAAGGATGGTTTGATTAACAGTAAGTAAATATTTATATTAGAAGATTTTGAAATAAGTACTTCTGTTTCATCGAATAAAAGGCAAAAGTACTGGCAACTAAAATCCAGTACTTACCTGTTTATCAACTTTAATTGTCTAAAGTGAAACGAAAAACGAATCATTTCTGGTTTTAAGAGTATTTTATTTTATAATATTAGTTTTCTGTCTTATATTTTATATTTATTTTTCGATATCATTGATTTCCATAGGTGTTATTGCTAACATTACGGTGGAAATTTGGATTAAAATTAGCTTAATATTAGTACAAAATAAGTACGAAATTATACAATATTAGTACAATATTAGTACAATTATACAATATTAGTACGAAAAATACCCGTTTTTCTATATCATTGATGGACATGGGTGGTGGTGCTAATTTTACGGTGCGTGAACGCTCGCAAACGTATACATTTTTTATTTTCATGTTCTGCATCGGTACAAAATTTTTAATTTGGGTTAAAATTAGCTTAATATTAGTAAAAAATGATGGTTGGTTTAGTTTTTCGATATCATTGATTTTAATGGATGGTGTTGCTAACTTTACTGTAGGTGAACACTAGCAAAAGATTAAATGTTTTATTTTGATGTTCTGCATCGGTACAAAATTTTTGAATTTGGGTTAAAATTAGCTTAATATTAGTAAAAAATGATGATATTTTTAGTTTTTCGATATCATTGATTTTCATTGGTGGTGTTGCTAACTTTACGGTAGGTGAACCCCCGCAAACGTATACATTTTTTATTTTGACATAGTTCAAATTTTTGAATTTGGTTAAAATTAGTTTAATATTAAATATTTTTATTTGTTAATCAGTTAAAATTTTTAATTTGGAAAAAATTTTTAAAAAAAATATTGAGTTGAATATATTTGTTAGTTTCGATAAGATTTGTAAATTAAGTTCTTTTATCATTTTGTTTGTAATTCAGTCATAGCCTAATGTTTTGTGAATATTCAATTTTTGTTTTATTTTTTGAACTTCTACAGGAGAAAAAATTTTATTTTTGAAGGGACTGAACAAAGTGGAGAAGAGATGAAAGATTCAACTTCCTTATTAAAAATTTGATCTATAATAGGGTCGGAGGTAAATGACTTTTGGACTAAGTGACTGGCAATTAAATTTTATTTTTGAAAATCAGTATAAGCAGATTGTTTAAGATTGGTAAGATACCGTTGTTTAAGATTGGTATAGGGGAATAAGATTTTGCTAATATTTTAATTGTTGACCATTGTCATCTGCTATTAGGATGTATTTGTGCAATGCAATTTTGAAATTTGTCTAATTCATAATTGGTCTATACGTAATTTGATAATGCGCGATAACTTGCTGATTTTTCTTTTAATGCCAGGGCGACGAGTTTGTTGCCAGAATCATCTTAAGTTATGTTTAGATTTAATAAGATTTAAGATATTTATAGAGAGATCAAGTATGTATGTTCGGTTTAATGTGTGTACTAGAATATTTATATGCATCTAGAATTAATGTAAATTTTGTTTTGTCTAAAAATAAATATTCCATTTAGTGAAAACTGTCATTTAATTTAATAATCAACGGAGGGCGAGGAAGAGGAGAGAAGAACAGAAGAGGGCGGGGAAGAGGGCGGGGAAGAGGGCGGGGAAGAGGGCGGGGAAGAGGGCGGGGAAGAGGGCGGGGAAGAGGGCGGGGAAGAGGGCGGGGAAGAGGGCGGGGAAGAGGGCGGGGAAGAGGGCGGGGAAGAGGGCAGGGAAGAGGGCGGGGAAGAGGGCGGGGAAGAGGGCGGGGAAGAGGGGAGGGCGGGGAAGAGGGCGGGGGCCGCCTGGGGCCCCCTGCGTGGAACGGGGCTGCCAGAGGACGGGCTCTTCTTTAAAACACGCCATGGCGAATTTAACTTTTTGCCCTGTGGCGCCGAGTTGTGACAGTTTCCTGTGATGTAATTCCGTTGGTCCGTCTACGGCGGGAATGGAGGTGGAGGTGGCGGGAATGGAGGGGAATGCGGCGGGGAGGAGTAGAGGGGAAGCAAACATTGCGTGGGAAACGCGATGAAGAGCGGTAGAAGCACGTTTCAGTTCAAAGAAAATGTTGAGATTATTTAAAGGGCGGCCTGCAGCGAGTTGATTGGAAAATGTGAGGTGATATGCAAGTGATAGTATGAGAGATGACGCGAGAATACTACGTAGATGGAGGCAATAATAAAGAAAAAAACAGGAGAGTAGAGTTGAAGGATACAATTGACATTCACATGTTGAAATTGGTTTGGTTTGCGGAGAAATGAAACATTGGGAAACGAAATGATACAATTAATTTTGTTATAAGAAGGATGAACTTTCCACATGATGTAAAATTATGTTGAAAAGAAATAAATGGTAGGAAATGGTGCGGCGTGAACGACATTTGCATCATGTAAATGAATTTGAGGCGTTGTTTTGAGCTTTTTCGGCTGCATTGCGGCCATCTTCAGTGCTACAATAATAATAATAATAATAATAATAATAATAATAATAATATAATAAAATAATAATTATGAATAAAATTAGAATTTAAGTGAAATAGAAAATTGGAATATATATAAACATAATTTTGAATAGAGAGAACAATAAAAGGTGTACTATGCTAGAAAGAAGAAAATTAAATGAAATACAAAGAATGTAGGCAAATAAATAATGCGAAAGTGAAATCATTAAATATTTTATTAGAATTCTGACAGTCAATAGGAAAAATATTACGAATACAACATTCAAAGACAATGAATCAGTAAAAATAGAGAGAAACAGAAATAACAATACGGCATGCAAACTAAAAAAATATTATATATTCTTCAGAAATTAAAGTATCACTGTGCAGAAAATGAAAAAAATATAAGATAGATAATTACTTACTAGAAAGACACTGTTTCAAGTCACGAAGTATTGAGCGGACAATATTGGAAATGAGGTATCCAAGGGCAGGAATACAGTGTGACTCACTTAAGATGTTCCCTTTGAATATCTCCTGAACTGTTGCAGTTATCGATTTGCGTTTTTTACTAAAACAAATTAATGCAAGGGGCACATAACATGATGTATACTATTAAACTTATAATTTTTAATTACAGATATATCGACCTAACTCAGATTTTTTTAAATGGAACTTATCGTTTTCTTCACTCCATGATAAAGAGCATAGTCTAATTCATACATACGCGTATTACCTTATGCTGCATCACATTAGTTTTGAGAAATTAAAAATTTTTATGACTCTGGCGACATTTAATATTCTCCGACCATCGCGGGGAAATGCAAAATTTCCATCCTTGGCCCTGCTCCTTGTCATCCATTCCAGTGAACGGTAGAAGCCGCGATTGCCGAAACATGACCACTTGCTGCAAAGACTGAATTTTACGCGCCGCTTCTGCTAGAAGAGAACGTTTTCAATACGATGGCGGTGTACAGTATCAAATATCGTGTCAAAACTATTTTATATAATATTACTTTTCAGGTATTAACAGATGAAACATCATTGAATTATTATTTTTATGAATTATCAATTGTAAGTCAAAAAAATGATTAACTAAAACGTCAAATATTATTACATTTCTCTAAAACCAAAATTATTACTAATAATATCTCGAAGTACTCTCGTACTTATCGAATGTTTCAGCGTTGTTAAGTGAAAACATTTCGTTATTGTGAACCCTTTAAAAGTTCTAGGGGATTGCCAACGTTTGCAAATCAAGCGTCAATTTTTTATGACAGCCCCCAGTTTTGAATGTCAAAAATGACTCAAATGACTGAACAGATCACAAGTTCGAAATTGGGTAAATGAAAGCTAATAGATGACATTTCAGTTCTACTTGTCTGGAATAATATTTCATTGATGTAATATTGAAATCTGACTGGCGGCAAGTTCAAAAAAATTGTTCGTCTAAAATGTTGAACTGATTTAGGTTCAACCATGATGGTGTAGTAGGTCTTGATGGACAAAGAGTAGGAGGCGTTTGTTAACCCATAATGCAACAGTTCAGTTCCTATGTGTCCGCTTATGAGACATAACTTACAGATAAAATGGCAAATAACTCAATTGCGATAAATACTACAAAAGGACGTGAGGTCAAATTGTTTGAATTAGTTATTATTCGTGCAACTGCAACTAAAAGGGATGAGTTATTAGTAAACTGCATAATTTCTCTTTAAGTTGTTAGTAGCGCCGAGTAACTAATATATTACTCGGCGCTAGTAACTAATATATCCACAAAATTTATTTACAGGTGTTCAATTGATAATGGTTTTAGTTATTATGTATGTATTTCATGTAAATAATAGCAGAGTTATTACTTGTGAATATTTTATAAATACTACGCTCTACTTTCGTCCAGATCAAAGCTATGGGTGAATACATGGTCAGCAAGTTGCAAAGGAATAGTTTTTCGGCCGATTTCACCAACCTTGATCAGCAGCTTTGAGGAACGTCAAATTACTAATGAATCGTTAAAAGCCATTATTACGTTTCACCAAGATTGTATTGTTTGACGATCGTCAAAATATTCGTGAAAGTTGGTACCCTGCCATCAACGCCATTGACGAATCGTTAAACGCCTGTTGCGAGTAGTTGTGAGGTTAGGGAGTATTTAACTCGTACCGTGTATTCATTAGCAGCTCGACGATCGTTGTTTTTCTGATCTAATAGCGTGTGTGAAACCGATGTGTACTAAAATGACAGACAATTTTGACGTCGAACTTCTGTACATAGAATTCCTAGGGATGGAATTCTTTCGTGAATCCGAATCGGCAAATTACGTGGAAAAATATTTTTATTAACTGCACAAGCTCAACTCGATACTAGGTACAGGTCGTCGAAGGAAGTGACCCTGAAGATACTTGAAAAAAGAGAACTGCGTCTGAAGTACCCCACTAACAGGAACAAGCTTCTGACGCCCTTGCAACACGTATCGGAACCCCTAAGGTTTCATGCTACGGGATCATTACACCTCGTGATCGGCGACTGTGGTGCGGTTTCAAAACCTACCTTATGCCGTATTGTGAAAAAAAATTCCTTGAAAATTACCTCTCTGCGGGCACAGCATGTGGTATTCCCACGAGGTGACGATGCCTCAGCAGTGAGGTAAGAATTTTTTAGAATTGCGCGCTTCCCTGGTTTTAAAGGTACAATCGACTGTACTCATGTGCAAATTTTGTCTCCAGGAGGAATTGAATCGGAAAGGTTCCGAAACAGAAAAATGTGTTTTTCATTAAATGTACAGACAATTTCAGATCCTAACCAATTTATTTGAAATGAAGTGGCAAGGCGGCATGGTTCAACCAATGACGGTTTTATTTTTCACTAGAGTGAAGGGAGGATGAAGTTTTAAAGAAACCTAATCACAAAAGAGTTCTTAATATCGTCTTAGCACGTACTTGGTAACACCATTTCTAAATATCACATGGCCAACGCAATTTTAACGAACCACACATTGCGACCAGAAATACAGTCGAGAGACAGTATGTTGTTTGAAACGAATGTTTCCCAGTTTTGGAATTGGGCTTGCACACTAAAGTGAACGCCAATGCGTTAGTAATAAAGGCCACAGCAGTATTGCACAACATCGCAATACAGTGCAAAGAGGAACCACTTGAGTATTTCATGATTTCCGATGGTTCTTGAAGTTCATTTTCAGTTTCAGAAATCTCATTGAAAGTTTCGTAACGATAATACGAAGGCACTGAGTACGTGGGCTTTGATGACTTCATGGTTTTGTTGGATTTGATGCTTGAAGATGCTGATGCGAAGTGGTATTATTAGTGATGTCTCTATACACTCCCGAAGATTGGCTGATATTTTGTACCTCTTTCACGATGAGAGAACCTTGAGGAAACAGTGGAAGTTGAAAGGTGGGAAGAATTTGGAAGATCTTTAAAATCTGTGTCGCAATATAGAATGTTGGAAGTTCATGTTGGTTAATCGTGTATCAGCTTAATTATAATTTTGGCAATTGCCATTCTGTATGAGATGATCTTTAGGCTACTCAGTAGAGGTTGACAGATGGGAAGAATTTGGAAGATCTTGAAAATCCGTGTTTTGCGATATAGAATGTTGGGAGTTCACACTGAGTACTCATGTAGCAGCTTCATTATAATTTTGACTATGTCCATTCTGCGCGGTATATAGTTATGATATTTCTACAATGTATTAAACAATCTTTCCAAAGGTGAGAATTAAAGTTACAAGTAATGTGGGACCAAAATAAAGTGTTTGATATGTAGTCAAATCAAAAGTAAAACATAATTGAACAATACGTCAATATTTCCGCGTAACTAACTAATGTCACCTCTCCTATTAGCACGTCCTGAGCAATAGTCTTAGAACGCTTGTCGCGAACGCGTTTTCATGGCGTCCCCGCGCCGGATTTGACATTCCCGTGCAGGACCAACGTAACCGAACCGAACGGTCTTCAAGCGTGTTTCCCAGTAGTAATGGCAGAATATTAACTGTCGGTGTGGTTGTAAAAACACTAAATTTATCAAAAATATCGTTATGTAATATAGAGTAATTTGATTCTGTATGAACTCGTCTTATCACGTTTCTAATTGTAGACCAAATAAATTGAAACGATTTTGTAATCCCGATTTTTAACTTAACCGTTTGCTCCACTCTGTGCAAACCAATCTGAATTGTGTTTTTACAAATCTGAACTTATAAGTGCTTATTTATTAATATAATGCTCGACTTTGTGTAAAACAATTTGAAACTATTTTTAATATCACGATGTACTTGAAAATATTTATCTTTAGTTATATCGGGTGTCCCACCAACTATGGACCCCCACCATAACTTCTAAACGGTTCAGGATATCGAAATGCAGTTTTTGATAAACAATGCGGAATCATGGGAAAGTAATATACCACAGAGAAATTGTCTATAACATTTCTAGTTTTTGAGAAATTTAATCATCTTCGATTTTTTAAATGGAACTTTATATTTTTCTCACCACCAATGGACAGATCATGAAAATAGAAATAAAATGATGTATCATATGTTAGTATTTTGATGGCAATTTGAGTATAAAATTATATTTTCTCGCATGAGATTTTCAAGTAAACGGGCAGCCTCTGCTACAGTCGCCGTTGGGGGAAGGTAGCCTTCCCGGCGTCGATACTGTTTTGTGGAGAGAGGAGTGTGAGAGGAGTGGCGATGCAAACCAATATCCATGAAGGTGTATCTGCAGGAATTCATGGTCTTGACACGAAAAACATGAACAAACATGAATTTTAACGATCAAAATGAGAGGTCTATTTGTTCATCTGAATTGAACTTTTCTTTTTCTGAAATTTCAAATTAACAATCATCGAAAAGAACGAAATAAAAATATTGTCGCGAAAATGATGATGATGATGATGATAATAATAATAATAATAAATAATAATAATAATAATAATAATAATAATAATAAAGGTCATTTTCAAAATAAAGATTTAGCTCATTAAAAAAATATCAAAATTGGAAGAAAAAATTAAATTTTCATTGCAATATCTCGATTAATTCATCACATAATAAAAAGGTAGACATTTTCTCTTATTATTTACTGTTAATAATCTTCTTATTTAAACATGTATCAAAAGAACAAAGCAATAAAAATTTTGAAATACTCTTCACAATTCTATCAGTGTAAATTTGGTATATTTGCAATGACAACGCCTTGTATCATTTCAATTTCAACAGTGTACATTTATCAAACTTTAACAAAAATGCATATCTGCAGACACGACTGCTTATACTGATTAGAGTGTTTCTCACTTCAAATCCACGGCAGAAGACTGAAGTGCACTGTTTTCTTTTCTATTTATGAACAGAAGTCGTATGGTTGCAAAGTGGACAAGTGATCATTTACAAATGAAATTTAACAACGAAGAGACGGTGGTTGGCTTCTTGTTCAGTTTGAAAATGGAATTTATTATTATCACCTTCCTTACGCTGCTAATTTTTTATATCGTTCTTCGGAACGATCGGTGTTTTGAAATTTCAGTAGAAGACAAATTAAATCCAGGTAAGTAAAAGAAAAACAATTCCCATTCTGATCGTTTAAAAATTGGTATTTCGTTGTGTCACGTCTGTGCCAACACCAAGGATTGCTGTGGTTATGCCTGTTATCCCTCACTGCCACCCCTTTCAGTCGCCCCCCTCCACCCAACAGTCTTGACGCCGCGAAGGCCACCTTCCCCGAAGGTGAGAGTTGCAGGAGCTGCTACACGATTGCCCGTTTCATTCGAAGTCGCGTGTCAGAAAGTGTAATTTTATACTCAAGTTACTATCAAGATTTTAGCATACGGTACATCATTTTAATCCGCTTTTCATGGTCTATCCATTGCTGGTGAGAAAAATATATAGTTCCATTTAAAAAATCAAAGATGATTAAATTTCTCGAAAACTAAAAATATTATCGACAATTTCTCTGTTTCATGTTACTTGCCCCAAGATTCCGCATTGTTCAGCAAAATCTGCATTTTGATATCCTGAACCGTTTAGAAGTTATGAGGGTGGTTCATAGTTGGTGGGAGACCTGCATATTAAAACCTTCAATTTCATGTTCTTTTATAATTAATATTTCTTACATAGTCTGATGTCCCATCCAGTATAGACTAGATAATTGCTGAAAATTTATTGTTAAGAAAAACCCAAGATGATTGATCTACGGAATCAAACTATTAATAAAAATCAGCCTTCATTTTTCAATAACACAATTGAATTAATTATTGTTACAATTTCATGATTATGTTTACATTTTATTTTATAAACTATTATCGGCATGTCATCAAATTAAATAAGAATTTTGTTAATTTTTAAAGGCCTTTTTTTAAATTGTACAGTAATTTCATTGCAAAGAATAATTAGGCTATCTTGCGAGATGTTTTCCCTGGCACTTACAGTTTGTGAAGATAAAGTGCTGAGAAACCGCAGGGTCGAAGTGAAAAATCTTTTTATTTATTTATTTATTTATTTTACGTCAAAAAAACAGTTAAAAACTGCGTATGACGTGCTATGGGGAAAAGTGAATTGTGTGCACATTTTCAAAATTCTGTGATTCCTACACTAAGTCATATACTACTTAAATTTTGAATTTTGAAAGGGAGAAAAAAAAACTCCCATGTAATAAAATCTATTTTCAAGGATAAATAAGCAATAAATTTTGAATTTTGAATTTTGAAAGGGAGAAAAAAAACAAAAAAACTCCCATGTAATAAAATCTATTTTCAAAGATAAATAAGCAATAAATTTTGAATTTTGAAAGGGAGAAAAACAATCAAAAAAATGTAATAAAATCTATTTTCAAAGATAAATAAGCAATAAATTTTGGCTCTTATTACTTCCGGCCGCGACATGGAAACGATAATTTGAATAATTGTATTTCCCACTGAATTCTAGAAGACGTGCACAGGAAATGAAGTTACATTTATGTCCAGAAGCAAAACAAGGGACCATCTCAGCATTTGCTCAATGGATCAGGGAAACTGGACAAAAACTTGACCCGGAAGTGTAGTACAATAGTTGTTACAGGTTGTTTATACTCATTTACACAGTTCAAATGGTAAATAAAGCATTATGTATCATTGTTAAAATTAATGTTACTTTTCTTGTGAAGCTCAGTATAGTCTCTAATTGTATAGAAACAGTTATGCAGCAGAAACGATTTCACTTGGGATTTAAACTTTTCTATTGAATTTAATCGTTTAATGTCATCTGGCAAAGTGTTGTAAAATAATGTGCATGTATTGTATGTGAATTTTTTGTAATGAGCTGTTGATACTGTCACCTGGTGAATATGATTTCTACGTCGAGTGTTATAGTAATAGATTTCGGCATTTTCTGAAAATATATTCCGCCCTTGAGCAAGTCATTTTTTACAAAAACCACTGATTCGTAAATAAGAAGACACGGTAATGGTAGAATTCCTAGATTAATGAAGAGAGGCTTACATGAATCACGTGGGTGGGATTTGGTTATTATTCGTACAATTCGTTTTGTAATCTAAAAGTCTGGGAGCTATAAGATGTA
Source organism: Teleogryllus oceanicus (assembly GCA_964035755.1). Taxonomy (NCBI): domain Eukaryota; kingdom Metazoa; phylum Arthropoda; class Insecta; order Orthoptera; family Gryllidae; genus Teleogryllus; species Teleogryllus oceanicus. The sequence continues at coordinate 132,743,688 of CAXIVR010000004.1, forward strand.
TTTCCCCAGAATATTATGCCATATCTCAGGCGGGAATGAACATTCGCGAAGTATACACAACACATCTTCCCTGAAAACTCAAGTCCACTACTAATAATCTTTTGGTCTTCTGTCTTGGCATTGAAATTATGGCAAAGTTAATGCCCTAAATCTACTATTAACAATAATAATAATAATAATAATAATAATAATGCTTTTATTGATATGGCGAGGCTCGGACCATCAGGCCCGCTCTTCCGCCTAACCACATGTCAGATGCATACAAAGACCAAACATGTAATATTATATACAAATGTAAAAATATATTTAAGTTGTAAGTAGTAGAAACCAGGTATAATTTAAATGCAGATTTTAAAAAGAAAATAAATACACAGAAATGTGGCAAATTTTGTTTGATGATTTATAAATTCATAAACGGAAGTTAAAAACAATTTGAGTTGAAATAGATTGCTCCAAACGTTTGCGCGCTACGCGGCAGCCTGGTATTCACACCGAACTATTAGTTTGAAATATTTACATGAAATAATTACTCGGGAATGCTTTGGGTGAACATTACTTCTCGGGACTGCTTCATATCATGACGACTAAACGCCCTAATGCTCAGATCATTACTACGACTAACTAGCCGCTCATGTGTTTGTGACTGCAATCAAATATCATCTGTCAAAATTACGGCTGCGAAGAAATATGTACTTCCGTTTTCGTTTGTTTTCCGAATTTTTGTAAGTATTTTTACCATTTCTGTTACTCGTTTCCCGACAGTCACCTATCTTCACTCCTTACCTACGCCTTTACTAAAAATCTGTCATCATTGGCTGTCAATCATTCTTGCATTTTGTCAGGAGTCGCTCCCAAAATAAAAAAATATATTCTATAAAATGCACGTCCCAAATCATAGCTATGTTTATTTTGTTCTAGAAATCTTGAATGTCCCATATTTATTGCTTATTTAAGCTTGAAACATTTCAAAGTATTTACATCACAATATTTGCATCTAATATTTCAATGTTCAACATGGCTACCCAATGTCCCCTTTGTAAATGTGTCATACTACTCTTATGTTATCATTCCCGGGTTCCAATATTTTGAAATGATCTATTATTTTGTATAATTTTACTCAATATTTCCCTTGAGATATCTGTGTATGTCTGAACATCAGTGGCGTATTATTTGGGTGTGCAAGTAGTGTGTCAACGCCCAAGGAAATAAAAAAAATCCCTGGAATTTATTTAGATTTTTTATTTATTCGGTCTTCCGTGCGATCGGTGTCATAAGATCGGCGCGTCCATGCAGGCAGAGCGCGAGCGCAGCTCAGGCCGTCGGGGAATGCCTCCAACGAATTCAGGTCGGATCGGGGGGGAGACAGCGCATGCGCGAGACGTCCCCCCCCCCCACTCAAGGACAAATCGTGCCACGACGTTGGATCTCAATTTAACGGCCTGCTGGAGACCGAGCGTCCGTGATTGTGATATTCTCCGTTGCACGTTGCAGTCTTTAGCGGACATGAACGCACTCATGAAATTGGTGTTAATTTTTTCATAAGGATTGTGAAAAAGTGGAACAATAGTTTTAAATAATTGCTTTCCTTCCCTTGCGTATGAAGAAAATAAACTGAAAGAGAAAGCAATTGAGTAATGGACGATCGTGTCTTAATGATAATATTTCAGAATTTAATTTTTAAAACGAGAACGGAAGAATGGGAAAAGTGTCGAGCTTTTCCCATTTCGATACTTTAAAATCTATTATTCCAATCTTCGCAATAGAAAATATATTTCGTCATTGTTGTTATTTTGCGGCTATCTTTCTCTCATTCTTCCAACATTATAATTTAATTTAAATAAAGATTTTATTTACATAATTAATTTTACTCTAAATAAGTAAGCGAAAAGAGTGCTGTGGGGGTTAACATTTTCCTTCATTGCCAACGCCCTAAGTCCAGAGTGAGGAGACGCCGCTGCTCAACATTTACAGATTTCCGTTTAAAAACACTTCTTTCAGTATTTCTTAAATTAATAAAACTACAATTTAATCTTATACATCGCCTGTGACCCTCGCGGCCGTTTCAGTGAAAATTGCATTTAAACATCTGCAACAGATCAGGTAATATTTGAAGAGAACCTTTTAAGTGAGCCACCACTAAAAGAAGAATCCAAATAAAGGGAGAGAAGGCAATAACGGCGGGAGTTGTCTTGCATTAACTCTTCAAGATGTAAACGAACAATTAACTCTCTCATTACTAGTGTATATTCGAAGTATACTCAGGAGTTGACGTTGAAAATGAAGAAAATGTGAAAATAATTATGCGAATTTCAATTTATTTTCTCCAAAACATTAAATTCTTTCAGACGGCCTTCCCCACTAAATGGTCCCCTTCAATAATGGCCGTTTTCCCCTCAAACAATCTAATTTTTTCTTTTGGAATGTAAAATATTCACTTGTTTCAGCCATCACCTGGCCCCACATTGAACGAGCAGGCATATTTCTGTAGATTAAGCTATATTTGACGGCCACCACTTGCTGAAGGAATTTATAAGTACGAGTATTACGCAATATGAAAGAGAAGGGCGATCAAGATTGCTGTTGATTCTATATCTTTCTACGTGGGAAATAAAGTGTGTTTCATGTCTGTTTCAGTTACCCATAACAATAGGTAATTTTCATTTATTTTTCCCTAGAGATTTTATCCACGAAACTGCTGGTTACCCTCTACAGACCGGTGGGACGCATATTCATACATTAGATTCCAACACACTTCTGGGTTCGACTGACCTGGGGTCAGCAGAACGCGAGGCCCCATACAATTTACATATACCTGAGAGACAAAGAACCGTGCCCAAGGCGGAACTCGAATCTGCAACCCTTCGGACAGGTCATTTTCATGCTTGGTCTAAATTTTTAAGGTTATAAGTTGTAGTTTCCTGTATGCTTTATGTGTAAGTTTTGTGAGAAAGGAAAGTCAGTTGCTACAGCATCTACAGAAAGAGAAGTCATAGGTGTATTTGAAACTGACCGAGATGGTGAAAGTGAAAATCGAGAAAGGGCTTCAGCTAGAAAAAATGCGAAAAACTTTAAGAGCGAATGAAGTCAAACAAATTACATTAAAACAGAGGGGACATTTTTCGAGAATGGGAAGGAAACAAATATGATGTGAAACGAAGAGAGTGTAAACACGAAAAGTAAATGATATTGTGTAGGAGTTGTTAAGAGCGCGTGACAAATGTTTGAAGTATTTTGTAGTTACTGTAATTAAAATTATGTTAAGAAATAAAAAAAATACTTTATTTTTGGTTGCATCAACTTCAAACTCATTAGCGACCGCACCAATTACAATATCTAATACACAGTTTATATTTAGATCTCTAATACATTACATTGTTTTAATACCATAATTATACATTAGTACAATACAACATTGTTTGCAATAATTAGCATGTTGTTTTGATATCTAATTTCCGCCATGATGCCAATAACTTTACAAAATTTAACCACTTGATTTTGATAGTCAGGGGAATACAACAGTGCACTAACGTTCAGTCCCCGCAAGAGGTTTTTCCGCTGTCAGGAGAACTTGGGACATGACACTATGATGTGGCCTAATGTTAGATTACAGCCACACACATTACAAGTTTGGGGGGATTCTTTTGTAGTAGGTGGAAGTGACTTAATTTTGAGTGTCCCGTCCGGATTCTTATGACTACTAAATAACAGTTTATTTAACTGCAAATGGCAAAATTTGACGCGAAGTCCGCTTCTCATATTTCATAACCATCCTCGAATCTTCAGCGCCTGTAAAGCAGGCAAGCTCAGGGTCGCACCTGACCGAAAAGGGTGAACGAGCTCTGCAGGCGATGGAAAACCTAGCAACTGCGAAGGGCTGAGGGCGACCTGATGCTCAACTTTCGCACTGTCGCCAGAAAGCCCTTCTTTCCTTCCAAAGCACTTTAGCTGCAGGTCGAGGGCTCCCCCCGGGCACATCCGTCAAGGTCACTGTCCAGCAAATCCATGGTTATAGTGAAGAATACAGCTGAAGGTTACGTTGGGAAGCGTGGAATAACCAGTACTGGAAAATGGACTGTAGAAGAAATAAGGCAGAAGCTTTTTCATTGCGGTAGCGCTTAAAATCAGTCGTTGGTGCCGTTCGGTTCTGACACAACGCAGGCATCTCGCCAAGAGACTCCAATGAAAAATGAGAATAAAAGCAACATAGTTGCAATGAATGGAATACTAATTTGAACTTGGAAGTTAAAAATATTGAAATGATTATAATTACATTGGATCTGCTTCAGATAAATCTGTATATAAATGAAAGGAAATGCGAGTAGGTGTGTCGCACATAAACGCAAAGAATTCTCGACAGGTTTTGCTGAAATGTTCACACTTTGTTTTATTTGTAATGGGAGTGTTTAATGAGTGATTTGAATCAAAGCGGAATTGTGGCGGCGTAGATTTATTCCCTTATGAGCACTCAAGCGCCCTTTAACTGTACACAACCCGCCGCACAGTTAAAGATTAAACGCGTCTTCAGTGCATGCAAGTAATCTTTCTTTGCGATTGTGAAATATCGGCGGGAAATATTACTTGAATCTCGGAGAGATTCTACATTAAATTTCTGCAAAAATATAATCATAGGGAGCGCATGTCCAAATTTAACGGAGAATGTTTTAACAATATGGTACTTGATAACTATGTCCAAACCCAGACGTAGAACAAATCCTTATTTGCAAGGAAGTCTTTCATCGATTGGAACACCGTTGTGTACAACGTGATTAGCAATCACATATCCAGTAGTGTGTGGTGTGTAAAACACTGCAATAGCGAAGCATTGCCGAGTGCACTTGTAAAGAATAAAAAAGTACTAATTAAAATTAAAATGAAATAATGAAAGTGAGTGAGATGTAAGAAAATAAAAAGGAATTGGTTTTTAGAAAATATTGCGATAATATAGATGAACTAGTCAATGCACGGACGCTGAAGTGTATAAACAGGTAATGGAGAAAAAACAAAATGACAGTATAAAAATGGCTAATGGTGTACATGCAAGATGCAGAAAACAAGTTACATGAAATAGGTTATGAAATAAAATACAATCATTATTCTAGTAAGTAACTCAATAGAACGTAACATTGTTGCCTAGAGACATAGAGGAGTTACTAGAAGAGTGATCTCATAGACAAGAGTAAATGCTAGGGGACCGAAAGGGAAACAGAAAGCACAATAAGAATCAATCAAGAAATGGAGCAAATTATTTCAAATGGGATGAATCATACCAAGTTATGTGCTAAAAGAACTATTGGAAAATATGAGAAAGTTGGACAACACAATAGGATTAACGTAGAAATGACTGTTTGTTAGTGATTACGGGCGCGTCAACTACTGAGATTAGTCTCGTAAATATAGTGCATGTTTTTTCATCGGGAGGTAGCGCTGATATTTCCCCGATGGATGGCGAGATCCGGCGCCGAACTACCGTCGGCTAGCGGGATTTCCCCCACCAGGTATCTCTCACCAACGGGGCACCGCCCCAACCGGGAGAAGCTCTAAGCCCCCGACCGGTCTCCCGGCATGTGTGGGAGTGTAATGCAGGTTAGTATAAGTGTGTGTGGGCAAGGGGAGAGGATAGGACAAGGGAGAGGAAGGAAAGATCGCGCGCGGTCCGTGGCCCGTTTGTTAGGTTTGGATGTCAGTGCCCCCTCTTTTTCCAGCTCGTGACCTTCAAGAGACACTACAGTTAAATCGGAGTATACAGAGAAAAGCCCCATCAATTCGTGAAAATGATTACTTCCGGCTTGTACAAATCAGAACGCAATATATTTGCGATAAAACAACATCATTAAGTTACATAGGTAGATGAACGACCGCAGAAGGAGATATCATATTTCTTGCGACATTGGAAGGAAATGAAATTCAATAGGAAACCTTCAAGCGAAATATTGACCAGTGTACCAACATTTCGAAAAACGACGTACGAGTTGAAGAAGGCGACGGAGGAAGCGTGCAGATCACCAGGTGCGCAAGGCCACGCACACAAAGCAGCAGCGCTGTGAGAAAAGGCTGGCCGCGTGGCGGGCGGGGAGCGAAGGGGTGGTCGGGTCGGGGCGGCGCATGCGGGGGCGACAGCAGCGGCGGCGGCGGCGGCGGGCGGGCCGGGCCGGGCCGGCGCGACGGCAGTCTCCGCGCAGACGCCGCGCCGAACGCACGCTGCCCTGCTGCTGCTGCTGCTCCGCTGCCGCCCTCGCCGCCCCGGCCAGTGCGCTCTCGCCGGCGCGCCGCCGCCGCCGTCGCGCCCGGTCGCCGCCAGGGTCGCTGCCGCTCCGCGGTGAGTACGCCGCCGGCCGCCGGCGTGCGAGGGCGAGCTAGGCGCCAACGGGCGCGCGCCGCCCCCCGCCTGGCGGGACACCCCGCGAGAGCGCGCGCCCGCGCTTTTATTGCGCGCGCCGGAAACGAGCTGTATTTCCGGAACGGGAGCACTTGCAAAGAAAGTTTTCTTGTTTTGTCTGGTTGTTACGGATTTTGTGGCGTGGATGGGAAGATCGGGTATGCATGCAGCGGCCATTCATACCTTAATTCAGTTTGTAATTCAAAGTGTGGATTTTTTTTTGTTTAACATGTCCTCGTTCGTCCGTTGGTGAAAATGAGATAGGGCTCATTTTGGCGGCGGAAATGAATACACGAGAACGTCCGAGAAAAGTGGATGGATTGAAATGAAAGACGATATAAATATAAAAGTACCTTCCAAAAACCCAAAACCAAAAACATAATTAATTTAAAATAACACGTTTTTCAAATAATTAATTTGTAAACGTTTTTGTAAATTGACGTAAAGGGAGCGCAAACTTTTGAGTTGGCATACAACGGATTTTGCATAAAATGATGGACTAATAGTAAAAAAGTTTTTCTAGTCCAGATGAATATATGTGAAAAATATGAATAGCACTAATTTAGATTTTTCTAAAGCATAAAAAAATTATTTAGCTAATAGAAACGTTTCTTCTCTCTTCTGAAAACATTCTTTGTATTATCTCTGGAAGTATAAAACATTCATTTGGAATAATTGAGATACAAATTGAAGTATTTAAATGTAAGACATACTGGAAACTTTGTATTAATAACTAATATCTGTTGAGTGCGACGGCGATAAATTCACGCAAAAGATACGTTTAACGACAAGCAAATTGGCATATTGTAAGAGTGCGAAAGTATTCATAAGAGTGCGGGAAGAGTTCATAAGTAGCGCAAGGTCGAACGAAATTGCCGGCAACTTTGTTGCCGAGAGGATGGACGGTTTTTGTAAGTAATTAAAAATTCCAAGCATAAAGCTCTGGACGCAGCATGAATATAAGATTAATTATTCCTATACAGAAACGACGATAACATCACGGTACATGATAAAACAGGCGACGAGGAAAAAGTGAAATTTCTCTCATGAGCGTCGGTATCGCGATGTTTATCAAGTAGTGAATCGTAACACTTCGTTTAGCTTGTGTTTATCTCGTAACAATTCGCAATGTTCGCATACACTCGGAGCGCTTTTATTTTATAAAACACTGTTATTTTAAAAGGGCGTTTTATGTTGAACTCCGTTCCGCTAGGGGCCTCACGTCTGCGTTCGCGTAACAGTTTTGCGTCTGGACTTTACGCCGCGGCAGCTTCGCTGTGCCCTTCAGCCCTAGTGTTCGTGCGCAAGGGAGGTACCGACGCGCAAAGCACTACCCGGCCGCCCGCCAAGTACATCGCGGTCGTAGCCACCCCTCCCTGCCGCCGCCTCGCCTCGCAGGCAGTGGCGGCAATTTGTCGAGAGCTCGTTCCTCCTTTAATGGACACTTCCGTATTTAAACGCGTGGCGAGCGTGTAATCGGCACTCGCAGACTCGAGAGAGCTACAGCCTCGCACTCGGCTCTGCCGTGTGTTTCCCTCTTAGCTCCGGTGCTACCAACTGCCTCCTACCTCGGCGCCCAGGGCAGCGAAACTATTTGACGGATCTTGGGCAAGGAGTCGGCCCCTTCTCTACGAACAGTTGCGGTGCTGTGTGACGCGATGCGGCGGGTTTTTATTGACTGATTGATTAGTGATTAAGGGCGCTTTAACGGCGTCATTAGTCCCGTGAGTGTAGTGAGTGTTTTTATCGCGAGAGATAGCGATGGTCTTTCCACGCTGTTTGGCAATATCGGGCGCCGATCTACATGTCGGTTCGCCAGGTTTTCCCCAACCAAACATCTCCCACCAACGGAGTACCGCCCCAGCCGCGACATGCTCAATGCTCCCGACTGGTCTTGACATATGTGGTAGTGTAATTCATGTGAGTGTAAGTGCGTGCATGTATGGGTGAGGATAGGTCAAGGGAGAGGAAGGAATGATCACTCGCGGTTTATGGCCCATTTGTTTGGGTACTTCTACGACATTCGCCTTGATTTGTCGAAGAAACCATGGAAAATTACAGATCAGAGCGGCCGGCCTCAAGAATTGTCCTCCAGACAGCGGCTGAATTCGACCTCAGCTCTACCTAGCCGACGACCTAGTGCCAAAAATCCGCCACTGTTGGGGCTCCCGATCGGAGGCTTGCAGTGAATCAGTTGATGCCCTGAGTCATCTAAGCCAGGGGACGAGCGGGACGCGACGGACGCGACGCGACGGGACGCGACGGGACGCGACGGAGCGAACGCGACGGGATGTGACTCAACGGACGCGCCGGGACGGGACGGGTCGGGACGGGGCGAGATGGGACGCGACGAGTCGCTTCGGGACGCTACGGGACGCGGCGCGATGCCGCGCTGGACCCTGGGGGACACCCGGCGATAATCTCCTTTCTTCGCTCGTTTAGTCCTATCGCTGCAGTCCCTTCCGTCTGAAGCGTTGCGGGAGCCCGGAAGATGGGGGGCCTTCAAGGAAATGACGATCGTAAAAGTGCGGAGAACAATGTCATGCACCCGGGGGATGGGCGTCTTGACTCCCATTGTGCTTAGAGCGGACAACGATCACCGGCAGGGAGCGCGACGTGGACTCATTCGCTACCGCCATTTTCGTCTGCATGTTCTGGCCATATATCTTTTCGCTATCAGGTCCACGGTGAAAAGCGAAAGAAGTCTTGCTTCACTTCGTTCTTCGATTACAGTTTACATTACATTTTCTGTCACTGAAATTGTAATTACAAGTTTTACAATTTAAAACTGAAAGGTTGTTGTCAATTTGGATAGACTAGATTCTAAAAATTTCTGCAATAATGGTAATAATAATAATAATAATAATAATAATAATAATAATAATAATAATAATAATAATAATAATTAGTGTTCTACCGTAGTAAAAATGATGCAGAACAAAACTTCAAAAATGGTTTTCCTAAACGTTGCACGCAAACTGATCACCACAAATTAAGTACTTCGTATAACACTGCAATATATTAAATATTTTACATAACGTATCCATAAATACTACAATAACACAGTAAAACATGCCCTTACATACGAAGAATATCAAATTTTGCTTTTCCATACCGCGACACGTCAATAGCCAATTTTAATGGCGGGCGAGGGTGGCTCTTCCTTGGGGACTCTCGTATGACGTCAGATGTGACGTAAGCTGCGGCAAACTGAGTATGAGAATTCAGTCCGTAAACGCAGTACGTGAATGAGTGGAATAACACAATCAAATATTTGCATTTTTCAGTCAAAATCGAAAATATTTCGTTTTTTTTCTTCGGATTTTTGCCGAGTTTCTGTGTATCTAACGAAATACAACCCCTCTGACATGCCCGGAGGCTATATAGCTTTCTTTTATTTCTCCGCGCATATAATCAGTAGACATTTATATATATATATATATATATATATATATATATATATATATATATATAGCCTGAGATGGCTTATGGGCAGCGTACGTTGGATATGGATTGGATTCCCGGTCGAGGCAAAAATAGAGTTGTAGCTTTCCTTCTTTAGAATCGGCTGTAGCTGTGTGACGAAGAAAAGCTCAAGTAGGCGAATCTTTCCAGTTACGGAGAAGAGAATACGTCGTTTGCCTCGTGCAGCTCTTACCCCCAAGCACGGGAATTTAACTAGGCCCAGGCATGGAAACACCGATAGCTTGCCGGTGAAGTCGGACTACTGACCCAATAACGTCAAATACACACATATGAAATATCGACGTAGAAGTTTGATTATATGAGTGAAGACCAAGTGAAAGAAAGTCAAATTTTATGCCTGGTTAGAAATGAAACGATTTCATGTACATTGCATAACAGTCTTGTTTGTACAGTGTAAATGTTATAGAAAATTCATGGATTATTGCATAGAAAATACTCTTAATATTTTTATTGGACTATTTACCACGAATATATAATGAGAAGTTAGAAAAATAGTAAAAACTCTTTAATTTATGAAAAGGAGTAAGAGATTATGGCAAAAACACCTTATAATGTGAAGTTCACGGGAAACATTCTATTCACGTGAAACATACTTGTTTGTAAACTTGAATAAATTCCTTTATTCCCAGACTGTTAAATTCTTTTCGTCACGTTCAGACGTCCTTCATAGTGGCCGTTATCAGCGACATTTTATTTGCGAATTTGTGTGTTTCACGATGGAAAAGAGAAAATAACTTAGCAGTGACGAAAATGAAATCATCCTAACTCTTGGTTTACGAGGCTATTCTCTAAGATTATTGTTCGCAGAGTGACAAAACCCATTCTACAGTCAACTATGTGTTAAATAAGTTTAGATACAACGTTCAACAAAGAATCTACCAAGAAAAGCCCGAAAAAGAAGCTCAATGACAGGAACGAACGTTTCATAATTCAACAGGTGAGGAAAACCCCAACATTAAGTGCTCCCAACATCCGCAGAGTTATGGAACAAATTACACAATAAACTGCGAAACCAGACAATTCGCAGAGTACTGTGGATGTACGCTATCATGGCAGAAGAGCACGAAAGAGGTCATTCATAAGTAAAAAAATCGACTTGCCAGAATTAAATTCTGCAGAGAGCACGAAAATAAAGGTACAATGTTCAGGAATAATGTTATTTGGTCGGAAGAAACGAAAATAATTCTTTATGAATGCCGAACGGTATGGAGAAAGTAATATATGGCCAAACGAAACTTGAAACACTCTGCCTACTGTGAAACATGGAGAAGGTTCTGTGATGTTTTGGGGGCGCATGTCTTCTAATGGCGTTGGAACTGTGCAGATCATCGATGGCATTATGAAAACATGGAGATACTTGGAGGTCTTGCGAAAAATGTTAAGCAGAGTGCAGACAAAATGCCAAAGAGGCCTAGAGACATTTTTTAACAAGATAATGTCTCCAAGTACACTGCTGTTATCTGCAAACAGTTACTTATACTGAACCTGCCCAAGCAATTGGGAACTCCCCATCAATCTCCTGATCTGGACGCGATTGAATATGCGTGTGTTGATTTAAAGAAAAGTATGCATTCAGAAAAACCTGTCACTGGAACAATTAAACGTGTTGTAGCAGGAGAATGAGGAAAAACTGATGATATGAGGTGCATTCGATACAGAGACGATGCAAAGCAGTTCTCAAATATAAAGACTATGCGTCAGAGTATTAAATTTTTTTCTTCTGAATTTTCGAATATATTCTTTAATTTTTTTTCAGTAGTGTACATATAAGACTGTCAGACGGTAATAGCCAGATTTATGTTAAATCATTTATTTGTATTTGAAAACAAATTCAGTGTTTTTTGGTTGTTTTTCTTTCAGAGTTAAATAAAAAAGACAAAAAGTAAAGATATGACAAAAAATATAAAATAGTGTAAATATTTCATTTTCAGTTACAAACGGAAGTGTATAAACAACATTATTGCACATTGTTTAAATTTGTAGTTTTTCTCACTGAGTAAGTGAACGTGTATGTGTGTGTGTATTAAATGAGAGAGTGACACAGACGAACAGACACTCGGACAGAACAAAAAAAATCAAGACAAACTGAGTAATTTTGTATCATCATTGCAAATGGTATTACATTCTAGCATGTGTTTTCTGAGGTTTATAAATGTATGTTTTCTGGTTGTGTATTTGTTATAGCACGGATAGTAAAATAATAAAATGATCTCTATTAATTTCCACAAGTACGTAAGTAGTAGAAGGTGGTACCGTTAAAATTATTTAACACAAATAGACATATCCTCTGTATTTAATGTTCATCGAGAAGTCTGATATGGAAGAAGCATTAGAGAAATGTTCATCGTATAAGACAAACTGGGTTTTAAAAACTTTTCGGCAAAGTTATTTTTGTCTCACAGCATTCCAATTTCTAATTTGACACATTTTACAGACACTTAGATTATTGTTTTCCTCTTGCTTCTCTTAACGCTGTCCCGATTTTCTTGAATTCGAAGAATTGCACCGCTTGAAGCCCAGAACGGCATTGAGCGAACTGTTTTGCGTAGTGTAGCAGAAAATAAGATCGCCGTAATTAGTTTAAAAAGTTCCCAAATTACTTTTTCACCCGGTCGCACAATGTCAACCGACGCGGCGGCCGCGCGCATCTGCGTCTGTCGGAGCGCCTCCGTCCGTCCGTCCGTCCTTCGTTCGCTCGTTTATTCATTCATTCGTTCGTTAGTTACGTAAACGAAGGACGTGGGCTGGAGCGGAGGGAAGTTCTGCGGGGAAACTTCGCAGTTGACGGGCGGCGGGGGCGGTTTCCGCGTTCCGACCCCCCGCGGCGCCCAAGGCGTGCGTCGGCGGCGGGGCGGCGGCGGCGGCGGGCGGGCGGCGGCGGCGGGCGGCGGCGGCGCGCGCGCGGGGGCGCGGCGGGCTCGCGGCGGGCGGCGGGGCGGCGCGCGCGCCCGCGGCGCGGCCAGACGGCGCAGGCGTCGGCGGCGGGGCGGGGCGGGCGCGGCGGGCGGGCGGCGGGCGCGGGCGGCGGGCGGGCGGGGCGGGGCGGCGGGCGGCGGGCGGGGCGGGGCGGGCGGGGCGGGGCGGGCGGGCGGGGCGGCGGGCGGGCGGGGCGGGGCGGCGCGGGCGCGGGCGGCGGGCGGGCGCGGCGGGGCGGCGCGGCGGGCGGGGCGCGGCGGGGCGGGCGGGGCGGGCGCGGCGGGCGTGGCGGGCGCGGCGTGGCGCGGCGCGGCGGCGGCGGCGGGCGGGCGGAGGCGGGCAGGGCGGGGCGGGCGGGCGGGAGCTTCGCATTCCGGAAATGAGCGGAGCTCCTCGGAAGCTTCAGCTGATGGAGGAGGCCGCGGTGCGAATCCCTCGGCACCGCCCCGCGCCGCCACGCCCTCCCCCCCCGCTGCCGATGATTCTGCGTCCATGTTTATGCAAGTAGCGACCGCAAAACCACCCGAGAGTTGGAAGGGTGGATGCGTTTTGCAAGTTCGGAGTTCGCGCCTTGGCATTCGAGAAATTGTGGGTGGATGAGTTTATAAGCGGCTATCCGTTGCGATATTTAATAAGAGGGAGTAGTCTTTGCATTAAATATGGATTTACTATATCTTAATTGACTTTCTCTATTAGAAAAATTAGAATCTGACTTAATTACAGAAGTGAGTGATTTTTTAATTCGTTTCTTAAATTAATTGTCAAAAGGTGATTATAGAAAATATCTGTTCAACTGTCCAAAAATAGTAAACGAAACTTTGTATTCTTGAAAATAAAATTTGGTTAAAAGTCATTATTCTAAGTTCAATAATTTACTAATAAAATTCATTATACAGCATTTAACCATTTTGTTGATCGAGACGTCACTTACGATACTCCTATGATTTGGAAAATGTTTCATAGAAATATTTTTCAATTAAATATTAGTCAATTGATACCAGTTACGCTTTCAAAATAATTTTTCAACACAAACTCTACTTGTGGATATTAATGATGTTACTGTCAGTAAGAGTTTGTCCTCCAGTTTCGTGTGGTACACGAATAACAATGATAAAGAGTAAACAATTTTAATATAAAGTAGGATGGAAGGGGATGACAGACATCCATTTATATTTAATTCACCATCCATTTATCATTATTCAAAATTATAACTTCCATAAAATCTTAAAGATTGCATTCTAAAATGATGTAGTGCAATACTATTCACCTACGGTGTTTTATTCATCTCCATTGAACCCGACTACTCGTGGATGCAGACGTGATGGTTTGATTGCAAAAATATTTGTTTATTATAGTCGCGCTGCTCTTCGTAAAACTCGCCCACTTTGTATGAGTTAAAGATGTTCGATCTACATTTGTTCCTCAAATATTTTCATATTTTTGAGTCACCGTTCTATGCTTTAATGATTCTTCAGGATTTTGTTTGACTTCTGCTCTACTTCTTTTAAGCAACCTCGATTACTTTATCCTTGCAACTTTCCCGGAGCAGAAAAGTTTCTCAGTCCCTCTTCTTCGACAAAAGCGCCGTATAAATTTTTTGAACTCATCTATCATCAACAGTATATCATGTACACATCAGTTAATCATTGTCTCAAGTCCCAAAATAATTTTCGTACTATGCACTTAGCTGATCCATCCAATTATACGTTCTATCTTCTAACCATTCCTCTTCTCTATAAACCTCCAGAGGCGCCCAATTTTAATATAAAGAGGGGGGGTACACCCCACGGTGACCCACTCAAGGATGCATGCGATTGGTTGATCAGTGACTTTGGGCGCGTCAACGGCTAATCCCGTTAGTCATTAGCCCCGTAAGTGTAGTACAGTTCCCCCCTCTCTCGGAACGTTATCTTCCCCCGCTGGATGGTGAGATTCGGCGCCGGTTTGCCGTGGGCTAGCGGGGTTTGTCCTAACGAGATGTCTCCCACCAGTGGGGCACCGCCCTAGGCGGGAGAAGCTCTCAGCTCCCGAGTCTGCCGACGTGTGTGGTAGTGAAGTGCACGTTAGTGTAAGTTTGTATGTGAGAGATGAGGATAGGACAAAGAGGAAGGAAAAATCGCGCGCGGTCCGTGGCCCGTTTATTAGAGAAGTGCTCTGACATTCGCCTGGTTTAATAGGAGGAACCATGGAAAACTACCGATCAGAGCAGCCGGCCGCTAGAATTCCTAGCAGTCGGCCGCTAGTGTCGAAAATCCTGTAGCTGTCGAAACTCGAACCTAGGACCTCCCGGTCAGAGGCACTGCAGGGACGTCAGTTGATGCCCTCAGTCACTCTTCCGTTGGACGCATGCGTGATCAGGCTCCATGCATAACCACATTAAAACCCAGGTAAACGTTAACAATTTAAGTTTAATTGCCTGTTAAGCCAAAGAAAGGAAGTTTCTGAGGCGAAACCTGAATTAATTCCCATTTAAATCTTATTGTAACTTGATCTACACTTCGCCTTAAAGCTCTCCCGTCGGTTCTCGTCATCGGCGGGCGACGCCCGATAGGCGCGCGGTGGTTGGGGGGGGGGAGCATCCGGCGCCCAGGGTGGCGCGGCGGCCGGGCGTTCAGGTGGCGGCGGTGGCAGCCAAGGCCCACTGCTCCTATGGTGGAGGCGAGCACTGGCGTAACGAATTGAACTCTCCGCCATTTTGTAGGCAAATGAGGGAGCGGTTACTTAAAACTGTGTCTTAACGCTCTTTTCACGGGGTATTACGGATTCAAAACTTCGAAAATCACATTGATATTGTTCCTATACACTATGATAAATGTGTATACACTATGATAAATAAATTACGAAAAATTTAAATGTGTTTTAAAAATAACGTAATTAGAAATAGCTCGGATGGTTTGACTTTCAATCCAGCGAAGATAATTTCATCATTCTTGCATCTTTTGTTGCCCTCCGTAGCTAATGCATAGTTTCTTTTTCTGAAGGAGATATTCAAATTATTCTTCTAAAGTGAAAATGATTTAAGTAAAGATTGGCATATACAAATTTTTGCATTTTGAAAAATTGCTATGAAATGACCAAAACTCCTGTAATCTGTCTTCCAATTTTTACTTTCTCGTATACGTACGTAGATAGAGAGTAATATACATAGTAAAGAGAGTTAGGTAATGCTGCGGCAAAAAACTGTGATTTTTGGACAGAAAAAGTCGTACTGTAGGTCCCGCACAAAAAGGTGGATAAATTCTGTTCTAAACGGTAGTAAATTGTTCCCTTTAATACGTTATGTAGTCAGATATTTAATAATACGACCGAGTTTTGAAATTAATAAAATAATTTGGGTATACATAACGAATATATTTTCTTATTCCGTGTGCAGGTATGCTAGGACCAAATTAAAGTATACGTTTCAATTAGATGAAAAATGCTCATGTTACTAAATTAAATATGGTTTGGTTGTATCATTTAGGTTATTGAAAGTTGCTTCTTGTGTCCCTAATGCTTCTTTGTATTGACTTTGAGGTCACAAAACCATGAAGCTCTCATTAAATATTTATATTGATGCGTAAATAATAACCTTTGTATAGTAAGATAAAAGTACTAATTTACATGGGAAATACCCACAACTCTCGTCGCGTACGGACACAACAAGCCTGTCAGCACCTGCAAGGGAACTAGTTGCCTACAATATGGCAGCCTTCAATATGTTACGCTACACTAGCGCTACATGTGCATCTAGGTAATGCTCACTATCCAATATCTTTGGTGGTAGAAACAGCTGCCCTTTGCAGCGGGGCGACCAGGGCGATGGCGTTTGTCTGCGTCATGGGCTCTCGCACGTCGTTCATCGCATCGCTCTGTCCAACACCACCTAGACACACAAGACCTGAGCAATCATTCAAGATGGCCGCTTAAGAAGGCCATACAAACTGAAATGCGAAGTAAAATTGTGGTTCCCAGACGAAGTGCTTTGGCGATTCAAGCAAACAGGACAATTAGGCAACAAAGAAAACATAGCTTCACGGGAATGTCGTGTATGTTTTAAAGGAAGACTCATTTTTAGTTCTTTATCACAATAGAACACTGAATTCTTCTCAATTTTCCTAATTCGCAAACGCAATTTGCAAAGCTGAAAGGAAACACTGAACTTAGCAACTAACACATTTCACTTTTTATCATAATTCCCTCATCTTGGGACCCAGTATTTGTCATTCCCCTTATTCACCATAATCCTGACTATTTAAACAACAGACTACATCTACATAACCACAACTTGAAAGCAACGTACACAACAGGATCGCTACAACCCGAACAAGTCGGCTTTCTTTAGCCGCCATATTGGCTTTGAAAACCTCCAGTGCACAGGCCTTGTGAGTGTAGGTGGTGTTGCTCTGTCCCACACTGTGCCCGAACTGTAGTTTGTTCATCTGGTAGTTTGTCCACGCCTGCTTCTCCAGAGCAAGTCGCTTACAGCTGGCGTGGCAACGATGTGACAAATCCGGCGCGAAAATCATCGCATCCGGGGCGGTGGGGCGATTTGCCCGAGGATTTGTCGCTATTTGCGGCAGCGGCGTGGCAGCACCGGCTGCCCGAACTATCTGTCGCTCCGAACAGAGCGTCTACTCGAGTCCCTCTCATAACCGAACGTCTGGTCGCATCTCGATCTTAGCAGAAAAACTCACGTAATCCCTGCTAACAGAATGTCTTCTTGCGCCTGTCGTTGCTAACAGAATGCCTTCTCGCGTCTGTCGCTGATAACAGAACGAAAACGCGAATCTCCTTAGACTTCTCGCAGCCCCAGGAGGTCACGCGGTGCGTGCTCTTCCGTGCGCCCTATAGTTGCGCGGGTAATTGCTGAATGAAACGGGATGACTCAGTGGAGGCCAGGCCTCCCTACAAAATTATCAACACTAAAATATACATAATTTTTGAACTTAAGAATTGTTAGAATTAACTTCGTCTAAAGTTGACATCAATGTTTACGGCTAGCGAGAAAGCATTTGAAAGAAATCATTTCTGTTGCAACATAACGTTACAATTCAAGATGGAGCCAAGCAGTTCTACGCTTTACACATAAGTAACATCAGCAAGTACTAGCACCATTGACTAAAGAGGGGTAATTCTTTACTCTATGCTACCACTGCTTGTGTCTGCAGGAAACCGGCGGCCCAAGCTAACGCGTACCTCCCCTGTTGCCATTAGAACGTCCCTCAACCAATAAGAAAAGAGTAGTTTCATTTTGTGCAGCTTTAGAGTTGGTTTGGCAGGGAGGCTCTCGCGTATTCGGCCTCCTCTTGTAAAGAAGGTGTGTTGCGGTCATAGACAGTGGGAGCTCTGTGGTTGCGATGGATCCATTATGTGACAGAGTCAGTATTTCAGTGGGTACAACAGCATCTTTATTGGAAGTGCCGTTTTCGCGCATAAGTGATCCTAAAAGAAGAGAAATATTCAATGTAATTCTTTTATTTGCAATGTCGCCAATACCAGTTTACCAGTGTATCATAAGTCATTTGACTTTCAATTTCATAATATGATTCCGTGCCTGAATGCGTGTGAGCCTCCCCAAGTTTTGAAGCCACCGTGCGCCACTGGGGTGAGCATGAGCAACGTGACGCTATTCGAAGCTGTTTGGAAAGAGGGGAGTCTCTCTGACAAGGGGGGCGGCTGCGAGCCCAGTGCCTGTGTGGCGTGGGTCACCGCGGTGACGCCGGGGCCCCGGACGGAGACATAGCCTCCGCTCGGGCCGGATTCCTCAACGACTTACCTTGCTGCTGCAAGTGCCTCGGCGCGTTTTCGGCTCCCTCGATCATTTGTTTTGTATACCAGCATTATAATAGTACATTATGAAACAGTGATGTAATGATGGGTATTAATACACGAGTGTGATATTATGCACTTCACGTATACTTCACTCGAGTGTATTAATACCTATTATATCGAGTTTCATACTGTACTTTTTCAACGACTTTTATAAGTTAAACGTCTACATTGAATAGTTTCGTGGCAGTTGACGTGCAGGATTCAGCCAAGGCCACCTACCAGACAGTTACCCTACCTACCGCAGGTGGCTTTGGTTCACCATTCCCCCTGCGAGACTGCAAAAGTTGCGTCAATAATTTCGAGGTCATCATTCTCGCTTTTTCTCATTTCTAGAGGTGCCAAGTTATCCTCTGATCCACTAGACATTTCAAACTAAAGAATTGGCCAGTTTTAAGGATGCCGAAGCAATATATAACACAAAATAACTTGCAATTTGACGCTCTACCACTAACATTGGACTAGTCAAATAGGATAAAAGTGAAATTACGATCCAATTTATTTTAAATAATATTCCACGTAAAAATTACCGATAATAAAAGAAATTAAAACTGTCAATCATAATATAATAATAAAATCCGTTTTAAAGTACACAATCCAACAACGCATTTATTGTAAAGATTCTCAATGATTAATGAAGTGTCAAAACTTGGTTTGTAAATTTCTCTGTGATTGGTCAAGAACCTGTATCATAATGAAATCTGTATCGTAATGAGTATCATTATGCAAGGGGTTGCAGCCTTCAAATGACAAAATTATAAAATGAGAGTAGGAAAACGATTTTTTCTGTTTCAAGAAATCGTTCATGAAACTCCATTTTTCGGCACAAATGATGTGTTAATTTTACGGCACGCATGATTGCGTCATCACACATTCAGCCAACAGGAACGAGAGAATCTTGGGGTGGTAGCGGTTAATGGAACAGCCGACCACCGTTTTCTGGTACAGATGTCAAATACCCGAGACGTCACGAGGTAGTTGTTTCGCAATATTAAGTTTGATTCTCTTATAAACTTACAATGCTGTTATACAAAAAATAATATATGCAACTCGTTTATAATGCATGCTTTATTGCATTCGTACAAATTTGAAAACTCGCTCCTAACGTCGCTAGTACTCATGTAATAAAGCTTAACATTTTGAACTAATTGGATTACTATTACAATTCGTGGCGAATACCGATGTAGGCACCCGTCCCATTACAATATTAAACAACAAATTGGGCAATTCTGGTGTACTACGAATCTCATCATATTGTAGTTTGATGAACTCCCGCGTTTGATTCCACAATCTCTTCGTGAAATGTGGCACTCGACATAATAAAGACCGAACAACTTCTAGATATTCATTCTCAGAATGTGTGCCATCGAACATTGTAGAGCATTGCACAGTGCTGTTTCGCGAAAATCCAGTTCAATCTCATTGAATATTGTTGAAATTCTTTGCATTTTGAGACTGTAAGCGGGGTAGAAATTAGGTTCTGAAAACTTTCCTTCACCTGAATCAGAAAATTGTTTGAATTCCAATTAAGTGAACGAATTGTTTTCCTGAAACGTTCTCAAAAGCTATAGAGATCATATTGTTCGAATAGTTTTGTTAATTGGCATCCCTTCATTTCAACAAGTTCCTTAACCATAAACCACGCGAATACCTCTATGGATCTTTTTTTCACATCCTCCTCATTGTATGAAACGCTGACCTGCAGAATAACAACACAAGGAAGGGGAACATCAACTTTTGCCAGCTTGTAGTAACATCTTGAATGCTTCCAGTTCTGCGTACCTTTATTTCCGCGAAAATTCTTATTTCTGTTTCTCTCGACCGCCTGCATTCCTTACTTTCCTTCATCCCAACGCGCTGCGGCATTTCTTTGAACGTCTGCCTTTGGAAGCGGCCACCGCGGCGCCTGCCGTGAGGGTCGCCGTGGCTCGCGCATTCCCCTGCAGGGCGCCCCACGTAAAGGGCCGCGCCCCCTCCCCTCTTCGTCGAGCTAATGCCATTAATCCCATCGCATTAATGACGCTAATCGCATTAATTTGCAAGCGTATTAACGCCGTTAATCTTATTAGCGATATGAATATCGCTCTCGGAGAGGCCTGACCGAGCGGCGCAGATACGGCAAAATGCGCGGCCCCGCGGACGCACGCGCTGTATCGAATGCTGCAGCTGCGCGGGGCGGGGACGGGGGGAGGGCGCAGGGGTGGGATCGTGAGTTTGGAGCGCGGGGGCGAGGTTTGGAGGAGTGAGGTGGGAGGAGGTGGCGGAGAGTAGGGGAGGAGGTGGGAGTGAGTGAGTGAGGGCGGAGTGGCGGGGAGAGGGTGGGGAGTGCGGTGGCGGGAGTGCGGTGGCGGGAGTGCGGTGGCGGGAGTGCGGTGGCGGGAGTGCGTGGCGGGAGTGGGGCGGGAGTGCGGTGGCGGGGAGTGCGGTGGCGGGGAGTGCGGTGGCGGGGAGTGCGGTGGCGGGGAGTGCGGTGGCGGGGAGTGCGGTGGCGGGGAGTGCGGGGGGGGAGGCGTGGCGAGGGGGCGGCAGACACGACGGCGACGGGGTGGGTGCAGGAGACACTTTGAGGCGCGGCGGGCGTGGCAGGGATGGCGGTGATTGGGGGAGAGAGAGGGCAGTTCATTAGGGACACATTAACACGTCTGGAAGTATCGGATTCGCGTTTGTTAGCAGTGGACTGTTCTCCGGGCGGGCGTTGCGGCGCGGGGGCGGGAGCGTGCCGGTGGGCGACGCGCCCGGGGGAGGAGGGGGAAAAGGTCGGACGAGGGCGAAAAATCGGCGATCGGGTTCCAGTTGGTGCTTTGCGGCGCAGTTGGGTGACTGATGTTTTATGGGGGCGATATCTGAGTAAATGCGATTGTCAGTGAATTATCGTACATAGTTTTGTGGATATTAATTCCCCTTAAATTTTTAGGTCAGTGTTAATTTTAGCCCTGAGAATTTACGTTTGAAATTATTATTCATGTTTTTAAAGTGTGATTTTATTGTAATTTATATATTTTTGCCAAATGCTATTTATTAATTTAATTTTTCTTTTTACTATTCGTAAATGAAAGTATTCCATTTTATTACTAAACTGGCGAAGCGGCAGGTCATTCCAGGCATCATTCAGAATGTCGATGATGACATTCGTGGTGACCGCTGGGAGACTGCAGCTGAATTGAGGGAGATAATAGATCATTCATCTGCAGTCACCGACCTACCTCAAGGTTTTCGTCAGTCAATGATCTTTACCTTCAGCGTCGTTACAGCAACGAACCCATCGGCTAGTAGTGCTGACTTCCACTGTTGCATCAACGTTCACATTTTTCAGTCTTTCAAGATTACTAATGGGCATTTCACCTTCTGCATTGTAGGATTCAATCATACAACGCTGTTTCAAACGAACATCTACGTCGTCCTTCGAGTAAGCGACTGCTGTGCTGTCACATGTTGACGCGGAAACTTGCGACTGCAGTGGATTGTCGAAGATGAAGAATGCCAACTTCAAATTTTTCACTTAACTAATTTTACAAGTACAAAGAATAGAACGCATTACTTTCTGAGTGACCGACGTATAACCATTTATATTTAAACTACGCTGTCCACATCTTTTATATTTTTAAAGTGCTATCGTCAAGTCTCCCTGAAATTTACTTTTTTTAGACCCATAATTTATTAGTTGCATGTGAGAGCCGCAAAACGCATCTACTATAGTATTGACATAATAGAGAGGATGTGGAAGCAAATCATTCTTAATTATCCAAAGAAGAGTACAGACATGGAATTGATATATAAATAATATAGATAGCTATAAAAACGTAGCTATTTTTAAATTAATGTTAATATAATAAGCCATTCACCTTTAAGTGAGCAGCCCAAATTGGTTTGCTGTCAAACATTTCCATACCAGGCTTTGGAATTATCTGACATTTTGATTAACGCAAGTGTTGAAAGGTCGTTGGCTGGTTTTATAGGGATTTGCTCTCATATTGATCGCTCTCGTATAGTAAGCTAGAATGTAATTTTGGAAAGTGCGAACTATGTCAGGGTATTTATAATGATATGATTAAGTACATTTCTATTGATTTATTAACGCAGTTTTTATTGCAAACAATCTAAATACAGAAGATATACTCTTCCTAGGAATTCTCGCTAAAATCTAATGGATACACGTAGTGCTTTTTACACTTAGAATTAAAAGTTGTTTTATCAATGAATTACTAAAGTGATTATTTCTGAAAATGCAATTCATTTTAGTTTAGCGGTGTTCATGTAATGGCGGCTTAATAAAAGAGCCTTTTATTTTCCAATAATCATCTCAGATTTAAATTGCCCAGACCATCTTTTCACTTTTTCATCTTTGCAATATAAAGAAGGATTTATAATCTTAAGTCGTACACTGGATTTTGATATTAATCACCTCTTGAGGTGACGTGTGAATTAGTCTGTGCACATGCGTGAATTTTTCCTTTGTGCTCGTGTGTGTATCTGCACTTCAAGAATCAATAAGAGTATTTCCTCTTTCTTTGAATTTTCAGCTACGTACTTATCAGTAGAGACTTATTTCGTGTTATTAATTGTCATTTAATGTCGTTAAACACCTCAATAATTACATATGGGATCCTTCAGACCCCTTGAGAGAAGCAAAACTCCCTAGTTATGATTATAGATTTGTTTCTGTTTTCTTCCACTTGGGGGTTGCAGGTGGCCATAGCAATTTTGTCTAAACACTTCCTTCACCAGCACACATTCGAATACCCTACCTGTGAAGTGGTGAATGTAAGACGTAACGCACGTGTACACGAAAATAGCGTGACGTGCGTGTCTGCTAATCGAAACATGTCTTCTAAAATAGCCGACATGTCGAATCACGTTTACTGCGCCTCCCGAAGACACGGATGTTAAGCGAATTCGAGACTCGCGGGTTCCTGGTTGGGTGACCGGCCTGAAACGCCGGGATCTAACGGCGTCGAGCCCCTGGCCGAAGGGATAAAAGGCACCGACTGACTGCCACGTGACGACACTTGACGAAGAAAGTAAACGAGGATTACTCCACGCAAGTGCTCAACACCCAACAAGGGTTTACGAGACGCGTTGCGTCAATGACGCAAGGAAACAATAGGGAGTTTTAGCACAACGCGTAAGGTAGCGACGTTATGCACTAACAGTCACGTGACGGACCTTGAAAGCATAACGTCTTACCTTAGGCCTAAAGTACGACCTTATACCTTCATAAATAGTGCACGCCTGTAGAAGTCTTTACGGTCACCTTACAAATGGCAAAATGGCAGCCAAAAAAGAGGAAAGGTATTTTTACCAACTCTAATAAACCGATTCCCGTATGTAATGCAGTTCCAGTTACTCCTTACCAACTCCACAACGCTGGTAAGAATTAACGGAAAATGTTGAAGAGGTGACGGGTAAGAAGTCTGCGAAAAGGAAGTTGAAATCATACCTTTAGGTTAGGCTATGTCTTATACTCATAAACGAACGCTGTTTAGTATAATGTTTACATTCTCAAGAAAAGCCGATTCAAAATTCCAGATTGCGTGCTCATGGCGGTGGGCCATAAAATTTACTTACAACTCTGTGCACAATGTAGATTTGTTATACTCTTGTATAGTACCATGGTTTAAATGTCTCACCACTTTGTCCACACTCTTTGATATATTATGCAACTTCTTTGTCCAACGCTTGAAATGCTTCTTTTGTTATAATGCATAACGCAATGTCGCAACTGCTAAAACTCTTCTGAACGTTGTTCATGACCTTATAAACTCGATAGCCACGTGATCAATAGAGTTTGAGGCTGTCTCCTTACGCCTGGTACTAAAACTCCCTAGTCGCAGCCTCCAGTTGCGAGCTGGAGCCCGCGCCTAGGAAGAACGCGACGAATCTTGGGTGCGGCGACGCGCTGGGCGCTGGGGATCTTTTCATCTGAAAGGGCGCCCGGCGGGGCGGGGCAGGGCGTGGCGGGGCAGGGCGGGGCAGGGCGGGCAGGGCGTGGCAGGGCGTGGCAGGGCGTGGCAGGGCGTGGCAGGGCGTGGCAGGGCGTGGCAGGGCGTGGCAGGGCGTGGCAGGGCGTGGCGTGGCGTGGCGTGACAGGGTCGTGGCGGGCGTGACGGGTCAGTGGCGGGTGGGGCAGGGCGGGCGGAGTCGGGCAGAGCGGAGGAGCGGAGGGAGCGGAGGAGCGGGGCGGAGCGGGCGGAGCGGGCGGAGGCGGAGCGGGCGGAGCGGGGCGGGGCGGGGCGGAGCGGAGCGGGGCGGGCGGGCGGGGCGGAGCGGGGCGGGGCAAGGCGGAGTGGAGCGGGCGGGGCGGGGCGGGCGGAGCGGGGCGGAACGGGGCGGAGCGGAGCGGGGCGGAGCGGGGCGGGGCGGGGCGGGGCGAGGATTGGCGGGGCGGATGCGGGCGGGGGCTCCGTGCTCAGCGCCGAGGGCGGGGCGCCCGCAGGCGGCGGCCGAGACGAGAGATGTGGCAGGCCCGCGCGTCCGTGATGAGGCTGGGTGTTGGGCTGGAGAGATATCAAACGAATGGCTGTGGTGAAAGCTCTTCTAGCCTTAGACGTAGAAATCAGATGGAGGGAAATAGAGCACGAAATAGGAATGCAGGAAATAGACGCAGACCCATGTACGATGGTGCAAGGGCAAATTACAGCCATTAAGTAGCGAATTCATTCACAATTAACCACAAATCAATCTGTATACTTTACCAATTCGCTCTTTAACGCCTCTTAACAAGGTACTTTTACCTAGATAATCAAATAGCAAGATATGCACTATTTAACTTCCATTCTTCCTCTAAACTAAACATTTCTGACTCTTTTGTTCCTCTTGTAAACGGAGATAGCATCCCCTTGACTGTCATTTTCAACAAGAGCTTCAAGACAAGACCCCTTCTTATCACGACCAGATGAAACTAAAAAGCACGATTTTTAAACCTGGTGAGGCGCCACGTATCGGATGTCGGGGAGAGTTCTCTCAGAGATTTTCGCTCCTGGAGGGGGGGGAGGGGGGGAGGGAGGGGGGAGGCGCCCCCCTCCGAGAAGCGCTGGGGCACTTGGGGCCCATTGTGCCGCCAGCGGAGAGGCCTCGCTTATTTGGGGAGAGCCTTCTGTCAGCGGACAATGGACCGGCCCAAGCCTTCGATATCGGCTCTGCTGCAGCGGAGAACTCCAGGTGAATAATTGGAAGTCCTGTTCGCTTGCATTTGCATTCTTCTAATGTCAAATACAAGTAGCCGCAGAATCCGTAGATCATAAGAAGCGAATATCTGCATTCCGCAGATAAGTATTGAAGGAAGGTTTGTTACCCAGAATAATTTTGATTGACAGTATTATTAAGTTTATAAGTTTATACTAAATGTGTATATTAATAAGTTAATATAACAAGTGCAGGACAGAAAAATCATTGGTATAAAAAATAGTTACAACTGAATGTTAGTAGAAAAAATTGATCATAGATTGAAATTACCAAGCAAAAAAGACTAATATATAGAATGTAAATTCGTTAATCCTTATTTATTATAATTGTTACAGCCAGAAATTCTTTACTGCGATTATAACTTTATGGTAGCATATTTCATGAAAGCAGAGTATATAAAGAGAGATAGGGGTAATGTTTTTCGATCCGAACTCGGTGATCCTTTTGTCATTGTGTAAAATGTAATTCAGACCATTGATGAATTAGCTTGTTGAGTAGAAATATTACTAATCCGCCGAATTAGCAATTTCCCATTAGTTCACTTTCTTGTACAAACCTACTGCTAAACTAGGAAGTCATAAACAGAAACTTGGCGAACTCTATCGAGATACGAGTTCCGGCGCGAGAGATATGAAGTTTGCGCGTCTGTTCGGTTCTGAATGTAGCTCAGGCCCAATGCATTGCTCGTGCGCGCGGTGTACGCGCGACGCGGTATGTGTGTGTGTGTGTGTGTGTGTGTGTGTGAGCGGAGAAGGGAAGGTGTGTGGAGGCGCCCGCCAACTCGATCCGCATCTCGCAGGAAGTTCTCCGGAAAGCCAGCGCGCGAGTGCTCCGCACGAACATTCCGGAAGTTGGGGCGTCGCGTGGGTCGCGTGAGATAAACTCGGTACACCGACGGCGGCGGCGGCGGCGGCGGCGGCGGCGCCGTGGTCGGAGTCGCTGGCGTAGTGGCGCGGTTGGCGCGAAAGGGCCTGGTGGTGCGCTGGCGACCGTGTTTTCCTTGTCGCGGAAGGTGTTAAGTCTTCTTTTCGAATACATTTCGCGTGAGGTTGATTTTTTTTTAGTAAATTCGCTTATCATTCAATTAGCAGAAGCATCTAAATAAATGTTTAATAAGGTTGATTATGACATATAACATAAATGTTAAAGATGCCACAACCTTCTGATTTTTATTTGGACATTTTTTTAATTAACGGTAAAATTAGATGTGGCTTACTTTCTCTCCTGCCTCACTAACGGTTACGTCAAATTATAGCACCGTTGTTACGTATTACGTTAAATTATATTATAGTTTCTGTTCATATTAACACATTTCAGTAATTACTTGTAAACAAATCGTAGTAACAATCGTAGCGCACAAGGCGCGAAAACGCAGGCTAATACATCGACTCTCCCAGAAACACAGTCCAACTATCAGAAGTCATTCTGAGAATTTCAAACTGAAAACTGAAAACTCCTAAAAAATTATAGCATAAGAAGTGCGGATAATTCGAATCTGTAATTTTGAAAAGTTTCAAAATTACAGTAAACTACAAATAATTTTTAAAAATGTGCATGACCCTTTGTAACGAATGATTTTTTATAAAAGACTTCATCGAACAAAAGATCTCTAACATTAATATTTTACTTTTGCACTGCTAACTTTTTGTTGTTGTTTGCAATTTTCTAAAATACAGAGTTCCCTGAAAATGAATCCAGCAGCCCTGTCTTCGTCATTCTTTTTTATATACGAGGAAAAAGTTG
Source organism: Teleogryllus oceanicus (assembly GCA_964035755.1). Classification (NCBI taxonomy): domain Eukaryota; kingdom Metazoa; phylum Arthropoda; class Insecta; order Orthoptera; family Gryllidae; genus Teleogryllus; species Teleogryllus oceanicus. The sequence continues at coordinate 132,771,202 of CAXIVR010000004.1, forward strand.
AACAGTTTTGAGTTGGACACTTTAGGACATTACATTAGGAGAAGTGTTTGTGTCGTTTGCAACTCCATAGAAGCACGGCATCTCTGGTGATCGCTAGTTGTTGGGTCTCCACCCACTGTGATTGGGTGCTGCGCTGATGTTTCATCGGATGGTTTTTGGGTTGGCGCCGACAGGAGCGACCTGTCGCACGCTTGGTGTTCAATGTGGTTTTGAATCAACTAGGAAGCCCAGAGACGAGACGTCCATGGCCGGCTTCAATTGATGACCCTTCATCACTGAGTTGTCATTATTGAGAGCTTGTAGAGGGCTGTTAATTAGGTGCCTCGTTGATAGGTTAACGTGAAATAACTTAAACGTTTACACGCTATTTTGTAGGATAATTGAAACTAATTCAGAACTTGTTAGGCACTTATTAACGCATGAACATTTTTTTAAAGAATATTCACTTCACTTAACATAGAAGTCTGATCTGGGAATGTTTCGTCGCGGTGCCTTATCTGCTGATAACAGCGCGAACTGAACTCTACAGAGTTCGATGCGAGAATGACGAGAGATGTGGAGTTGTTCGCCCCCTCAGATGACTCTTCAACATCTCAATAATGTCTGGCAAAGATCCAAATAGAATTTAACCTCTTAGTTTCCGACAGTTTCATTAGCAACTTAGCATGATTTAGAACTTCTCTCCTCTCCGCCTCGCAACAAGAGCTCTCTGGTGCCGGGTAGAGAAGCAGCATTATGACGCCGTACTATCTGATAATACTCGTTGTAGATACTCTTGGCGGGTAGAGAACTCCGAATGGGCATCTCTGGTTTGGAAATTATCAAGAGCCGCGCGAAATGAAGTGGGCTTCAGTTGATACTACGTGGTTTTCATGATTTTCATGATGATCTTTTTCATATTCTCTTTGAAAACACATAATACATCTACTGGTAAATCTAGTGGTAAAAATTGGAAAGAATCGTAGGCGCCTTACAGCGTTTGCAGAATTTGCTTAAACGCGGAAGGCGCAAGACCACTTGTGTATAGTTCGCGCACGAAATATCTGCACTCAATGACGTTACAAAGAAGCGAGACGGTTACTCTGAATTAAAATTCCTTAAAAGTATGATTGATTGGTATTTTCGTGTTTCCGAGCGCGTCAACTGCTTTCATAATTATTCCCGTAAGTGTAGTGCATGTTTTCTTTCTCAAGAGATGGCGACATCCGGCGCCGACCTGCCGTCGGCTAGTGGGGTTTCCCCCTAACCAGGACTTTCCCACCAGCGGGGCACCGTCCCAACCGGGACAAGCTCTAAGCTCCCGGCCGGTCTCCCGGAATATGTGGTAGTGTAGAGCATGTTAGTGTAAGTGTGTGTGTCAGGTGAGAAGGTAGGACAAGAAAGAGGAAGGACAGATCGCGCGCGGGCCATGTCCCGTTTGGTAGGGTACTACTCCGGCATTCGCTTGGTGCTGATCGGAGAAACCACGTAAAACTATCGATCAGAGCAGCCGGCCTCTAGAATTCTCCTCCAGACAGCGACTGAATTGGACCTAGCTGAGAAGCTAGTCGCCATCAGGACTCGAACCAAGGACCTGCCGCCATCCTGGAAAATCCTGCCGCCATCAGGACTCGAACCAAGAACCTTCGAGTCAGAGGTGCTTTAAAAATATGGACTTTCTAGATCTTCGACAGACACAAATTACATTTAGGTTTCGTGTAAGAGAATGCACAAGAATTACAAACATGGGCGAAACACATCTCTGTGTGATTAAAATTCCTACCGCCCACTGAGCTTCCTGATGTTTCGTGAGCAGCGATTGCACGCACGGAAGGCTCCTGTCCGCGTGTCCCTTCGCGGGAATTTCGCTCGCGCAGTCGAGGGCACAGATATATCACGCGCACTCCAAGCCTGGGAAGAATCCTTATCACATAGGCCTCGGCGTTCGGTGAGCAGAAGGTGGGTCTTTGATGTGAACCTATCTCGAACGCGTGGGTCTCTAAGTCACGTTCACATTGGTGAGCAAGGCTGTCAGCAGAAGCGAGTCCAACGATCCGAACACGTGTCATTGCGTCAGGAGGCGAGTCGCGCCGCGCACGAACAGTAGGAGCTCAGGAAAAAATCTAATTTGCTGAGCACGATGATCGATTACGAAGGGAAAACAAGTTTGTTAAAAATGAATAACTAATACAAATTGATCCAAAAGTAGAAACGCATCTTTAAAATAATTTTGTGCTGGACATACACTTTTGGATGGAAACAACTGTATGGGAACACTAGGAGAGGCGAAACTGCCGAAGAACAGCGAATCGAAGTGAACCACATCCGACGGCGGATCGCATTTGCTCGCTCGCGCGCTGCTGGCCAAAGTGGGTAATCGTGAACCAGTGTGCCTGCGCGCTTAATGGCAGCGCCCCAAACGCATAAGACTCGGACAGAAACCTCTCGGTGTTGAGGGCCACTGTGAGGAGGATGCCATGAGCAGAGACGACTGAAATTGGGCAAGCGGACGGGCGGACGGGCGGACGGGCGGACGGGCGGACGGGCGGACGGGCGGACGGGCGGACGGGCGGACGGGCGGACGGGCGGACGGGCGGACGGGCGGACGGGCGGACGGGCGGACGGGCGGACGGCGGACGGCGGACGGGCGGACGGGCGGACGGGCGGACGGGCGGACGGGCGGACGGGCGGACGGGCGGACGGGCGTTGGGCGGGCGTTGGGCGGGCGGACGGGCGTTGGGCGGGCGTTCGGGCGTTGGGCGGGCGGGCGGGCATGCAGACGGGCGAGTGTGTGCAGGTGGGCGGGCGGGCGAACAGACGAGATGGCGGGCAGGAGAGCGGCAGCTTGATTTACACTGAGGCGCGCTAAGCCCATAGTCGATGGAGTTGCGATCCCTGCGATCGATAGCGCTGCCGGCGCCTCCGCGGCGACATTCGGAGCGCTCAGACGGGATGGCTGTGCACACAGGGGGAGGAATAGGTGCTATGGCGACGATGTAGTGTAGCTACGCGGATAATGATCAATTTCATTTATTGGAAGTTGTTCAAACGCACAGTCCGCGTTCGTATATGACATTTTCTGAGTAAAGACGTGTCAGGAAAGTACAGTGACAGAAAGATATGTAAATTATCCTTAGGGACCGTTGCCATCTTTCAGACGAAACGATGTATTTTTCTGTCATGTCAGTTATTTTCTCGGAAGGGTCAATTTTCTTTAATAGCTTTCTACTTCACCGCATAGTTAAACACACAAGTTATAATCAGTATACTTAGACATATCTTGACTCTTCATGTGAACAAATATCACTGATACCAATCAAAACAAATACTCCTACACATGTAACATTGACACCCTCGCGTCCGAATTTTTAGTTTTATGACATTTTACTAATTATTGGTGTTTTTGTTATGCTTATTTCAAATATAAAATCATATTTGTTCTCTACGCTTTCGTGTCCACGAATTTTAACTTTTGTATTTCATTGCTGTTAAATTAATTTGATATTCTAATCCCTCCAGCACTTCGATGCACCGTGCACACTTTTCGACTACCAATACCTGTGTTTGAAGTATTTACTTATTTTGAAGATGAGAACATCAATTAATAGCTGGAAACAAGTGATAAAACTGATGAAATATTCCATCTGAAGTTGTGATGAGCACAAAATAATGTTAATACTTAAATAGAATGTTAATACTGCTAAGACTCGATGTCTTGCAGAGAGAATCTCTGTCTATAATGCAGTCTTCATTCAGAGAGAATAAATAATTTCTTCAGAGAAGTTCAACGTATTATTGATGCGATGTACTATTTATGTTAAAATTAGACACGTCGTTAAATTAATTAGAATTTGTGTTATTTTTCTAGCCTATTCCATTGAGTGTTATTTAATTTATGACAATGTACAAAATTGTTATATATTGCCAATAATACAAGAGACTGTCAGAGTTAATGTGCCTAATCTGTTCTTATTCGCATTTCCCGTTTACCTCTCTGTAATTACAGTGAACGCTGCCCGCGGTCACCCTATTAAGCGATCGCCTCAATCGTCCGTGGGAGCGAGGAACCGATTGATTTTTCCATAAAGCACGTGTAAGAAACTCCCTCATTTGAGTGGCCACCTTGCCCCTTGGTCAGAGGCCAAGCACATTTCGTGAACTGACCTCATTAAGGGGCCACCTCCAGGGATTTTGAACTTGAGTAGGTAAGAAGCGGATTCGCGTCGTCGCTCATTCGCAGACTGTGTATTTCACGGGACAGCCACGGAAGGAGAATTGATCTTAAAGTCTAGTTTGTTTGAGAGTTTTGTTCGGTGTGCTCCAAATATGTTTCACGAGGTTTTGGATGTTTGACACAAGCTGAGAGAAGGTATGTTATTCTAGAAAAAGAGAATCCTTTCATCTAGAAATCGTACTGATATTTTTAGTGCGGTAGGACATACATTTAATAAAATCATAAAAAACAAAGATCACATTTTTGTGAACTTTTGAAACCCAATAAACCTTAATAAAAAACAAGGCATTTTTGTAAAAACTTCTTGTTTCAGTTGAAAACAAGCAATATAGAACGTCCGTTTTGAGTTTCTTCAGTATGAGCTGTAATTTACTATGTACAGAGTATAGGTTTCGAATCATTTGTCAAGTTCATTCAAAGTTTGTGCATCATGACTCACATGTTTCTTCCCAAGATTGTATCGAAAAGTTTGAGCAACTGGATCAAGGTACACCTTTTTGTATAATATTACGTAAGGTTTAAGGAAATGCTGTCAGAAATGTTTTTCTGATAGGATGTTGCCATAAGCAGTAAAGAATTAAAAATCGCGCTATTAAATGTGGTGCTAATGGAATGACATCTGATGGCACAATTCGCTAGTTTTCGCGGCGCGCAAAGCTGTTTTGCAGTTTGAATAGTTAGATTGCATTGCGATCCTTTTGAATAAACTGTAAGTTTTCTGATCTTGTAGGCTGTTACTTGTAAAACATTTTTGAAAAATAAATATTGAAGATCAGAAATGTAGATACAATAAAGATACCGATAACTAAAACGATAGATAAAAATAAAATAACAGATTGTTCATTCGTCGTATTCAAAAGACTACTCAGAACACAGTGGTCCTAATCTATGATACCCACGCTGTTGGATTTAGAGAACGCAATGCACTTTAGCGACTATAAGAAACTGTTGATATTTAATATCACAGGAATTAAATTGGATTCTTGCATGGAACGTGGCAACAATCGGAAAAAGCTTAAAATTTCACGTGGTGGCCCTTTCATTGTCTAACATAAATCGCTTCGAGATCTCCCAAAAGACCGCAGATCCCAGTACGAGGACGAATTACCGAAAATAAAGTGAGTCTTCAAATAAATATTCTAAATGTAGTGTTAAAGAAGTTAAATTACGTTCTAGTATTCATTATAATGAATTAAAAATACGGGATCTTGATTTTTCCACGCCATTTTTGTCAGATTATCCCACATTATTAACATTACAACAGTCTGTAAAGCTAACAGAACCACGTTTGTCATATGTTTGCATCTATTAATACTATCACTAATCTGCAAACGTAATCATAATAACTTTGGTAATAGCAAAACAAACGAAGTTTTTCTGTCTACTGATCCGTCGAATACTGTAAATAAGAATTAATTAGCAAACTGATTAATTAGGTACTCTTAAAATTACTAGTATAAAATAGTAATCTTCAATGTAATTATCTAATGGTATCAATAACATTACGCGAAATTCTAAATAAAAGATAGCCGTTAAGTTTGTTTTATATTACGATAAAAATGTATACAATTTCTTCTCCTTTGTTTTCTACGTAAATAATTGGAGCGTTACATGGGTATCTCTGAGGTAATCATTACAAAATTCAGTGAAATGCCTTTCAAACTAATTTATAGCACCTGCCATTTTCTCCGATTCTTCAACAACGTAGTATCGAAAATTGATTCTGCTACCGCAGGATAATAACGTTAAACACGCGATATTAAACGCGCGCCAATCCATGTAGACGGAGGAAATATAGTTACATTTTGCTCCGGGGAGCTGTACCCGTGATCAGTCGTGACTCGGCTACACAATGCAACGTATTCTATCACCCGCATCGACCGGGCTGCTCGTTGAAGCGCACTCTTCCATAATGAATAGAAGGCGCGAAAGGCGTAATTACTGGCTGTCAGGCAACACGAGCTTCATGTATCAATTTTGTCCTCGTTATTAGCAGCCGCAACTACAGGTTCATCAATATCGAACTCGCATGCGTCTTGATGAATGGAACGTTATCAGATTCCGAAAATCGAAAAAAAAAAGAAAGTTCGTTATCGAAAACCATTCTTTCCCGTACGCCGTATTTTTGTTTTCCTGCAGGCAAATATCTGGCTGCGTTTCGCGGTAAATGTGTCCTGCATCGCTGGCTACCTCTTTGATCTTCGGTGCCTACAGGCTCTGGGTACACGAGTTGTTGGAGCTACCCGCTAATTTGGAGAGCTGTATTGGAGTCCGAGGACGGAGCTGCTTTGGTCAGAGAACGCCGTGGGGGAGGGGGGCGAACCGTCCCGCCCGTTGTTATTGAGCTGGCGTAAAATTACCGGACTTTATGGCGAGGAAATGTTACAAATATATTACCTCGAAAGCGGGCTTCTAATTTTAGTATTTTTACGGCCGGGGCTCTCGCGCCGTTGATTGCGAGGGGCGGGCGCGGGGCGCGGGAGGAGTTCCTTTACGGGCGTTGGCGGCGTCCGCCCACGCCCCAACGAGGCAGCCCGGCCGTGCCTCCGCCCGGCGAGGTTTCGTGACGGTAATGGCTGCCGGACCTCACTTGTTACGTGCACGATCGGCGACGCGATGCCGAATCGAGAGGCTTCACGCCGAGCAGTCGACGTGGGGTTGTACCCTGACACTCCACAAAACATGATCATGAAGATGCTTCTGTACTGCCAGTGGCTGAAAGAAACGCTGTGAAAGAACTCAGGAGCTAAGCTTCCCAAGCTAGAAAAGGGGCACTTTAATATTAGTTTGAAGCACTGGTGCCTCTAAACATCCCAGGATCACACGCTCTTCATTTCCAGAAAATTACTCATAGCTCCTGACTTTTTCTTTTGCGGCCCATTTGAATAAGAGAAACGTAGCATACTAACCAACTGGCATTAAATGAATTTTTAATTTCAGATAATTTAGTTATAAGAAGTCTTTAAAAATTCTCATACCGATTTTATTGGTGCCACATTCCTAATATTAGTTTTTTCAAATAATAAAATTTTTTAAAAATTAAAAATCGTTCATGTCTTCTATTTGTTTTAAAAATACGTATTAAGTAGTAATTTTGATCTGAGATTCTTCCCTTGAAAAAAAGTAATTCTACATTTCTAGATTATATCCAAAATATAATTATCTTTATTATGTCGTCTTACCTAAAATGCACACTGTGTGAAAACAAGTGCACTTTTCACATACGATTCTCCTATATAATAATAAAATAATAATATTATTATTAATTATAGAATACAAAATCTTCCTTAAGTGAATTAATTTAATAGATTGAGAATTAATTAAGAAATTTCAATGTCAATATTGTTATAATTTTTAATTACACTTTTATTGGCTATTCCACTTTACATTCTTTGATTTAAGCACTAAAATACGTGGAACGGTCTTGCATTTATGCGAATTGGAGTTCAAAGTTAGTGATGTAACTAGTGGAATTGGCGGCATACTGGATCCTTTTTTCCTATTAATGTCACTAGTTATTTTCAATACTACTCACAATTTTTATGAAGAGATTTTACATGATTTGAAGATGCACAATTCTTTGAAGAATAAATTGCTTTAAGAAAGATATGTCTGGCTAGAATATTGAAGGTGTAGGTCGGGTTTCGAATATAAATGTTAACATGCACTTTCAAATGTCATGCTTTTAAGTGTATAATGAAAATCATAAAATTTATATGTTGATTCGAAAAATTAAAAATCAGTTTGAAAGTTTAAGTCATTGGGTCATCTCGTCTCAAATTGAATAACAATCTTGGACAAGTTCCTAATATTTTCCAAAGCTAATGGCTTTTCATACCAACATTATACAGCATACATTTATGTTAAACGGCACACATAACATCACTTTAAGTGCGTGATGTCGATAGATTATCATTGGAACATCATAATAACTTTATCTAACTCCATATATAAGATCAATACTACTACTACTATTACATAATAATAATATGAAAAATATAATAATTTAATAATATATTAATAAGCAATAATAAGCTTCTGAAATAGTATCACGTCCTCACTCTTACAGGTTTCCAAACAACTAAATCAACACTACTCACGAATCCCTCAACATATTGCGCAATTATATGGGTGAACCTATTATTCTGCAAGCAACCCGCGAAGGCGGGCCCCACATTTTGTTTTCGTGTGCTTGGCGTCTCATTTCTGGCGCCTCCCTTGATCTCGCCGCCCATCGGCCTAGCCCTGGCCGTCGCTGCGAAGGCGCGCGCGGGCCTTGTGCGTCTGTAGCCCTTCTCGCAGATCGGCGAGTGCTGTCAGCCCTCACCCCCCCTCCGCGGCCCTCCTCCTGCTGCACACCAAACACTAAAAGGGCAAAGGGTATTTTAAAATACAAATATTTGACGTACGTATGTATAGGCTGATGCATACCTAAGTATCCTATTGAATCTTAAAATTTCAAAAGTTTTGAAACAAATTAGTAATTTTTGTTGTGGTGATTTATAATTTTGAATTGAAATTTGGGAAAAATTTTAAATCAGGAAATTGTCTACAATTCTCTTATTTAATATTTTTGATCGTGTAGATTCAATATGAATTATGAATATGATGTAGTTGCAATTACCATTAAAGTTTATGAAATTTAAAAAATTGACAAAGTTCAAATTTATTTTCCAACCTGTCTTACTCCGCCAATAAAAGAACCAGACATTTCTTTCTCTATGCAATTCATCTCTCAATTTTATTCCTGCTCTACTTCAAATTATGTCACCACTTAAAACAGTATGAGCAACAGCTGCGAGATAACACTAGGGATGGAAAAAAGTGGTGTTATGCTGCACATTCCCAGTAGATTTATTTTTAATCAGTCTCAGTGTTTTCGTACACTCCAGAAATTTCTGCATTACTTTTAATGTAAAGTACAATAAAGTAATTGTTAATTAAGGTTTAATGTAAGCATTGAATTTAAAGTACATGTACATTAACCTGCCTGTAATGTAAAATCCATGTACAAACAAAAATCTACATTAAATTTAATGTAATTTCTGCAGTTTACAGATCATTGTTCGCCCAAAGGGCTGGTTTCGGCCCGTGCGCGGCACGGCGGCATAAAACACGTCGCGTCCGGGCGTGGGTGGGGAGGAGGGGATGGGAGGGCGCTCTCTGTGGCGGCAGTTCATTTATCGGGTCGCGGCCACTTCGCTTTCTTTGCTGCGCGGCGCCTCGCGCAGGGCACCGGGCGCGCCGCGGGGAAGCGACGCCGCGCGACGCGACGCGACGCGACGCGACGGGCTCTGCGCGGGTCGATCCTCCTCCCGGCGCCGGTCGGCGGCAGCCCTTCCCTCCGCTTCACAGCTGCGCGTCCTCAAGCTCTACATTCCGGTCGTACGGTACGTGCATACTGGACGCACAGAAAACATGCAGTCCACGCTGCACCTTTTGTATATGAACATGTTCATACTTTTTCATGCAGAAAGCCTACAGTTTGGCTCAAGCGCCTCTAGCGGCAAAATGATGCACTAACGGTGATCGGTCATTTCCATTTTGTGGTGAGGTGCGTCGAAGTGCGATTGTGTGAAGTGATATATAGTGATAAACTTCCTTCTTTCCAAGTTTTTATTTCCTATTTTTATTCTCTAAGCTCCTCATGGTTAATTAATACCAAATAAAGGTCATAACCAGAACGCACACACAGAAATACCACCACTGACGTTACTCAGACGGCGTGGTTCAGTTGTTTCTCTTTAGACCCCCTAGTGGCGGCCTGTGGCGATTCGTGCAGAAAACGTATAGACCGTGTATGCGCGACTTTTGGTTGTTTTTTTGGGTTAAGATTCTGTATAGAAACGTATGAGAATTCACGAAAACTTTACCGTGTATTCCGGCTTACCACCTCTTCTGATCCTCCCGCTTATTTCTATCAACTCGTACTTATATAGGCCGTTTCTATCCCTAATTCCACTTCTCCATTCTACTTTTACAATCTCACCCCCACCTCCACCATCCTCTACTACCGTACGTCCCTTATACCTTATTCGAGCCCTCCACCTTTCCCCCTCCACCCTCACGTCACCACCTCGACCTCACGTCAGTGACGTTCCTAAGACATGGCCATTTACGGATAGCCTCCACCCGTTCTTAACATACCACCTCTGCGCCTACTTGCGCCATCTGCGATTCTAATTCCACCCTCTCCTTCCTGTTTCCACCACCGTAACTACTTCCACTAGTTGACGCCTATTTTCACATTCCTCACCTCCACCTTTCTCCACCTCACGAAGATGACATGCCAATTCAGCGTTCTCATGATCCTCCAGCCTCTAAACACTTCTGCTATTTCCTCCTATCATTCTCATAAACTCATGTTAAACAACATTCCACCACAGCCACCCGCCAATATTGAAAGCAGTAACTCCCTTCTTTTCCTTCCGTCATTGGCAATGCTATTGGCAGCCCTCACCGACTCCACCTCTTCCGCGGTCTCCTGTCGCCATCTCTAGGCACATCGCCGCAGCTGCTTCCACCGCCGCCGCCATCGCCACCCTGCCACCGCCGACGGCCGGTGGAGTCTATTTACCGAGAACAATATTGGATGTAGCGCCCGTCTATGGCGGCAGGACGTGATATATCGGGCAACCCCTTTTGAACGCGTCCATGCGATTATTGTGCAGCTTCTGCCGGCGAATGAGCCAGCGGGGCTGACCGCCCCTCTTTCCCACACCGCCGCCACCCGCCTCACCTCCGCCCCGCCTCGCCCGCTTCGTCCCGCCCCGTCGCGCCTTTCCCCGCCTCTCCCCGTCCCGCCCCGCAACGCACCGTCTCGCCACGCCCCTCGCCATCTCGCCACGCCTCCTCCGCCTGGTCTCTCCCCGCCCCGCCTCACCTCCGCCCCGCCTCACCCGCTTCGTCCCGCCCCGTCTCGCTACGCTACGCCCCGTCTCGCCACGCCCCTCGCCATCTCGCCACGCCTCCTCCGCCTGGTCTCTCCCGCCCCGCCTCACCTCCGCCCCGCCTCCCCGCTTCGTCCCGCCCCGTCTCGCTACGCTACGCCCCGTCTCGCCACGCCCCTCGCCATCTCGCCACGCCTCCTCCGCCTGGTCTCTCCCCGCCCCGCCTCACCTCCGCCCCGCCTCACCCGCTTCGTCCCGCCCCTCTCGCTACGCTACGCCCCGTCTCGCCACGCCCTCGCCATCTCGCCACGCCTCCTCCGCCTGGTCTCTCCCGCCCGCCTCACCTCCGCCCCGCCTCACCGCTTCGTCCCGCCCGTCTCGCTCGCTACGCCCCGTCTCGCCACGCCCTCGCCATCTCGCCACGCCTCCTCCGCCTGGTCTCTCCCGCCCGCCTCACCTCCGCCCTGCCTCACCGCTTGTCCTGCCCTGTCTCACGCTCGCCCGTCTCGCCACGCCCTCGCCATCTCGCCACGCCTCCTCCGCCTGGTCTCTCCCCGCCCCGCCTCACCTCCGCCCGCCTCACCGCTTCGTCCCGCCCGTCTCGCTACGCTACGCCCGTCTCGCCACGCCCTCGCCATCTCGCCACGCCTCCTCCGCCTGGTCTCTCCCCGCCCTGCCTAGCCCGCCTCGTTACGCCCCGTCTCGCCCCGCCCCGCACGCCTCGCCCCCCCCCCGCCAACCCCGCCCCCGCGTCATCCCCTCCGTCTCGCCACATCTCCTCCCCGCCAGCTCGAACCCTCCCTGCCTCGCTCTGCCCCACTCGGCCTCTGCCCCACTCGGCCCATTCCACTCCATATGCATACGCGTTATCCGCTACCTACAGCTCGTTGCATTCGCTCTGCCGTGCAGCCCATTTCATACAACGCCTTTTCGATCCGTTCGAGCTTCTCCCGTCACTTCAGTATGACATGGTTTTTATTATGTTGAATCTTTTATCCTATCATTTCTTACTTGTCTCAGATTTCAATGAAAGGAGTAAAATTGAAAAAATCAATAGACTTCACAATTGATAATATTCATATTTTAACTCAAAATATTAAAATTCCACTCTCTACAACTTTATGTAACCTTTATTTATTCTCTTTTCTATCTACGTGTAAGCAATGTGCCGGACTTTTTATATATTTCCTTCGGTTTGTGTGCCTCTCTCCTCTTGCTTACATCGAGGTTTCATTGTCAAACGCATCTTCCTTGCCGCATATTTTCTTGGTTCACACTTCTAATAACTATGTGATCTCGGCCATGTGCTTTTCGTAATACCATATCGGTGAATTGACGTAACGCAATCAATCGGAGAAACTAAAAAAAGTTTTAACAGCCTGCGCCGTTAAGAAATTTAAAAGCCCATCATCAAGTAAGAATAATCAAAACATATAAGTTGTTTTATCTAAAGACGGAGTTTGAGTTCTTCGATTCAAATAAAATGGATTTTAAAAAATATTTTTTCGCATAATAATTGAGCATTATGAATATTATTGAATGAAACATGGTCGTTGTCATAAATAACGAACTTGGATGATAATTAACCTCAGGTGTCGCCTCGGTTCATTAACGTCAACCGCGTTCTTTTTCTAGCTCTGTATCGATCTAATAACTTTTGTAACTATGACCTAGTCCATGTCCTGTGAGTACGGAATGCTGGCTCTCTTTTTACCCATCTATCTGGCTTTCCCTCTACTTTGCCCCACGTTTAATGTGGATTCTCTGTGTGCAGCGCTCCGTTGCCACTTGCTGTCGCGTCGCGCAACGTGTCGCAGCGGACCGCCCCAGCGCGGCGCGAGGCCATTCAAGGAATTATTTGCTCGCTCCGCCCCTTTGTGCCCACCCGATCCACTTCATTAGCGCGCTGCGGAGGACCCCGTTCGAGTCCCGACACTCTCCTCCCGCCACGCGGTTGCGTTCTGTTCGTCGGTTCTTGCCAAGTCTCTCCGCTCCAGCTCGCGCATCATTTCACCCATTCTCAATCGCCGTCCCGCAATCTCCTGCTCGGGACCACAAAACTCGCCGTTTGTCCTTGATAAATTCGGTTAATGCCCTTGTCGTATTATTCTCTTGTTCCGGATTATATGTGATGGTCGCGTATATTTGTGGACATTACACGGGCGCTCCACCGCCATTCTGTATTTGCCCGTCTACATTCTTACAGCGTTAATTCTTTCTCATCTTTATCCTGCTTCCAACCTCCATCGACTCTGCTTCGTGACGCTTCCTCTCGATTCCGATCCCGCCTACATGCTTCACTCCTGCCCCCTCCACGGTCTCCTTGTCTCCACCGCCGTGCTTCATTAACCTACACTAAAGGCTTCTGTTCGAAACTAGGGTCCACAGCCACCCGTCACTTTGCGCGTCCCCGCCCCACCCCGCGCTCCCCTCCCCCTGCCCTCCCTCCGTTCCCTCCCCGCCACGCCCCACCCCTCACTCCCCATTCCATTGGATGCCCCGTCCCCGAGTTCTCGCTCTCCAGACCCCGCCCTCTGGACCCCTCCGCAGACCTCCCTCAGACCATGACCCTTCCGCGAAACCCATCCCCTGGCCCACGCACTGCTCTCAACATCTCTCCCTTCACCTGCTCCCGCCCCAACACCTCCCCATTTCATTGGTGCCCGCCCCCGCGGCGCAGCGCCGTGTAATTGATCGCCCGAGCGGAGGGCGGCATTGACGCCCCGCCCCGCCCCGCGCCGCCCCGCCCGCGCCCCCCGCCGCCCGCGCCGCCGCGCCGCCCGCGCCGCCCGCGCCGCCCGCGCCGCCCCGCGCCGCCCGCGCCGCCCCGCGCCGCCCGCGCCGCCCCGCGCCGCCCCGCGCCGCCCGCGCGCCCGCGCCGCCCCGCGCCGCCCGCGCCGCCCGCGCCGCCCGCGCCGCGCCGCGCCGCCCGCGCCGCCCCGCGCCGCCCGCGCCGCCCGCGCCGCCCGCGCCGCCCGCGCCGCCCCGCGCCGCCCCGCGCCGCCCGCGCCGCCCGCGCCGCCCCGCGCCGCCCGCGCCGCCCCGCGCCGCCCGCGCCGCGCCGCCCGCGCCGCCCGCGCCGCCCTGCGCCGCCCCGCGCCGCCCGCGCCGCCCGCGCCGCCCGCGCCGCCCGCGCCGCCCGCGCCGCCCTGCGCCGCCCGCGCCGCCCTGCGCCGCCCCGCGCCGCCCGCGCCGCCCGCGCCGCCCTGCGCCGCCCCGCGCCGCCCGCGCCGCCCCGCGCCGCCCGCGCCGCCCGCGCCGCCCCGCGCCGCCCGCGCCGCCCCGCGCCGCCCGCGCCGCCCCGCGCCGCCCGCGCCGCCCGCGCCGCCCGCGCCGCCCGCGCCGCCCTGCGCCGCCCGCGCCGCCCGCGCCGCCCCGCGCCGCCCGCGCCGCCCGCGCCGCCCCGCGCCGCCCGCGCCGCCCGCGCCGCCCGCGCCGCCCCGCGCCGCCCCCAGTCGATAAGTCACCGCAGCCGGAGGAACTTGATTGCCCCGGCGCTGTTCGTTGGCGGCTTTCAAGCGCGCTCCTTGCGGCCAGTGGGCACCGAGGGAGCCTGCGTGCACGCGCCGCGAGTCGATAAGTCACCGCAGCCGGAGGAACTTGATTGGCTTTTGCACGCGCTCTCGTCATTGCGAGAAGGTAGAAGGGTTTGTGCTTATTTGTGTAGTCCTTGCTCAGCGTACGAGTGCAGAGAGCGCTGTGGGTTGGTAAATAGTAATGATACTCTGTTCTGGGAATTTTTGTATTCCTTTGGGCGTTAAACTTGATGAAGTACTGGCGTAAGGGCTATGCTTACGTTTACACATATTACTGCATTTCTAGGTAGGATTTTCAAAAACACTTGATATATTTTCTGTAATATTGTTTTAAGTATCAATTGTAACCATTTTTTAGAAAATATCCTGGGCGTAAAATCATTTGAGAATAATCAAGAGACTTGTTGCTTATGCAATAAATAGATACGTTTCATGAAGATGTGTGAATAAGCTTTGAATGCTTAACATATGCTCTTATAAGAGCCTACTCGAAATATCTAAGAATTAATTAATGCATGTTATGCATTTAAATAATAGACGTTTTGATAAGTCGTAGATACACTTTAGGGAACAACAGTGAAATTTTTTACCATATAATTCCATTAATGCACAGATGTTGCAATTCTTGATACAGGGTTCTTGATTTGGCTTCTTTTTGCGGTAAAGATTATAGTTCAGCTCAGCACCTGAATAGTGTCATAACATGAAACAACAGAAAATTTTGTTCTAAAACGTAGATTATTTACTTTCATTTTTCCTTTCAAGGGCAAAATCGATCATATTGTAAACCATATTTATTGTATTTCTTACACAATTGGTCAGAAAGCAATGCAGTTCGAATCTGGCCGTTCTGTAGAGGACCACGGCATTTATTTCTTTCGCCCATTCCTTGTAATGCATTAGCCAATTTCCTCTGAGAGCACCTCCGAGTCGAGTTACTCATGAATTAAAAGTCATAATCGTAATTAATAAAATACTCGTACATCCATTACTTCGGTCGTGAACGAGGCCATATTTCATTGGATAATTTATAACGTGGCCCATAAAATGCTTTTATGGGAGGTCTAGTTGAGTTAGAATATTGATTGAGCGCCAACGAGCTTCCCTGCCCCGGAGCGTCGTTGTCTGGGAGATAGATGCGTTTTCCACTTTTTCCCCCCTTGCTCGTGTCGACGCCATTATACCCTATATTCTCGTGACACATAAACCAAAAACCACAGGACCCCCAACGTGTCCTAACGACATGTTGTATATTATTTATTACAGCGGAATTTTTTTGCGTCAGCGCTGAGCTAACTTTTACGAACTTTCAACCTTTCTGACCGTTGCGAGATCAATCTTGCTTTGCAGCTCGTAATTTTGCACTCAATTAGACACAAGTACATAATTCTGATGGTGGAAGAAATTGCGTTAACTTGTGTGGTCATGCATGGCTGCTGAAATTCTTCCACCTTTGTAATATGTCGTTCGTCACAGAAATCATAGTACTCACGAGAAAAGAAATGTCGTAAGCTAGTGTGAAAATCAAACACTTCATTCGATTTTATTTTCGGCTTCGGTAGAGTGAATGAATGAGGTTGGTAAATTCAAATTTTGGGAATAGCATTAAGATATAGTCCATGAAGTGAGGTTTCTGGTCTTGACGTTAAGTAATCAAAATATTTACTTCTGGTGTTGCATTCTCATTCTTCTTCCTCTCTTTCTTCCAACATATTTTTGTATAACACATCCATTGACTTGTGCATACATAAACTCATTCACACAAATACACAAATCACGGTTACTTTCACTAATTGCATCATCCGACGAGAAGTATTTCCTAGGGACAGTCTGATCTAGATTTTCAACAGGTGTTATACCTGCCGCACTGATAAATATTCTGAGACCAATAGGGTTTAGACTGCACGCCTTCCGTGTCATGGATGAACTTCCTTAATGGCAAAACGGAACTGGCAGCGGTGGTATTAAAGGCAGAGCGTCTGCCGGGCATTGTGATGCCGTGGAGTGGAACCCGGCGCCTCCAGTGGCTGGATCCGCGCGGAAGCTGCCCGGGAAAATCGAAGGACTTTGCATAGCATACGGAACGAGGGGACGCGACTCAGAGATACGGTGGACGAGCCGGGGAAGGGGGCGTGTTTGTAGAACATCCAGAAGTCGGCAAGTCTCACGTTGCCTCGGCTCCTTGCAGAGGATCCATCTTTTCCGCCTCCATTCTCTCCCAGCCTTCTTTGTTGTTTGTCGCTTCCTTTGTGTACTCTCCAGCCAACGACGCTCAGTATCCCAGTCATCTCAAGCGCGTTGGCAGGTCATCCAGACATTCCGTGCACTTCGGCCCCAACGTATTTTCATATTTAGTTTCCTGTTCTTTGAACCTTACGTACCTTCGAAAATGTACCGAAGTTGCTTGCTTCATCTGCTACTGATTCTGTTTGTTACTCAGTCCCTTCTAGCGTTAGGTTTTCCAGAACTTTCAGAATTTGCAATATATGTGTGGTTATTGGTATCAAATGTTTGTTTTCTAGAATATTTCAGAGGAAATTGATTGTCTAGTACACGTGTGCTCGCTCTTGCTTTTTCGCGTAGTTTTGTTCAATACTTTTTACATGTGTTTATACGATAAAAGTGGTATTAGCCTCTAAAATTGCTATTATACTTTAAATGACTTTTTTCCAATTTTTCATTCTGCTTACACTTTATTGATTCCATTTTCCCATTACGTGCAATTTGTCTTTCGGTGTATTTGCTCTCGGCAAAAAAAAAAACTGCCATTACAAACGCGAGACACTTCTATCAGAGACTCTAACGAGTTGGTCTAAAACCTATCATTGCTAGTTCAATTTTTCTATTTCTCGTGGCTATTTGCTATGTTTCTGCTACGCTATACTTTTTAACATTATTATTATGCTTGGTAAATTACTGTTCTAAATCTTATGTTTTATACTCCGAATTTCTATTGATCCTTTGCCTACCTTATTTTCCATCCCGTTTCCTATTTTAATTCACCGTATTTTCCTTCCGCCCTTGCAAGTGGGCTGCCAGCGAGACGCACCCGACGTCGAGGCAGAAGGCCGCCCGAGGCAACTTGGAACGCGCCGGGGACGGACGAATCGATGGAAGGACTCTTAAATAATAAACCGAGTCCCGAGCAAATATTTGAAAAGTTATACACACCTCTTCCCACCCGCGCAGCTTTTCTCTCTTCTGCCTTCCGAGACTTCAAAGCGCGCGGAGTTTGCAAACACACGCAGGTGCAGAAGAATCTGCAATTAAGATGCGACTTCAATTTTAATTTCGGAAATGAAAACAGATTGGAGTTGGCATCGTCTCCCCTCGCGAGGCGAGGCAGCTCCGGAGCGACTGCAGCGCTCCACGCGATTCCCTGCGGATTTAATTGTGGGTTAAAATATTAATCCGACCGCATTGGGATTCACGCGCGCTGGGCTGCCGTGTGTAATCTGCGCCAGCCAGAGGATTATTGAGTGTTCCGTATTTGCGCGGTCCAAATCCGTAATTTATCCCTCCGAAAAAAATGTATAATATATGTACGGTCCTTTATATCAAATATTTTGAATTACGAGTAATAATCATAGCGCAACTGAGCCTGGAGCGCATGCGCGTTTGCTCACACGTTTTATCGCGCAGTTGAGCTCGATCGATTCGCCAGCTTAACGCACGAGGCCCGCGGAAAAGGTTAAAAATCTCAGATAATTGCTGGCTATCGCAATTTGTCTGATGACGAAGACTTTTCTCCTCGGCCTGGCGTCCGCCGCTCATTAGGGGGGGCGTCTGGTCCGTAATGAGCTCTCGCGCCGCTGGCCCTCGCCTCGCGGGCGCGCGTTCGCGCTGGGCGTCCGCCAGACCGCGCGCGCGGCGCCTCCCCCCTCCTCCTGCCCCAGCGACGGTCCCACGCACTTGCGGGGTCCGCTACGCTCCCCCGCTCGCGTTCGCCAACTATGATGGGATGGCTTAAGAGGAGATGGAGTCAACGCCCATGTAGCGGTTAAAGTGTCGCTTCTCGTCAGATAACAGTTAAGCGCCGCCCGGCTCCGCCAATATCGGTTGGGGTGATCGCTCGGAATGCGCGGTGACGTTTGTCAGCATGTTTTACGGCTGAGGTAGCTCGGCATCAATGGATTGACCTGGAGCTCCTAAAGATTTTAGTCCGACGGTGGCAGAATTTTCAACATTGGCTACACAGCTAGATCGAATTCAGCCGCAATCTGGAGGAGAATTCTAGCGGCCGGATGCCGGAGCAGTACCATGACAAATCGATCACGGATCGCGTGCAATCTTTTCTTCGTCTTCCTTGTTCCCCTATTCCCACCCCTTCCTTATAAACACTTACACTTGATACACTACATTACCGCGCATGGCGGTAGACGAGCTTTTACGACCTAGGCCGGTGCTCCTCGGGTGGGAGATACCTGGATGAGGAAAAACTCGCAAGTCCACCTGTCTGATGTCCAGACGTCGGATATCACCATCTAGCGGACGAAAACAGCCAAAGCCCGTGATAGAACGTGCACTACACGAACCGGACTAATCTCCATAGCATTTGACTCGCTCGGAAACGCGAAATAATCAACCAAACGAGATGGATTCCAACATGGCGCGCCAGTCCTGAATAAGAATGATAATAATAATAGTAATAATAGTAATAATAATAATAATAATAATAATAATAATAATAAATAATAATAATAATCAGGATGAGAAGGAAAGGGTCACGCATTCCGTGGCCCTTTTCATAAGATGCTACTTCGACGTTCGCCTGGAAGCGATTAGGGAAATCACTTATCAAAGCATTCGGCCTACAAATTCAATTGCGACAGATGCCGCAATATCACCGACGTTTAAAGCAAGCATAAGCAGTTTGTCCAGATCAAATCTGCGACGTCCCAAACATTTGTACGCTCGAGGCCTAAGTCCTTTACACTCAATGCCACCGGTGTTGGTTTCATTACGGCTACCTCAGCGCAAAGAACTCGCAGAGGCCATGCCACTTCTTTTGTTCTTTGTTCTTTAAAAAAAGGTCTCTGTACGTTGAAGGATACATAGTACCTCATGTACAATTGTGTTGATCGGCTTGACAATTCGTTTGGTTCAAACTTTTCCCCTTTTCGTCCTTTTCTTTTCTTCCTTTCTTTCTTTTCCCTTCTTCGGCTTTGTCCTTTCCTCTGATTTTATTTCTGTTTTCCTTGTTATTCAATTTTTATTGAGGTCATTATTTTCCTCTAGGTTTTCCTTCATTCATTTCATATATTCTGATCAATTATATAAATAAGACGCCACATATTTTCGGTTCTATTTTTGTTATAAATCTAGCTCGTTAGAGTTCAAACTTTCTATGTAAGAATTTTTCTTTACAGGTGATTCTTGATTATCTTAAGACTTGCAAAATTGGTTTTGTTCTTGGCCATATGATTCAATATCATCTTTATTACTATAACGCGTTGTTCATTTACATAGGAAAGTAACGATCTCACCTTGTCTTCTCCCGGTGAATGAATTTATATAAAATAATACAGTAAGCATTATTTTCAATAAATAACTTGAACCCATGGTATAGATTTTAAAATCAGGAGATATTTTATATTTTAAAATTAGAATTATTATAGAAAAATTTATACATGTTTCAAAATGACAAGCATGTTGGTTTGAACGTTTTTGAACTAACGCCTATAATATTACGCATTTTATTTTTAGAAATCACTATTTGGACTGTATTTTGTATTTTCCCTTACCCTGTTGTGAGTGAGAAAAAAAACTCTTTAACCATGCAGGAAACAGAATAAACTTAATAAATAATCTAACAATAAAAACCACCAAACGACGCAACCAAAAATGAATGTTTATTGGCACCGCGGTCCACGGTAACTCTTGCATCTCCCTTCTAAAAGCCTCTCCCGTGCTAATACGATGAAGCAAGCGAAGGAAATAATCAGCAAACTCCGGTTTATGCTTTTTTGACGAATATCCCACTGACCTGGTCATAAACCGGCGCTCGCGCCCTCTCTCCCGCACCCGGTCCGCTAATGCCCGGGCGAGAATCGGCTCTGCAAAGTTTGACAGATTTATCCCGAAGGGATGATCCCCTGGAGCGGTGCCTCGGAATCCCTCGCAATATTTTATCGTCTCCGAAGTAATTACAGCACTTGTAGATGCGCTGTTGGAGCAGAGATGAATCGACCGACTTTTTTCTTTCTTTCACAACGCTATCCTTCTACTGTGATTTAATAAATCTCTGAAAGGTATTTTATTGTGTACAGACTGTTGCTATGCAGACGAATCATGACTCGTTGTTCAGCAGGTGTGGGAAAGCAGCTGCACCCTCGCTTAGTGAAACCAATCAGCAATTTCGGGAAGTGGAATTCATTTATGTCGTGAATGGGGGATTAGCAACGAGAAGCAATTGCAGAGTTATAATCCTCTGCAGAAATACTACGCAAAATCGAATTCCGGATAATGATTCAACAAATGGAATAATGTCAATTTAAACCTCGTATTTGTAGGTTTAATTCGGAATGAAAGTTGTTCTTCTGGAAAAACAGGTTGAATGCGAGGTAAACGCCTCATTCATGGGTACTCATGCCAAGCAACGAGGGATAATGCGAAATATTATCCATTATTTGAACAGTAATGCCGTCGCAAATGTAGGGTAATGCAAGTTTAAATGTATAAAAAGACTCGCGGGAATTTTTATGATATAACAGCAAAAACCCTAACATCTCGAAAAAATCAATGAAGAAATATTTTTTGAGAGCGTCGAAATACTATGTAATAAATTCACGTTACAATAATCAATTCATATGGAATTTTCTAGTTTGGATTTTTACTTTCTCTCTTATACGAAGTAACGATGTAAGGAGAGAAAGTTATGTAATCGTGCGTGGGAAAACTGTGAATTTTCCGCAGAAACATTCTTATTGCTGGACTCTGGAAAAGAAAAACTTGATACATCCAGTTGCTAAATTTACAAAAAATCCTCTAACACGTGGTGTATCCAGGTTTTGTGGGTCCTTGATGTCAAAAAATCGATTGACGGCCAAAAAACCGTCTGTCTGTCCGTCTGTGGTTAAGGCTTGCGACTAAACAGTTTGGCCGATTTTCTGCAAAATTGATATTGACCAATCGATCTGAATGAACTCGAGGCTTTGGGAGTGTCAAACGGATATTTTGATTTTTGAAAGATTTTTTTACATGTCGCGTGTGTTTACGCCTTTATGCGTGAATCAGAATGCGGCACTTCTGTAGCTTAGTAGTATGGGTAACGGCAAGTTAACTCTGAGGATCCGTATTCGGGTCACGGAGCGGAAAAAAGTTTTGCTGGTTGAAAACGTTTTGCAGGTTTATGCAGTAGTTTAATATAGCTGTGCAGCTAGAACTAATGCGAGATTGTATGTGCTTTTGTGGCGCCCCTAGTTTTATTTCGAATTCAGAAAATATTACCGATTCAATTGCATAGTTGTAACACTCATTCATTTAAATCTTTTACGTCGTATGCGGAACCCATCAACCCACCGTGAGCTTAGCCAATCGCGCACGTAGTGAATTTGCGGTTCTCGGCGACGAGAGAATGGGATCGTGTGCTCCGCGGTTCGTGTGCACAGGACATAGAACCACGTGATTGGACTCGATGCGGAGGGAAACCTTTGATGCACGCATCATCCAATCCTCTTGGCTCGGCGGCGAGAGCACCGACGCCAGGCTAACAGCATTCAGGCGGCGGTCCCGCTCTCGCCGCAACTCACCCGCCCAATGGGCGGGCGGGCGCACGCGAGGGGTTGGCGGGCGAGGGCGAGGGGGCGCGGGCGAGGGCGAGGGCGAGGGCGAGGGCGAGAAGGCGAGAGGGCGAGAGGGCGAGAGGGCGAGAGGGCGAGAGGGCGAGAGGGCGAGAGGGCGAGAGGGCGAGAGGGCGAGAAGGGCGAGAGGGCGAAGGGCGAGAGGCGCAGAGGGCGAGAGGGCAGAGGGCAGAGGGCAGAGGGCGAGAGGGCGAGAGGCGAGAGGCGAGAGGGCGAGAGGGCAGAGGGCGAGAGGGCGAGAGGGCAGAGGGCGAGAGGGCGAGGAGGGCGAGAGGGCGAGAGGGCGAGGAAGGGCGAGGGGCGAGAGGGCAGAGGGCGAGGCGAGAGGCGAGAGGGCGAGGAGGGCGAGAGGGCGAGAGGGCGAGGAGGGGGCGAGAGGGCGAAGGGCGAGAGGGCGAGGGCGAGAGGGCGAAGGGCGAGAGGGCGAGAGGGCGAGAGGCGAGAGGGCGAGAGGCGAGGGCGAAGCGAGAGGGCGAGAGGGCGAGAGGGCAGAGAGGGCGAGAGGGCGAGAGGGCGAGAGGCGAGAGGGCGAGAGGGCGAGAGGGGAGAGGGCGAGGAGGGGCGAGAGGGCGAGGAGGGCGAGAGGGCGAGAGGGCGAGAGGGGCGAGGGAGGGCGAGAGGGCGAGGGAGAGAGGCGAGGCGAGAGGGCGAAGGGCGAGAGGGCGAGGGGGAGCGAGGGCGAGGGGCGAGAGGAGAGGGCGAGAGGGCGGAGAGGGCGAGAGGGCGGGAGGGGCGAGAGGGCGAGAGGCGAGGGCGAGAGGGCAGAGGAGGGCGAGAGGGCGAGGGAGAGGGCGAGGGGGCGAGAGGCGAGAGGGCGAGAGGGCGAGAGGCGAGAGGGCGAGAGGGCGAGAGGGCAGGGCGAGAGGGCGAGAGGGCGAGAGGGCGAGAGGGCGAGAGGGCGAGGCGAGAGGGCAGAGGGCGAGGGGAGAGGCGAGAGGGCGAGGAGGGCGAGGAGGGCGAGAGGGCGAGAGGCGGAGGGAGGGCGAGGAAGGGCGAGAGGGGGGAGAGGGCGAGAGGGCAGAGGAGGGCGAGAGGGCGAGAGGGCAGAGGGGAGGGCGAGAGGGCGAGAGGCGAGAGGGCGAGAGGGCAAAGGGGAGAGGCGACGGCGACGGCGAGGGCGGCGGCGCTGATGGGAGTGGGCTTGTGAGCGCGGGCGGGCGGGCGGGCGAGCGCTCCGCGAAAGGGCGGCACTATCGATCATTCGGCGCTTTAGATCGCATCTGTGCGACCTCGATTCCGTTTGGAATCCGCCGACTGCAGGTTAATGCGGTCTCCAGCCTTGAGAAGAGCGGATTGAGGGTGGAGGCGGGGCTGGTGGCGCTCAGTACACGGTAACAAGAAAAGTTGCCGACTCCGCGCCAAGGTCAGCGGCGCTATGTCATATCGTTGGGCATTTTGCCGTAATGTAGGGCGGCCGAGGCTTGTGTTTGGTCGAACTTTGCAACATCTCTCGCTTTTGTAGGACCTCTTCAGTAACTCTGTACCACCTACCACCTCTCATTTTAATGAACTCAATTCTGTGAAGACTAGTCGATCTGTAAGAACATGATATCGCCCTTTTATTTTCCCTCACTGAGGTTTTTCTGCTCGCCCAAGAAAAGTAAAATTCTTCAGTTGATGATTGCCGTAATTTTCGTCTCCCTTTCCATAATTTTTCGAAGCCGCAATGAAACTTGGTTCATTTAATAGGGAAAACTTTAATAACAGAAAATATGATTCCGAGTGATCCAAATGAAAATTCTCAGTCTATGGAGGTTCAGTTGCAATATAGCTGTGTGGTTTTGTATACTTATTGGAAAAACTATTGTTGACAATGACAACACCTTGAATTATTTCAATTATTTAAATGCCAACGACAATTCACCTCTAAACCAATATTGTATAACGTCTCTTGTCTCGATCAGTGAAAAACTATAGGGACCCATGACAATCAAAATCAACATTTATGTTATTACGATGGTGTGTATTTTGACCTCTTGAAATTACAAACGGGATATGCTTCTTTAGCTGAGGTCATTCGTTAACGAGATCGTACACTGGCCAACGTTCAACCGGAATATTTCCGCCTTAGCGGCAACGAGAGACATTTTATCTTTATCTGAAACAATTCTAGTATAATGTTTTTTCTGAAATGTGTAAGGTACATTTGTATTAGTTGTACTGTTTCACGATCATCGAGGTTGGTGTAAATCAGTTTTCTTCCCAAATTAATCCTAATTTTATTCAGTCACTGCCACTTGCCCAGTAGTTCCCATCCACTTATTTTATTAATGAAATAATAGTTGAGAAAAATTTCCTTTTTTAATTTTCAATAAAATGTACTTCCGCTTTCAAAATTTATTTTAACTTTAAAGCAAATTTTTTATATATGGCAAGTTAATGATGAATTTGAATTTTTGCATTTCTGATAAAATATAAATAATCAGATTTGTTATTTGTAGTAATTTTAAGTTTCACGCTCTCAATGTTTAAAATGACACTTCTTTTCCGAACGTATTCATAAGTTCTTGACCGGAAGCTAACCAAAATAAATAGAAATTGAATGACTTCAAGTTGTGAGAACATTACGCTCTTTTTAATCATTGTTTTAAAAGTGAAAATAACTTCATACTGGAACCCAACCAACCGTTTGATGGTCCATTTTTTCTCTTTAGAAACACGAAAATACGATTTTTAGAGTCTATTTTGCATCGATTCAGAGACAGTCACGTTGGTTGTGTTGGAGCGTAGTGTATGCTCGGAGTTGCATGCACACCTGCACGTCTCTGTCTCTTTAAATAATTCTCAGAAAACTTCTATCCTTTCGTCTTAAATATATTTGACGCAGAAAGGGATTAATTCTCTAACTCGGTAGCAAACTTACAGAGATTCTTGATGATAGTTTAATATTAAGGAAAATTTATCTACATGTAGCATATTGTATACAGGGGTTATAGAATGATGTAACCTAACCTATTAAGCTTGTCTTGATGTCTTTCCTGGCCTTGTGTGTTCCGTTTTTTGAAAATAAGTTCTTCAAATGCGACGATGGAATATTATTTCGCTATGTTATTCCAAACCGCTGTATGTTTGGGAGAACTATTGGACTATAATGCAAACTACTGCTCAGGAAGAAAGCAATCGCTACTAGTCAATACTGAAACGTCAGCTGCAGCAGGAGGAGAGGAACGCCGCCCGTTACAGGATTACTGGCGATAAACCTCTAAACTCCCCGCCGCAGCGGAAGCTCTGAATTTATTTTCAATTTACGTCACTCCTAGAGAGTAGTCGGCGCGGGGCGGGGCTGGGGAGGCCGGAGAGAGCGGTCGAAGGTGGAGAGGAAGCCGGAATTGGTAGCGGTCGAGAGGAAAAGTTGGTGGAGAAGCGATTTGCAGCGATGGTAGACTTGGCACTGGAGGAGGAGGAGAAGAAGAAAAAGGGCCAGGAAAATATTAAAAATTTGGGAAAAAAATTAATATAAGCAAGAAGGAGAAGGGGAAAGTATTGTATAAAAAAGAAATAGGGTAAATAGAATATCCTAAAAGGTAAAGAAAAAGTCGCAGTGTTTTGGGAAATATTAACAAAAAAAAATTTGGGGGGTGATAAAAAGGATATGAGAAAGGTGAGAAGAAATAACGATAAGAGGAAGAAAGAGATTGAAACCGGTAGTATTGACACCTAAAAAAAGAGGGATGTATAAAATAAGAACGAAGGGGTGGAAATATCTGTGGATAAAAACAGGCAAAACTAAATATGCGACAGCAGAAACGAATGGTGGGGGGAAATATCTGGAGGAGAACGGCGAGTACGGGTAAATACAAAATCTAAGGAGGTAAAACAATAGTTACGAGACCTGGAAACCTATGGAGGACGGAATTCCGAGATAAAAAGAGTGCGAGATAAAAAGAGTGTGAGAAGGGTAAGAATAAATGAAACGGTAGGGAGAAAGGAGAATGAAACGATGGCATGAATGACATCTAGCAAGAGAACAAACACGACATAGATGCGGTCACGTGGAAGCGGCTGCGGAGCCAAACGCGCCGGTCTGAAGCTGGAGGTGGGGGGGGGGCAGCCGCAACGGGCTCTGACTGGGTCGGGAGTGCGGGCTTCGCGAGGCAGGAAAAGCAGCAGCGTCGGCGGCGGCGCTGTCACGGCTGCGGCGGTTAACATCGTTAGGAGGGGGCGTGTTCGGATCACGAGGCCTCGCCATGAATAATTGCCGGCCGCCGCAGTCGCGCGCGCGCACGCCGATAGGGGCGCTCCCTGCGCCGACGTAATTCCCTTAAATAGAGCGAAAATAACCCCCAGGCTCCGGGAGATGTATGTGACCTGCGCCTCTCTTAAGCGGTGCCACCCCCCCGCCTTTTCAGTCACCGCAAAACTCCCCCGTCCCCTTCGCCACCCCCCAAACCTGTCTTCCCTTCTTCTACATCTTAGCTACCGCATCCACTCCTCCTTGTTCTTCCTCAGCTTCACAACAGGACTCGCCTCGTGCTATAATCTCTCCTCCACTCGTGCCTAACTTTAACCTTTTGTTCCCCTGTCCCACTTTATGGCCTCCTCGCACCTCTCCCTTCCCCGATTCTTCGTCCTCCGCAAGTCTCCCGCGCAGAATCTCGCGTTGCCGTGGACTAGTCCACTCCGCTTCAGTAACCGACAAATGCGAGTTAGACAACTAAGGCACTTTGCTCGGAGGTGCTTTACGTGTGGCGCCGTCGTTGCCGGGCGAGGCTCGCTTAAACGTGTTTGTTCGGCAGCGCAATCGATTTCTCATGCAGGTCAATGTGTTTTCAGTTAATTAGTCGGATATCAGAAAGCGCTCCGCAAAACGACATTTGGTAGTGGTCTGAGAGGATGCAATACTTTTCAGAATAATGATGTAGATTCACTACATGACGACGACATATTTCAACAGAGTGACTATCATGAAATATCGTAGCAAGTCATACAAATGACAATTCCTCCTAATACTATTTGGCAAGAGTCAAATTAAGTTTGAAGATTATGTAACATAGGATAAGTCGTAAAGCTCTTTTTTAAAATAAACGATCATGCGTAAAACAACTTATTTCACGGCCCAATCTCCGTCGTGCCTCACTTACTTATTATTAACTTAAGTAACGATGTAACACTTTTTAGAAATCCTCATACAAATATGAAGCTGGTAGTCAAGCATCTCAGGTAAACAAACAAATCTACGGCATTTTTTGCCAATCGAAGTTTTTTCATAACCTACGCGATCTAAATATATACTTCGAGCGCTGTTCAAAAAATATGCGAACTGGCATCATAATACAAAATTTATTTTATTTATAAGTTAGATTTTTGGGTTTCCTTCAAAGTACTCTCCTCCACAACGCACACACTTATCGCAACAGTGTTTTTACTTGTTGAAACTGTCTTGGTTCTTCTGTGATGTCGTGCAGCTCTTTCGTCGCATTTTCCGTAATCTCGAGAATCGTCTCAAATCGTCCTCCTTTCAAGGATCTTTTAAGTTTGGGAAACAAGAAAATCACAGGGAACCAGGTCAGGTAAGTAGGGAGGGTGGGGAAGAACAGTGATTGAGTTTTTGGCCAAAACCTCATGAGTTCTGAGGGCTTAATGGACTGGAGCGTTGCCATGATGGACAAACCAGTCGCCACTCCTCCACAATTCTGGCTTTCTGCGACGTATGGAGTCCCTCAGACGTTTTAGAACTTCAATATAGTAATTTTGACTTACAATATAGTGATAGACATACTCGTAGTGAACAGCACCCTTAGCATAAAAAAATCTGTTTGCATCACTTTGACCTTGAACCTAACTTGGGAAGATTTTTCTTGGATCTGGGGAACGTTTCACCCATCCACAGAAACGATTAGACCTTTGTTTCAATGTCATCACCATAAATAAAGATTTCATTGCCGGTTATGACCCTTGACAAGAGTTTTCTATCTTCTACTGAACGATCAAGCAGCTCCTGATCAAGCTGGACACGATGGACTTTTTGTTCCTCCGTCATCAAGCGAGTCACAAATTTCATAGCGATGCAGTGTATCTTCAATTTTTAAGCCAAAATCTCATTACAAGACTCAACTGAAGTTCCACACTCTTCAGCAAGCTCCCGACAGTCAGACGTCAATTTGCTCGCACCAGGGTATTGGTTTTGTCAACGTGTGTGACGTCAGTTAACCACCAAGGACGTCCAGAACACTCATCATCTTCAATGGATTGTCGACCATATTTAAAAAGTTCATGCCTCTTGAAACATATCGTACACTTCACAGCAACATCATCGTAGGCCGTGTTAAGCACCGTACATATTTCTGTCGCAGATTTTACAAGTCTAACACAAAATTTCACATACGTCGTTGCTCTTTTAGGTCATTCCTTTTGAAATCCACCAAAAGAAAAATTTGCAATTCTCTAAAAGCCACGTAGCTAATAAGCAGATGAAGGTATAACAACCGGAAAATGGCGTCGTAATCAGCAAATATATGCACACCTAGTGACATCAAGCGCATTTCCCTGGAAGTAACTGGAGCCGCGCAATTCAGTCTCCGTATTTTTTTTACACACGGGCGTACTTGCGGAGCATACAATGGACAGGGAAAAGAGAATTATACATACCAACTCTAGATTCGAACATAATAATGAGCGTGATAACTAGTTAAATGGGTACCGCACGTCCAATAGCACGTCCTAATTGCACTACCAACGACAGACTGACAAGAAAACAACGAATATAGCCAAACGGATTTTTAAATTTCTCTACTCACATTTTACGTGAGTGTAAGTTTTTGATTCGAGATACGTCGTCCTACTCAGGCAATTCATCCCGAAAGTGTAGTACGTGTTATATCAATGTATATGGCGCTGTTCTTTCGTCGTCGGATCGTAACATCTGGCGCCGACCTACACATCGGCTTGTCCCTTTTCCTTTTCCACGCATCCCCCGTCCCCATAGGGGCAACGCCACACCCGAGGCAATACTATTTTATCGTGAATAACTCTCAGACTCAAATCTCAGACCTCCCGATCAACAAGACTTCAATTACGGGCGACGTAACCACGTACGCTGCAACACCAACCTCTGTCACGTAGCTCAGTGCATCAAGTGATATCATTGCAGCGCCTCTGACCAGGAGGTCCTAAGTTTGAGTCCGGACGGCGGCAGCATTTTCGACACTAGCTTTTCAGCTAGGTCGAATTCAGTCGCTGTCTGAGGGAGAATTCTAGCGGCCGGCTGCTCTGATCGGTAGTTTTCCGTGGTTTCTCCGATCAACACCAGGCGAATGCCGGAGCAGTACCCTACTAAACGGGCCAAGGACCGCGCGCGATCTGTCCTTCCTCTTCCTTGTCCTATCCTCTCTCCTTACACACACTTACACTAACATGTACTACACTGCCACATATTCCGGGAGACCGGTCAGGAGCTTAAAGCTTGTCCCGGCTGGGGCGGTGCCCCGCTGGTGGGAGAGTCCTGGTTAGGGGAAACCCCTAGCCGAGGTAGGTCGGTGCCACCCCATCCAGCGGGGGAAGATCACCGCCATCTCCCGCGAAAAGAAACATGCACTACACTAACGGGACTAATTACGAAAGCAGTTGACGCGCCCGGTAACACGAAAAAATGAAATCAAACCAACCTGTTTCGCAGCTCCCAAATCGTTCGTAAACGTCTGGAAGCGGTCGGGCCGCCTCGCCGGTGCGGTGCGGTGCCTCGAACAAGTCTTCGCGAGGGGAATATTTCGCATCGCTCTATTGTGCGCCGGAGATTAATGTCGGCGCCTCCTCATCGATATTCCGCGATGACGCCGTCGCGCCGCCAGCGCCCTCCGCCTCAGCCTTCCGCCGCAGGAGGCGCTCGCGTCGCCGGGCGGTGGGAGCTTCCCTGCAGTCGCGACGGCACAACCACTAAAAACGCGTATCCTGAGAATTAAAATATGTGGATAAATTGATTGATTGATTCTTTCGTGTTTCCGGGCACGTCAACTGCCCCGGTCATTTGTCCCGTTAGAGTAGTGCATTTTTTTTCTCGGGAGATGGCGGTGATCTACCCCCGCCGGATGGTGAGATCCGGCACCGACCTACCATCGGCTAGTGGGGTTTACCCCTAACCAGGACTCTCCCACCAGCGAGGCACCACCCCAGCCGGGAGAATTTTAATACGCGAACGAGATTTAAGAATAATTTTATCACTCATTTGTGAAAATGCCCTGATATAAAATTTTAGAATAATTTAGTCTGATCGTCCACTTTCATATCTTGTATATTAAGTTGCACAAAATGTTTACAAACAAATTTTAACAGAATCTTATCATCACTTTGTTTATTATTTTTTTCTCCCCATACATTATATCGAATGGTCTGTTACATACATATGTTTGTGTCTGCCAATGTCTATTCTCTGGGTACGTAGTAGACGAGATTTTTTGTAATTTGTTTACAATACATTCTCATTTCTTTCTTTCTACTTATTTCGACCTACTTCGATAGTTTCGTTTTGCTTGTGAATTCTTAGTTTCTCTCGGATAGTGTCGCTTTTTGTCTCTTTTTTCTACACATAGGATCTACTATGTTACACTTAAGAATGGTCTGAAGACCCGCATCGTTTTTCAAATTTAGAATTTCAGTTTCTCTTTCCTAAATGTAAAATGTGTCTGGTTTAACCTTGTAAAACCTTAACAATATTTTTTAGACAAAGAGCGTTCTTTTATTTGTCTTTCACATAAATATAAGTCTTTCAATCTCTTTTGAACATAAGCATTGCCGAGATATGATAGAGGATTACCAAAGAATCTGAAGGTTCTTACTTGTTTATATTATTTTTTATCGTTGTAGATTTTTATTTTGCATGTCTTACAGAATAAAAGCCTTAGAATGGCATTGTTATTTGAAAAACAAAACTTAAATGAGTAAAACATTCCAGGTTATCATTAATTTACTTTTTCTTTAATTTCGTTCTGATTTAAGTCAATCTTAGTGTTACTTCAGTAAAATGAGTTTCCCAGAGGCTAGTCATTTTTCCGGTATCTCTATTCTTTATCTCTCTGTCTCTGTCAGCTGTATTGATTTCTAGTAATTTCTTCGCTTTTCCTGGTACATTGGCAACAAAACACAGAGCATAATAAATGTTACAGTGGTGTTCAAAATTCCCTTCTTTCAAGAACAATCACGAAATAATGTACTTCTATTAAACAAACTCAAATGAAAACTCATTCCTTGAACGAACTAAGAATAGAGAAGTTTTCTCATAGACTTTACCGATAAATATTTGCTTTTGAACGAATATGTCTCTCTTTTGTGTTTAAGATCGCTGGTAATCGTTATGCCGCGGTATTTCCTAACTTCGACTTTATTTCCGCAGTCACCAGTTTAATTAAATATAATTTATTTACGACATTCCAAGGTAGAGATACTTATGAAACAAATTGTAATAAGATCTGAATTAGTAATTTCCGATTGTAATTATGGGTAAAATTACATTACGAACCACGTCACAAACGAAAATAACATTTTATTATAGCATCATACCTTACAGGAAAATGCATCCATTTGTTTCGTAAGTTTGAATTATGTAGTGATCTATAGAATTCAAATTCCATAAATTATATCTCTTCTAAAACTCGGACATTACATTCTAGAAAATCACGTTTTGGATAAAATATGAGAACGTTCTAAAGAATAATGTGTAATTCGCGTTGTGAGAAAAAATTTAAAGGACCTTTTTCCTGATGCTCCATTTCTATACTTTTGAATAATTAATTTGTAGTCTTTCAACAGATGCTTCTCACCTTGTGTGAATTATACATAATTTAGTCTGAGTTCACAGATAAGGTAATATAGTCATGCTTTTCCAAGAAATAAATTGTTTTCGCGTATTTTACAAGATGTCTGCAATAATAATAGGACTATTAATAAAAAATCATTATATTCTTGAACTATCAAAAATACATTTTTATTTCTTGGAATCTGACTGGCCACCAAAAACCAGTTGCGACGTTCAATAACACTTAATTTTTATTTTGCTATATGGTCTCTTTCTATGTATTTGTTTCTTATGCGATGAGATATTTAATTTATTAAACTATTTTGAATGCTTAGATTTTTACAATCAAGAAAAAATATGATTATAGTGCTTTGGAACTAAAATTAAAATATACGTAACGTTTCAAATCATGAGTACTTCCTTTAAAAATATAGGAGTGCTATAATGCATCGTCGAACTTTGATTTATAAGCCACCATTTACTAAAATAATGGACAGACTTGCTGCATAGTGCACATTCACATGTCTTGCGGCCGCGGTGGGCGGTGGGGAAGTCGTAGCCATCGAAGGGAAGGGCAGGCGAGAGAAATGGCGCAGCGATTGTGACAGTGACAGAGTGAGGGGTAGTCGCTCGCCGATGCGCGGGGGGGGGCCATCGGCTTCCGAAGGCACGCGATCCGCCTGCGGACGCACAGAGCGCCTGGGGGCAGGCCGCTGCTCACCCCCTGAGAAGGGAAGGGCCGGTTCGCTACTGCCGGGGGAACAGTACAAAACGCACCTCTGCTGTTCAAGGTGCTGACAGAAAAGTGAAAGTTTTGCAACTGCTTCTGGGACAGCTCCTTCGATTGCATTGCGGCGACACTCCATTCACCACCACCCCGTTCGTTTCACTCACCCCCTTCCCGCGGTGTGGCTCATACCTGCTCAAAACAAAACAGGCTGCGTGTTCATTCATACCGGGTGATCAGTATAAAACGCAACCCACAGCTGGCAGAGCGAAATGCACTGGCAACTATGTGCGGGTCGGATAGTAACCCCCTAAACTAGTGATATTCTCCCAGTAACGCCCTCACCCTCAGGAGGAGAGTAGGTGACGGCCGAGTTCAAAGATAAAGGCACGCGCCTGCTTCTTTTGGCGTCGAAAGAAAATTGAATTGTCAAGAACGACGATTCCTTCGTGTATTGTTTAAAAGTGGCTTCATCTGGAGGCTTGGCTTCATCTGGATGGATGTGTTAACCAGCAAAACAGTAGTCTCTGGAGTTACCGAGAGACCATAGGAAACAGTAGAGAGACCATTGAATTAAAAAAAGATTGGAGTACAGTGTGTCATGTTTTTTGAAGAAATGGTAACCGCAGATACTAATCAGAATAAATTGACAAATTAATTTTTATTATATTTTAATTAGTTATTTTTTTAAAGAACCTTAAAAAAAAAATTTTTTCTGCGAATCTGAATTTAAAATTTATTAATATTTATTTAAAATAGAAAAGTATAAAACATATATATTTCTGGAGCATATATTCTGGAGCGTATGTATCTTGTTATAAAACTAAAACAAGCAATATTTACTATTAAATTTACCTAAATGTGTATTTTACATGTCAAGTTTTATTTCACTTTTAAACTCTATACGAAGGAATCATCGTTCTTGACAATTCTGTTTTCTTTCGACGCCAAACAAGCAGGCGCGTACTTTTCTCTTTGAACTCGGCGGTCACCTGCTCTCCTCCTGAGGGTGGTGTTAGTGAGAGAGGGAATTAAGCGTACTTACCATCAGTTTACCTGCTTGAAACCACCAGCCGCTATCCGACCCGCTCAAACATGGTTGCCAGTGCATTCGTTCGGCGTATTGTGGGTTGCGTTTTATACTGATCACCCGGTAGTTTCCTGAGAACGCTACGGACCACGTTCTTTGTAGCCACTGTAGATTTTACTTAATGTTTTAGACTTTTAGAGTACGATCAATGAGAATCCCTGTGCTGCATAATTCACATTTGAGACAACAGGAAGACCAAACATTCCAAACGCTTAGCCTAGCGCAGACACGGCCACCATACGCCCGATGCTTTCTGTCGAACACGTGCGATCTTCCAGGATTGCGGCACTGTATCAGATGATCTTCAATTGTTCGGCCGTGCTCAGTTAATTGACACGAACGTAGGCAAAATTGTTTTCTTAGTATATGAAAAGAAGACCTTGTGGAATATCTCCAATTAAATTCACAGAAATTATGTTAGCAAGAAGAAATAGATGGAATGGGTTCTCAATAGTTGCTGAAAAAACTTGAAAAGCATCTCACACTTTCAATAGGAATGTGAAGTTCCTTTCACAAACATACCTCGTATCATGTCAATCGCCACTTATATCAGCTATATCTCTCAACAATGTGTTTTAATCTTTTCGACATGGTGCCTGTAAGTAATGATTTGAATATGGATGTCTGGTGCAGTAGAATGCATTGCGTCCACAACCGATCGGGAAAATCAGCCCTCCGTTCGCACCCAAACTTTCTTCGGCCAAACTTGAATCCATTGTGAACATACATTGAAGCATTAAACCATTAATCACGGCAAATAGAGATTACTTCTTCCTAACCTATATTGCAGTTTACATTGTTTATTAAAGTAATAATTATTATCAATTACAGACCCAGGTTCTTAAACACCGCTATCTTGCAAGTCGAATTAATCTGACCCCAAAATGCCCATACATATGTATTATATTGCTTTTTTTAATGTTTAAGAATTCATTCTTTATTAGATCTTCGAGAAAGACTTTAAGCCTATGAATATGCGTTATTTGTTATTAAATATTATAAATCATTTAACTTTTTGTCAGAATTATAAACTGTGATGTGGATTTGTTCGAGTAAATTGTATCGTTAAATATCAGGAAATATTTTGCTGTTTGTGTTAATCATGTATTTAAGGATACGTTTCAATAATACTGTCAATTATTCCGCACGAAACGTAAAATATATGGCTAATCGTAAGAAGAAATGTATATTTCACAGGGCAGACATAAATGTTGAGGCATAATAATTATTCTTCGAATTAAAATTAATTGAAAACGGAAATGATGGATTACATCAATTTTTACTATTGTGAAGCGATTATTTTGGCATCCAGTTTAGTAATAATCATAACGTTACCAAATAATCTGATTTTCTTGTGATCCAAAATCCTACAAAACAAAATATCAAATTAGATATGAACATACTCGTTAGTTTTTCGGATCTTCGTAAAAACACGATGATAGCCAAATCTTTCTTCATAAGATTTCAAATAGGATTAAAAGGCGTCAGAGCACGTTATTTAAAGTCAATAACAACACAATATTTTGGAAATTAATAATGTTCTTCCAAAGATGTCGAACTATGGAATCCCAGGATGCCTTTTATTTTCTGTTAAAAGGTGGTCATTCATCATAACTCCATAAGATCGTTTTGCCAAACAATTGTTATATCGACTAGTGCGATGAATATCTGGTGGCTGAAATTCCACCGGGGACATAAAGTAGTGAATGGTTTTCGAATTGTCGGACATCCGCGCCGAGAGTGGCGGAGAAATAATTTTGTCCGGGGGGATCCCGTAAATCGGCCACCTGGCTCGCCTCGCGGAGTCGGGGCTTCCTCCGAGAGAAATATGGCCGTCGCGATGCGCGTTTGTTATCTAATCGGCGGCGCTGCTCCCTGTGCGGGTCGTTGCCGCCTCCACCGCCTCGCCCCCCCCCAATTCAGCTAGCCGCCCATGCGTTTCTGAGTCGCCCGCTAACACGACTGGGATATACAACATCCCGTTTTTAGCGATTTTCTTCACTTATCCGCGGTAATATAAACAATTCCAGGATTTCCCAACTCTTAAATTCCATTGTTATTGTCTGACAAATTTATCCCTGTCTTCGAGTCTCGTGAGCAAATTTCAAGATCCTTCTACTGCTTGCATTACCGCCGTCTTTTAAATTACTTCATTACTTTCATTGTCATTATATCATTACCTACAAAATCACTTCAACTCTCATCTCGTTCCTGGAGGTTTTTATACTCGTTTTCTTGGTGATTATTTCCATCATCTTTCACCATCTATGACGCCTACAAAACTCTAGTAAAGAAAACTTCCCCAATTCTCACTTACTAGAGCTTTTCCTCCTCCAGCGCATTAACCATATAAGAGCTCCGTAGCACTTTGCTCAGGAATTCTCGTCTTCCCTGCGTTTCTACCCGTTTTTCTTCGCGTCTCCTCCTCCGCCTATCAGGCGTCGCAACACTCGCGCCATCCCGCGCGCCTCGGGATCGCAGCCCCCCCCCGCCTTGCCCCCCCCGGCGTGATTAATGACGTCGCGCGGCGCAATTATTCGTTCAACTGGCTGCCGGGCGGGCCCGGGAGGCGCCGGCGACGTCAGGCGAAAGATGACAGCGCCATCTGATGGCTTTTCTCTCCTTTTCTCTCTCTTTGTACAACACTTTTCAGTATCGGAGATGTACAGGCCACGCACGCGAATGAAACGAGAGTTAAGTTCTCGAGACTTCTCAAGTTGTAGGATCCTAATTTTTACGTATACTTCGTATGTACAAAAAACAATTTTTTTTATACGTTCGTATGAACATCTGAACTTCTAACTTCCTCGGACGTTTTTGCTTTCTAGTTGAAGGGAAGGCCGCCGTACATCTGCGTGTGGCGGGTAGTATCACGTGATATAGGCGTTTTCCGTAGACCTAGGAGAACCAATATTACGTAGGTATAAATGATATACGCCTCATAATACAGTCCGCATATTCCATTAAGATACATTAACATTCAGTTGCAATATTTTGAAAATAAAAAATGCGTGTGTTCAATGTATGGAGTACAGCTTGTTTTGAAGACATGGGTATACTGGAAAGGAAAGAACATATACGAGAAATATTAAAAATGAAGTTTTATAAAAATATGTGTATACAAACCGGTTTGATTAATAACAACAAGTATTTTTGAGAGAGTAACAAACAAATACAAAATACGAGTAAGATTTGCTACTACTTTTATGTGATATCATATTTTTATTGCATAATGAGTCATTGTCTTTATTACTTTGGTAAGTTAGGGGACAGATTCATTCGACTCCCTTTTATCAATCTTATCAATATTCTGCTGTCATTTAAAATATCTAATAGTAATTCTTACTTTTCTTGTTCATGGTACACTCTTTAAGATTGATCGTAACAATTTACTCTGGGATTATTATATGGGAAACATGGAGAAATCAGATTTCCTCGTTAGAATCAAGACCTTTTTATTTCCACGAATCACCAATAATGAGACAGCTATTTGCATTGTCAATTGACGGCTTATTAATGCTAAATACATCCGTATGTATCGTTTGTTTCGGGCAGTGAAAATGTATCTAGATTTTAATTCCTTCCAGTTTCGGGAGTCAAAGAAAAGAATATAGAGAGAAAATATTATGTACGAGAAATCTTCAGAATGGAGCTCAAGAGAGTTTGAACGAGGAAGAAAAGGAAAACATGGAGACGAACAACAAAAGAAGCCAGGATTACAACAGTCGTGAGCGCTAAGAGTCAGAGAAAGCACAACCGCAAGCTCAACAATTCCGGCTCTCGGGCTTCCGCGAGCAGCGCGGAGCAACGTGGAGCAGCGGCCGAGACAAAAACCCGTAAATTCCGCTGACCGCTTGTTGGCCCTCGTCGGCGCATCGAGTAGCGCAGGGGCTCAGCCTCCGGCCCCGCCCCCGCAGGTGCTCGGCGCGCCCTTTGCCGCCGCCCTGCGCAGCCCTGCGCAGCCCTCGCTTGGCGTGGCCAACGGCGCAGAACCTCCTCGACCGACGCCGCCGCCACAGTCGGGGCCGAGCGACACTTAAAAGTTTACGAATGCGGAGGATTTGTGAGAGGCAGCAAAGTTCCGCACTACAGTGCTTACCGCTCGCGAGAGAGCGGTGCTACGGAGGCGGTGGTGGTGGTGGCGGGGTTCGCGGCGGAAGTGGTGGTGATGCTGGTGGCGGAGGTGGCGTTGGCGGGAGGGTACGACGGAAGAGGAAATAGTTGATAAGTAGAGGTAGAAATTATGCCCGCGATTACCACACCTGGGAGGGGTATTCGTCATCAAAAATACATGATACGTTTGTACTTTTGGGTAGATATTTCTGTTGAATGTTAGAGGGCTGGGCGTGAGAAACAAATGAATGAAACGGATATTAGAAAGGATAATAAAAACTATTTTCCGTATTCGATCTTAAATGTGCTGACAGACTGACGCTTTATTGACTACGACTCAGAATCCTTCAGGAGACATCTAGACTTCTTCTACAAGAGATGTAAGCGTTACTGTTTACAGGATGAAAGAGGCATTGGGTAGAGGAGTATTAAGGCAGTACTAACGGCACGTTCAGAACTGTTGAGAACTACAAATACACCAATGCAGTCTGGGGAATGAATAGGGCGGAAGTGGTTGTTACCGGGGCAAACAGGGGCTCAGGAGGGGGCGAGTCGCGGCCGGCGGGGGCGGGGCGGGGGCGAAGGCGGCGGCGGCCGAGGCGGATTGCAGCGCGCTCCGCGGGGGAACGAACGCCAAGTCCTTTGATATACGAGAATGCTAAAAGAGCGGGCGCTTCTTTCTCCCACGCGGAATGGGCGAAGTTCACGAGGGCGGCCGCCGCCGCAGCGGGAGGAATGCGCGCGTTCGCTGGTTCGCCGGCCGCCGCCGCCAGATCGCTCTGCGGTTGCCCGGGATGATGCTCGTCGAGGCGCCTCCAGCCTCCGGAGGCAACGAGGAATG
The DNA here is from genome assembly GCA_964035755.1 of Teleogryllus oceanicus. Classification (NCBI taxonomy): domain Eukaryota; kingdom Metazoa; phylum Arthropoda; class Insecta; order Orthoptera; family Gryllidae; genus Teleogryllus; species Teleogryllus oceanicus. The sequence goes on from CAXIVR010000004.1 coordinate 132,810,141, forward strand.
CAAAACGGATTATATTCATAAGATGCGTGTAGCCAGCGCCGTGGCCGCGCTGAGTGGCCGCGCCACCGGCTGTCCCTCGCCCCCCTCCCCGTCCCCCTCCCGCGCGCTTCGCTCCGCTCGCCACTTGGCGACCGCTGCCGCGCGCCGGCGATGCGGGGCGAAATATACGCGCCCTGGAACTTTTTTAGGACATTAAACCGTACATATTTTATTTTCAAAATGTATTTTTCATTTGATTTCCAGACATAATCCCCCTTCCGACTTAATTAAAACGCGGGATAAATAATACAAGCCGAGGGGCGAGGCGTGCCACCCCCCCCCCCCGCGGGTCGTGCGACGCCGGCGCGCCCGCGGCGAGCTCTTTAATTAGCCGCGCGGTGATGAAACGCAAGCAGGCCCCCGGGGCTGCGGCCCAATCTTGCAGCCCCACCCCCCGCGCCGCCTGCCTTCCGGGCCGCCCTGGATGTTTACGAATTCTCGTGGCGCCCGCCGCCGAGATGGGGTCCCGGGTCTGTCTCGGAGACACAGGCGGTGCCTCGCTGCGCTCCGCTACGCCTCGCCTCTCCCCGCCCCGCCCCACCCTTCCGCTCACCGCCACGCTCCGCCCCCGCCGCTCCGCCCTGCCCCGCGCAGTTCACCCCGTCCCGCCTCGCACAGCCCTGCCCAGCCCAGCCCCGCCCAGCCCCGCCCAGCCCCGCCCAGCCCCGCCCAGCCCCGCCCAGCCCCGCCCAGCCCCGCCCAGCCCAGCGCCCAGCCCCAGCCCCGCCCAGCCCGCCCAGCCCAGCCGCCCAGCCCCGCCCAGCCCGCCACCCCGCCCATCCCCGCCCATCCCCGCCCACCCCGCCCAGCCCCGCCCAGCCCGCCCAGCCGCCCAGCCCCGCCCAGCCCCGTCCAGCCCCGTCCAGCCCGTCCAGCCGCCAGCCCCGTCAGCCCGTCCAGCCCGTCCAGCCCGTCCAGCCCGTCCAGCCCGTCCAGCCCCGTCCAGCCCGTCCAGCCCCGTCCAGCCTCCGTCCAGCCCGTCCAGCCCCGTCCAGCCCGTCAGCCTCCGTCCAGCCCCGTCAGCCGTCCAGCCCGTCCAGCCCGTCAGCCGTCCAGCGCCCGTCCAGCCCGTCCAGCCCGTCCAGCCCGTCCAGCCCGTCCAGCCCGTCCAGCCGTCCGTCCAGCGTCCGCCCGTCCAGCCCCGTCCAGCCGCGCCCCGCCGCGCCCCGCCGCGCCCGCCGCGCCCCGCCCTGCCCCGCCGCGCCCCCCGTTCCTTTACTTGCGTCCATTTCACGTGGGGCGACTCCCATCCACCTGGCGCGGCCTCGCACGCTCCTCCACACGCCCCACCGTCTTTGACTTGGGCTCTCACTTTTCACTCTATTTCGTTATTACCTGCCCTCTCGCCACCTCTCTCGCCCATTATTCTCTCTGATCTAACAATGGCTTTTCTTCGTTGCCAATTCTTACCGAACTACCTCATTCTTATTAAACCTATTGTTTCACCAACATCTTTCATGAGCAAATAACGACAAGTGAATTTTATTCATCTATTTATTTACTTATTTTTTATTCGAAAATGAAACTGCTGGATAAGCTTTGGAAAACGATGTTTGCTGCCTCTTAATAAAAATATTTTCCTCTGATAAACTTTTTAATCCAAATTTAGGCCATCTCGGACCATGCTACATGTTATTCTCCGAGGCCTAGTCATATTTATCTCGGAGAGATTAACGTGTCTTTTCTCGCTATGAGGGACAGTTTTTTCGGTTGTATCCATTGTTCAAACAAGGTTCTTAACCTTGAGTTATGAAGTATGAGGAGATAAGATGATGAGGGGAGCAGCGACAATCACATGTACGTCCATTCCTGCGCAGGCTTTGAAACCACAGCCTCCTCAGAGCAAACGACGGCTGCCGCAACCGCCTGCCACGGGGAACGATGAGGGGGGAGGAGCCGGCTGATAACGTGGTTATGATCGTTTTTTAATTGTATTCACAGTTTACTTGAGATAATATGCCGAAGATCTGTTGAATTTTATTATTTTTATTGCTACACTAATGAAGGTGTCAATCGAAAATAAAAGTTACGTGTATAAAAACAAAGAGCTGATAAAAATTTAGGTACCGCTTAATCATCAGGAGCACAATATCGATAATTGTAACGTTGATGTCCTAACATTTTAAGGCGTAGTCTTCTGTCAGTTATGCGATATTTCCTGATTTTCAAATCTTTCCCAATTGCAAAACTATGTAGTCTATTCTGTCTGCCTCTAAGTTCAATGTGAAGACACTCTCAAAAGCACCTTCGCCTTTCTCCGGAAAGCTGATAGAATCTTCGTAAAATTCACAGTTTTTCTTTCTTCATCTGGTACAAGCTTGCGTCTTGAATGTGCAAGTGCGTCGCAAGGGAATTGAAAAGTGCGTAGAAGGAGCACCTTTGAGATAAGGTAAGTAAGTTTGAAGACGAGCTATATTCCTGATGCATTCAATCAAACTGGAATGTTGCTTTGCATTTTCAGATACCTGTTTTTAAAAACTTCCCCTTAGATTCAATATTCTGCTCGGATTTTATCGATGCAAAGGAAGTGGTCCTGTTAATATTCATCGAAAGTTTTTCATGGGGCTGTGAAATAATAAGGACCTGCTTATGTATTAGGTTCAGCTAACCCTTGCAACGTAACTAATATTCTTTACGTTATACTTTCGTTTAAAGATAAATAGTGTGGAGACTTCGAAATGTTACCAAGTTTTGAAACATTTGTAACAAACCTACAGCATAATGAAATATGTACGTCCTTACTCCGAAATTTAGACTTAATTTTTGTGTGGGTTTTTGAGTGTGTTTTTGAGTGTGTTTTTATGTGTTTGACAAATTAAAAATATCTGTTATTCTAATTTACTTCCTTTAGTTTATAAAAATGTCCGTAATATACCTCTAGATTTCTATTTTTAAAGTAATAATAGCATTTTAAAGACAAAAAATCGCATTTTTTCTTATTTGAGCTGCTTTTGCGTCATTCGTCCACGGTTTGAAAATCATATTGAACGCAATAAAATACGGGATTTCATTCATTCAAGTTTGATCAGTTAACATCAAGTTAAATCAGAATACAAATTAAAATAAATAAGTATTACTAAAAATGTAGCTAAAAATTGTTTCACTATAGTTTTTATCTAGTTTATTTTCCTGCAATTCAGTGCGTACATGTGAATAGCTGTTATTGTCCATAGATTTTAATATCTTTGAGTAAATATCGGATTGTAGCCATTGTAAAATGCAGCTCAATGGGAACCGCTATTAATCTTTCCTATTTGCTCCCATTCACTGATTAGCAATATTTATAAAATAAAATATTGATATAATTATATAATTGCAGTGAAATGTACGTAAAAAATCTGAAAAAATAGCGAGTTGGATAATATATTAAATCATACAATATGTTAACAAACTAAAAAGCGACTTCATGATGTGTAAAAAAACATTATTTTTTCACGTTCCTTAATTAATTGTATTTCAATTAAATATTTAATGTGACTTGATTATTGACTTCACGATGGGTCTCCAATTTTAAGCACAAAATGAACCAAATAGGTGGTGAATTCCCACCAATATTGTTTTCAATTTTGTTTCAAAATTTGTATATATTTTTTAAAAGAGACGTTTCTTTTAGAATGTTTACTTTTGTGGTATCTTCACATTTGTACCATTTGATTAATATACAGCCACAGTTAAGGAGGTAGGTATGTAATGTATTTTGGAGTATCATAAATTAATTCACAATTTAGAGTTAATTGAATTGTTACCTTGCATTAAAACATACGTATAAATTCAATTTTTTTTGTACTGGATGATAGATTTGTCGTAAGAATGTCAATTTGATTGTATTATACAAAATTTTACCTATATGCTCTAAGGCTCGGTCCCCGCTCCACTTAAGTAAATCAAAATCATGCCCACATCATAACCGTAACAAGAGAGGTGGCTCAGGGCATCAACTGATGTCTGGAGGAGAATTCTAGCGGCCGGCTGCTCTGATAGGTACTTTTCCGAGGTTTACTCTATCAATATCAGGCGTATGCTGGAGCAGTACCCTAACAAACGGGCCACGGACCGCGCGCGAGCTTTCCTTCCCATTCCTTGTCTTATCCTTTCCCCTTACACACACACTTACATGCACTTCACTACCACACATGCCGGAAGACCGATCGGGAGCTTCAAGCTTGTCTCGGCCGGGTCAGTGCCCGCTGGTGGGTGATACCTGTCTTGCAAAAATCCCGCCGGGTTTCCTTCATTGGGGCCAGCCGACGGCAGATCGGCGCTGGATATCAACATTCAGCGGAGGAAGATCAGAACCACCTCCCGAGCAAAATACCCACTATACTTACGGGACTAATGACCTTAGCAGTTGACGCGCCGGAAACACTAATCAATCATTCATAACCGTGCTTCACTCAAGAAAGCGTATTTTTGCTTTAGTTATGTCTTCTTTCATAACACTTTATCGTTTTTTGAAAAACGTGCATTTACTTTCATAAATAAATAAAACTTCATTCCAGCACAACAGAACAGGTTTTACAAACAGATTCTTCTCTTTTTCTCGTAGTTACTTGCTTAATTAATATTTTATTTATTTATTAATAGTGAATTAATTAAATAATAATTAATTAATAATAAATATCGTTGAAATAATCTTGAACTATATTCTTTCAATATACAGAATATTTTCAATATTGAATGATGTAATATTTTAAATCAGATTTTAGTTCAAGACTAATTTTTGAAGAATTTTTAAGAAGCTTTCTTCAGTTTTCTGAGGATTATGGCAGATGTTCACACATTAAACTTCTGTATTTAAATACTCCAGTTATGAATACTTTTTCTACTTTTCGAGTACATGTTGCGGAGCGTTCGCAAACTCCCCTCTCGAATCAGCGCCACTGGCCCACGACTGCCGGACTGGACGTCGACGCCTGGAATGCCCCAACTGCCGCTGCTCCCACGCTCAGCACCGCCCCGCCCCTCTTCCCTTCGCCCAGCCCCGTTTCGAAAGACCCGCTGCGGACAGCCCCACTTCGGACAGACCCGCTTCGGACAGACCCGCTTCGGACAGACCCGCTTCGGACAGACCCGCTTCGGACAGACCCGCTTCGGACAGACCCGCTTCGGACAGACCCGCTTCGGACAGACCCGCTTCGGACAGACCCGCTTCGACAGTCCCGCTTCGGACAGTCCCGCTTCGGACAGTCCGCTTCGGACAGACCCGCTTCGGACAGACCCGCTTCGGACCGACCCTGCTTAGACAGACCCGCTTCGACAGACCCGCTTCGACAGACCGCTTCGGACAGACCGCTTCGACAGACCTGCTTCGACAGACCGCTTCGACAGACCGCTTCGACAGACCCGCTTGACAGACCCGCTTCGACAGACCGCTTCGACAGACCCGCTTCGGACAGACCCGCTTCGGACAGACCCGCTTCGGACAGTCCCGCTTCGGACAGTCCCGCTTCGGACAGTCCCGCTTCGGACAGTCCCGCTTCGGACAGTCCCGCTTCGGACAGTCCCGCTTCGGACAGTCCCGCTTCGGACAGTCCCGCTTCGGACAGTCCCGCTTCGGACAGTCCCGCTCGGACAGATCCCGCTTCGGACAGACCCGCTTCGCCCCACCCCAGCACCGGCCTGCGCGGCTTCGGCAAGCTCCGCCACCCCCGCTTCGGCCCGCGCAGACTCGTCCGGCTCTGTCCCCCCCACCCACCCACCCGCACCGCAGCGCTTCTACTGGCGCCGCCTCTCCCCGGCCACGCCGCTCGCGCCGCCTCACCCTGCCGGACACGCGCATTGGGGCGCCTGTACTCGGTTAACCGGACCATCGGCTCATCGGCGCGTCGCCGTTGGGGACGCCCGGCGGGCCCTCGTTAAGTAGCCTCGGGTCATTAAGTGAATTTGCCCCGGCAAACACGGTTGCCAGCACTTGTGCACACACGCCCCGACCGGCCCCCTTGTTTTGTTGACGCCTAAATTAATTGTATTTGTTCCTAATTAAATATAGGCGTTTTGTTTGCTTTGTAATAGCAACGTTATAGGTGATTTTTTGGAAATTGCACCGACAATAATTTGATGCACGAACACAGCAGATTGGGTAGATATTTTGTTTTTGTCGTTTCCAAAACGATAATTGATGAATTACCAATGTGAAACGCCGCGTTTTGCTGCTAACGTAGCACCACGGCATATTCAGTGCGGGAACGTACGACGCAGGAAAACACAGGTATTACGATTGTATTAAAGGGGTTTCTGAAACAATTTAAATTTTAATATAACAGCCTAATCATATTCCATCACTCACGTAGTGACGTCAAGGATAAGCGCTGTCTTAGCAATCTTAACTGGAAATGTGCGCGATATTCAATTTGTATCACGTTGGGCTATGCATTTACTACTTTTTCCAGGCGTGCTTTTATTAAATTCTGAGAGTGATGTGAGTTACATTTTCAAGTTCCTACAAAAATGTGTTGTTATTTCTAGATGAATTGTTATTCTATTATAATTTTTAAATAAATTTTAGAAATAGTTTCATATTAAATTAATATCAACTTCTCCAATACATTTAATTTATTACTTATACATGCTGTTTATTTTTATATTTAATTAAATAACTTCATTATTTCCTGGTACTTTAACGCATACATTATTGTTAAGGTCCAAATATATTATATATTCTATTTTGTAGGAAAATATACTAAAAGCAGCATGTTACTACTTGTTAAACGGAAATGTTTACATCATATTAAGAACATATTGCTAGCAATATACGTCAAGTGCTATAATACACCGTTCAATCTGCTGCAAATAAAGCATTGCTAATTCCGTACAGTTCGCGACTTATTACCTTACAGCAGCGCGCCATTGGCTCCGAATATCGGATCTGTTACATACAGTTTATCTGTGCTTATTACCTGTCTCAGCGTAAAGCACAACCGCCACCTTACCTGAAAATGTTCTTCCCTTGGTTCACTGAGGTTTTCTGGTCATCAGCAATAACTAGACACTGAGAAATGTCTGCATTACTTTTAATGCAAAGAAATTAAAGTAATTATCATGTATGCACATTAAATGGAATAAACACGTACATGAACTTTAATGTACGTGTACATTAAATTTAATGCAAGTAAATTTAATGCAACATTGATTTTAATTTAAGCATTAAATTTCATGTACATGTACATTAATCTCCCTGTAATGTACAAAGTACATTAAAATTCATTTATATTCGTACATTAAATATACATTAAATTTAATGTAATTTCTGACAGTATGCGCTTTGCAATCCTTCTTCTTCCATCTGCTATCCTTAGTCTTGGCCAGTGCCCGCTCGTTCGTTCCACCTCTGCTCCCTTTTCCCCTGTCTACAGGCTTCTGAATAGTGGCGAGCGCCAGGGCCAAGCAGCAGTTGTGCACGACGTAATTAATCTCCCCTTCGCCACCCCATCCCCGCCCCTTTTCGGCATCCCCCTTCTCGCAGCGGCTCCCGCTGTCGACTTTTGAGCTGCGATTCAAAAGGCGTGTTTACATCGCCGCGTAATGTCTTTCTTTTTTCTCTCAACTCTTACCGCCTCAGAAGAGACCTTTTAATGAATTTTTTTCTCTTTTAATAATCATTCCATCATTTGGTTATTAATTCAAACGAGGCGACGTTGCTGCAATTCCGGCAGTGTAAAGCAATAAATGGGGCGATTGTAGCTGTCAAAGCGTGAATGCTCTGACCCGTTCCCTCGCTGCTCCCGCCCCTCCCCTTCCCGCCTCCCCCCCCCAACGCGCCTCTAGCAGTTAGGAGAGCACAACGCCTTTTGCTCGGTCTATGTGAATGCACTGCAGCTACCACCAACGTAACCTCGTTTATCGATTCTTCTCTGACAATCATTTCAATTTTCGCTGCTTCCTCGTATCCTGCAATCTTTTCCTTCATTCACCTCTATTGCACAAATTTCCACAGCTCTTCTCCTTTATTATTTGCCTTTTTAATTATCGTGGTTTCTATTCCGTTTCTACGTATTCTGATGGCGCTGTGGATTTAATGATATTAGTCATTTGTTCGTCTTGATACTCAACATATTCATGTGCATTCCTTCTTTTCTTTTCTAACCCCGACTAATTTTTTTATTCATTACACAATATCTACACTCTTTTCAAGTTCACTGATATTTCTGACGGACAGTAACAATTGCACTAACCATCTACAGTTACTATCCCTACTCATCTTCATCAGTACTTTTCTCCCATTCCTTTCGTAGCAGCATCATGTGGACGAGTTCTAGTTTTTCATTTTTGCGTCTGCCCACTATCCTCTCGTCACCACCATCTCTTTAGTTGCATCACAATTTCTTCCCCCGCCACCACTCTCCTACACCCTCCCTCTTCCCCGCGCCATTTCCTCCAACCCCCGTCGCCGCCCCCCGTCGGCAATTAAATTTCCCGAGGCGCGAGGGGGGAAAGGCGCGCTGCAGGCGGTGGTAATGAAGAGAGCGCGGACGCGGGTTTCTTTCTGCGCCGGCGTCGTCCCGCTCGCGCCCCGCCCCCCTTCCCCCCGCCGGGCCAAGGGCTTCGCAGGCGGCCGCGCGCGCCGACAAATTAACAGGAAAGAGGCTCGCGGCGCGTGCAGGTGGCGCCACTTGCAGCACCTCCAGCCCGCTGCCTTTCGGTTGGTTGGTGATTCCGGGCGCGTCAACAGCTTAGGTCATTAGTCCCGTAAGTGTTGTGCATGTTTCCCCTCGAGGAGCTGTGATCTTGCCCCGCTGGAGGGCGAGATTCGGCGCCGACCTACCGTCGGCTAGCGGGTTTTTCCCGCTAACCAGGACTCTCCCACCAGCGGGGCACCGCCCCAGCCCGGACAAGCTCTAAGCTCCCGACTGGTCTCCCGGAATGTGTGGTAGTGTAGTGCATGTTAGTGTGAGTGTGTAAGGGGAGAGGAGAGGACAAGGCAGAGGAAGGACAGATCGCGCGCGGTCTGTGGCCCGTTTGGTAGGGTACTGCTCCGGCATTCGTCTGGTGTTGGTCGGAGAAACCACGGAAAACTACCGATCAGAGCAGCCGGCTGCTAGAATTCTCCTCCAGAAAGCGACTGAATTCGACTAGCTGGAAAGTTAGTGTCGAAAATCCTGCGGCCCTGGGGAGTGGGAACCTTGGACCTCCCGGTCAGAGGCGCTGCCGTCATCAGTTGATGCACTGAGCTACTGCTCCCGGTAGCCCTTTGCGTGTAATCACGTTTCGCGCTGTGATACGTAGTGAGAAAATTAATTTTTAAACAATAGTTTACGAGTGAAGAATAGACGGGAATAATACAGTGATAATCTCAGAGGAAGAATTGGACAGAAGCAGTGAGAGAGGATACATGTATTTGGGGAAGAGAAGAGAAAGAACTAAGCCTGAAAGAGCTACCCGTGTTCTTAGACACGTTCATGATGATGACGAAGAAGATGTTTATTATGCATTTGGGATTTTGGGGGACCTCTTCAAAAGCCGTCAAAATGAGTTGAGCTTCAACCTTAACCTTAAACTTTAAGTTATTGGAATGAAATGTTTTGATATTTATTTGTTCTTTTATCCCTGACTGTTTAGTTGGTTGTCGTTAGAAACATTCAAAACGTGTTATTCAAAGTCATGGTTACTTCATACATGAAGTAAGCTTAGGGCTGTTTGAAATAGTTGTGACCGACTGCAGAAAGGAGGGAAATACAGCTCAAGGCCAGCAAATATCAAAGATTTGGGCGGCAAAGACCGTAAACAGGAATGGCTTTCAATGGGCAGCAGCAGAACCAGAATCGTTAGCGAGAGACAGGTAGTACCTCCAGCGACAGAAACAGCTGTCGTGAAGGAAGTATTAACAGGCGGATGCCCAAGCATCACAGGGAATTGTTTATTTCGCTCGGCACATACTCTTTGGCGCACGGCGGCCGTGCAGCAAAGGCGGCCTACGGAGGCAGGCGGCGCACCGCGGAAGAGGCGGCCAGAGGGATGAAAGCGAGGGTTGCGGGCGAGCGGGGGGGGGGAGAGGGAGGAGAGCCGCAAAAGAGCGCGCAAAGGAGCAAGCGCGATATCGCACGTTTCAATTTTCAAGCACGTGCGGTCACGCGAGGAAGATTTAATCTAGGTCTCGTGAAAGTGTTTCCGACTGGAAATTTTCGCGTACAGACGTGTCGATTCATAGCCGCGCAGGAATGAAGTGAAAAGACCACGGCTGCCCTGGGTTGCGCAAAAAGCAGAACAGTTCTGAAAAACTTAACGATTCAATTGAAGAAATAATCCATTCCAATGTTTATTGTTGATGTTTCAGAAGAATTTTATTGAATGAAATTTACAATATTTTTGAAGATTTAAAAATATGTTTTTATTTTTTTTTCCCAATTTTATTAATTGTCTTTATCATTTATTCATAGGTAAATGTTAAATAACTTTGATTTTTGTGTTCTCCGCTGTGATAAAAGTTTGTTTCACAACCAGTAAACAGAATATAAGTATTTTATGTACAGCAGATTTATTTATAAATAAATAATTTTCAAATGCGTAATAATTCTCACAAATAACACACACACACACACACACACACACATAATATAACATCAACTTAACATCATCGTCTCTATTTATTCATTTTCAAGGAATTTGATGAGGTGCGTGTAAACTTGAGTGTAAATTTGCGTTAAACGTGTATTAAAATTCCCACTTATTCGAATTGGCCAAAGAGTACAACGAGAAACTCAAAGCAATACAAGAAAAAACTGAAATAAACTGAGAGTGCTTGAAAAGGACCTTTAGTGATAAAATAGCAATTTAATGCAAAATAAGATTTGATACTAAGTTTGTGTTCAAACTTTCATACTGTCTAACACACAATACCATCTTATATTTCCATTTTATGTATTCAACTTCATGTTTCTCGTTAAATCGTAGACCCATCGCTGACCAGTATCAAACATTTGGAATTCGCAGGAATACTGCAGAACTACAGGGTTAAAGCTGAAAGAACAAAAGACAGCGTTTGCTCGCTCCAACGTGCGCTGTGGGTTCAACTCTCAACAAACTGCTACGTCAGCTGGTGCGGTCGCCCAGCCCTTCTGCGCTCGTTCCTGCTTGCAATCATCTACTTCCTTTCCTTCTCACGCACCTTTGAATCCTTTCGCCCACTCGGTCTGCATTACTTGTTTATCTCTCTCTCTCTCTCTCTCTCTCTCTCTCTCTCTCTCGCTCTCTCCTCTCGCTCTCTCTCGCTCTCTCTCTCTCCTCTCTCTCTCTCCTCTCTCTCTCTCTCTCTCTCTCTCTCTCTCTCTCTCTCTCTCTCTCTCTCTCTCTCTCTCTCTCTCTCTCTCTCTCTCCAGTTTTCATCTGGCGTTCTCATGTTTATATTGAGTTGCCAGCGGGAGATGTGGAATGAAGAGATGAAGGAAGGAAGAGGGCTGATTTTGTAATGAGATGTACAAGACTATTTAGGTTGATGTAGTGGGTGAGTTTGTGAAGGTTCGACGGTTTGATTTCGACTATTGAATGCGGAACTTAATAAAGGCTTTCAATAGTGCTGAAAACTGACAAAATTTTACACAGACATTTTTACACGGAAAAAAAATTTACATTTACATTGTAAATGATCTTGGCTATCCGGTTGACGCCGTGTCGAAGGTTGTGTTGACGTTTCCACCATCTTTTGTGGTCTTCCTCAGGTCTGGTCTAAGACCAGCCAAAGTCCCGGACAGCCAAGATCATTTACATGACTCTGGCCGCAGAAACCTACGACGTCACAATTTTACATTGTTTGTGGGCGAATGACTTCATGTAACTCTTCAACTTCATTGCCCCAGAAATGACCGACGCGACATGAAGCGACACTTTCGTGACATTTATATTTGGAATGAGCGCGGACTCGCATTTTGAAGGGCGCAAACTGTGACAAACTGAATTAACTAGTAATTCAGGATCTTAATAATGTAACTTTTCAAATTCGTCATTTTCTGCTTCACAAAATACATTTCGTAGCGCTAGTTCATTCGTTTTTTACTACATTATGATAGTATGGCTGCAAAGCCAAGCCGTGCCGAAGCCGTGGTGCCAGCGCCTAAATGAAGCGCGGGGCGGGCGTGCACAGAGGGGGGGGCGGCGGGAGGGCCGGAAGGGGGGGGCGCGAGCAGCGCCAGCGGGGCGCGTGGGTGGCGCGGCGCGCGCGGCGGACGACCAGGACTGCGTGCGGCGGGACGAGGAGAAAGGGGGGGGTGGAGGGGGGCGGGGCGACGAACGGTGGAAGTAGATGGGGCGGGAAGGGGACGGGGAAATCGAGAGCGGGTCACGTTGGGGGCGGAGTGTCCGCGGAGGGGTGGGCGGGAGAGGGTTGAAAGGGTAGTAGTGGGCGTGGCGGGGGGGGGGGCTAGGGTGGCGGGGGGCTAGGAGTGGCGGGGCGTGACGTGGCGGGGCGTGACGTGGCGGGGCGTGACGTGGCGGGGCGTGACGTGGCGGGGCGGCGTGGCGGGGGAAATGCAAGGCGATGCAGGGCAGTGCCGGGCGTGGAGAGAAGAGAGTCGTCGGCAAGGCAAGAGTTCGGAGGGAGGTGGTCCGGAGGGCTCGACGTCTGACCGGCGGACGGCCCCGCCCCCGCGCTCGCCCTCCGCTTGACCTGCTGCGCCTGCCCTCCCCCGCCTACATATTCGGTTATCTCCGCTCGAGTTGCGCGTCTTTGTCTTATCGGACGCTGCCTCTCAGCGCGCGTGCCCAGCCCATTTCCAACCCGCCGGCTTCCCTGCGTTTCGCGGAAGTCGGGGAAATAGGCCGCCCTTCGGACTCGGCCCGTGACGACTGCCAAACCCTTTGGGCGATACAGGCTACTTCATATCAGCACAAGGTGGAGAGAAGAAAACGTTGACGACGTCGCCCTTGACAAACAACATTTCTTGCTGAATGGAGGTTTTCTGATGAAGACTCTTTCGTAAAATAAGCTATTTGTGAGTTCCGAATTTGAAATCAGACTTCTTTTGCTGATTTTACGCTTGATCTTGTAGTTAATTACCTACAACTACACTAATCTTAGACATTAAATACTGCTGATTTTCAATTATGAAATTCGATTAGTTCTGATAATTATCTTCACAGAAAGGAATCAATTAAACATCGCTTGTAACTGTGAAGAAAAAATATCTCCTTAATAAAAAAGTTTATAAATATAACGAAAATGTTTGATGTAACGGTGTTGATGCGTTTTTTCGGAACCTTGAAAATTGTGATTGGTGAAGGGAAATTTTAAATTACGAAATTCCGCGTGCCCGCCCTGAATTCGCGAGGGCGAAGTGAAATCCGCTTGTGCCAGCGGGCAGCCGCCGCCTGCACGGCCCTCAGCCGCTTGGGAGTGGAGCCGGCGGTGGCTGCTGTCTCGATATGAGAAATCCGCGTGATAGAGCGCTCCCTCCCGGGCGTCTTGTTCTCGCCGCCCCGCCGCCATTTTTCTCCGTCACGAGAGAGAGACACTGGCGCGCGCGTCTTTTGTTTCATGCAGTCTCGCCGGAGGCGGCTGCGAATCTTCACGTTTTTTACACGTTAAACGAAGACGCATCGAGAATAGAATAGTTATCTAGTAACACATACATTACTATTTGTGGAGTAAAACTTCGATATTTTAAATATGAATATGAAGAAATTGATATAAAACTGAAGTATTGAATGGTTCAATTATAATTTTAGTGAAACGAATGTTTTTGCAAAGCTTCTTTCCTTAAGGTTATTTTGTAGGTGCATTCATTGCCACGTTCAAATTAATATTTTGATTTCTGAAAGCCTTGAGGATAAATTAATGATGTATTGAACAAACACCGAAAAAACGTAAATAAAACGTAAATTCGATATTTTACGAATACAATTTCACGTACCACAGTTATCTCAAGGTGTGTGGAATGATCTTCACAATGAATATTTTCCGTGAAATGTTGCAAATATAGAAAACTGTGGTTCAAAGTATTGAAATATTTGTGGGTTTTATGATGCACAGGTTTAGTTATAAAAAAAAATTAGTATAAGGTACTCATCTACCTAAAAGACTTTTTAGTGAAAAATTGGATTTTTTTGTTTTTAATTCTTTTTATCATCATGATGTGTACTTTTAATGCTTATGACCGTTCGTTTCTAAGTTTGTAGTTTTTATTATTGGTTCTTCTCGAATGTGCGATATATGGCACGTTTCACGGCCTTTTACAGTTAGTTGGCTATCATCACTAAAATTAAAAGAAGAATTAAATAATTTTGTGAGAAATTAAATCACACAATATTCTTTTGGACTTTTTTGTATTAGGAATTAACTGTTCATCCATTTTAAAGCCAAAGGTTTTCCCTAAAGTTACTTTTTTCTTGTTTGATCCGTCTTGAAACATCATAACTCTTCTAATTTTGCAGATATCTTTATGATTCTTTTTATTTAATACCAGAAAGTCAATTCTTGTGTCTAAACCTCAAATTATTATAGAAAATGTTTATCATTAAAAATACATTTCTGTTTTAATCAATATTGTTACCAGTTATTTTTAAAATTTCTAATTTAAATCTCTGTAAAGTACATACAAGTCCCTTATCAATCTTCAAATTTAGGTCCAGACACAAAAGTATAATCTAAATGACAATCTTAAAAAAGAATTATAAAAAATGTTTAACGGTTCATAAGTTATGAAATCACATAATACTCTGATTTTGGAACGAAAAAGGGCATATTCCATGAAATAATCAATATACTTTTTTTAACTTTCTTAATACATAATTTTATGAATAAGCGTGTTTAAATTCAAATACACGCCACTAATAAAAGTTTTAAAAAATCAGGTAGAGGACTAGTACCTTAAATAATATCAACCATCGCAATTCCATAATATTATCTTTTTTCCACCGTTCCTATTTTGTTGTTGAATAGAATCTTACTCGCTAACATTCAATCTCTTTATTACAACAGAAAAGAGCTGCTCTGAATGGAGTCCAACGCAATCTTGTTCGCAGATGGAGCGGCGCAAAAACGAATCTAGTTTAAAACAAAAGTGAGAACACAACGGGATTAATTATCTCGGCAACGGGGACATCTCGAATTCAGTTTGTGAATGGCTGTAGTTGTAGGAGGCTCTGCATACATTAATGCAGAGCCTCGCAGGAACCCCTCCACTAAATTACCCGCGACACAATGGGGGGCCTATCTGCGGGGGCGCGCGGGAGGCCGGCCTGTGTTGCTAAACGATTCATGCTTCCTGCGAGCGGCAGGGCGCGCGCGCGGCGCTGTTTACCCGTCGCCATGGCGACCGGCGCTGCCTTTGAGGCAACTTGGGCGTCTCGCGGCCGTGCGCCTGTCTCGGGTGGCGCTCGCGCTTGCCGCATCAGCCGACTCCCCGCGACCGCCCGCGTCGGCATTAGCGTCTCCGTTGACGACGCCGACGCCGCTACCATGCGGTTGCCGCCCCCGCGCTCAGCGGCGGCCGGCTCACCTGCCGGTACTGTTGCCTTGCGGTTGGGGGCGGGCCGCCCTGCCTGGGCTGCTCTCCGCTCTATTAGCGTTGTAATTAGTGCTGCGTTCTCATTTCAAATTAATTTGTCTGTCACTACGGTATGCAGTCAAGAAGTAAAAGGGGTGAAACGCAATTATTAATTTTGTGTGTCGAACATGTTGAAAGTTCAACCGTGAAAGACGTAATATAATTAGACGATGAAAATATAAAAATCGAAGGTCTGTAATACGATATCCTGCAATACGGACAGAGTTAAAATCTTACGGGGAACAGATGAATATTTTATTTAAAAGTGAGGCGAATCTTACGTGGAAAAGTGAGGCATCTAATTTAGTAGCAATATATTTTGCATTATCACTTGGTATGAAATAAATGTTCGAATGGCTCTTAAATACGGGTTGCATCAAAATTCAATTACTATTGATTACAACATATCAATGACTCGGTACTACTTCCGGGTAATCAGGCAATTTATCATATCAACCAAACAACCGATATTAATATAAATTGAAAATATTGTGTTCTTGTTGTAACCGCTTGTCATCGGTTACACTCATGACAAAAGAAATATTGAAGTGACAATACCCGACATCTTGCCCTACAAATAGTTCCTAGAGTAGCGAAGAGATGGCGTTACCTAGAAACAAATTTCTGAACGTACTTTCGCCCTAGCCAATCAGAACTTTTGTAGAAATGCGAATATGGCATGAGGCTTGACTCAGCCGAGATTGTCTTTCTTTCCGGATCGAGACGCTGAAGTGAGTAGATGGGTACTATTCCACCACACAACCGACGAGGGACACGTGGAAAATACCAGAATGAAGCTTTATTAAAAGGTAATTGTCTAAGTATTTTTCATGGGATTAATCACTGTAATATGTCAAGATTACGTAAAATTCGATAGGAATATTAAACAAGTAATGCAACGAATGTAAGAATAACAGTGGTAGTGGACTAAAATGAATTTATAAAACCACGTTGCTACATTCTTGTTGCTGGAATATAGAAGAGATTTTTTGTAACATAGGACGTGTTTCTTTTCAGTTTTAGTTTCGAGCAGTTACTTATTCTACTTTTATTTTATTTCATTTTTATTTATGGAATTTCATTTCGAAAATTCTATTGGAGAATTTTGATAATTCCGAAAAGCATAGTTTATTCAACAACTGGCTCAACTTTCACTAAAACTAAGTTATAATTTGGAGTTTTGGACTCGCATTCTAACGCGACCATCACCTTCGTGTATGCTGTGATTTAACTGGGCTGTACAACGAGGAGAAGGCGTACGGAAATACTCCGATTCCATCGCGGTAGGCAGCGCACAAACGTCGCAGGGACAACGACGACCTTGGGGCGTGAACGTCGCTCGACAGCCGTCTACGCAGCGCGGGATCAGCTTGGAAAATTCGCCGGTCGTGAGTCACAGAAAAGCAGAAAGAATATTTACTAAATTGCAGCTTGGAAAACTTTCAAGATAGAATCATGATTGCACAAATTAAAACGTTGTAACATGAGCTTCCTCAGTAACAGACATTGATCGGACAAGTTTTTACTAAATTTATGTTTTTGATAAAAGTCGTCCTTGTGTATAATTCTTTATCTAAATTCATACATAATTGACTTGATGTTATTTAAATTATGAATTGTGGGTTTCATTAAGAGATAATTTGTTTTGAGAAGTGTACATATGTATTTACTGTTTGTTTCGTGTAAATGTAGATCAGAGTCACTATTATTCTACAGAAAACTGCAGTTTAGGTAGGGAGTTAGCTACCATTGTGTAATCAAAAGGAAAAGTAATCACGTAGGAGAATATGTGAATGTGAGTGTACGAAGGATCATATTGGAAAGAATATATGTTACTAGTTCTTTAAAACTGTGAAATTGTGTTTGTTTGTTAAATGAATATTAGTTAGCAAAGACGAACCCACCACCGATAGGGAATTATCCATAATTTGAGGTATTCCCAGGTTTGTGTGACGGTGTAATCACACGTCACAAAACAAGTAAATAACAGATTTACTTCTGTAATTCGGCGTACTACGAAATAGTTAGGTAGATACGTGACGGTTACATTGTATTATTATATAATTGATAAATCGTTATATAATTTTTGTATACAAATCATTGTGAATATAATAAATATATTATAACTGGTAGATCCTTGTAAAATTCTACACTTTGTAAATCATTGTTTTTAAAGTGAATAATCTTCATTTTGAAATACAACATCGAATGTTTTGAAAACTTGGACTAAGAACTGGAGGCACCCTCCAAAAATGCGTAGTATGTTCAAAAGGTCTTATTCCGTATATTACAACATAAGAAACTCAACGCGTGTCGAAGATCTGGTTTTAGAGACTAGGAAACATTGTTTCCGAGATACGCAACGCGTTTGCGCGTAACGTGCTTTGAGAGATGCGTGTGTCTACTGTTCCGAGTATATCACACACAGCAAACATCGAATATTTTCACCGTGAATGTTTGATGCAGAACTGGAAGGTAATTCCCTATGCAGCAGTAGTAAACGTAAAAAGAGTTTTATGTCATTTATTAGAACTGTACAAATCTGTAGCTTTTTTAGCGTCTTGTATTAAAATAGTTACGATAATAATATTTTTATTTCATTAACTTTTATATAGACGTGGGTAATTGTAAAAATATATTTCTCAATGTATGGTCTAACACACAGGGAGAAGTTCGAAATCTCCACTTGCCTTTTTGTAGCGTTCCACAGCACAGCATTCGTCCAGAAAGGATAGATCGTTCTTTCTCCTGTCGCTTTGAAAGAAACCCCAAATGTAGTGGTGCCATCGTGTATTTATCATGTTTATATTGACAGTTTAGTCCTCGAAGGATTTTGGTTAGCTGAAAATTGGAGATTCCATGCCTTTGTAGTAACGTAGCGTAAGGCGTTTTTGCTAAAAAGGCGCCTTCTTTACTGTCGTTTCGTTCTGCGCTCGTACCTTTCCTGCGCTCCCCTTTACGCCGTGATGTTCGCTATAAATTTCACGATTTTCAGCCGCCTGGGCTCCACAATCGAGCCGAGTGCCACGTGACTACCGCTGCCGAAAAGTTGGGGAATGGATTTATCGACTCACCGGTTTAGAAGTTCGGAACACGTTGGAATGTATTACAAGTTTGGAAATTGTAAATTAAACATTTCCAAAGGCTTAATTTAATATATGTAAAAGTGAATTCAATAATTGTAACAACAATTATTTACTTTTTAAAATAATGTGAATGTATCACTCGTTTGAATAGATTAAATAGTTTTTCTTTGTTTAAAATAAAATACGTAACGAATAGTCCTTTCTGTCTAAAAATAATTTCAAAGACTGATTAATAGCATGTGTTATATATCTGAGAAATACAATTGAAGTCTTCAATATATTCAATTACCTCATAAAATTTAAAACATAGATATGCTAATATTCACTTAATTTGCATTGTATAATAATTAAATCAAAAAGTTGATTTTGCAACTTCCATTAAAAATTTCCTCGCCAGTGTACAATAAGTTGTTTTTCTTATTGAAAGCATTAAAACATTATTCTTATATATATATATATATATATATATATATATATATATATATATATATATATATATATATATATAAAGTGTATCCTGTCTATAAATGTGTGAAATAGCTAATAATGCTTTTAACGTTTCTTCGTGAACACTCCTTTGTTGAACCTCATACCACTGCACGCAATACTTTTCCCATACAATTTTAATTTCAAATCAATGAACAGAAAATAATTGTCATTTTTCATAGCCATTTATCTCTCATTTACTTGATTATTTTAATTATCATTTTCTTTCTCAGACACCCGCCTATTGTTTTAGTCCCAACGACAACTATTTGTTGTGACAGCATTTTGCTTTATTCTATTCAATACATTACATCGCACGCCCATTCGCTCATCGCCCCGCGCAAGTGATACCACCCACCCGGAAAAGCGACGTCTCTCTCCAGTCACCAACGCCGTTGTTGCAAGTGATACCATCCACCCGGAAAAGCGACGTCTCTCTCCAGTCACCAACGCCGTTGTTGCAAGTGATACCATCCACCCGGAAAAGCGACGTCTCTCTCCAGTCACCAACGCCGTTTTTGCAAGTGATACCCCACCCGGAAGCCTCTCCAGTCCCACGCCGTTGCTTTCGTCGCCTCGCCTTCACCGCCCCTCATGGGCGGCTCCTCGCCCCGCCCACCCGCCGACAAGCGGTCATTAACGCATGCGGGTGGCCGTTATTGGCTGTCAGCCGCCCGCCCACCCCGCCGCCCTTTGGAGTCCTACCTGCCGCAATATCCGGAGCAGAGGCGCGAGTGGAGGCCTAGGGCAACGGAGGTGCCAGAAGTGCGCACGCGTTCGCGAGCGAGTATAGGTGACGATAGACGTAAATCTTACTTGACTTGTGTATAGTAGCTCGTGCATTGAAGTAAATATTACAGAGGTCAGACAAATGAGATGTTCGAAAACCTCATACATACACAAATTTTAACGATAAAGAAATATTCGGCACAATTTTGTATTTTGCAGATCTATAAAAAGTGAAGATAACTCGGGTTTAAAAATTTAAAAAAAGGGGAAAAGTATATTTGTATTGAAATTAAAAGGTTAGCTTTAGAAAACAAAAAAATTTTAATAAATTTCTTTAGGAAACAATTGAAGTAATATTTAAGCAGAAAGCATCTTAATAGTTTGAGAAATGGTTGTAGTTTATTATTATTATTATTATTATTATTATTATTATTATTATTATTATTATTTATGATGACTAAACTGATTATTCATGACAACGGATTTGCTATGAATATTCAGGCAAGCCCTGACAAAAGACAAAATGTATCACACTGATTCAGGAGAGCTCATGAATGTGGGTATTTTAATGAAGGTTTAGTATGGAAAGAAAATTATATTTTTAAAATGTTATTTCAATGTTCAAGATTAGAGATTTATTAACAATATAAATTATAATATAGCTGTTTATTGACTTTTATGGAACATTTTGAAGTAGAGTGCGTTCAATAACAATCCGATTAATTGTAATGCCAATAACCAAAATATCGTATGCAATATATTATTACTTCATTTTGTGAAAAAAATAAAGTTAAACATTAAAGAGATACACCATGATTTTATTAAATATCATTTTTATGTAAACACTCCATCTAATATTTGAAATATTAGTACTGGTATAGTCGACACACAGGAAAAGGGACACATCTAAAAAATCGTTATTTTTATTTAATGAAGAAATGTTTCCAGAAAGTGTAATATTATAGTGAAATACGTAAAAATCGAGGCAGCCAGTACATACTGTAAAATACTGCTTTTGCCTCGGAAAACATACTTCCATTTAGCTTAAGACCCTTCTACTGGAAAATGACAATATTTCAACTACGTCACTATTCTCTCAACGATACATTTGACGTCAACTATTGCCATCGACGTAATGAGGTAATGGTAATACAAATAATTATATATATATATATATATATATATATATATATATATATATATATTTGGTGTTATAATAATAATAATTATTATAATAATAATAATTATTATTATTATTATTATTGCTATTATAGTACTATTATTTTTACTTTTCTCTCATTTCGTTTGTTACTTTCTCATAACCTTTAATCCGCCAATTCACCTGATCAACCACGCGTTTTTAGAAAGCGCTTACATACTGTCAAAGCGCTCAGTGCGTTAATGTGTGTTCAGTGGGAGTTTATTGTACTTGGGTATCGCTTTCAACGAGGAATATGAAGAACTCTTCTAACTCCTATCACAAACCCCTGAAGTTTTGGATGCAATTTTAACTTCTTGATATACTTTGTACCATTTTTTGGCAATGCTTAGTGAGGTCGCTTATAAGCAGTGTTAGTGTTTAGAAATATTCTTTGAAGAAAGATGATTATTATGACAAAAATGAGTAACAGTATTCAGAATTCAGAAAGTTATGGTAAAAACGAATTTCACTCTTCAATTGATTACGTATCTATCTACCTCATATATATCTTGATTTGTTAATCCTTTTGAATGCTTTAATATGTTACCCTAAAAAACAAAATTTTACTTGCGTTGTAAGAAATGAATTGTTGTTTTAAACTTATGATATTTAGGTAAATAATTTCAAAAGATCGTATTGTTTATTTATTATCTCAAATTGAATAAAATATAGTTGAGAGATACTAAAGATTGATTTTAAATTAAGGCAAATTATTAAAATATTCACTAAATGATCGCGTAAACAATAAATATCACATAATGCACGAAGATTGAGGAGCATGAAGCTTTCAATTGAAGAGTTGCTCACTGTCAAGTTTGTTGAAGGTTTAAGGCTGTAATTTGTGTTGAATTTATATCTTGTTTAATTACGTTATTTACGTCACAAAGTAAGTGCTATTTTATTTAGTTTACAGAAGCAAGGTTTTTTGATAATTATTTGACCAAATTTTTGAAACCCAATGATTTTCTTCTTTCCACTAATTGACTTTAAATACAATATGAACGAATATAAATTGCATATCTGTGATATAATAACAGTAATAATTAATTTTTGTTAACTAAAATACTTTTTTTTCTTTCAAAAATCCCCTACGCCGTTATTTAGCTACAGCTATTGACGGGGACCATTACACACCACGCACAGAATCTCTTGATGTACGGCCGCACCAAGGGGCAAGCTCAAACCGTCGGAGGCAGGTAACGCCGTGGGGGGGAGTGGCAGAAGGCTGCCGCACGGGGTCCCCTGCGGGGCTACACAACAGGCAACCCGACAGGGGGGTTCACGTCCGCGCAAGCAGGGGCTGCGCCCGTGCATCATGCCCTCAATGGCCTCTCGCGCTCTATTACGGGACGAGGCGCGATTCCATGCGCCCTCGAGCGAGTTGGTTTTGAGACAATGCGTCTTCCGGGAGGGTGCAGCCGCCGCCACCGCCGACAGCGCCAACGCGGGCGCGGGGCGCCGCCGACGGGTGCGCATTCTGCGAGCGATGAAAGCACAGGTTATCGAGGCCCACGTAATGGACTCGTTGAGCCTCGCGTGCTTCATAGGGAAGCGAGGTTACAAACGTGTGCGGAAACAATTATGCGACAAAGCCTTCAATTATAACTATAGGGACATTATCTTTTCTTCAGGGCTTGTTACTTTCTCTTCAGCATTTGAACGTAGCAATGCTCAATGCATGAATAGTTTACAATGCCTCTGCACAGTTATTAACATTCTTCACGTTTGTTACTTATAGTTATTTTAATAGTTGCATGCATTTTTACTCCTTTTCTTCTATAGAGAAATTATGTTTATAATATTTTGAAGACGAGGATTATCTTTCGACATGGAATATATCATGTTTTCACAATGGAGTATAATCGTTTGCGACATTTTTTAAAATAAAGATGTACACATGAGAATTGGAAAGAAACGCTCATCAAAACAAGTGGCATTAGAGATTCGAAAGTAATAGGTAAAATCGAGCCGTAGAGAAATCTGAAAAAACAGGAATGTACATATATTCCACTTCCGTGAAAGGGAGTATTGGAAAAAGGAGAATAGGTAAGAAAGATTTCAACGCATTTATTGAACTTCATGTGATACAAACGCAAATTTTAATAGAAGCAAAAATACTAAATTACAAAAATAATAAATAAATGACCGACTTACAGTGACTGCAGACTACTGAACAGTAGTGTATCCTTTCATAAACTGTATGAACCGGGTGAAAATCATGAGAATACCGTAGCAGGGCCGATGACGAAGTTTCGATCCAAGACGTCGAGCGCGAGTCTAGGCTCGCCAACTGTGCAGCGCGGAGGGCTGCCGAGGGCGGGCGGACCTAAGCCCCCGGAGCCCGCGCCTTAGCGCGCTGTCGGGGAGCCGTGTTCCGTATTCACGCCTCGACTCGCCGACAATTTTCTTATATTAAAATTCATAATATGCCGTGTTATCCTTCATCTACTCGGCAAATTAAAGTAAACTTTGCGAAGAATAGAGCTTCCGCCCGCCCGGGGCGCACGACGTGTCGAGCGGGTGGCGGCGAAAGTTTGAGCACGCGGCGGAGCGTCTGCCGCTTCGCCCCCGCTTCCCCTTCCGCTTCCGCCTCTTCGCCTTTCCCTCACCTTCGTCTATCGCATCCTATTCGGTCATCACTTGAATAATCGTCTCCTATATTATTTCAGTAGTATATATATATATATATATATATATATATATATATATATATATATATGTAATTTTGCAGCACGCACACGCAACCAATCCTTATACATGACGTCTCTTAAGAAAGACAATTTCACGTACATATGAAGAATTGCACTTTGAGTTTGAAAATATGAAGGATTTGTTTAAAAAACGCATCTAAATATTCATTTCGAATGCAACCCACAACACTCGTGAGCATTTTTTTAAAAATTCTATATCGTTAAATAACTCCTAAAATAAGCACTCTAGAGCCTTAAAAACTAAACTTTTGAGGCGAAAGGTAAGGGTATATTGTATTGTTATCAATTACAAGGTGACATAGGACGATAAGAGTGTAGATAAAGGTAGACGGACGATAAAATTAGGGAAGACGATAAAGTGTAACATGCGATAGTTATCGCACGGGTAAGCTAGTTATATTTAATACAATCACCAGAAGACGATCAGTTCATGTCTCAGTAATAAAATATTTTCATGTTTGATTTCTCATGTTTTTCACCCCTTCATCATCATGCCCGACGCTTTCCAATAACTTTTGCAGAACGTGTGCGCCATTCCAAGGTCGCAGAATGTCAGGTACTACGTCCTGAACTGTTAGTGAAGGCACGATCTTTTAACAACTTCTAACTTTCTACAATGTTCTTCCTTCATTTTATAAATGAAAATTAATGTGAAATTTATTACATTCGTGGGCAGGCTGCATTCTGGTCTTGACATACAGAATTGACAATATTATTTTCAAGAATACTTTTATTGGTTGATTCATATTTAATATACAGCAAATGGTCAATTAGTGGTCTCTCAAAATTCCATAAAATATTTAAAAAACGAGAACTTAAATCAACTTGAAATCATACCACTTGCTTGCGCCAATTGAGGTTTAGACTTCATAATTTCAAGTTTGAATTCATCTCCTGAATATTCCTGTTTTATGAACGGTTCATGTGGATAATTTACCGTATGTAACGAATTGTTTCCACTAGTTTCTCGCGAAATTGCATTACTTGCGGAAAGCATTTTTTTCGCGTATACTTTCATCTACATGTACTTAAACGCGTGTATTTCAAAGAGAAAGGGCATAAACATCGCGCAGCGCTAATTGTTCTCGCTGGTTATGTACAACGGAAAACCTGGAGATAAGTCTTCGCAATTTATGGGTGATGAATATCATTATGAGGTAAATAGGGTGCGGTAATAACAATGAGTGCAATGTTCCTCGTAAAAACATAAAAAGATAGGCGCTAATTTGCATTCTGAAATGTAAATCATGACAGTTATCTGTGTTACTAATTGTCAAATGCTGCGTGGAACCGGAGATTTTATTTCGAGGTTATTAATGATCCCCCAAATAATTTATAATGTTCAATGGGTGCTGAAGTTTTGTTGAAGTTCGGATTCTCAAAAGAAAGTTGCTGAATGAATATTCTGCCTTGTGAACTTAAATAAAAGAAGCAATGTTTGGTAGAGGAAAACTACTTTTCAACAATGTTGAATCGCAACATTGAATCGTCAATTAATATGTAAGTTTGTATACCGTTGCCTTTGTATTAATTTCCCAATGATTGTACAAAAACAAATGTTAACATTATATGGTGTATTATATGAATTTTTCTATTAAAGTTTTTTCACTTTTTAATGCAGCTAAAATGTGTGCTCATATAGGCATATATTTACTTTTGGGAAATGGAGTAGTAATCAGGGTAACTTACAGTCTCCATTTCTTCTGCATTGCTTCATCCAATGATGTAAATGGAAATATATGTACATATTTCACTTTTAATTCAGAAATAGAATTTCAAAATGAATATTGGTGTGAAGGGAATTACATGTTACATTTCCATTTCTTCATCAAATTACCCTCACGCCAACTCAAAGCAAATTTATCAACATAACAGAGACAGAAATGGTAACCTAAAGAAGAAGTACCAGTATAATTTTTAAATAAATAATATGAATAAAAATGATAAAAATATTTTTAAGGACCCTTTTCTACATCTAGGTCAAATAGTGACCACTTTGATTTTTAAACTGTAGCGAAAACTGTAGGGAGAGCAGATATGGACAACACAAACGCACACGAACATCCATGCCCCACGCGGGATCCGAACTCGCGATCCTCTGGTCAGAAACCGCTTCTTCACTACTGCCCTAACGATCTAGGCTATCTGATGGGCTTAAAAATTTTGTTTCTTCAATGTTTACTCGTTTTGAAAAAGAGAGATGGTGGCTCGGAGGGCACCTGCAATGCGCCTGGGGCACCAGGCAGCGAGGAGGCGCGGTGTGCAGCCTCCGTCACGCAGACACCGCTAATTACGCAATAAACTTTAAATCCACCCTCCGCCGCGGCGGCGAGAGCCTTCCGCCCGCCCACGCCCCCGCCCCCGCCGCCACCGCCGAAAAGATTTAGTGCGCGATACAGCGCGTGGGGGCCCCGCTGCGGCCACCTCGCGTCGCCCCGCGCCGCCCGCGCCGCCCGCGCCCCGCGCCGCCCGCGCCGCCCGCCCGCCAAGCCTCGCCCGCCACGCCTCGCCATGCCTCGCCATGCCTCCCCGCCACGCCACGCCCCGCCACGCCTCCCGCCACCTTCGCCCGCCCGCCCTCTCCGCCCCGCGCCGCCTGCCCGCCCGCGCCGCCCGCACCGCCCGCACCCGCGCCGCCCGCGCCGCCCAGCGCCGCCCGCGCCGCCCGCGCCGCCCGCGCCGCCCCGCGCCGCCCGCGCCGCCCCGCCGCCCGCGCCGCCCCGCCCGCCAAGCCTCGCCCCGCCAGCCTCGCCATGCCTCGCCATGCCTCTCCCGCCACGCCACGCCCGCCACGCCTCTCCGCCACCCTTCGCCCGCCCGCCCTCCGCCCTGCGCCGCCCTGCCGCCCGCGCCGCCGCACCGCCCGCACACCGCGCCCCGCGCCGCCCGCGCCGCCCGCGCCGCCCGCGCCGCCGCCCGCCAAGCCTCGCCCGCCGCCTCGCCATGCCTCGCCATGCCTCCCCGCCACGCCACGCCCGCCACGCCTCTCCGCCACCCTTCGCCCCCCCGCCCTCTCCGCCCGCGCCTCTCCGCCCTGCGCGCCCGCACCGCCCGCACACCGCGCCCCGCGCCGCCCAGCGCCGCCCGCGCCGCCCGCCCGCCCCGCCGCCCGCGCCGCCCGCCCGCCTGGCCTCGCCCGCCACGCCTCGCCATGCCTCGCCATGCCTCTCCCGCCACGCCGCCCCGCCGCCTCTCCCGCCACCCTTCGCCCGCCCTGCCCCCTCCGCCCCGCGCGCCTGCCGCCCTGCGCCCCGCACCGCCCCACACCCGCGCCGCCCGCGCCGCCCAGCGCCGCCCTGCGCGCCCGCGCCGCCCGCGCCGCCCGCCCGCCAAGCCTCGCCCGCCACGCCTCGCCATGCCTCGCCATGCCTCTCCCGCCACGCCACGCCCCGCCACGCCTCCCGCCACCTTCGCCCCGCCCGCCCTCCGCCCCGCGCCGCCTGCCCCCGCGCCGCCCGCACCGCCCGCACACCGCGCCGCCCGCGCCGCCCAGCGCCGCCCGCGCCGCCCGCGCCGCCCGCGCCGCCCGCGCCGCCCCGCGCCGCCCGCGCCGCCCGCGCCGCCCGCGCCGCCCGCGCCGCCCGCGCCGCCCGCGCGCCTCGCCGCCGCGCCGCCCGCGCCGCCCGCGCCGCCCGCGCCGCCCGCGCCGCCCGCGCCGCCCGCGCCGCCCCGCGCCGCCCGCCCGCCAAGCCTCGCCCGCCACGCCTCGCCATGCCTCGCCATGCCTCCGCCCGCCACGCCCGCCACGCCTCTCCCGCCACCCTTCGCCCGCCCGCCCTCTCCGCCCGCGCGCCCTGCCCGCCCGCGCCGCCCGCACCGCTCCGCACACCGCGCCGCTCCGCCGCCCAGCGCCGCCCGCGCCGCCCGCGCCGCCCGCGCCGCCCGCGCCGCCCGCGCCGCCCGCGCCGCCCGC
Source organism: Teleogryllus oceanicus (assembly GCA_964035755.1). NCBI lineage: Eukaryota > Metazoa > Arthropoda > Insecta > Orthoptera > Gryllidae > Teleogryllus > Teleogryllus oceanicus. The sequence continues at coordinate 132,837,779 of CAXIVR010000004.1, forward strand.
GCCCGCCCGCCCGCCCGCCTCGCCCCCACGCCTCGCCATGCCTCGCCATGCCTCCCCGCCACGCCACGCCCGCCACGCCTCTCCCGCCACCTTCGCCCGCCCGCCCTCTCCGCCCCGCGCCGCCCTGCCCGCCCGCGCCGCCCGCACCGCCCCGCACACCGCGCCGCCCGCGCCGCCAGCGCCGCCCGCGCCCGCGCCGCCCGCGCCGCCCGCGCCGCCCGCCCGCCAAGCCTCGCCCGCCACGCCTCGCCATGCCTCGCCATGCCTCCCGCCACGCCACGCCCCGCCACGCCTCCCGCCACCTTCGCCCCGCCCGCCCTCCGCCCCGCCGCCCTGCCCGCCCGCGCCGCCCGCACCGCCCGCACACCGCCTCCCCGCGCCGCCCAGCGCCGCCCGCGCCGCCCGCGCCGCCCGCGCCGCCCGCGCCGCCCCGCCCCGCCAAGCCTCGCCCGCCACGCCTCGCCATGCCTCGCCATGCCTCTCCCGCCACGCCCGCCCCGCCACGCCTCTCCCGCCACCCTTCGCCCCGCCCCGCCCTCCGCCCGCGCCGCCCTGCCGCCCGCCGCCCGCACCGCCGCACACGCGCCGCCCCGCCCCGCGCCGCCCGCGCCGCCCGCGCCGCCCGCGCCGCCCGCTCCGCGCCGCCCGCCCCGCCCGCCCGCGCCGCCCGCGCCGCCCGCGCCGCCCCCCGCCGCCTCGCCCCGCCACGCCTCGCCCCGCCACGCCTCGCCCCGCCACGCCTCGCCCCGCCACGCCTCGCCATACCTCGCCATGCCTCGCCCCGCCACGCCTCGCCATGCCTCGCCATGCCTCGCCCCGCCACGCCACGCCTCGCCCGCCACGCCTCGCCATGCCTCGCCATGCCTCGCCCCGCCCCGCCACGCCTCTCCCCGCCACGCCTCGCCCCGCCACGCCTCGCCTCGCCACGCCTCGCCCCGCACCTCCACCCGCGCCGGTTGGCCCGGGCCGAAGGAGCGCCCAGCTACTTCCTGAGGGGCGCCAGGGGGCGGTGGTGGGGGAGGCCAGAATAAGATGTATGGCCCTCACGTCGCCCGCCTTGCCAGCCCCGAGCGTACCCGGCCGCCGCTTTCCGCCCCCCCCCGACAGTGTTGTTGACGCCAGCGGTTCTTGCCTCGACCCCTTTATCCATACTGTTATTTTCTCATCTATTATCGTCACTAACTTTGCCGCTATGGGCATGTCCATGGCCAGCACCTTCTTTACGAACTCACTTCACTTGCTTACTCTATCATCTTTACACTTCCAATGATTTCCCTACTTCACTGGGTCGGGCTGGTCTATTATTCAATTGATGCTTTACTTTACGTGGCAAGAATCAGGTCATGAGGCCTGCTCTTCTGTCTGACTGGCAAATTTCGCTATGCTCCTTTCACCAACTAAGGGAGAAAGAAGGTATTACTTGGGTGACGAAACAGACAATTTGAATTTAGCTCTGAGACATAATTTAGGCTTGAGGATCTTTTACAAGCAGTAAATATACTAACATGGGGTAGCCGGCTTTCCTTCCCCTCCGAGGGAAGGCGTAAGAAGGATTTTTTTCGCACGTAAAAATCCACTTTAATCGGGTTTCAACCCGCGAACGTGGGGATAACAGCCCGATACGCTAACTGTTACGCCATCGCCGCCGCAAATTTACACTGGGAATTTTTCGAATGTGTATCTGCTTTTTGTCTGGGTGTACATGTTTTATAGCATCGCTCACTTTTCTGCATCTCTAACAATCCTGATATTAAACTTATTCTCTAATTGCTTCAATAATTTTTTTTTTAAAAAATTTTAATTTTTTTATTGGTTTCCATTAGCAATAATTAGTATTCTTGAACGTCATTATTCGCGATACATAGTTTATATTATAGGAAGCTAAATAAATGCAGTGTTATCTCATTAATTTATTTATTACTTAGATGTAGTTAGGAAAAAATATAATCGAATGGAGTAAGATTACATTAGTACATACAAGGTAGCAAGGCAAAAATTAAACTTACAAGAAAAGAACTGTCGAAGAAAAGGCGTCGAAGTGTCGCCGCGGAAGGAGGGACGAAAGCCTACAACTAACTCTGGGTCGTCGCCGCCTTCACAGACTACATTTATCACCAGTCTTTTGTTTCCGCCGCCGCTGCGGTGGGGCGCCCTCGGCGCTCGCCCCGCCCCCACCCGCGCTCCGCCGCCGCGGCGCCAGAATTAACCGTTCATTTCCGAAAAATTACCGCCTCGACTCCGGCGGCCCGCTTCCCGCCGCCCGCCTGCCCGCCTCGCGGGGGGAAATAAATGCACGGGTTAATTATCGCGAACTCGAAAGTGCGTTCCCGGGAAACCGTCAGCATTGTAAGACTTAAGTGAATTACAGCTGCCCCTCCTTTCTTTTTACTGCGGCCCCAGTGACCCATGACCCCAGGAGCAGGTTGTTGTGAATGCTGGCTAATGAAACCTAACGCTATTACGTCGTTGGATTGACGTTTTCTGGATGTTTGTTGCCTGTGTTCTGCTGTGGCGATAGGCAGCTGAACGCTTTGTATCACTGCCAGAGATTTCGTTTTTTAACGATGGATAGAAAATATCGACCAATCAAGTTTTCATTCAATTAATTTTTCCGTGATTTAAAAATCAGATTTATGATGAACCATGTTGGATGTAAGTCGAATACAGTCGTAATGATAGGTACTAATATTTTAGATCGCTTTCTCGACAGTTCCGTATTCCATTACTTGTGTTAATTGTTGGTAGTTTTCTTTTACCCTTCGACGTTTATTTATAAGAATAGCTAGTATTTCTAACTAAATGAGAAATAGGTTTCTTCCTATCTAATCCGAAAAAATATCACAGACTTGAATTACATGCAAGTCTCAAAAAATGTTTCAGACTTTCGAGGCAAGTAGGGGGATCAAAGTCGATGACGTTCTGCCAATGAGCATGTGGAAAATTTCATACGACGCAGATACATATATTAAATTCGATACCGCTTCGTCGTTAACTTGAGCAGTTTTCTGCTCTTCGTATCGTCCAGTACGGCGCTACTTAAGAAAATTCAGTACCTGCGAAACACCAATGCATGATGAGTTTCCAGCCAATAGAAGCAACATATGTAATATCGTTATTGAAATTTTCCACCACATGGTCATTGACAAAAAATATTTTATTCGTGACCGTCTAGATAATATCGTTCACTTACACAGTAATGAGACAAGAAAGTTAATCTTTTATCAACCACAGCCTCTAAACGTACCGAAAGTACTTTTTGTACAAATACTGAAAGTAATACAATTAGAAAACAAAATACAGTCGAAATTCCAAACGTGAAATATGTAGTATATTTTCGTCCACAGAAAACTTAGAACATGGCAGAATCTGCTTGTTTGTGTGAAGACAGCGGGGGTATGGTGATGCTCATGATAGGAGGTGTTCTATGTTTTGTTTTCACAAATTCTGAAGAGTGGTTTCCAACATTGGCAATACCCTACAACGATGCGGAAACGTTGAAAACACACACCAATCTATCAATTATAATCGATCAATATAGTACCTCGTAGACCACGGGAAATATAGAAGTCAATTCTTATGCTAAGGAAGAAAACGGGACGGGATGCAGTTGGTCCATGCCTTTTCGGGGAGGGTGATCAAGGGCTTCGGAGAAGTTGCCCGCGGGATGCGGTCGGGGTTCGTCTCGTGGCGTCTGAGCGCGCGAAGATTCCGCGTGGCAGATGGCCGTGCCGCGCAGGAGGGGAGGGAGAAGTGAGGAGTGGAGGGGCGGCGCTGATTGGTCGCGCGAGGGACGCCCATCGCCCGCGCTCCGAAGGCTGCGCGCGAGCCCCCACACTCAGCTCAGGCCCGCGCCGCCTGCGGTGGATTGATTGATTGATTGATTGTATCGTGTTTCCGGGCGCGTCAACTGCTTTCGTCATTAGTCCCATAAGTGTAGTGCATGTTTTTCTCTCTCGGGAGATGGCGGTGATCTTCCCCCGCTGGATGGCGAGATCCGGAGCCGACCTACCGTCGGCTAGTGGGGTTTTCCCCTCACCAGGACTCTCCCACCAGCGGGGCACAGCCCCAGCCGGGACAAGCTCTAAGCTCACGACAGATCTTGCGGTTATGTAATGCATGTTAGTGTAAGTGTGTGTGTAAGGAGAGACGATAGGACAAGGAAGTGGAAGGATAGATCGCGGTCGGTCCGTGGCCCGTTTGTTAGGGTACTGCTCCGGCAACCGCCTAATGTTGATCGGAGAAATCACGGAAAACTACCGATCAGAGCAGCCGGCCACTAGAATTCTCCTCCAGACAGTGAATTCGACCTAGCTGAAAAGCTAGTGTCGAAAATTCTGTTGCCGTCAAGACTCGAACCTGGGCCATCCCGGTCAGAGGTGCTGTAGTGACATCAGTCCGGCTGCGGTGGAGTCATTGCACTGAATGATGCACGAGAAGGAATGAACTCTGCACGACCGTTGGTTTAGGAAAGCTCACGTTGCGACGGATTGAATTGATTCTTGAGTTTCGAAACCTGGCGTTGCACAAGTTTTATTTAGATCGTTTCTTCGTGACTCCCGGCCTTTCCTGTTCTCACCAGAAATAATTGTTACTGATATTTTGAAGTTTTTCTCAATAGTTCCGCCATTTGATTTCCTCGTGAACGTTTATCTTTTATTCCTTTGAATGTTGCATCTAGCGAGGTATGTGTTCGTTTGCAATTACTCGGCTCTTTTGGCATACGCCTCTGTACTTATTTTTCTTTGTATTATTCTTTGATAATAAGCGTCACATTAATTTTTTTTCCTTTTCAAAGTACATTGCTCTCCCCTTGCTTCTAATTTATCCCTGACGTGTTTTTGTTTTGTTCTGCGGGCGCCCACGTGCCGGCCTCTCTCCGTCTCATATCTCCACTCCTTGGCTGCCCGTCAGTTTCCTCTGCCGCCTGCCCCCGCCCCGCTGGCGCCTACGCTTCCGGGGCACCTCCGCGGGTAATCTTCTTAGCGTTGTTATAACCCGGTTGAGAATTTAATCCCGGCCGGCGCGGCGCGCGCCGGGATGGTCAGGGTGGGTGCGGTGGACGCGGAGGGCGGGGTGGGCGGGGTGGACGGGGAGGCAGGGTGGGCGTGGTGGGTGCGGTGGTCGGGGTGGGCGGGTGTGCGGGTGGGCTGGGTGTGCAGGGTGTGCGGGGTGGGCGGTGTGGACGGGGCGGGCGGTGCGAGCGGGATGGGCGGGTTGGGCGGGTGGCCGGGTGGGCGGGGCGGGCGGGCGGGCGGGTGGGCGGTGCGGGCGGGTGGGCGGGGTGTGGGGTGGGCGGTGGGGGCGGGGTGGTCGGTGTGGGCGTGGTGGGTGCGGTGGACGGGGTGGGAGGTGGGCGGGGCGGGCGGGGCGGGCGGGGCGGGCGGGGTGGGCGGGGTGTGCGGGGTGGGCGGAGTGGGCGGCGTGGGCGGGGCGGGCCGGGTGGGCGGGGCCAGTAGACAATGGACGCGCAGGTGGCCGCGTTCTCTCGCTCCGACTCGAGGTCCCGGGTGCCAGCTTTTTAGGGGAGCTGCTTCTGGGAACCCTCTGGAGGCGACTGCCACTGAAGGAGGTTTACGGCCACGTTCACTGCTCGCCGGGGACGCGTTCATTTTTACACACACAGAAATTACACGTCAACATCGCTGCAATGTACGTGCTGCTGTGATTTTAAGAAATAGAAGAAGATAAGAATATCATTAACTCCCGTCAGAAATCATCCAAGATGTGAATGCGATTTCAAATTCTTGATACACTTCGTACCATCTTCTGACAGTGCTTAGTGAGGTCGCTTATAAAGTAGTGTTGGTGTTTTGGAAGATTCTCAGAAGAAAGATAACTATTATAACACAAAAATGTTAGAGATTTCAGAATAAAGAAAGTTGTGGTAAAAAAACTACTATCTCTCTTCAGTTGCTTATGAGTGTGTCTACCTCATAATTATTTTATATCTTAATTTGTTGCTCTAAAACACAAAATGTTACTTGCGTGCTAAGAAATGAATTGGGACTATTGTTTTTTTAAACTTATAAAATTCAGGTAAATAATGATTTTAAAAAATCATTTTGGTTATTTATGATGCTTAAATTGAATAAAACGGGGAGCGGTAGGTCAGTGCATCAACTGATGTACCTGCAGCGCCTCTGACCGGGAGGCCCTGGGTTCGAGTCCTGACAGCGGCAGGATTTTCGACACTACCTTTTCAGCTAGATCGAATTCAGTCGCTGTCTCGAGGAGAATTCTAGCGGCCGGCTGCTCTGATCGGTAGTTTTCCGTGGTTTCTCTGATCAACACCAGGCGAATGCCGGAGCAGTACCCTTCCAAACGGGCCACGGCCCGCGCGCGATCTTTCCTTCCTCTTCCTTGTCCTATCCTTTCCCCTTACACACACACACTTACACTAACATGCACGACACTACCACATATTCCGAGAGACCTTTTGGGAGCTTAGAGCTTGTCCCGGCTGGGGTGGTGCTTCGCTGGTGGGAGAATCTTGATTAGGGGGAAACCCCACTGTCCGACGGTAGGTCTGCTCCGGATCTCGCCATCCAGCGGGGGAAGATCACCGACATCTCCCGAGAAAAAACATGCAATTCACTAATGGGACTAGTGACCAAAGCAGTTGACGCGCCCGGCAACAGAAAAAATAAATTCAAAATTTAAACATTTTCGTAAAAAAGTTTGAGGAGCATATAGTTTTCATTTGAAGTGCATATAGTTTTCATTTGAAGAGTTACTGATTGTAAAATTTGTTGAAGGTATCACTTTCTAACTTATTTTGAAGGTACTCTCGTTTAACTGCCTTATATACTCCACGAAGTTGAATATGAGTGCCGTATTTTTTATATAGTCGCATACAAGTTTTTCAATCTAACTTGTAAAAATGTTTTCACCTTAAAACTAGTAATTTTCTTTGCTTCTTTCTTGGTATTATTTTTTCATTCAAGCATCATTCTTTAATTGTGTACTACATAATGGTAGTCAATTACAAAAACAATATTACATTTTTTCTAATGTATTTAGGTCCCTATATTCTGTTGAATAAAATAAAAATATTTTTGAAGATGCAGTTTGTTGTAAAAACTAACGCCACGCTCACATGCGATATACGATTTAAAAAACGTTTGTCCGAAAACATATTATGATATTTAAAAAAATATAACTTACACCATGCATCGAGTAACTTCCCTTTCAATTTACTGTTCAGTTAAGTTCTATTTTATATTATATTTCTGTTATTGTGTTTCACACATAGATTTCTAAAAAGACGGATATTTTGGTGTAAACTGTCTATTTTATTGCAGTTACATAAATTCGTATGTACGTAAAACAAATACTAATTTTAAGCGTGTGCTTTTCAGTTTCCGAAAATAATGAATATTGGAAATACCCCTCGATTTCCTCTCTGCAATAATAATACTAATTTCCCTTTGTATTTTCTATTACATTTTGAAAGCTGGCTTGTGAAAATTTGTTTGATATGATTTGTTTCGACTGTCAGATGAAGCGCGCAGGCTGATTTTATTATTATTTCCAACATGGATAATTAAAAGGTATGAAAGAAGCAGAGCCATGATATTTGTTGAACCATGATATATATTGTTGTGCGTTGCAGTGTTTTCTTACGGACTGTATTGTGCCAGATAATCAACAATTTCCTTGTGATTGACTATTTCATTACAAAATAAAATCTAGAACAAATTTAAAGCAAAGAAATTTTAATTGGTGGAATCACAAAACAGAAATAATAAAAGCTACATATTGTGTCGAAAGACGTCATGACTTAAATAAGTTGTCCTGCAACACATAGATAAAAATTACGTGCTATTTGGGTTCTTTGAAATAATGTATAAATATTAAAATTATTAAACCACATTAATTAACACATTTATTCCATTATTTAAATTATTTCTATAATATTAAATTATTTTGATTATATTTTTAAATAATTTCACTAGTATAGAATTTGTTAAGCAATAAAATTTCTCCATAACAACCTGTTTTCATTCACATCTATAAATAAAAGATTCGATTTCAAACAATAAAATCACATAAGGCATTAGTACTCACATCCTAATCTTGCCATGAATGCTCCCGTCAATTAGGTCTACACAACCTTCAACATTAAGCTGCGTGTTCACAAATGAGAAATCCAGTGAGAGCTGCAACGTCTCGCGCAAACCAAGCAGCTCCCTCGCCGCCCTAGTGAGCTAAGGGAGCTCCATTACCACGACGGCGGGGGCGGGGCGGTGGCGGGGGCGGCCGAGGGCCGACGTCTGTCCGCCTACACGCCGTTGCCTGCCTCTCCTCCCCCTCCGCCCCTCCCCCCTTCCCTCCTGGCAGCCCCTCGTCCGAAGTCACGGAACCGTGCTGCGGAGCTGTTCCTCGTAAATTATTTGATTACGCGCCCAACCAGTCGTCGTTCTGCTTTCTCTCTGCACCCCATCCCTCTTCTCTCGTCTCCCCGCATCCTTTGCTGCGCAGTAGTCGAAAAGCCCGGCTCTCTGGACACAGCGTTGAATTTGTTACACGATCCATGACACGTACGAATCTGTTTTCCGCTGACCAGCCATTCGGGTCTTTAGTGGTCACAATTTTTTTCGCAAAAATTAACTATATCATCGTAGGGCACCCTGGATTGAAAAATAATTTTAGTTGTGTTCAAATCATTTATTATCTGCAAGAGTTTGAACAAATCAGTATTTTCCTTTGAGAAAATAGTATCTGATAGCACACCTAGATCGAAAATGAAAAAGATCACCCTACATTTTTTCACTAAGCTACACTTGTTAAGACGAGCGAACCGATAAATCAAAATTCCTCTTTCGTCAGGTCACATAAAAAAAGTTGAGCAAACCACATTCATCAAAGTTATTTTAATTGCTTCAATTTTACATTTAACAAAAGTTAAGAAATACGCCACTTTGAATCAATATCCCACCACTGTGCATCGCTCGCGTTCGCCGCTCCTCCAGGGGGCGCCACAGCTTCGTTCGAGACCGTCGTAATCTCACAGCCTCGCGTGCCCGTCCAGGCCTTCCGTGATTTGAAATTGTTTCTCGAGTCGTGGAAGTTACAGATATGATTGAATCCGGTTGTGTGTGCGTGAGCGTCTTTTCGTATTACGACGTTATTGCGCCGATGAGATATTTTCCGCGCATTCCCTTTTTTCCTCTGCTGCACCTGGCCTGCGTTAAACACCCCACAACGATTTTCCGTCGTCTCGAGGACGCACCTCCGCGAGAAATAACGGACAGACCGCTTTGTTCTGGGGGAGGCGCATGACGCAAAACGCGAATGAGAGCGGAGGGGCGGGGGCGCTGACTTTTCATATCTCCGCGAACAGACGGTCGGTCGAACGGATGGACGGACAGACGGGAAGGGGCCTGACTGCGTTTGGTTCTAATATCTGCGTAGGACTTCAAAAGCTCAAAGCGCAATAAACGTGAGGAGGGAGTGGTGCGTTCTTCGTCAAACGATGTTTTAATTTCGGCGAAGGCAATTGAAAGAGCGCGCCGCTGGAGCGCCGCGTGGACGCTCGCGTGCGCTGGCGTGCGCTCGCGTGCGCTCGACGGACAACGTGGGCGGCTCTTCTTTGGCGCCCACCCGCCCGCCCGCCCGAGTGGCCGGACCGGGAGCGGTTGCTCAGTGCATCAGCTGATGTCACTGCAGCGCCTCTGACCGGGAGGTCCTAGGTTCCCACTCCCCACGGCGGCAGGGTTTTCGACACTAGCTTTCCAACTAAGTCGTATTCAGTCGCTTTATGGAGGAGAATTCTATCGGCCGGCTGCTCTGGTCGGTAGTTTTCCGTGGTTTCTCCGATCAACACCAGGCGAATGCCGGAGCAGTATCCTAACAAACGGGCCACGGACTGCGCGCGATCTGTCCTTCCTCTTTCCTGTCCTATCCTCTCACCCTTACACACACACTTGCACTAACATGCACTACACTACCACACATTCCGGGAGACCTGTCGGTAGCTTAGAGCTTGGAGCCCCGCTGATGGGAGAGTCCTGGTTAAGGGGAATCCCGCTACCCGACGGTAGGTCAGATGTATGGCGCCAGATCTCGCCATCCAGCGGGGGAAGATCACCGCCATCTCCCGAGGAAGAAACGTTCAATACACTTACGGACTATGACGGCCCGGAATCACTGAAGAAACAAAGAACCGAGTGGCCGGCGCCGGGCCAGCGCGAGCGGCGGACGTGGGGAGCAGGGCGGGTGGCCTCGGTTGCAGAGAGGGGGCGAGAAGGGAGAGCTCCGCAGAGGAACGGGGAGAACGGATGATGCCGAAGACGTAAGAAAGAGGCGGAGAAGGGCGAAATGAAGGGAGAATTCCGGAGCGGAACGGAAATTGAGGCGAGGTCGGACGGACGCTAATTGTGAGAGGCGGATCGAAGAGAGATTGGCAGGGAACGACGAGAGTGCCGTAGCTCTAAGAGACAGTAGAGCAGGGCGTCGGGGAACGAGGCAGAGGGTGTCGCAACTTGGCGGCGGGGGGATTGGAGCGAGTGGAGTGCCGTGGTGGGACAGAGCGATCACGCCAGGGAACAGCGTCAGGAACAGCGGGGCATGCGCAGACGCGAGGCAAAATGCTTTTGCTTCCCTTTTATAGGTGGAGAATTTGGAAAAAAGGTGATAAAGAGAATTGAGTGTGGTCAACTACAGAAATATACTTAAGTAAGAAATAGCTTAAAAATGAGAAGATGAAGTACAACACCGTAAAAACGTGCTAAAAGAAATGGACACGAAGTTATAAAAAAAAATTGAATGAGGGATAATTTATGCAAAAAAATGAAGAATAAAGGCTCTGAATAAACAAAATGAATGATGGAAAATAACTAAACTAAGAAAAATAACAAAAAAAGGCATGGAGAAGTGGACAATAGCATAAAAGTGTCATATTAACTTGTTTGTCTTCAGATATTGAGATAAAACCAGCGTTAAACTAGGATAAACTAAGTAAAGAATGAATATTAAATATTTATAATAAACACGGCAAAAATAAATATGACACGAAATAAGATTAAGTACAAATTATAAGTTATATGGACCAATAATGTAAAAAAAGAAAAATGGAGCGAGGTAAAAAATATCGAGGTACATCATTCAATGTCAATGGGTGATGAATATGAGCCAGTAAGTTATTCATTGACTTATTATTAAAACTTAAAAAATACTACTGTAATTTTTAATTTAAATAATATTAGCATCGATGAGAGTTTAAGATGGGTAGCAAGTAAAATGTTTGAGTTCTGAGAACTACATATTAAAGATCAGGATTTTAATTTCGCATTCGTTCTTTCAGCGACACGCTCTATGTTTTTGTTGTAACAGTTTCATTTTAAACCTGGATACCTAGCCTACTTGCCCGAAAATATTTTACGTGGTATTCGTAAATGCATTTCTCAGGTTGCTTTTAGCGGAATGGAGCGTCAGTTCAAATACCACAACAAGCGAGGAATTTTAACAGTCATGTACAGGAGTCTATGAAAACGCCCAGCGGTACAACCATTTTCATATTCCATGGAACTGTTCCACATATTTTATTCTGAGAAACGTAACAACTCATTCATTCGTATGACCATTTGAATTCACTCCTGGATTATTATAGCACACTTGTATCGGTATTACATTTCTTTTTACGTTTTCATATTATTTCCTGATTTTATAAAAATGCAACATTCACCTAAAATATTAGATGCCAAATATTTATTTTATGGCGTGTGCAAGATCGTATAATGTGCACACGAGTTATGATTTTCATCCTTGTGGATTCGTGTTTAAATTTATTATACATCTATTTTCCCTAAACAAACTGAGAAGCCTCTTGTATTGAAAAAAGTTTGCCTTTACATTTTCTCTCCACAATTATCGGAAAGCATCTGCATTTTAAACAACTATCACTTAAATTCAAGTTGCGACGATATATTGGCCCAGCTAATTCCCAGGCGCGGCTACCCCGTGTTCCTGGATGCCAACTCGGGCGCCGAGCGCGGGCATCGGCGAGCAGGTGGCCGTGACCTGCAGGCTCTTTGGGGCCGGTTGCGCATCGGCTGCTGATGCCTATGTAGAGGGCGCAAGAATCGGGAGCAGGGCGGGGCGCACGGCGCGGGGAGGCAACGGGAGGGGAATGAGGGAAGGGGGGGGGGAGAGGGGCGCGCCGTGTGAAGTCCGTTGCGGGTGGTGGGCGGGGCTGGGGGCGAGTGTGAGGAGCTGGAGAGAAGTCAGGGTGGGAGCAAGGGACGGGGCGTGGCGGGGGCGTGGGTGAGGGTGGGGGTCCAGCGCTGAGGCCGGCGTTCGCCCGGGGCGGGACGCTCATTTGGTTACCTGAACGCACGCGCGCCCGCGTCCGTCCGTGCGTCGCTGTCCGCCTCTCGATATTGCTCGGCCCCTGTATTGTTTTTTAATCTCGTGCCCCTGCGCTGAGCGGCGCGGCGCCTGCCCCGTAACGAGGTGGCGGCCGCTGGCGCTTTGCATCTCCCGCGCTTCACTATCGAGGACGCAGAGACGGTGCAGTTGCTAACGCAGTTTCGGATAGTTTGAAAGGCTCCTGGATGTCGAGCAAAAAGTAGATGGTGACGCATGAACAGAACTTGCTCCGTGCATTTTATTGTCAGTATATCATGACTAGAAATCAGTTATGAAATTTTATCCAACATTAAGCAGGATAGGTGAATTTAGTTGACGATTTTTGTGGAAATAGAGGGTAATTGTACTCTTGTGAAAAATAATGAAAATGGTTGTGTATTGCGTACCACTGCAATAACAACTACGTGTAGGTTAATTAAAACGTATGGAATGAATGAATCCAGCTTATATGTTTAATCAGTAATTCATATAAATAACATAATAATCCTAAACAATGTAAATGATTGTTTATAACGGAAAAAAGTGATTTCAAAAATGTATACCCCTTTCCTGGGAAATGATGTCCATTTTTTGATATTTCATTGATCTCTGTGTATTTTATTTATCTTTTGGTACCAATATACAGAGGATTAAAACAATGTAATAATTTATTCACAATTATTAAATACTTTAAACAAATGTAAAAATATCTCTAAAAGCGAATAGGGATATCGTTTCATTAAGACAGAACATTCTGAATAGCTTATTTACAAACAAAAGCAAACATAATAACATAAATACCGTCATGGTTATTTATGACCATTCTCACTATACGAAATAAAAGGTTCCTGGCGATGATAGAAAAATGGATATGAAATCGGTAAAATTTGTGAATAATCTCGGTATGGAATGTAAATATAGTTTACGTTCCAAAATAGAGATTTGTAATGCAATTTGAGTTTATTTGAATGGCATGCGACAAATTTTATAGTAGTATTCATTTTATTGAATAAATTTTTGCAGTTTTCTCTTTCATGAAGTTGTTTCTCACATTTTTAATTACCAGCAATTGATTTCAGCACATTAATGCTTCATGAGTATACATTTAAAATCTTCACCAATGAGCAAAACTGTTGGTTATAATTATAAATTTGGCAAAGGACATTCCTTTGTGTATATACCTTTTAGTCAATAATTATTTTTAGGTAACTGTTTTTTTTTACTGGAAATAATGTTAATGATGTAACAGATGAACTAAAATGTGAACAAAACAAAAACAAAAAAATTTAAAGTTTCTCACGTTATCAATATTCAGATTTACGGTTTCTGATTTTAAATCACTATTTTTTTGTAGATTGCGTATAGAAAAAAATATTCAACAACTTCTTCAGTTTCATTTCTCCCAGATATGCCTATATCTATAGCAAAAGTTAAAATTGCTAATTAATCTTCCAAAAGGTCTTCGGATGATGTGATATATTTATTTGAACATTTTCAAAAGTGTTGTTCAGGTAAAGAAATACTAGAATAAAATGTGTAAGTTGTGTTACATGTTATTATGATCAAAACACCCAACATATTGGTGTGGCCATAATGCTCAAATATGTGAAACTAATTCAGATAAACGACAGGGGTAGCTCGTATTCGCTCGAACCACGGAGCACAGATAATGCACATGGCCGAGCGAGGTATCGTAATCGATGCACACTGTCCAGGAAGTTCGGTGACGCTTTATTGGTCTGTCCTGCATTTAACTGGCTGAGCGATAATTAAATTTGTTTACTCTATATTATTTTAATTGCAAAATCTGTTTAGAGGCAATTTACACATTGAAATATTTATTAAGCCTCGTTTTGCGATGAATTTTTTATTCACGTTCGCTTTAAATAAATCATCGATTAATTTGCCGGCCTTTTGGATATCGTTCGTGTAGTGTATAACGAGAGAGTAATTAGAATTCGTTAAATTTTATTTGCTGTTACGACAGGACTGAAGTCTCGGAGAAAAGAATTAACTGGAACCTTTAAAGTCCACAACTTTCATATATTAGTTTGAAAGCTATAAAAGAATGTAATTGTATCCAAATGAAAATTTTATTAGTTATTATTGAAATGTAATTCTTTTTTCATTAGATCCTGATAAAATTGAACACGATGTGCATCAAATAAACTATAAAAAAAGTTCCCCCTTACAATTTCATAATTAACAGTAATGCTTAAAACATTTAAATCACTGAATTAGTTTATGAAAGTGTGCAAATCAAAAGACTTCCCTTCTTAGAGATCAAGATAAAAATCGCCAATTCCTATGGTGGAATGAACAATGTACTATAACCATTCAATATAAAAAAGTTCAGATAGAAAATTTAAGAAAAACAAAACCGTGATACATGGTAATGCTTACAAGAAAGCAAGAGCCTTTGCAAGACTTAGTCTCAAATGCACAATGATCAAACCATGGCGTAAGTTCACCTCTTCTATCACACATCAATATCCTATAGAAGGGATATGGCATAAAGTAAAAGCCATTAGTGTAAGAAACATTCTCAGTTTTCCTAGTTATCTTATTGACATGACTTACAACATGTCGAATCTCAAGCCGTATGTAACCTTTTAGCGAACCCTTTTGCTCAAAATTCAGATAGCAATAATTTTGACCACCAATCCCTATCTAAATCCCCTCAACAAAATGTAGATCATAAAAATTGGATGCTGTAAACTAGGGAGAATAATGAATACTACAACACGCCATTCCTTACTGAAGAAGCCTTCTTTTTGTGTTAGATCTGAGCAAAAATTCTGCACGTGGACCCGATAAGATCCTAAATAGGGTTTTGAAAAACCTTCCTGAAGATGGACTCTAGTATTTACTTCGTGTTTATAATTATATCTGGACTGAACAACATTTTCCCGGCGATGGAGAGAAGCTATTGTTATCCCCATACTAACTACTTAAAACTAATGAAGATCGTACACTACCTACGAATTATCGCCCAATGTCCCTAACAAAAAAACACCTGCAAGGTATTAGAGAAGATGGTTTGTCGTCGACTGAAATTGATATTGATAACCCTCAACCTAATCACACCATACCAAAGCGCCTTTAGATCATATAGATCAACAAATGATCTCCTGGTAAATGTCGGTACTATAATATGTGATGAGCTAGCTATGAAACATGTACTGATGGTTTTAATTGACATTGAAAAAGCATATGAAATGGTCTATAAAAGAGACTTTATTCATTCTTGCAAATCACATATAATAGAAAATATGTTAGTATTCATTATTAATTTTCTAAAACACAGGTACCTTAGCGTCAAAATTCTAGACAGTTTATCCCATTTTACTGAAATGAATGGTTTACCACGATGATCTGTCCTTAGTGTTCTATTATGCCTCTTAGTCATTACCAAAGCAAGCTGTACAATAGAAGACCTAATAAAAATATTTATTTTTGCAGATATTACCTTGACATTAAGTGGTAAAAACCATAATGTTACTAAAAGTAGTATGCAAGAATCGGTAGATAGCACCAACTGGTTAACCAATGCCAGAATTACTATCTCGAAGACTAAATCAGAGTTTATAGTGTTGACAAGAAGACGAAACGATTATAATGAAGTTCTTCTAAAACTGGGTGACCGCCAATTGAAAAGGCCATGTGCGCGCAAAATTCTGGGCATACTATTCGATCCCAAACAATCATGGAAACAACATATAACGTTTCTTAAGGTTGAATGTAAAAAAACGTAATTTTATCAATTAATTATCTCCCATCAAATGGGGAGCACAATTCGAATGTTTGATAATCTATATAAAGCTCGTATTCATTCTAAACTAGATTATGGGGTAGCAGACTACAGCTCAGCTTCAAAAAAAGTTCTGAATACCCGAAACCCCGCGATCAACAATGCATGCCGTCTACGTCTTGGAGCCTACAGAACCAGTCCATGTAAAAGTCTACTTGAAAGGAGAAGCAAAACAACTACAATTAGAATTAAGAAGAAACGTTCAGTGCATACCTATCCTTACTCCACATTTAGCATTCCCCCACCCCACTAATTAAATTATTTTAACAACCTTAAGCCTAGAACGAATGAATCGAGCTCGCAGTTCCAATTACCGCTCAGAGAGAGACTCCCTTAATATCTAGAAAAATGCAATATCGCCAAACCACTTTGTATTCCGAGACGCAATCACCCCATCTCTCTCTGGCAAAACTTTCATATCACAAACTAACATCGATCACGTAAAAGCACCAATAAACATCTCTAAACCAATTGGTAGGCTACAAGAAAGAGTATCTACACTACTCCAAGAATATAACTACTACCAAGTTTACACAGACGAATCTAAACGTGATGGAATTGCAGGCTGAGCTATATTCGAGTCATCAATTAATAAAATTGACTCTCACCGTCTCCCGGATTACTTCTCCATTGCTACCTTTAAAGCGTGAGCAGTCCTTCAAGCCATTATACTTAGTGTTAAGACTCCAAAAGATACTCCCATTGCAATTTTTTGAGACTCGCTATCAACTCTGAGAACGATTACACAGACAGATACACTTCCAATCCAGTTATTAAAAAAATCAGGAGATTTTATAAAATCAACTGTAATGGGGCCAAATAGAATTGATATGATCCCTCGCACAAAAAAGTCATTGAAAATGAAAAAGCTGATGCAGTTGCTAAACTGACCGCATCATTTACATGTGTCGACAACTGAATTCAAGGCACCTTCCACGATGTCAAAAAGTTTGTAAAGGATCCCTGTCTCAGTTATTGGGGCTCTAACGGGAAATTGAATGTTTCCAAACTCCATTTAGTCAGACAGTCCATCCTTGACCCAGGTCTCTCAGGAAAACATTTCAAGAGAACAGAACAGGTTACAGTTACAAGACTAAGGACAGGTCATTTCAATCTCAATTTCTGCAATTTATTTCAGAGGTCAGATGCAGAACCCTGTCCAAGGTGTGTTGCAGCAGTCCTCACTTTCCACCTCATTATTGAAAGCCCTGCTACAGACAACAAGAAAACTTCTGAAAATGGAAGGAACCCTAAAATCACTGCTCGGTTCCACAGATGGGTGTGCCAATTTAGTAAACTCTTAGAAATTACAAAACTGAACAGCATTATTAGTTATGAATATTGATTAATATCTTAGTTAATTAAACATAACATGTCGTGAAAATATAATTAAGATTGACAATTTTTGGTGAAATTGAACTATTATGTTTATCTATACAATTGTTTAATGATAGATGTCGTTGATGGCCTAGACTATAAAGCGTCCTGAAATAAAAATTAAAAACAACATGGTCAAGTAAATATAATCGCGAATATTTTCTGGCCAACTGGGTTCAAGTACGTAGAATCACGAAACATCGTCTGGACAACAAACCTGGACAATAGATTATTGAAAAAGACCCCAACCAGGGTCGAAATGCAAAAAAAGAAAAAAATGTTAAAATATATTTTAGTATATGTTTTATTGAGGTCAGAAAACCAATACAACTAAATTATTACGACCATTTAAGTATCTAAACATTTATATTATAAAATTCTACATATAAAACATTTTAATATATGACTTCTGTTTTTCTTTCAGCGTTTCTCGCTGTCTCGCTCTTCTATCTGAACAAGATCTGAAAAGGCACATCTATTATTCAACGCTACAAAAAAGACATCGGAAGGTAAGTAACAACCAATCACCTTGTTTAATATTATGATTACGTAGGCCAATTGACAGCAGTACGCTCTGAGGAAGGCCACAATATGTTGGCCGAAACGTCAGCTACGATCAAACCAACGCGGCTTGTCCCGGACAGCCAAGAGACATTGTTTAATATTAGTTTCTCGTATGCACACACACACACGCACATGAGGTCCCCTGATACCGAAGAAAGTGTTTTTTTAAGTACGTCCGTCAATCTGTTTGTTCCCCTGTGAACAACACTAGCGCCTAAATTATTTGTAGAATTTTTTCGAAAACGAATATTTTTGGTCATCTACTCCGATGGAAACTTGTTATTTAAAAAAATCTTTATATTTTTGTTTATTTAAAATAAGCCTTGGGATATTTTCAAAATTTTCTAAAAGCAACTCAATTTTTTCTTTAATTTTTGTAAGAGTGCAGAAAAGCACTCATAATCCTGGCAATGTCACATTTCAATGGTTGCCCCTTAATTTTCGAAAATACAAAAGCTTGAATTCTTTTCGGCGTCTTTCTAAGCTATAATATTGATTTTAACAATTTTTTCATCAAATGAAATTGGTTCTCCAATTTTCAAACCATTCCATTTTCATTCCATTCAAATAAAATTGGTTAGTTCTTTCATTTAGTCATGAACATTTTTTAAAATGTTTGTAGTTATCGCGTAATTTACGTGAATTAAGAGCATATTTAAAAAATAAAAGAACGTTCCAAAATGTGTTCTTCAATTTTTTTGTAGGGATTAAGAACTGTACTATATAACATCACAACGCCTTTTTGCAGAATATTTTGTTTTAAAAATTTTAAAAACGAAATTAATTTTTCATACACATCTCTCACGTCGTTAATATTTACATTACTGGCCATTTGTATACATTCGTACTGCATTTTTGAGTTCAAGAGCTTCAGATAATGACTGATAAAGTTGGTCGAAAACTCAAACGTTTGTAATGAAGTTGAGCTCGAAACTCCGCTTTTTGAGAAACGCTCAAACGCCAATTTCTCGAAAAACAGCTACAAATTTCACCGTAAAATTTTTGCACGGATAATGATAAATGCAATTCAAAAAAAGCATTAATGTTACTTTGAAGTATTCATTTTTTTTACAAAAATAAGCAAAAGGATTTTTTAAAATACTTTCACGTCTCCTATTTTCATTAGGGGTATTTTTTAGACTCATTTTGAGTACAATTGTTTCGAATAGTTTTTGTACAGTTTCTCAAAAACGTTTTGGGTAAAAATGAGCTTCAAAATGGGTATTTTCATGTTTTTTCAACGACATTTTATTAAATAACGGCTTCATTTTTTCAATGAAAATGTGTATAGGACCAGATTTTACCCTTCTATTACATTATTAAATTTTACATTACAATTCTATTAAGGTTCCCAAAACTTGAGAAAACGTGAAAAAAAGGCTTTAAGGCGCCAATAGATTGCAACTGAGAAATCGGTGGGACAAGACCGACAACTTAGCTCAGATTGAAAAATGAGGAAACCAAATAGTATGAGAAAGCCTTTGCCATTTTGAATCACCACTGGTTCCCTAATGTTTAATTGTATCATAATTAACTTTTCCCATAATAATGAACTTAACACTTTTCCAAGAATCGATTTTGAGGGTTTGGATATTATTTTACCATACAATGAAATCTGTAACAGCTCAGTTGGGTTTTTATTACATTGAATTTGAAAACAAACTCGTTAAAATACGTGTCTAACAATGCATTTCGTGTTGCGTGACACTTCGTTTTATTTTGTTTTGGAATCATAAAGGTGAATAATGATTTTCTATGAATATATCTCATTCCTTTGGTGCTATGGAAAAGTTTATATCTGTTTTGTACAAGTTTTAATTTTTGTACCAACAGCAACGGATCATTATTAAACGGAGATTGGGGACGATTCCATATTTGTAAATCGTTGTAAATCCTTCTAAAAATGTAAAAAGTTTCGTGGAATTTAAAATAACTTTCATCATAGGTCGAATGAGGTCGTGCGGCATTCCAAGATCACTGCAGGACTCGTTAAGTTTTTCTGCGAATATTTTGTCGGTGGTCTCTGGGGTAATCGTAAGAGCGAGTGCAGACAAATTGCTTTTCCGTGGGTTGTGTGAGTGTAGAGGAGAACGCAAAGTGTGGGGGGAGGGGCAACCTGATCAAGGAGCAGGGGGCGCCCGCCGCTCCCAGCCTCGCCGGTCGCCGCTCGCTTCGCGTCGGCGCAAAGCCGTCAGTAACGGGAAGCGGTTTGCTAACAAGAAAATTACGCTCGACGTAGCGTTGTCAGGCGCAGGTGAAATAATGATTTTGATGGGAACAGCGTCGCCAAGTTTTCCTTAACGAGATTCTACCCCATCAAAGCGTCCACCCCCTCCTCTCCCGGAAAGAAGCAGTTCGCCCCGCCCCCTCCCCGCTCTCCTCGTGTCCCTGCCCAGTCCCCGCTCTCGAAGCAGGGCATTTGGAGGGCTCGCGTTGCTTCTGGGCGCCTGCGGACGATTCTCTTCGTGCTCCCTCTGTAGATTCGCTATTTTTGCCTCGTGTTACTATCAACCGTTCACGTTATCATTAACTGCCTCTGCGTGGCATCGTTTTTTCTGGGTCTGGCCTTATTTTAATAAAATATTCCATCAGGCTCCCACGTCGTTTCATAACTGTCTACTTTCGCGATACTTTCACCTCGAATACATTTCATTTCTTCGTATTTTCTCTGAACTTATTTCCTTTCTTAAAACATGTCTTTGTAAGACATGTTCAGCCTAAGCGTTAAGTGACTTTTTAATTTCTCTAATAAATCTATTAGTTGTCCTGAGATTTTCACCCCCAAAGATCACGCCGCTGACAAGTCTCCAAATCTTTAGGACACTTCTTCAATGATAAGATTTTACTTCTCCACAAAGTACGTCACACAGTTTTTAACTATTTTGTCACGTTCAGTAAAAATTACATTGTTTCAAAATTCATTGTACACAATGTCCATTTAACGGCAATAGACCAACTCCGAATTTTCTCCGATTATCAGTTATATTCCTTGAACTATAGGAAATAAACCCAAAATCGTCCTCGATCTTTAGTCAACCTAAACGTTGCTTCAATACGAGTGTTCTTGAAAAATCTGTCGTTATTATTCAGACTGTACATCAAATCTTCAAATCCGACCATTTTTCTCTCACAGTCCCTCCCCCCACCCATTCAGAAGTTCCCGTGAACGCAACAACCTTTTCTACGGTTAATATTTCGTTGCATAAGAACATCTTAAATATTTACTGTTAATTTGGTAGGATTATACGTAACATTCCTTTTTCCATCCAGGCCTATTTGGCGTAATAAGTTCATCTTACACGTTTTGCCACTTGCGTGACCCTCAATTTGCGCTTTTTTCTCAATTGTTTTTCTGCACAAACTCGTCTTTAATTTCCTCCATGATCATTATTCATTCTGCGGCCTGTGAGGTCTTCGGGTTCCACTCAGACTCTTTAAAACCTGTATTGAAATGGTTTCTAGCATGCAAACCCACGTGTTCTCCCTATTCATTTAATATTCAATTAGATTTTCAACACTAGCTTTTCAGCTAGGTCGAATTCAGTCGCTGTCTGGAGGAGAATCCTAGCGACCGGCTGCTTTGATCGGTAGTTTTCCGTGGTTTCTCCGACCAACACCAGGCGAATGCCAGAGTAGTACCCTAACAAACGGGCCACGGACCGCGCGCGATCTGTCCTTCCTCTTCCTTGTCCTATCGTCTCCCCTTACACACACTTACACTAACAAGCACTACACTACCACATATTCCGGGAGACCGGTCGGGACCTTATAGCTTGTCCCGGCTGGGGCGATGCCCCGCTGGTGGGAGAGTCCTGGTTAGGGGGAAGCCCCACTAGCCGACGGTAGGTTGGCGTCGGATCTCGCCATCCAGCGGGGGAAGATCGCCGCCATCTCCTGAGAAAAAAACATGCACTACACTAACGGTAATAATGACCAAAGCAGTTGACGCGCCCGGAAACACGAAAAAATCAATCAATCAAAAAATATTCAATTAGTTAATGTCACACACCGCACTTGCGTTTATTTCGTCCGAATTTTGTTTCCAATGCATTATCTCAGTTTGCTATTCTTCTTCATTTTTTATTTCTGATCCTTTATTATTTAGTATTTTTGTTCAGGAACCCAATCGGCTTCTCCACACGTCTACTCCTTTTGCTCCACTTTGCCACTCTGTCGCTCGTGGCACTCCCCTCTTCTGCCTCGCGGGCCAGCGCTCCACACCGGCCCACTCCGCCACGAAATTAATTGAACTCGGAATTAAATTCAAATTTTGTTTAAATCTGCGAGAATGGATGCGAGGGTGTTGTTGGACTAGATTGAATTGTGCGCCGAGAAGAAAATAATTTCACGATGATAGCTCTGCGTTGTTATAGATATGATTGGAAAGTTTAATTTTGTCGGGCGCATTTGCGCTGTGTCCAGTTAACTTTCATTGTCGCCGCGCAGGCCGAAAAGTCCGAGCGTAGCGGGCGCACGACAGGGTAAGCCCAGAGGCTAAAGCCGTCGGTTTTTCAGCCCAGGGCGCGGGTTGTGCTGCTCTCCACAGTCGGGGAAGGCGGACCAATTGTATTATCCGGAAGGACACGCGATATTCCGAGGTACATTTCGGCCGGCAACATCAAAGTAATTCCGCGGATTTGGAGTATTATATTATTGGAAGTGGGCGCGCGCGGCGGGGCCGAGAGGAGACTCCCGAGTGAGGGGCTAGGGGCGGGGCTAGGGGCGGGGCTAGGGGCGCGGGGCTAGGGCCGGGGGAACGCGGCAGGGCGCGCCACCGCCATCCCCGCCGTTGGGAAGGCTCCGGCACTCGTGCCATCCTAATGAGACCCAGCCGGGGATTTGAAGCCGAATTTCCATTAGAGCGCGGCTTGTTTTTATTTCCAAGGTGGAACGCTCGCATGTTAGCTCCCAGCAACGAAGTCCACAGAGGCATTGTGCCGGCGACCGGGGAGCAGGGTGATGGCGACGTCGTCGATATACGGCGATGGGCGGTGGCGACGAGGATAAACCATACGGCCAGGAGGAAGACGTCGATAGAAGATTCAGTAGCTCCTACGGAGATGAGGATAGGCGGGGAATGCGAATTGAACGAGTATTGGAATGGCGAGACCTGAACGTGACGTGTGTAATGGTGGTGAAACCAGAGGCGCGTGTGTGGAGGGTGGCGTCTGTAGGAGCGCAGAGTCCAGCAGACTCAACCAGAAAAGTGGCGAGAGCGGTGGCGCAGGCGGCTCGAGGCGACGGCAGCGCAGCCCCGGTGCACCGTCGCCATCCCCACCGGTCGCCGGGGCCGAATTGGGTTTGTCTGTGCGCTCGCCGGGCCAGCGCGGGTTATCGGTGGCGTTTACTACCGCGCCGGGGCGCGGGATCCTGCCGCTGCACCTGTCGCGGGCACCCGCAGCGCTCCCCCTCCCCTCCCCTCCCCACTCATTCCCCCTCTCCCCTCCCCTTCAGCGACGCGAGGCCGCGAATGAGCTCGCTCTCGCTTGAGTTGCGGGCTCTTGCTTGCGCTACCGCGTCGCCCGCAGGAGCGCGCTGCACACTCCAGCGACAACCCAGACCCGATTTACACACTTCGTTTTGACGAACGGTTTCGGGAGTTTTAGCGCACGAGTGCACTCGTGCGCTAAAACGCTCGAGTGTTCGATTTAGTGCTCGGGTGCACGTGTGCGCATGCGTGTCTGCGCTAAACCGCTTGAGTGCGCGTTTTAGTGCACGAGTGCGCGTGTGCGCATGTGCGCGTGCGCTAAAACAGCCCAGATCAAGACTCTGGCCGCGGAAGCCTACGATATCATATTTACGGTTTTACTGATTTTCAACATAACTTCCAATTTAAAGAACCTGAGTTATGGAGGATTGAAAACGGAAAACAGAGAATAATATAAACGAATATCTTTTACGACATACGCGACTAAGACATCGTCGCTGAAAATTACTTTGATTTTTTTAGCCTATTCTAATAAATTTGAAAATATGTTTCAATAAATTAAGACTCTGAGATGGCTCATGGGCAGCGTACTGGCTTCCCGTGATGTGGTTCCGGTGGTTCGATTCCCGGTTGAGACATACATGCAGTTATAGCTTTCCTTTAAAATCATCCCTATTTCTGTAGCTGTGACGAAGAAAAACTCAAGCAGGCGGATCTTGCTAGTTACGGCGAAGAGAATACGTCATGTTTGCATCATGTCGCTCTTACCCCCAAGCATGGGAATTTAACTAGGCCCAGACATGGAGGACACCGGTAGCTGGCCGGCGAAGTCGAACTACCGACTCAATAACGCCAAATATATACTAATAAATTGCAATAATGCATTATACAAAAATTGCAAAATATACTTGTACTTTAACAAACATCTCAGGGTTATTTAAGCAAGCATTTGTACGCATTGATCACATAAAATTAGCTAATCTTAATAAAGTATTTCAAAAATTTGTCTATGAATTTTCAAAAAATTGCTTCAATTAATTTTTCGTGTTAAAAATTATCTGAATAATTATCAATTGAAGTAAATATTACCCAGAATAATATTAATCAGCTTTACTCTACAGATAATCTTATCATGTATTAACAAACTAAGGGTCGCAGCTTGTAAAATACACACATTCAAAGAATGACAGTTTTACCGACGCTTAAAGTATTTTACCACGTATGTTAAGTACCACTGCACAAAATGTGAGGTAGCGGGATAATCACATTTGCACGGGCGGCATTTACAACGATAGATTGCCTCCCACAAAATTCTGAAATTGTGTTTGTAAATGCAGGTACGTTCACCAACGCTGCCAATATCAACGAGTCAGTAATTACCTTTCGGAAATTGTGATATGTAATATATATTGCATGTATGTAACCTTAGACTACATTGCCTGGTGGTAAGTGATAGAATGGATTATGTTCCCGTTGAACATTCGCATTATTTTAGTCCAGCAATTCACCTGTGTGGGGTTTGTGTTTTGTTAAAATAGGAGTATATTAATCTTAATGTCTTTCTCTTTTCTCTCTCTCTCTGGTGAATGTTATACATCATGTAACAAAATTTGACTAATGAAAATGTCAATATAATCAGCTATTTTGTTGTTTAAATAAAATGCACGTGTTTAACGTGCGTTTCGACAACTATTTCTAAAATTGAAGCATTCCGGATTGTTTCAATCGTCTTTTGACGCATTTTTCTTTGTTGTAACAGGTTACACAGTGTGAAAATAATTATGTAAATAATTTTTTGGGGGAACATTAATGTGAAATTTATTTAACCTAATGTTTGTTCTCTATTATTCAAAACTTATTATTAAATATGCAACTAAACACGACGAACTATCTTCACAATTTGGAATTAATGAGCTGCCGCATTTGAGCAATAGGAGTATTATTGTGTTTCTATTCATTTGTACGAAAATTGTAGGACGAAGAACCTCAAATAAATGATCACCTTAATTTTTAGAGATTACTAGGAACTAACAGGAAATTGTTCAAGTTTCTCGTAAAATATTCTACCGTTCAATTTGTGACTTCGTGTATGTGTCAAATCTGTAGAACTTTGTACTTGGAATTTTGCTTCAGTTGTTAATTTGAAAACATATCTATTAACCTTAGTTTCCTCCTATCTCTTAAACATTTTTCTTTTCTCTTTCCTATGACAAAACTTTAAATTTTGACAAATTACTTAGAATAAGAATTGTCTAATTAAAACTGCAGCCTGCGTGAATGTGCATTAAGTATGTGCATAAATGAATTTTCCATATAAACAATTCATTAATATTTCAAATTAGATTAAGTATTTTTAGATATTTGTAATTACTTCTATTGTATGTTTACTTCCAAATATTTTGAACACAATACATTTCTGCTTATCAGGCTTCTTAACACTCTCCTACAACAGATGGTACTTTAAATCAGAAGTACTCTTGTATTTGCCATCACCGGAATCATTTAAATTTCGAGGAATACGAAATACAGATTCTGGAATCTGAAGCAAATCCCACCAGCATCGTATTTTACAACCACACGGTGGTCAAGTGCTTTTTGAATTCTCACTGCAACGGAATAAGTCGCTTCGCGCGATCCTCGGTTATTTACACCTAGGAGTTTGTACCGCAGTTGCACCGAGTTAGTGAAAATGAGTTACCTCACACGTCTTGAATAAATTGGATTTAAAGTTTGAGCTTCCACGGAAAGCGGCGAGGTGGGAGCCACGCTAACATTTCGAGGTGAGCGAAAGTGAAGTGCGAGAGTTAAATAATGTGTCGGCTGATTTCCTCTGTAAAATATTGGTAATTTGTTTCTCTTGAAATAAAAATGCTGTAACTTTCTCTTTTAGCGCGGTAGGTCAACGCAGCTTTATTTAAGCTGTCTCGTGAACGCGCTTATTTAACGCGTTTTGTTAAGCTATCTTTTGAATGTTGGAATTTCAAGCTCATGTTTCTCTTCCTACGCAACGTTGAACGCTCTGATTAGTAAATACAGTTGTGCTGATTTCAATGGAAGGCGGAATCTTGTTTGTTTGAAAATGATTGTTTGTTTACTTTATACGCATATTAATTTTAAATTTTAATGTAAATTTAATGAGTTTTTTGGGGTTAAAGGTAAATAATTTTGAGTGTGTGTCAAAGGATTCAAGGAAGTATTTGTTATTGTATTAACTATTATAACATTAAAATTATTTACTTACAATTCAAGAATTATACATTTTGGATGTAATTTTGAAGATCTGAATATCGATTGAATCACATTAGAACTAAATTTTTTGAATGTTAACAAATAAAATCTTCAGTAACTTGCGTTTTTTTAATTTAAATTACCGTGTTTTTGCAATATCTCACTTAAGTGTAATATAAAATTTTTGACTTGACAATAACATTTAAATATTTGAAGTTTTCAATGACGTAAAGTTTATTTTGTCAATTACATTAAAACAAGTTGAGAACGACATGTAATAATTTAAGGACAATAGTATCCATTTATTTTCTCTAATAAGATGATCTTCATAATGTCATCTTAAACTCTTATTATTATTCCCACAACATATAATTCTTTACTTTAGTACTTTCACAGAATTCAAGTATTTTTTATGGAATACTTCTATGTAGTCTTAAATTTCAAATAAACCGAACTTTTAAATATAGAGTAGGTGTATTACAACCAACAATAAAAAAATCCTATTGCTAAACATTTGGTCTTCATTCAGTCTTGTGAAAGGCAATTTTCTCCATATTATTTATTGCAGCTATTAATAACATGCCGAATATAACATGCCTACAATCTAACAGCAATGACCGTCAATGGATCCCCCTCCTAAGAAAATGAACAAATGGCGATCGCGCCATGCCCAGTAATAAACGTTACTCTTTCGCGATCAACACAGCATTGTGTCAATAAACACGCCATAGTCGTAGCTCGCGCGATTGCTCGTATTTCGTGCACACACTCCAATGGGAACACGAATGTCTACCCGTAAATACAAAGTTTAGGTCGATATCAGATTCATCGCTTGCCCGCCATTACAAGATTATCAAGCTAACGGCGCCCTGTCATTGAGCCAGTCTCCACTGGCGTGCTCCGCTCACACGTTCTTCAGCGACAAGGCTGACGCTGATTGCTCAATAAATATTTCCGGTCGTGCGAGATTGTGTGACTTTGTCGACTCCGAATCCACTACATACGAACTCGCCGAGCCCTCAGAGCAACATGCTCGTTTCCTCTTCTGCTCAAGAATTCTATTGAAATAAGGCAACTGACGTAAGCAAACTAAATGAGCTGAAGGGAATACGGAAGGTTTCAACGTAAACATTAAAGAGAAGCAAAACGATGGATGCGTTTGATGCACTTGAATTCAACGTGTGGATAAAAATGACAACTGTACTCAAGCCAGATAAAAACGAAGTTCATCGTAATTGTCCTTACATTATATCGATGCACTTTTTAATGGTTATTTTAGCATCGCCTGGTGTCGCTTGATTTTTCTCAGCTCCATTTATTATCTGAAAAAAATTTACCTTAGTCAATAATACATTTTATAATTAAATTATTTTTTCTTCTTTCTTTTTTTTTTTTTAATTTCATTATATTTATTTATTGAATTTCTCGTCTTTAATTAAATAAATGCAGATTTTTACTCTATATTTCTATGTGTATACTTACTTTTCTAAAATTTATGAACAAAAACCCATTTTACGATTGCCTATACATGGCCATTATTTGTCCTCAGTTCCCTTTTAAGCCTTTTTTCTTCCCCTCCCTACCTCCCTCTACCACTTTCTCTCTGTCCCTATTCCACTCTCCCCCACTCCCTTCTCTTTCTCTCCTCCCTCCTTTTTTCTCCCTCATCCCTCATCCCTTCTTCGTCCCCCCCCTTTTCCTTTTCTCTCTGGCTTTTTCTTCTTCTTTCCCCCTCTCTCTCCCACTTCTCTCGCTCCCTCCCGCGCTCCCGCTATCCCACTCCCTCCCCCTTTCCCTTCCTGTTCCCTTCCCGCTATCCCACTCCACCCACCTCCCTGCCAACGCGCTCCCGCCAGCTAGCGCCCGCCCACCTCCGCCTGCCCCTCGGCCCCCTGAGAAAAGTCGAGCACGGCGCCGGCGCGCTCCTGCTGCTTGTCCTGCCTGAATCAATAGCCCAGTTTAGAAACACAACATTCCGATATTGGATTACGAGTAGCGCGAGCCTAATGCTGTTTGACACTCGTCCCGTGACGTAATTGGGAATGACGGGCCGGGCGGCGGATACACGGGTAATGTTGCGCGTACACGCCGCACCGCACCGCACCGCACCGCGCCGCTCGTGTTGGCAAATAGGCCGGAGCCCCCCACCCCCACCCCCACCCCCCGGGGGAACAGCACTGGGAGAGGGGGGAGGCTCGAATAACGGGTTGCAGCCCACCGCTTTGTTTTGCCATGTTTCAGAACGAGTTTGGAAAACGTGCACATTTGAGTTGTCCGTGTTTTTAAACTGCGCGTGAATGTGCTTTGGACGTATTTTACCACTCCACATGTCTCATCTCGTATTCATCATGCTGCATTACTAACAGCTTACTTTGGGGCATCTTACTTCTCTCTCTGTCAACCATCTCATCGTGGCAGTGTGTGATGTAGCGATCGGTTATTTTTATTTTCGTGCGGTTACCCTTCTCTGCATGAGGAATAACAGATACAACACACATTGTTTTTTTCTAAATCAAGTAATAGGTAATACAATGTTACATTACAAGCTTTATATAAAAATAATTTATGCAAAAATTAGATTTTACAGGCACAAAAATTTATTTCATTCTTGGCATTTGTGTATACTCACATTATTTATGTAGATAGAGAGATTTATTCAAGTTTGCTTTGAGCTCATGCTCGGTGGCAATCATTATGGTTATAATTTTTTTAAAAAATAAATTATTTTTAATTAAAAAAAAATTATCTCGAAATGAGCATTTTGGCCTTATATTACTTTGATTCTTATCTAACACACAACTTCGCTGCAGGTCACTTCATTTCATATATACTCTTATAAGACATAACCATGTTAGTAACAATAAGTTGTAATCAATACTCATTACAGTAACAACAAAAACAATAATAATAATAATAATAATAATAATAATAATAATAATAATAATAATAAATTCCAACATTAACAGTAATGACCTGAGTGAAAACAAGAATATTTTTTAAATTTGACTATGTCAGTAGAAGGAAGAGCCTCTAGTACCTTTGCAGGTAGTTTGTTCCAATCTATAATATTGCGATTCCCAAAGTAGAATATGTCTTTATCAGTTCCGTTCCTTTCCTTTAGTATTTTCCAAGGATGGCCTCTGCTATTGTAATCTGGTTTCCGTAATCATCTACCAATATCTGTCCTCGCTATATCCTCTCTATATGCCTTGTACATTGCGTATAAACGCACCAGTTCCTTTCTCAAAGCTAAGAACTCCCATACTTCTCCATAAACTGCTCGCCCCTGATTGACAAACTTTTCAGACCATTTTTGACTTTCTAGTAACATCTCGATTGGATCTTTTCTGTTCGGAACCCAGAATGCGGCTCGGTGCTCTTGAATAGGATGAACAATTGTAGTATATACTAAGAATTAGACATTTGAACTACCATTTCTTAGAATACACATTAAAAAGAGCAGCGCCCTCTGAAATTCTTCTCTTTTTGTTAACGTAATCCGAACCACCTATGTCGTTTCCCAGAACCAAACCCAAATTAAATTTTTTTCTCGTTGTGTAACATTTAATTCCTATCTCGTAATTGTTCATTCAAGCGAGACTTAGTGACGCAAATGGATATACTCTTTTCCGGATTCACTTCCATCTTATTTATGCACGCCCAGTTCCATAAAGAGTTTAAATCGTTCTGTAGAATTATTTTTCATCCTCAAAGGATACAGTACTTCTATATATTATGCAATCATTAGCGAAAAGTATTATTTTCTAGTTTCCAGTTGCAACATTGTAACTTAATTATTATTCTTACTTATTGTTACTTGTTAATGTATACTAATAATTTTGCCCCATTCATACGTTAGACAATGAATGATATTGCTTCCATTTAAATTTCTAATAATCGCATTTTCGTGGTCAATACTGCGTTAAAATGTTTTTATCACTTTTAAACGGCTCGCAGGCTCGCACGTACATCACCTGTTTTTTACCCATTTTTACGCAACTTACCGAGAAGGGAAAGGAATTTGTGGAATGTTTTAGGTTCAATACCATCGCGATAAAAGGTATGCTTGGAAAATATGGCTGCCATAATACAACATACAAACTTCCATCCTCACGCGAGTTTAGCAACTACAGACTGAATGTAACGCGTACTTGAGCGTAAATGTTCCAAAACCCCTCGCCATCCACACCTGCTGGGTTCGAGACCCGACGGTAGAAGGATTTTCGAGCCTGGCTACAGGTCGAATTCAGCCGCCTTCTGGAGGAGAATTCTAGCGGCTGGCTGCTCTGATTGGTAGTTTTCCGTGGTTTCGCCTGTCAACACTAGGCCAATGCCGGAGCAGTACACTAACAACAGGGCCACGAACCACGCGCGATCGTTCCTTCCCCTTCCTTTTCCAATCCTCATCCCTTATATACACACACACATTTACATGCATTACTCTACCACACATGCCAGGAGCCCGGTTGGGAGCTTAGAGCTTGTCCCAGCTGGGGCGGTGCCCCGCTGGTGGGAGAGTCCTGGTTAGGGAACCCCTTCCTCTAGTCGACAGGAAGGTCGACACCATACCTCACCACCCAGCGGGGGAAGATCACCACCACCTCCCGAGGAAAAAATGCACTACATTTACGAGACTAAATTAAACCTTAGCAGTTAACGCGCCCAAAATCACTAGGTAGGATTCCAAAAGGCGACCCTTGGAACCGAGACTGCCACGGCATTTCCATCTTATCGATTTCGGCGCCCCAAGTCGGCTGTTAAGGTTAAATAACGTAATTGAAATACACTCTGAGATAGGCAAGCTGAGAATCATGCATAACATTACGATGAAGAGAAATTATCTCTTCAAGAATTTCAAACTTACTATCAAGTCTTCATACTGTAGATTCCAAACAGACCAAGTGAAAACGTGTTGTACGACTTGATTTTATTGGACGGGAAGAGCAAATAGCGAACTATACTCAGCAATAACAAACGTCCTCTTGCCAGCGAAGGCATTAGATATTGTTTGCTCGGGACTCTCCGTGTATTTGAAGAGCGTCAAGCGAGAATAACCGTCTGCGTTTCCCAGAATCCTAATTCTCCCTCCTTCTTACGCTTCGCTTTCCTGCTCTCCCGGCACCTGACGCTCGAACGCGACTCCTTCGAGACGAACAGACACCGAAAGTTAGAAGCTGCGCCAGACTTCGCGAACCCTTACAAAAGAGAAAATAAAACTACTAAAAAATTCGTCTTTTTGCGACGAAATATGATTAACACGGATTATTAAAATCAGTGAACTTTGTTAATTAGAAAACTGTGGCGCAACAAATTTCTTTTGAAAAAAGATGTCACCGTCGCCACCAGTGTTCCTTGGAATAACCGTTACTTGGAAATCACTGTCTCCGTCAGTTTGGTTTCGCCACTTTCACCACACCTACATTCCGAGCACTATTTTGGCGACTGCCGCCTATGACTCACCCCTCAAAGGGCTCTTTTTCTGCTTCAACGCTCGAGTTCACACAGTCATCCGTTGCGTCTTTTACCACGTATGACTCTCACTTTCTCTTTCTGCGTCCTCTTTTCATCATCCCACAGCCACCACTGGCACCGGCATAGCCATCCCATCACCACATTCCTCTCAATCACCGACCACTTTCGTCCACCTTTCCAACACCACCAATTCATCCATCACCACCATTCGCCACCGCCCGGCAAACGTAGCGCACCATTCTGTGAACATTTTAATTATTGGCTGCTCGACAGAGCGGAGCTAATAGGATTAATACACTTGAAAGGAGTTTGTTGCGCAAATTATGTGAAGTCGCGAGCAAATTAGGCGCCCGTTTTGGGGCTCGGAAGTAATCTCCGTTTGCAGACGAGGCGCGTCGCGACCCTCCCCCCTCCCCCCCCCCGGGCCACGCTATTTGAGTGCCTCCCTGTCAGGCCAGGCCACGGGGCGACGCCCAAAGCACTTGCACGTCAAGCGACCTCAAAAGCGCACGCACAAAAATATGATTTCAGAGCAGTCATAAAGCAAAAAAAATCTGATTTTTTGGCTCTTTTGGCTGATAGAATTTTCTTAATATTTAGAGTTTTATTAATAAAACCGTATATACATCATTGTAAAGTATTTGTGTTTTAAATATTTCTTGATGCTTTGTTCTTTCTACTGCATATATCAAAATGGCAGTGATTTTCGTCAGGAATCTCTCTTTATTTCGTTGTATCACTTGAACATACACGCCTATAAAGCTGTAATTTTCACAAAATATTACAAGAAAGTTCGTTCTTAAATGTTGCAAGCACATCAAATCTTTTACATGTCGTGGATCAAGCCAATTTTTCACTTAATTCTCGGAATTTCCTCTCCTTCCAGTATTCCAACATAGTCCCTCTGTTTTTTTTTTTGTTTAAAAAATTAAATTTTTATTTATTTATAAATAAATTATAAAAACTTATTACCATTTTTATCAATACGCCTAATACAGGATTTTACTGGTTAGAATGCACGCTTGCAAATCACATAAAGTGCACTCCGTGCGCTTTTGCTGTCGTGTCGGCCCACTGCGGCGAGCGCGCGGGGCAAGGCCTCACAGCTCCCCCCCCCCGCGCAGAGCGCATTTCGGAAAAGCGCCTTGGGGAGCGCGCTGCTCCGCGTGAACACGTGCCCGAAGTTGAGAATCGGCTGCCACCTGGTTCCTTTTGACAGCTGAAGCGAGATAAGGACGACGATGTGTGCTTGTGCTGCTTGAAAATAACCTAATAGCGTTTTCCATTCGTTGCACTGAAACCCACCCTAGTGCAGGGCACAAACGTCATCGCTCCGCAACAGTGCTGCCCCACACGCGTGAAGGGCAGCTACGAATGAAATGAATTCCGGAACTGTGTCGGTGCGTGTGCGCTACGCAGTGAGATTATAGATAGCTGTTCTTGGTCTGTCACACTGATGGAACTCGAAAAATAATAATTTTGAATTACGATCGTCGTTATAATTTTTATGAACTCTTTTGGTAATTCTTATTTCTTAATTCATAATTTATTAACGTGTGATTTCTTTATTTAAAAGCCACGAAAACTTGAAATGCGTATGTGTCGAAATTTAATTTTTCGAGATTTGCCAGTGATTGAAATAGTACACAAGATTTTGAACCGAAAGGCTTCTGCAGAAGGGTTTGGTTATTGAAAACCATAAAATATTAACATGAGCTTTTCCGCTAGTATATGAATGGGCGTTCGAGAAACATTTCTTGGCACATATATTTGAATGATTTTGTAAGGATGTTTTGATTTTCACTTTAGTGGCGTTTCGTAATTCAGGCGTACCTACACTTTGGTTTCTAAATAGCACTTGATTTGTTAACATGAAGTTATTCAAGACTAAATTTTAGTAAAACACAAACTGATTTTTCAAACTTCGCGTAAGTTACAAAAATTATTTTAAGACATTACTTGCAAAGCATAAAATACTCCATCATTGAAGTATCCCTGCGTGACAGTAGATCCTAAATTACCTTCACAATTTCACCAGGAATCCAAATCAGCATGGGTAACTTCCGTACCTAACCTCACAATGGCCCGGTGCACTGGACTGCACTGACTAGAACGGCAGTGCAGTTTAGGGTGCCCCGAGTGTGCCCTGGTGCGCCCTAGCGGTCGAATGCAACACGAAAGCTGCCCTGAGTGAGCACTTGGTGCGCAGCAGTGCGGCGAATGGAAAACGCTATAAGCCGCGAGGAAAGGTTTGGTTGTTTTGATTGATTGATTTTCCGTGTTTCCGGCCGCGTTAGCTGTTTCGGTCATTAGTCCCGTTAGTGTAGTGCATGTATTTTTTCTCGGGAGATGGCGGTGATCTTCCCCCGCTGGATGGCGAGATCCGGCGCCGATCTACCGTCAGCTAACGGGGTTTCCTCCTAACCAAGACTCTCCCACCAGTGGGGCACCGCCCCAGCCGGGACAAGCTCTAAGGTCCCGACCGGTCTCCCGGAATTTATGGTAGAGTAGTGCATGTTATAGTGTGTGTGTGTGTGTTAAGGATAGGACAAGGAAGGGGAAAGAAAGATCGCGCGCGGTCCGTGGCCTGTTTGGTAGTGTACTGTTCCGACATTCGCCTCTTGCTGATTAGAGAAACCACGGAATACTACCAATTAGAGCAGCCGGCCGCTAGAATTCTCCTCCAGACAGCGACTGAATTCGACCTAGTTGAAAAGCTAGTGTCGAAAATCCTGCCGCCGTGGGGAGTGGGAACCTAGGACCTCGCGGTCAGAAGCACTGCAGTGACATCAGTTGATGCACTGAGCTACCGCTACCGGTAGGAAATGTTTCGTGTTGTACAGTTTTTATACCGGAAATAATAGAAGTGATCGGTGTCGACTAGTTTCTAAGCGGTTTTTTGATTAGTGAAAATTATTCTTATATACCTTTCTCAATATTTGAAATGTTGTGCGGATAAAGTTAATATCTTATTATATAAATGTATTAACAGTTCATTATTTAGGGCGGTTTGTATTCTAATCTTCGGCACAATAATTTGTTTAAAATTATTATATACTACCCGGGTTACAAATAATTTCACACTTTTTAATATATAATAATACATCATTTTACACTCTGTAGCTTGTAATGCAGACATTTCAATTTTATTGACTTATATGTTAAATGTAAATGAAGTCAAGAATAATACTTTTTCATTTGAATTAAATTACTTACAAAAGACAAATAATTATGTATTAATTGTAAATGTCAATTCTTTAACATTTAAGGTACGCTTTAGTGTTCGTATTGCCGGTAAAGTTTGTCGTGTCTAGCGTTTCCTCTAATTCTAATCTTAATCTTCCTTAACTAGCGGCGTGCATACGCAAATGCCAGAACTGCAACTCGGTCAGACGAAGCGGCATATTAGCAATTGCAAACTCTCTGCCGAAAACGCTCCCTCAACTCTGCGAAATCTAATGAGAAGATGCGTGCAGTTCCGTGTGTTGCGCCAAGTCTCTCACTCTAAAGATCACACGTATGCGCGTGTTTATTTGAATAACACACCTGTTCAAGATCAGAGCCATTAGCCAGATTCGTACGCATCAGCCGGCGCAAAAGCATTTCGTTTTGATTCTACATACCTCTGCACAGCACAAATGCGCTACACCTTCGAAATAATTAATAGTACGTTCGCCCATAATTCCCACTCGCCCGGTGATATCGCTCATTAATTCGTGTCACACGGGAGCGAAGGTGAAAGGCGAGGCATACACCGCCACTTTTCACGCAGTTCGCGTCTGCTTTTTAAAGTGTTTCCGTTATGCTGTGAGAGCGCAATGCGTCTGTTGGTTCATGGAAATAGAGGATGCGAACAAATATTTGATGGTGAGATTAATTATCCTCGATGCATCGTGTGCAAATTGAAGGGCTGGTGATGAGGGAATGCTTCGTCTGCAATGCCGCGCGAGGCAACACTGACGTGCATCAAGACGAGTGCCATGTAGAATGTGCGCGCTCGGGAGTTATTCAAACTTGGAAGGGAAATAGGGATATTCTTTTTCAATCCCTAATATTAATTGAATACTGCTGGTGTAAATGGATGAATGATCAGTGCAGCTTTGTCCACGTTTCATATTCACTAAAGTATACATAACTTCCACTATTGTCCGTAAAATGAAACGTATATACGACGCCTGGCGAATGCCGGAGCAGTACCCTAACAAACGGGCGACGGACCGCGCGCGATCTTTCCTTCATCTTCCTTGACCTATCCTCACCCCTTATACACACAATGGCATGCACTACACTACCATACGTGACGGGAGACCGGACGGGAGCGTAGAGCTTGTCTTGACTGGGGGGGGGGTAGGTAAGAATGCCTGGTTGAGGAAACCCCGCTACCGGACGGTAGGTCGGCGAGCTTGTCATCCAGCTGGGAAAAATCACCGCCAGCGCCAGAGGAAAAAATATGCACTACACGTACGGGACTATTGACCTCAGTAGTTGACGCGCCCGGAATCACTAACAACCAACCCACCGAAACGTATACATATCACGATTACTAATCATTTAGGAACGGATGTATATGTAAATACATTGTTTTGCAGATACAAGATACATGCATTCAATAATTTTTTACTGTTAGAAATCTTGAATCACTTTTTTTACAAATTTTGGAATTTTTGTGTTCCTGTAACTACAAATCTCTTACGTATTTCATTACTATTCAATATATTTATACATCGAAAGGAAACGTCCCGAATACGACTTATCCAATATATGTTTCTGAAATAGTCTTTCTGTGCAATAAATCAATGTAATAATGGACTTTTATCCCTTCCAGATCTTCATAATGAATTTTAAAATCTTACGCAAATCGCGAATTCGGAATGAAGGAAGAGCGGATATATGCGAAGCAGAAGTATTCGCAACCACGTGGCTGATTCATGTTTTGTTGTGCCCATGCGTAACTCTAAATCTGAAAAACATTTCTTACAGCTAATCGTTTTATCAATATACCTGTTCCACGCCGAGGAACATACACCCCTCGGTCAGGGACGCAGCATTCGTGATCTACACATAAAATGCCGTCAGCTCTCAGGCTTAATAGGAAACTCTTATGGAATGTGATGCGATCAATGTGTAGTAATTGTTTTCAATTAAATGAGTTAATGTTAAAAAACGTGTTGTATTTAGTGGAGGGAGTGTGGTTTCTTAGCCACCGACATGCTCCACATTCCGTTCTGGCTACATGTGCGCAAGGGTTCCTAGGAAACATTGTGCTCGTATATACCACGTTAATTTGCTCGTATACACTAACTACTACAATTATTTATTTGGTGTATAAAAAAACACTGTGTAGTGCGCACTAGTGTTGAAATACTACTGCGTAACTAGAATGATAGTACAGCCACTATTCAGCCATTTTAGAGCCTAGTCAACAATGTTTTGCGATAGAATGGGAAAATTCTTGAATGGAACAGTTTTAAATGCTATCATAAATGTATATTTTACATATTTTTATTTCATATATGTGAATAAATAAGTCAATATGGTTATTTAACACGTAGTTTTTTACTCAGGAACCACATTAATTCGTTTAAAAAATATTGTATTATGAGATTTGAATTGGACCTGGGTCGAGCGAAGAGAAGCGTAAGTTGGAGTGACGTGGTGTGGCGTAGGCGTGGCGGAGTGGGGGGCCAGTGGCGGGGCGAGGGTTAGGAGGGTCGAGGGCTGGGGGATGGGGTGAGAGAGGGCGGGGCAGGGCGGGGCAGGGCGGCGCGGGGCGGGGCGGCGCGAGGCGAGGCGAGGCGGGGCGAGGCGGGCGGGGCGAGGCGGGCGGGGGGCGAGGCGAGGCGAGGCGAGGCGGGCGAGGCGAGGCGAGGCGGGGCGAGGCGGGGCGAGGCGGGGCGAGGCGGGGCGAGGCGGGGCGGGGCGAGGCGGGGCGGGGGTCGGGGCGGGGTGGAGCGGAGCGGAGCCGAGCCGAGTCGGGCAGAGCGTGCAGTGCAGGCAGAGTGTTTGAGTGGACTTGCGGACGGGGCATAATTACAGTTTATAAGATTATTGTGATTATTAAATACCCGAGAGAGGCCGGGTAATCAGCTAATAATGCCATCAAGCACTATATGTCAACGAAATGATAATTTAAAAATGACATTAAAAATAATACCAACGCCAATATCATCCATGAAAAGAACTGAAAAGAAGGAACCGATACAAATTTATTCAACATTTAACATTACACATAAAAACTGTTTTGCATAACGTCTGCTTGCTATTGCACTAATCTCGCCCGTGTGTTTCTTCGCAGTCCCTCTTCATTCCTTGTACTTACGATTTCCATTCTTTCCAGATTTCTTCTTTCCGAGCGGAAAACCCGCTTTCCCTCTCTTCCCTTTCCGCAGGAACCTCAACCTCCACGGGTATCCCTCCCCTGCCCTGACTCGGCCCCTCGTATCCACTCCCCATTCGATCTCGAATCCTCGGCCCGTTTCTTGGCGGCGCGCCCTTCTGGGCCCCCTGCCCCCCCCCCCCCCGGCTCTTCTCCAGTAAACCCCGGCGTTGCTTCTCGCGCGGCCGCGCCGCTGCCGTCTCCGCCACCGCCTTCGCCATTGCCGTCTCCCCGCGCCCGCCCCAGCCGTATCTCGGTTCCGCGCGCCGCCACTTGAAGAATCGCGCTTAGCGCGCACCGCAGTCGGCGCGGGGGCGGGGGCGGGGGCGGGGGCGGGGCGGCGGGAAGTCCGCTCCGAGTTTAGAGGCGCCAACTCGGGGCAACTTGCCTCCGCCGAAGGGAGGCCCGCGCGCCGCAGGAAAGAGGTGCTGGAGAGGAGAGAGCGCCAGAGGGAGACAACGTGCGCGGGAGAGAGAAAGAGAGAGAGGGAAAGACGGCACACACGATGCGAGGAGCCGCCGCCGTCGCTGTCGCCTCCGGTCGACGCTAGATGCTCTCGAATCGCCGGAAATTGTCAGACGCATCGCCATCACGTGAGGCCGCGTCGACGCAGGCGTTGCCGTTTGCCATCGCCTCACGGAGGGCGGGGAGGGTGAGGAGGGTGAGGGGGCGGTGGCTAGAGCGGATGCGCGTCAAGTTCCCTCCGACCAATTACGCGCGGAGTTTCTGTCATAACGGATAGGCTTTTACGTAAACTAGTCCGTTCCGCAGTGCGAACTTCATTGTTATAATGCTAAACAACCGCGCTAAAGTTCTGTGTAAAATATATCACTGCAAGAAACTGCTTTTGAAATATTTGCCTGGGAAGTCTGTAGGGAAAAGAGATACAGTATTGACGAAAAGGGAAAACTAGTATTAAGTTTATTAGGAAAATAAGAGAGACGTTCCTTAAGGCAGCGTCTTCACATCTGTCAATACAGTGGCTGAAATTGAAATCACAATATACCATACAATTGGAATGTTCTTCGAATGCTGGCGTACCAAATTGGTTCATTGTACACTATCCAACGAATAGAAGAAATTGAGTGATGCATGAATGTAAATAATTGTTTCATAATACACAAATGCAAATAACGCACATTACTTGTAGTTACTACTCTTCAAAATAATTTCATAGATTTCCACACAACTTTGCCAACGTCGAGGAGTTGAAGGTTGACCTCTAATGGCCAGTTGCCGACAAGAGGAATTAACCGTATTTGCCGGTGTATAACACGCACCCGTATGAAAGGCGCACAACTATTTTCAAGAAGGATTTCATTCTTTAATGTTCAAGTATAAAATGTAAGTTTATATTTTTGAAAGGAATGGGAATTGTGACCTGTGAAATGCAATGATCTTTTCTTCATATTTCGCCGGAAGTCTTTATGATATTTTTCTAGAAAGCATGGAAAGACCGTGCGTTTTCATAAATCTTCTACACCATAACGTTGACCCAACAAAATTTTCACAATTTTTTCTTGTTGCATACTATTAGCTTCTGTAATAATCAAATTTATAGAACTATTAATTACATTTTTCACTGCATGAATATTAGCTTTTTGTAATTCTATACACTAAAAATTTAAACAGTTTAAAAAATCCCCACCCGTTGTACAAGGCGCATCTCGTTTCTTTGGCGAGTTATTGCAGGAAAAAACTGCGTCTTAAACTCCGGCAAATACGGTTACCGACAGAGATCGGGTCTTGCCCAGCGCGCAACCAACGAACGGGTGAATCGACTCCCCGACTCTCCGCGCTCCTCTCGCTGGCAGCCTGCCCCGTCGCATCCCATTCCGCCATCTCGGGGCATCGCCGCGTTACGGCAAGTGGCGTACCCCCTCCCCCCTGCGCCCACTCCCGACGTCGTACAATAACAGTTTATACCGCATGAAGGGCACTCGACACAACTTCGCCAAGGCGCGAGGACCACAAGCTTTTATCACCTTCCTCTTCGAAATATGGACGCAACAAAACATGCATATAGTACACCTCGCAGAATTCGTTCCTTTTCTTTTTTTTTTATCAAAATATAGATACGTGAAATATTTTATTTCGGTATTTTCGGTGTAGTCCAAGTCCGCAAGTTCGGGAACATCAGAAGAACGTAAAGTAAAAGTTTTAGGAAGAGATTCAAACTTCTGGGCAGGAGTATAATCGAGACCGACTCGGCTTCTGCTTATGTGTGCTTTCATATTTAGCAGACTCTTTTCAGGGAATAACAAAGCTTTCTGAGAAGAAAAAAATGACTGGGATATAAGGTCCACACTTGATGCTCGTTGTTTAAGTTGTGAAAGTTGAGAACACCGTTGTAAATCTCTGACAAAATGATCATTTACTTTTTCTTGGATTCTAGTACGTGTGTATGTCTAATGTTTTTTACTGTTACTGTTCACAAATAAATGTTTATTTTTGTTAAACCGTGTGTAATAATTTACCAGCATAGAGTGAGACAGCGTACGTATAGTGGTAGATGATATACGCATAAGCATAGACTTCGTAATCTAATCTTTCGTGATTGTCGGCTTAACAGTTTCCAGCAATAACATAAAATGTATTGTTTTAATTTAACAAACACCTGGAGTTGCCTTCGTCATGTTGGGAGCTTAGAGCTTGTCCCTCTGCGGCGCTGACCCACTGTTGGGAGATACCTGGAAAGGGAAATTCCCCGCAAGCGATCGTGTAGGTCGACGCAGGATCTCGCCTTCCAGTAGGCGAAGAACACAGCCATCTCCTGCCACAAAAACATGCACTGCACTCACGGGAACAATGACCAACGAAGTTGACGCGCCCAGAAACGCAAAATAATCAATCATCAATAGAACGTATCGTACCCCTTCAATATTGAAATTAGCTTAAATTCATAACGCAGTCTATCTTCAATGTTAGATCTTTAAATAACTTATGTACAGTTTTTTGAGAAACAATAGTGTCCGTGAAATTTTGATTGACTAATGATAATTTTCCACAAATACGTAATCAAGACTGCACCAAATGTTTTCTTTAGATTGTTGTTGATGTGTTAAGTCAGAGCACAAGACACAGATTTCTCGGATATAAGTGTCATTTTCATTAATGCGTTGAAAGTTTCAAAGTATAAAAATGTGTTTAGGACCGCGTCTGAGACTCGCCTCACCAACAGTTGCGATGAAGAAGCAATTTTCTCTTTGAGTGCGTGAAACGTACGCGGTCGAATACAAACTGCTGCACAGGGAGAAGTGCAGATTGGAAACACTAGCACAATCATATGTGGGGTCAATGAGGTCATCTCCAAGTGAAAGAGTCCTTTCCTGACTTCGAAAACGCACAATGCATTCATAATTCAATATAGCGTGTGGCAGGAAAGTCTTTCCACACGATGCCGAATAACGGGCTCTCCCTAACAATTGCATTTATACTCGTAGCAACAAGATCTCCGGGAAACGAGTAAAGAGAACAACCCTTCCAGAATCTGTTATGATTGTGAGGAGTATGCAATTTACGTTTACATTTTTTACAAGCTGCAAATCGTGCTGCGAACGTAATTTCTATTCCTAGAACTCTCGCCAGGCACTGGGTCTACTGTGGAGAGACTTTCCTGACGCCCTGTAGTTCAAATGAGTGAAATGTTTGCAAGAGTTAAGCCAGTATTAGAGATTTACGAAACAGTTACAAATAAATACGATGCGATATTTCAATCTACTTACGAAATGACCAGTTCGGATAATAAGTTTTAATATATTTAAATTTATTCACTCAAATTGAGACGTCTTATACTTTTTACTAACATCGTACTTACACGTGTATAAAGATCTATTATGTGTGCTGTGGAAAAACGACTATTTTTAGGCAGAAAAAAATTGTATTGTAGGTCTTTGTTACAATAAAAGTGGACATTTCCTGTTCCTGTAAGTAGTAAATTACTTCCAATGTAGTCAAAATCTACGTCTATGTGTCCTTGATAACGAAAAATTGGTTTTACGGCAAAAAGTCTATGTCTGTCTGACTGCCTATTTTTCCGTGAGCAACACTAACAGTTAAACCGCAAGATTTTCACCAAAATTGATATTCTGGTACAAATGATATTTTCAAAATTTTCTCAAAAATGTCTTCAATTTTTACGTTATTTTTTTCTCAAATAGTACAAAGTACTCTTTAAAAACTAGTACAGGTCCGATTTTTGTTGAATTCTCTAAATTTTCGAAACTAGCAAAAATATTTTTCGACATTTTTTTTTACAACTGCAATATTGAAGAAGGGATATATTTTTCTGAACGAAAATTACTCTTCAAAATTAAATCTTTAAATAATATGATGTAAAAATATTTTCAAATATGAGAATTTTCGCGTAAATTTTACGTGAAATAAAAGTAACTTTAAAAACCAAATTTTCTGAAAAACGGCAGCTAATTGCTTGAAATATTTTTCTCGAATAATGCGAAGTATGTTTATAAAAAATGTCTCAGCTTTACGGTTCCTGAATTTTCGTAAATTGTAAAAGTTACAAATAATGCACGTTTTTTGTAGCTCCTAGTTATTGTGGAATAGATAAATCCAGCTCCATACTGTAAGCATGTTCAAAGTTACTGGCATTTAACCAGATAGACTCCGAGTGACCGAGTATTTTGTGACTCATTCATGCCTATTCAATTAGGAGACGTGGTCGGACAGTAGCACTGGAAGTGTGGAGCTCCATACTATTTTTGTGGGCTGGACTGGAGAATGAACTCATGGAATCAGAGTACTTGCGTAGCCAGAAAGCAAAAACTGCACCTAGTATACAGACACTACGAGGTATTAATAACTGACACTCCACTCCTTTGTCTGGCGGATCAATACATTTAGCAGAGAGATGCTGCCTTCGACGACTTTCAATTGTCCCAATAAAAAAATCTGCCGTCCTGAACAAAGCATATCTAACAAACAAAATAGGGGGTAATAAATAGTTGTACAATTAACACACAATACATATACAAAAACAGAAAAAGACAAAATAAGCAGCCCTCTCATGTTGATTGTTGCGTGCAACTTCCGCTCTTGCTAATACAATGAGCTGCATTGCCGAGCGATGTGCAATATCGGCGATCTCCTGTCGCTAGATGGAGTAGCCTCCGCTGTCGATTGCAGCGCTCGGCCCAGTAAGAGGAAAGGCGTAGAAAATATCAGGACATCCGGGTCATCTGTCGAGGGAAAGTCGTTTGCTCGATAGAGGTGGTGTAAACGTTCCATTCGTTCGAAAACGTCAACTGAGACATCATCAGTTATTATTTCACATTTTAACTTTTACAAATCGCGATTATGGACATTTTTCGTTGTCATTTAACTGTCATATTTTTTTGTGAGAATACGAACACGGGTGGAAGATGTGA
Organism: Teleogryllus oceanicus; assembly: GCA_964035755.1. Classification (NCBI taxonomy): domain Eukaryota; kingdom Metazoa; phylum Arthropoda; class Insecta; order Orthoptera; family Gryllidae; genus Teleogryllus; species Teleogryllus oceanicus. The sequence goes on from CAXIVR010000004.1 coordinate 132,881,770, forward strand.
AATATACTCATGAAGGGGCACTGTGCGAACTAATAGCAATTTCAGTTCGTTGTACTGAAACCCACCCTCGTGCAGGGCACAAACGTCATCGCTTCGCAACAGTGCTGAAGTGCTTCGCAACGCGTGAAGGGCAGCTACGAATGAAACGGATTCCGGAACTGAGTCAGTGCGTGTGCGCTACGCAGTGAGATAATAGATAGCTGTTCTTTGTCACACTGATGGAACTCGAAAAATAATATTTTTGAATTATGATCATTGTTATAATTTTTGTGAACTCTTTTGGTAATTGAAGTCGTAGGCTTCCGCGGTCGGAGTCATGTGAATGATCTTGGCTGTTCGGGTGACGCCGCGTCGAAGGCTATGTTGCCAACGTTTTGACCATCATTTCGTGGTCTTCCTCAAAACGTTGGCAACATAGCGGCAGATCAGCCCTGAGGAAGACCACGAAATGATGGTCGAAACGTTGGCAACACAGCCTTCGACGCGGCGTCACCCGAACAGCGAAGATCATTCTTTTGGTAATTCTTACTTTTTAATTCATAATTTATTAACGTGTGATTTCTTTATTTAAAAATTACGAAAACTTCAAATGCTTGTGTCGAAATTTCATTTTTCGTGATTTGCCAGTGATCGATATAGGACACAAGATTTTGAATCGCAAAGGCTTCTGCAGAATTGTTTGGTTATTAAAACCCCTGGTATTGTATAGGCGTGAGAAACTTTCTTGGATTATTTGAATGATTTTGTAAGGGTCGTTTTCACTTTATTAGCGTTTCGAAATTGAGACATACCTACACTTTGATTTCTACACTGGATTTGATAACATTAAGTTATTCAAGATTAAATTTTAGGAAAATACAAACTGATTTTTCGAACTTTGCGTAAGTTACAAAAATTATTTTAAGACATTTCTATAAAAACATAAAATACTCCATCATTGAAGTATCCCTGCGTGGCAGTAGATCCTCAATTGCCTTCACAATTTCACCACGAATCCAAATCAGCATGGGTAACTTCCGTACCTAATGCAATGGCCCGGTGCACTGGACTGCACTGACACGATCGTCAGTGCAGTTTAGGGCGCCGTGGTTCCGTGTGATTGTGCGAATGGAACAAACGCTTCTTTGCACTGGTGTGCCCTAGCGGTCGAATGGAACACGAAAGCGGCCATGAGAGCGCACTGGGTGCACACCAGTGCGGCGAATGGAAAACGTTATGGACATTTAACGGCACACAAAACTGTTTCTCAAATTTATTAAGAATATATTTGAAATGACAATACGGTTTTATGTTCCAAAGCACTGTAGCACCTACGAGTTCTCTACTTTCCAAAAACATTACATTCTACGAATAAAGGCTCGAATATGCAGATGCTCCGTGTCTGTGCGTGCCACATCGGTCCGCACACTCGCAGGTCGACGCGGGCGTTCCTATCACTGGTTGCTAAGCGACCGCGCAGAAACTGTGCCCATCTCGCGACTGCTCGGTATGGAAGGGTATTATTCCCAACAGCTTCCACCAATTCACTATGGTATTCTCTGGCATTCCTCCCTTGTGGAACGGCTGTATTGGAGAATGAGCGCTGCTCTAAACGGGTTACATTCACCTCGCAGAGCGGTAGTCAGACAACTGATTACACGTAGCTCTCGGTACAAAGTACAACTCGGTACAGACTCACGTAGCTCTCGGTACAGACATTCACAAAGCCATTTATTGTTGTGAACACACATTATAACTGCATTTCTTTCATGCGACAAATAAAATTGTGTGATCCGATATTTCTTTTATAAAAAAGTAGTTGCTATGACTTCTGCCCCAACCCTCGTATATAAACATGGAATGTTCTCGAAAAATACGATCCGTTTCCGGACAGCAGACCAAGATGTATTGAATGACAGACTCTTTACTTGCTCCAAACAGTGCCCTCGTCGGGTACAACCGTGAGTAACAAATAGACAAACGCAGGTTGTTCGATCATATTACATAAGGGTATGATGTGGTTCGTACTTTATACTATTTCTAAATACTGAAAACCTCCGGCAACTAACCGGCAGCGGTGGCTCAGTGTATCAACTGATGTCACTGCAACGCCTCTGACCGGGTGGTTCTAGGTTCGTGTCCTGACGGTGGCAGCTAGCCTTTCAGCTAGCTTTTCAGCTAGGTCGATTGCAGTCGCTGTCTGGAGGAGAATTCTAGCGGTCGGCTGCTCTGATCGGTTGTTTTCCGCGGTTTCTCCGATCAACACCAGGCGAATGCCGGAGAAGCACCCTAACAAACGGGTCACGGACCGAGCGCGATCTTTCCCTCCCGTTCCTTGTCATATCCTCACCCCTCACACACCCACTTATACAAACATTCACTACACTACCACACATGCTGGGAGACCGGTCGGGGACTCAGAACCTGTCCCGGCTGGGGCGATGCCCCGCATGAGGGAAAACCCCGCTAGTCGACGGTAGGTCGGCGCCGGATCTTGCCATCCAGGGGGAGAACATCACTGCCACCTCCCGAGGGAAAACATGCACTACACGTACGGGACTCGTGACCCCCCCCCGTAGTTGCACCGAGAATTAGTATCAATCAATCAATCTAGCAACTATAGCCAAATGTAATCAATCTAGCAACATGGTGTATTCCCTCAAAACTAAACTGCTCCTGAATCATTAGTACGAAATGGCAATCTGCAGAACGTTGTTACGAACATGAAATGTCAGAGCAACTGCGGCGACTGGGCACAACGGCGCACTTCGACGGTCGAATACGCTCGAAAATTCTCTGGTGGAATACAGAAGGGCAGCGGAGGAAATGAGAATAAATGCTCTGGTAACCTTAAAACTTCGTCCTTAAAACTTCCCCTGACTTTGCTTTTCTATCTTCGGGTCATTGGGCGCCTGCTCTGATTGGTTCAACAGTAGTTTCACTTTACTCACATACGCGCCATCTGTATCTCAAAATCACGTGTCACCTTCCAGAATGAAAAGAACTTCGATTTTTCACTAGCACTGAATTTCATCAATACATCTTTGAATTCTGAATCATCCCAATACATCTTTTAAATTTATTAACTATTCCTCTCCCGGATGAAACGTACGAGTTAATGCATGAGAACGTGTGTGAGAGAAAGCGGACAGATGAAGGTTGCACCGCCAATGCGTCTGCAATTTGCGATATTTCTCCGCCTACATCTCTAACTGGAAAAGGATCCAAATGTCGCCACGGGTCTAAAGCCTTCAAGTGCTAAATGGGTGTGGGCCGCGATGGTCCCAAAGGCCACTGCGGCGTGACAGCGTGGGAGGCTGGGCTAATGACCCTAGAATATTAAAGAGCCTGATATCTACATAATTCTGAGGGCAGAAGGTTGTAAGCTTTAGCATGTAAACCTACGTTAAGAACCCCGATGATCCGAAGTATCTTCAATATCTGAGGAACACGGGAGCATTTATAAGTGGGTATACACACATACGAGAAAGTATGCGTGTCCCTAGTTTTCCAGTGGCTCTGCAAACTACCTCTCGCACTACACCCGCTCCCCAGCGACCGCGTGGGGCAGGGCACCCACCTCAGGGACATGTGGATCTCGTTAGCGGGTGCAGGCAGTTCCAGCGCCGATCAAATATATATTTCGTGGGGGAGGGGGTGGGGGTTGTTGGGCGTTCGCTGACGTTGCAGCTGCGGGTTGCACGTGCGGCTCCCGAGCGACTCGCATTATGGACGACAGTCTGCGATGTTTATTTATTCACAATAATTACGCATTTATTTGGTTACCTAGAACGTGAATATGGAGGTTCGGCAGGCCAGCTGTCGGAGCCACATCCCGTCCACATACATTATAAATATACGAAGAGCGTTCAAAAAGTTCCAGGAATTGCCTCACATTGCCGTCGCCAAACCAGCGATAAGGCAGGGTTCACGTTCTTGCGATAGGGAGCTAGGCATGTTTGCACGAGGGTAAAATTGGTCTGGACATGTTTCAGTGTGTAGTGGTGTCACTGCTCCGTGTCACGAGGAGGAGAGTGGCGGTCCGTGGGCGTAAAATCGCAGTTCGAACAGCGAGCGAACCTGAAGTTCATGTGCAAATTGAGAAAATCGGCTTCATAGACACTATCGGCCCTGCTACACCGTGGCCTGGACAGTCTACAACTGAAAATGTCTACGTACAAGTTTTCAAGAGTTTGCATGATGCGGTTCGAAGCACACGACGAGCCAAGAGGAAAGGAAAGGCAAGGATGGGCAAGTGTCCGCAACCCGATAACGCGTCAAGCCGCACTTCGTTTCTTGGGCAGAAAGTCCTCGCGGAGAACATTCCTTCTTCCCTCAGCCACCGTTCTCTCGATTAATTGATTTTTTCGTGTTTCCGGGCGCGTCAACTGCTTTGGTCATTAGTCCCGTCAGTGTAATGCATGTTTTTTTTCTCGGGAGATGGCGGTGATCTTCCCCCGCTGGATGGCGAGATCCGATACCGACCTACCGACGGTTAGTAGCGTTTCCCTCTAACCAGGACTCTCCCACCAGCGGAGCACCGCCCCAGCCGGAACAAGCTCTAAGCTTCCGACCGGTCTCCCGGAATATGTGGTAGTGTAGTGCATGTTAGTGTAAGAGTGTGTGTAAGGGGAGAGAATAGGACAAGAGGAAGAACAAATCGCGCGCGGTCCGTTTGGTAGGGTACTGCACCAGTATTCGCCTGGTGTTGATCGGAAAACTACCGAACAGAGAATCCGGCCGCTAGAATTCTCCTTTAGACAGGGACTGAATTGGACTTAGCTGAAAAGCTAGTGTCGAAAATCCTGCCGCCGTGGGGAGTGTAACCTAGGACCTCCCGGTTAGAGGCGCTGCATTGACATCAGCTGAGCTACCGCTCCCGGTCCATTCTCTCAGGATCCCGTTCCTGGAGACTATTGGCTGTTCCCTACTCAGAAAATGCTCTCGAAGGGAGAGTTTTTGCAACTATGGAGAACATGAAAACGAACGCTCTGCGGATGCCAAAAAAAAGCCTTCTACCGCTGATTCCAACAATGGCAGGCACGATGATGCAAGAGTAAGGGTGAGCATGGGCCCTACTTCGAATGTGATTAGGCTACCATTGCCATAGGGTACAACATTAATAAGCTGAACCACCATTCCGGGAATATTTTGAACGCTTCTCGTACATTAGAACTAGTGTTGCAACAGAATGCTCGTACCAGTTAGTTTCCTAATACCGAGACGGTGTTTCCCCACCCTCTTCCCCGCTGCTACCTATTGCCACCTACAATGGATATTGTGACATCGTGGGAATACACAGCAATCACAGAGACGAGCTTCAAAGATATATATATATATATATATATATATATATATATATATATATATATATATATACAGGTATATATATATATATATATATATATATATATATACAGGTTTATTGACAATATGTACAAGTAATTAATTAAACGTTGCTCATAGCTCTGATAGACTTTTACTCTCTCGATCGCAGGAGCGATCAATGCAATGTCTGACTAGTGGCCCGCGCCACTCCTCAGCGAGCCTACGCTCTGGCAACCTCAGTCACCCGTGGAAGCAGTGTTCCACCATGGCGTCTCAACACATGGGTTGCCGTACGAGCCTAGCTCGTCTCCGCACCGCCCTGGGCGCAAGTTTTGTGCGTTCGCACGAGGTTTCCACTCAGCTCGAAACCTGCCCCCGCGATCTGCGTTCGCGCTTATGTAGCTCCCAACCACGTGACCTGAAACGTCACCGTGGTTTTATACGTGGCCTCATTGCCGCGCTCTTGTCGTGTTGCCAGGCATTTTGGACATCCATTTCCATGGATTCTAAGAAATTTGCACGCGGCACTACGCGGCAAAAATGCGCTGTCCCGCATTTTGACCATCCCTTTCCCTAGATTCTTAGAAATTCCCAAAATACCTCGGCGTGTCTCCACTTCTGCGTGTTGCCTCTTTGTTCTGGCATTCTGTATGCCTCCCTACTAATCCCCTATGACGCGGTGCACCGACGGTCGTTCTGTGTAGCAGTACAATACGTTATATTTTCACGTTTTCTCTATTTTCACTTCTCTAATAATAAGTTGAATTGAAATATGATTTTAAGAATATCATTAAAGAGTGTAACCTGTTTCTATATACAAATTTTCATATGTATGAAAAACGCCAGTAATGGTGGCTTAGCGTCACTGGATGCAAGTAATACGTCACATATCTTCGTTATTCTATTGGTTTTATAATTTATAATATTCACTGCGTATTTTCTCTACGCAAAAATATAGTCCTTTCTTTGAACGCTTCAGACCCCTGTATTGGTTGCAGTATCTTGTTTTGTAACACAGTGGTTTCGCATAAGGCTAGGCCTTCACTAGCAATTTCTAGCGGCGACAAAAAAAAATTGCTGAAGCAGAAATTCTGCAAGGTCAATTACTTCGAGCAAGAAATAAACGATGCAACATCGTTATTGGGTTCATCCAATAGTAAGTCAAAGATTATTGAAAGGGCAGTTTTACAAACTGTTTCAAGATTCTTTTAAATGTTTGTTGTGAAGAGCTGGTTTCTTTTCTATTTCTTTAGTTAGTAACTCGGTATCAATCACTGTTAATATACGTTCAAAAACATCCAGTAGATTCCAGTACAACATTTTAATCGCTGCGATTGTTAAGACGCAAGTGTGTACACTTGTATTGGAAACAATGAGTTCTATTTTCACGACAGAAAAATCGCGTGACAAGATATCGCTAGTGGAAATCGCCTAGCCTCAGAGACTCGCATCCGTGCCATTCGATTCTGCTGCAAGGCCAATGACCATCGAGAACGTTGCCTATTGGGAATACGAGCTTACAAATCACACGACTGATCCGATTTCTACAAACGCATCTGATATACAAACATCAGCACCAATAATTGCATTCATTGGCCGCTAGACGCGGTAACATATGGACTTGGGGGAAGCAGTTCGAAGTTTCTTCACCAATGTACTTGTACAGCAGGTTTTAAACATTTTAATTAGTACAACTATTTCTTCAAACTTGTAGAGAATGTTGTCAAGTTCGAATTTTCGAGAATTATATTATAGAACATAGTCTCAACTGCGAATATTATGGAATGTCGTAATAAGATGTGTAAAACGCTATTTTAAAACAATATTTTATTATTAAATTTTAGTACGTATGTAATACTGTTGTACATTACAGAGGTCAGTGCATATGTGGCTGTTATTATGCTTGCGAGTGTTGCATGAATAGGTTTTGTGAATGTGACGAAACGGAAAAGTATACTTATTATTATTCATAGTGTCTTTTGAGAGGTCATCGGCACTTACGGTGTAATCCAAACGCGAGCTTAAATTTCACCATGACGTCACTGCTGTGACGTTCAAGCTCCCGAATGTAAGACACCGTAACAGCTGGCTTAAGCCAAAAGACTATTTGAATCGAAGTATACACAAGTTGTGTTAAAATTAAGACAAAGAATGGTTGTACAGGGAAAGTGACAAGCAAGGTATTCTTGCAGTAAAATGCAGTGACCTGTACCTTCGTGCAGTTGCAATAGTGATTCGTGCGTAGAAATTTGTGCTGGATCGTGACGAAACTCCAATAAATTAGCACGAAACTATACAATGGCGTCTGAGCACCAGGTCGCGTTAGTAGTGAAGGCAACCAATCTTTTATTGACAAACGATTTGATACTTTTAACGCATCCTTTTATCTGATCGTTCAGGAGACGTCACTGACGAATAATGCATATACTGTATATATGAGTATTAAAGATGTGAGATACTTTACAAAAAAATTATGTAAGTTTGAATAATCAAAATAATAACATCAAATGGGCGTTTATGTCCCGCTATTCAGTGTGTCCGTCCAAAAAGATTAAAGAAAAACCGAAACCGTTTTTGACAAAATTGCGTTTTTATTACGGCCTACATTTCCATAAAAATTGCGCGAAAACTACTCAATTTTTGAAAAATTGTAAATTACCTTGTTTAAAGATCTAACTTTGAAGAATATATTTTATAATCTTACGTATGAATCTCTTTCGCATATACTTTCATATGAAGTATACATTGCAGTTGTAGGAAGACATTGAAGAAATTTAAACTTTTGTAATTTTCGGCAATTCCGGGAATTCAAAGAAAAATCTGTAATTTTTTTTGTTCTGAGAAAAAATGAAACAAAAAATTAAAGCCATTTTTGATAAAATTTTGACACTTCTCGTTAAGTACCCAAAAAATCAAAATAATACCCGTTTGAAGTGCAAGGGGTTGCAACATCCACCAAATCGAGCGGGAAATATCAATTTTGGTGTAAAAAAAAAAAAAAAAAAAAAAAAAACAGCCGCCTAGCGTTGTTCAGACTTAACGGATGGATGGACAATCGGGCCGTCGGAGGGTCAGATAGACATTTTACAGCAAACCAGTTTTTCGAAGTCGAAGTCTTTCAAAACATGGATTCTGATTATACGTCGCGTTAAAGAAATTTACTACGTCGGTACTAATTTACTATTTCGGTATCAGGGCACCACAATACGATAGTTTTTGACGAAAAATCGTTTTTTGCAGCAGTAGTACTTTCTCTACTACGTTAGTGGTATGCTTAACATAGAGATACTACAACGGCACATACTGTCTCGCATTATTAAAAACGGTTGCATATCATTAAAATATTGCCATTTCTGCTTTACTAACAATTCAGATATAACGTTAAGTTCAATCCAACCAATTCAAATGAAGCGCTAGTGGTCATATCTACATATATTTCGATAGAAACTGTATGAATAAACACAAATAAAGGGTACCCCCGAATAAGATGGTAAAATGTTCCCCTAAACCAAAAGACATGAGTAGTTACATTATAGCTCTAACATAAAAAATATGTTTTTTGAAATGTTTCCTAGCCCCTATCTTACATTCGGAGGGCATTGCGTCATTTAAATTGATAGAGAAATTTTATTTTTCGAGAAAATCGGTTGAACGATTTAGGCGTTGGCGTTGACAGCAGACGGAGGACAGACGGATGGACAGTTGGGCAGACGTTTTGCTGTCAATGTTTCGGTATCACAGAATTGCAAAATATGCTTTCAGTCTACCCAACATGGAGGAAGTAATGTACTAATATGTATGAATAATATTTATCCCCTTTTACGTCACCAGGGTCCGACAATAGGTGTTTTTCTGTCGAAAATTCGCAATTCTCGGGACACGATTACTTTCACTTCTTACGAATTAAGTGCGAAAAAGTAAAAAGCGACAAGAATATTCTGAAGAATTATTGTAACTGATTTGAGTAAACAACCGAAAAATTATTTTCCTGCAACATTACTTCCACATAACCATTTATGATTATTGTAGCATGAATATCTGAAATGATCGGCTTCTTTTATCCTTGTGTAACATTTTTGAGGAGGTCGATGAGATCATACCCTTTCAAGTCCATCACAATGTTCTCGAAATGGAGGTTTCCAAATTAAGTCGGCACTGTTTCTTTCGCCGGAACCAAGTTTTGTTTTCTCGTCTTTTAAGTACTAAAGAAGTAATGAAAGTATTGTAATGCTTTAGCCATAAGAATCTGCAGAAAAACTCGTATGGGTCCCTGATAAAGGGATCGTGGGTAATTCTTGCTCTTAATTATAGTTAAGTTTTTCTCCTCATGCTCTGTGTAGTCAGAATGTACGTTTTGTGGGGCCTTGATACTGAAAAATTGGTTTAGGGTAAAAGTGTCTATCCGTCTGTAAACAACGCTACTGGTTAAATGAAGAAAATGGCTGATCTATTGATGACTTCTGACTTCCCTTAGGACAAGCATTATTTCTTTGATATGGTATGACCTCCGACAATAATTCTGGATTTAGTATAAAATGTAAATAATCCCGAAGAAAAATTCAGAGATTCGAAATGTCGATTAAAAAATGAAAATAGACTTGTTACGATGTTCTTTATTGTATATTGACGAAATTTAAATTGTTTATTGATGAAGACTTTATTGGATACACAATACATACACTCAAGAAAATGTATACGTTTTTTAATGATTGTTCATGATTTAGTCTCAAAACAGAAAAAAATAGTGCAGCTTATCTTCAATTTAAAACAAAACTCATATTTACTTTTGGTTAATACAGAATTTCTCTAGAATGTTTCCAAATCAAAGCACTAACCAATTAAAGAATAAAAAGATTTCATTTAGTCCTAACCATCTTTCTACATTCATTGTATTATGAATTTTAAATATTCTTTCAAAAGTTCATTTTATGAATACAAACAAAGAGCCAGAAATAAATTACTTAGGCCTTCTCTTGCTAAATTAGACACCTGTCCCATGTAATAAAATTACGGGAGCCAATTTTAAATATTTTTACAAAATTGTTTGCAAAGCAGTCTTTTTAAGATTATTCTCAATACTTCTGCAGAATTACAAGTATTGTCAACATTATTTACAAGTTCTTCACTGTTCTATTTGGCTAATATCCTATTCTATATATGAACAAAACATCTTCACTTCACCTTCACTAGGGGAAGGTTTGTAAAGTAATCAGTTGAGCTCTTAGGTACAGATCTAGATCTTCAGTTTGGCAGAGGAGATGGTCAGACTAATTATAATGAGCATATTAGGCTACAATCTTACACAGCCATCTCAGTAGAAGAGTTAAGCAGTTTTTAGACAAAAAAATTTTATTTTATTCATTTTAGGCCCAGTATTACAACATGACCCTAATTTTAGTTCTAAGAGTCTAGGAAAAAAAAAAAGATTGGAATATTCAAAAGTACACATGATTCTGTTTTATTGCCAATTTTATTTCAATGTAGAAAGGTGCCTTTTTTGAGACTGGTTTCCATTGAATGCTAATAAAAAAAAATGTATATCGGAAAAATTATCTTTACCTCTAAGGAAAACTTAATGATATTTTTGACAAGTTTCTGTCTTTATTGAAAATGTTAAAAATTAAAAATTTTGGAATTTAAATACTTTAAAAGTATTTCTTAAAATTCAAAATTTGAGTCATGAGTCATAAGAAATAAAATAATTAGCTTTGTAAAAATAGTGAAAAGGCTAGATGATATTTGATTTTGAATTGTTACTCTTTAACTGAATAATTAACAGCTCAAAGACCTTGCTTTACTGCAGAAATCATCCTCAAAAATCTGTTACGAGAATGTTAAATTTCACATTACACAAGGAAAATAATTAGTATCTAAAAAATGTTTAATGTAGGATTTGGGACACATTAATGATGAATATACTAAATGACTACAGAAAGTCAGATCTCTCAAACACAAAATCAATGTTGTTTGTTATAGAGTACTAGTGTACTTAAAACTAAAAGTAAAACTCTATAACATTTAATATTTTTGTGATAAAAGAGAGATAGAATGCTATACAGAAAATGCAATCTAAATAAAAAAAGTGAATCTATCAGAATTATTTTACTCATAGAAGTAAATAGAGTTGAGAGAAAATAAATAAACTTACAGTTTATGCACAAAAGGTTCTATGCACCATCCCCAATTCAGTAAGGAAGTGCAAGCAACAGAACATTTGCAAGTAAATAAGAAAAATTGAAGACAAATAAAGGTGAGAGCAGCCTCAAAGAGCTGTTTCAAACACAATTCCTCAATTTGCTCCAGAAAGTGATGTTGGCACAACACCTTCTGTTTAATCCATTCTTCATTTTTGCAAGAACTCCATATCAACTAAAGAACTAACCAGTTTATAGTTTTATTCATTAAGTCTATATTTTATTTATTTATTAAAAACAAAAATAAGGTTGTTTGAAATAATAAACATAAAATGACAGCCAACTTTATCGTAGATACTCTTTCATTAACCAAGGTTTTCATAACAGTCACTTATTCTGAACACTAGCAATTTTTAATGGAACTTATGCACACAACAGATTTCAGTTTCCAAAGATTTTTTATTTTAATCCTGTAGCTAATTTAGTCACCTAGAATAAATTTATCACACCAAATTCTCCAGAAATTTTCTGGGATGCATATATAACTGACAAAACGTGCAAACTTTGGCCCTTCTGCATTTTTTGTTCTCCGTGAACAACATATTAGGCAGTTCAATGAAAAATTTTCATTTATCACTTCTTTCTATCCAAATTAATAACCAATGTGTGAATTAACAGTATTCTCCAGCTCATAAAATTGTTTCCGAAGTTGATGGCATCAATATATTTCCCTTTGGGGAAAGTTTTTTCTATCTCCCCCCCTTTGCTCCTAGCCAATAAAACATGCCATAATCATCATATCATATAAACAAAAGTCAATATTTTGAAGGTTTCACAATATTGCATTTTGAATAATTTCTTGAACAACTTTTGAATAAAATCTACATGACATACAACAGTGAAATTTTTAGGGATCCTAACATGTAGAAAATTTGTGAAAGCACTTTGTGCTCTTAAAAAAGTTGTATTTTTTAAACAAAAAATTATAAAACTTAAGAAAATGATGGAACTTGATTTGCATTTGCGTGACCGCAGTCCGTTTGTGGCTCCCAGACAACAGAAAACTGATGATGATGGCTAAGCCATCGAAAGCTGCTATTTGTAAAATAAATAATATTGTTGACAATGACAACGCCTTCAATCATTCCAATTTTTAAGTAGTTTAGAAGTAGATCTAGACTTAGACGACAATGCGTGGCTCAAGATTGCCTCTGTTACTTTTGTGTTGAACAAAGTTTTATCAACTTCAAAGCAATATTCTGAGAAAAAATAGGCAATTTCATATTTTAAAATTGAAAACATTGCTGAGCATTCCTGGCTAAATGCTCATTTGTTAGAAAATGATACGGAATCCTACTTTCAACAACTCAAAAACATGTAGTCTGTTTTGTACAAGAATTATTTTTAAATCTTGTTTTACGGCTAATATTAAAAATAATTTATTTGGTTGTCCTATTTGTACAACACAAACGTGCATCGTTTACTCAAAAATATTTTCTTATTCAATTTTTAGTAAATGCACAATAAATCCTAATCGTGATTATAATAAAGAAAATTTGAGTCAATTATTTTGACATTAATGAACAAACTAGATTAGCTAAATAATTTTCCCCTTTCAACAAAACATTTGATTCACATTCTACTATGAACTGTTTCACTTATAACAAATTACCGTACCAGTGACTTAATTACAAGGAAGAGGGGATACAGTCTGCTCCAAGAGAGACAAAGGGAACATTTTTAATTAAAATAGTATAATTTAAATTTTTAATTTAAAAAACGACCAATTTATTTTAACAATTATATTATAAACAGATTTATTTATGATTTTTATATTTTTTGAAGTAATTTTTGTGACTTGGGGTGCAATTTCCTTAATTGTATTGAATTTTCATTACAGATTTTATTACACTTTAACTCTACCAATCATTGACTCATTATAAATTTGTTTACTATTTAGTCTCACAAAACATTCTGGTAAGTAGGCCCTTAGCTTGTTCATTAATTAATTAAATATTTAACAATTTTTTCAAATATTAGGCTTTGATTACCGCCCTGTACAAAGAATTTATCATCGTTTGCGTATTTCAGATCATAGAAATAATTAAACAACAGTAAAAACATCTGTATTCTGTAAGTGACACAGGTGACATCAACTCTAGCAACTCATTAGGCACAATGAAAGATTAATATTAACAGATTATTGAAGGTTTTTGTTTTATTAAGTGATGACCCTGTGACAGCCAATAACATTTGAGAAGTATTTAAATTGTACTTTTGTTATATTGTTAACTGCTATTAATATAACAATAAAAAAACCTATAATGAAATATTTTTCTTGTGTCAAAAATTTGTTTGAAAAAGGAAAATTTAATTAAAATAATTTCAAAAACATTAAACACTGTTAAAGTATGTCTTTGCCACAGGCTCGATACACTTCGTTCATGCACCAGACATACCTTTTTCTGGTACCCATTTAAAAACAATACATCATACCCAACAAGTTCATCAAGCATAATGTAATTTCAAGTACGTTTGTCACTGTTATTGGCTAGGCAATATGTATGTTTTTGTTTCCCATGTTATTAGAGTTGAGACAGCATTTTGCAACACCAGCTCCAGAGATAGGTCGTTGTTCGTTTCTGTTATAACAAGAATCTTTCTTTTTGATTTACTGATATCATAAATGAATTATTAACATATCTTGAGATGTTTCATTAAAATATAAAAACAGTGTTATCAGTGCAAGTTTTCTTGATCCCTCAATTTTCTAGATGCAAGAGGAGTGGGGGATTCAATCAAGAAAATGTGTGCTTGTAATACATGAAAAAGGAAAATTTGCAATTTAATAACTAAGCAAACAAGAACAACTGGTTGCCACCTTTTAATGCAAGCTTAATAATTGCATTCATTTTTCATTAAAAAGGAATTCTTTTGGATAAAATGATAATCTGAAAAAAAAAATTTCAATTGTACATTATTTTTTTTAAGTGAATTTTTAAATGTTTCAAAATGCCCTACATTACCCCCATAATTTTATCAGAGAATAGTAAACAGGATTCCAATGAGAGAACTCATTTTGTTGTCTTATTTGAAATTAAGATTTTCATGCTTTTGATGCAAATATAGAAAGACTTTTTAAGTTAATTAAACAATGAATTTTAAAAGAAATTTATTCCTTTAAAAGCTAAATTTTCTTGCAGGTACCTGCTGGACTTACACAATTAAATGCATCAAGAATATGATTCATGAGCCAACCTCATCAAGGAGTGAAAATCTTGAAATTTCATCAAAATCCTTAATTTCCTACAATTTACCATTGATGAACAAACTTATTCACTTGCACCACAAACAAATAATAACGCTTATTTAATATTAATGCATAACTTAACGACTTTGAAGCAGATCCTGAAACGTATTACTACTTTCAGAGGAAGCAATACAGAAACACGTTATTTGCACGTCAGAATCTGGGTAAAATCAACAAATGTAGTTACCGATATTATTTTGCTTTATTAATACGAATATTGTGTATTACTCACTCCCAGTGATCATATCACAACAAATTATATCATCGAACGATTTTATTATTTCAAACACATTGTGTTTAACACCACACGACACAGCACCGACAAATCGCGACCACTCTCTTCAACCGAATGGAACGGAGTAACGGAGCATTCGCGTTCGAGTTATTTCGACTCTCGCAAACATGGCGGCTGTATCGATCGATAGTATCTCATCGTAGCATCGTTCCTCAGTGTTCGGTTGGCGGTTAGCAGGGAAGTGCAAAGAACTGTGTGAAAACAGCTGTTAGTTGCAAATAATTTGTACAAAATGGCGTTAAGAAATGGTCTACAAACAACAAAAACAATCGCCGAGTGAGTTGTGGCGACTGCCAAAGACATGACTACTGATGAGCAGCTCCGAATCGTGTGTATTAAGAAGAAATACGTGAAAGTATAGGTCAGTGCAACGTACTCGCATGTGCCGTGTAATCTTGAACAATGACTGGAAGTTCCGAATTGACTCACGCCAACGGTTTGGCTAGTGGCCCAGTGCAAGCTCAAGAAACACTCGAATCGTTTCCTAGAGAACTGAAGGTTGTTTCTCTCTGTCTGGCATTAATTGCTCAGCGATCATCTTTTAATAAGTTGGTTAACGATGTTTATCTGTTTATGAAGGACCGTTACTTCATCGGGGAAGTTTTGGAAGCTTGCCTGGAGGGGAAATCATGGTACAACTGCACCATACTACAAGTACGCGAGCCAACTGAGCAAGAAATTAAAGATTACCAGGATTCAGGAATTGGATCTGCAGAAGATGATCAGATATTTCCTCCAGCATGTTTGTATCATTATCAGGTTGAAAAGTTCTGCAGTTACAATGATATCAATAGAGTGTTTGAGGCAAGTGCTTCGCATGTGAGACGAAAGAAAAGACTTATTACCAAAGGTAAGTTGACTTTATTCCTGAAGCAGTGTTTGTCGCTGAATTCCTTCGGAATATGGAGTATTCAAGATTCGATTCAAGAAAGTTTGGGTATTAACGGTGTGAAATTCAGTGACATATTTGTGGGTCAGCCTCCTAAATTCCCGAAAAAGTATGAAAAAATTGCAAAGAAAGCCAAGAAAGATAGTCCGGATCAGAATGGAGGAAATGGCATTGTTGTGAAGAAGGAAAGTGTAAAGAAAATCAAAACGGCAAAACCCCCTCGGGAAGCGAATAGTTTTACTTCTAATGAAAGTTCTGATGCTGATGATTTTAAAAATAGTTCTTGGCAAGTGACAGACTTAAATTCTTCAGGGAGTTCGCAAAAAAACGTCACGGGAAAGTCTTCTAAAACTGAATCAAAACATTCAACTAAAATTGTGAAAGTGAAGAAGAAGGGAAATTCAGATGGCAACCAAAAATTGGATCAATCCGTGAAAAGGAAGTATTCTACATGGAGAGGCTTAACTTGGGAAGAACGTCAGAAAATTAAAGAAAAGAAGAAGAAAAGCGCGTTAATGGAAAGGCTGAAGAAAAGCGAAGAAAGAATGAAAGAAAAAGCTAAAAGAGAAGAAGAAAAAGCTTCAAGTTGTCAACGCTTTTGAAAGGACGGAACAAAACGCGCGAAGATTTGGAATGTGATGATTTAAGGCCCTTGCCAGTGCCAAAAGAAGTGAAATGTGCTTTTATACCTAATGAATTATTTGGTGATTTTATGGTGATTCTAGAATTCTTTCAATCTTTTCAGACTCTGCCAGAAATGAAAAAATCATTCCCTCGTGGTGTTACGTTCAGTTATTTGGAAAATGCCCTTAGGGATTGTAATATCGACGGCCCCTTATGTAGCATTGTTGTGTATTTACTCTCCACACTTGTTAACATGAAAGATGAAAATGAAATTTTAGATTCAGATGCGCCAATGGATTTCGAAAGCGACGAGTTAGCAGGTGACGCAGACGTCTCTGAAACAGCTCGTTTAGCTGCCGCAGAATATGGTAATCGCCTGTATCAAGGGGCTTTTGTAAGTGAAACCTTGAATCATTTAACAGTGACTGAAGTTCTCAGATTGCATTTATCGTGTGGTAGTCGAAGGGCCGAACTTGCATCACAAAACTGTGACGTTCAAGCAGATCCTGGTGATCCTACGACTGTGCTTCGAACCAAACATCCACATATTCTGCCTGCTTTAGGTTCGTGTCATGTGTGCGAATTGCCTCTTCAAGACAAAATAATCATATTAACTTGCCTTATTGACCAAATTCTAACGTGCGTGCCTGTGCGAGAGGAATTGGACGAACGTGGCGAACAGCTGAAGCAGGTGAAACTCGAAATTCGGGCATATAAAGCAGCCGAAGTTAAACGCAACAAGGAAGCTCGTGCTCAGAGATTCAAAGAAAAACGTGAAGCAAAAATGAAGCAGAAAGAAGGAGATACATCCCAATCATCAGTCGCCCCCGAACCTGACGTACCTTCAAAGTCAGATGTAGAGAAGATAACGTTTGAGAAAGAATTGCGCTCGAATGAAAAGAAAACAGACTTGGACGAAAAAATCAGTAGATTACGATCGCTGTCAATGAATTTTAACTTATTTCCAATCGGAAAAGACCGAGCTCATCGTAGGTTCTGGGTGTTTTCTTCACTGCCAGGCTTGTATGTCGAAAATAATCCTTTCGAAATTGGTCCTTGTCTGCTTCAAGCCACTCCTCGAGGAATTTTGTCTCCGCATCGTGCACAGACTTCTAAAGAAGCAAAAAGCCCCGTTCGTAAGAATGTAAGTAAAAGTCCTGTCAAAAGGGAAGGTAGTGATTGTTCTCTTCGAACAAATAATATCAAATTAGAGTCCAGCGAGGTAGAGTCAGTATGTCCGGAAATATGGCTGTGTACTTCGTCAGAAGGTTGTCCAGTACATGGACAAACAGTACCTCGTGTTCGTTGGTCATATTTTGAGTGTAAAGATGATGTAAGACTGTTAATTGACCATCTGAATAAGTGTGGACTTCGTGAGAGTGATCTAAGGAAAATATTGATACGAGATGAACAGTGGTTGAAAGACAAAATAGATCAGTGTCCTGTGGATATTGTTAATTCATTGGAAACTGAAAATGAACCAAAACCTGCATCTTCATCTCGTTATCGCTACCTCAATTGCCCCCCAGGGACATCTGCGAGTTGTTTGATGGAGTTGGTTCTTAGAGAACGCATTTTAGATCTAGAGAATAAAATTACTTCTCGATGTATGGGTTCCCTAGAGGTGAATGATACAGCAGCATGGCGTGAAGCAATTGAGAATGGGGAGTATGATAAACAGTGTGATAAACTAATGTGGGGATTCTCTAATGATCAAACTGATAATGATGAACTGAAAATGTTCAATAATGAAGAGACCACTAACACGAGAATTGTAAGAGATACAGTAAGTTCTGTTTGTGATAGTTCTGTTGCTCAAAATTGTGTTCAAGATATAGATACTCAGGGTTCACCATTAAGAAGAAACTCACCTGTTAAATCTCGGGAAGTTTCTGGTCGAGTACTGGAAGAGAAAAATGGGGAAAATCGACGTACATCATGTCATGATCTTAATAACAAATCTCAGGTTGAAATTGTGAAGAAGAATATAGAGATAATTTCTAAAGTAAAAGATGAATTTTCAAGAAGCCGTACTATTAAAAATCTGGCAAGTGCAATTTTACAATTGGCTCAAGCAGTAGATGTGACCTATTTGAGAAACCCATTAGTTGACGATGATGAGGATCAAAAAATAACAAACTTAAAAGGTTGGGAGGTTTCGTTAATGAATTCAACAAGTTTCTCACAATTGTTTCTACACATATCTTTATTAGATTGCAGTATACATTGGTCAAAATCAGTATTAAATACTCGTTGTGCACTTTGTAAAAGACGAGGTGATGGTGAAAATATGTTGTTATGTGATGGTTGCAATAGAGGACATCACTTGTATTGCTTGAAGCCAAAACTTACAAAAGTGCCAGAGGGTGACTGGTTTTGCATGAAATGTAAACCAGAGCAAAAGCAAGAATCATCAGAAAAAAAGAGGAAATCCTCTTCTGAAAATGTTACCAAAGAATATGAAAAGCGACCATCTAAATCTAGAAAAATAATGCATAATGATGTTTGCAATGCATGTGGACTGAAGTATAATTTAATTCTCTGCAGTAGTTGTCCATTGGCATTTCATACAGTGTGTGTTAATCCCCCATTGAAGGAAGCTCCAGAAGGTATGTGGACGTGTTCAGAATGTAACATGAATGGGGATACTACAGAAGAGAAAGAAAATGAATCATCCCGTCGCAGCTCTCGCCGGAAAAGTGGGGCTACTGATTTTTCTCTAAATAATTCTGTGCTTCAGGATTTGTTGTCTGATATAATGTGTCAGAGAGATGCTTGGCCATTTTTGCAACCTGTTAGAAAAGCTGAAGCTCCTCGCTACCATATCATTATTAAGAAACCAATGGACTTGGGAACAATGAAGTACAAATTAAATAGGGCACAGTACAAAAATAGTAGTGAATTTGTTGCAGATGCTTTACTTGTCTTTGAAAATTGCCGTATGTACAATGACGATGACACAGAAGTGTATAAATGTGGCTCCCGACTCTCACAATATTTTAAAAAACGGTGCAAAGAGTTGGGTTTGGATTTGAGAGAATGATATTCGATTTAATGTAGATTTGTTAAATTGCACTAGCTCACAATCCATACCCTACTAGATGACTGTTTAAAGTCTTTAGGTATATTTTCAATATTAATCGCTTATTAGACATGTTAGATCATCTCAGCGATGTAATGTACAAAACTGGTTAGTAATCGTACTGTCATATGTTTTTGCTATTTTTTTTCTATTTTAATTTGTATCTTGGTGATGGATTTAATTGCAATATTTTAATGTATTTGCATGAATAAACAGTATTATTTTTTATTACTGTTTTCTTTCCATGTTTTTTAATTTTTTAGAGGTATTTCTCTGATTTCCTGTGAAACAGAAACTCTGTACAAATTGATAAGAAATGTTCATTTTTGGTTCAGTTATAATACCAGCAATGCTTCAAGAAATTGCATTTAAGAAATGCTACGTATTCCTTTGGTTAGCATCTAGTATATGAAAGAGTTATTATACAGTTTCATGGCTGTTATTTTCTGGATTTTTCTAAATTTTGCTGAAATATTTGTGAAGCGTTTTTATTATTATTATTATTATTATTATTATTATTATTATTATTATTATTATTATTGTACGCTTTTGTTGTTTTTTTACATTGAGACTTGAGTACTTGTTAGACACTCGGTATTCATATTATTCAAAATCTTGTTTTCAATAAATTGATTTAATTTCAGTGTGAAGATTTTCTTAAATGTAAGGGATTGAAGAAATCTGAGTTTATGTTAAATATTGATTACTTCCGTTTTCTTCATATAGTTGGAATTCACAACTTGACGTCTGTCAGATATTCTACTGTGGCTGACTTCTTTGTATCTATGAAATTATTGAATGTATTTGGTTGTTCTTTTTTTTTCTTTTCTTTTTTTTTTCCCTCTTGGGGTAAATTATTGGTGTCGTGTGTCTCTAAGCTGCTGTATAAATAAATATAATTTACAAATTGAATATATTTTGTGATTTCCTTGTAATCAATTTTGCTCTACTGTTTGTCTTGAGATTCCAAATTATTCCTGATTGAAAAGCCAGAGGTGATGAGAGATGTCTATAATAAAGACGTATGCACGAAGCAGCAGCTGTATGTTTTTTGTAAGATACAGTCTAGTGAAAGGAATAATTTCATTTTGAAAAAAATTGATGTACATAGTTTTGTTTCTAGAGCATTATTGCTTTTCTTAAACAAATGTTTTATTATCTCAATTTTGGTACAATTTTCATGTAGATATGCCTGATTTGGTTCCAGGTCCCTTTTATTTTTACTTTTGAGTAATGATTAAAATAACTTCTGCAAAAAGAATGCATTTCGTTTTCTGTAAATTATCTCTACAAAGTTTTTATTGAATTTAGTGGTGTTTCACTTGAATTATATTAACGTTTATTGAGGTACTTCCTTTTTTATAAATTGTTTGGAAAACCAAGCACCAAGATTTATTTATTTTGGGACTTTTGTTGTTTTTGCAAACATTCAATTAATGTTAAATAAACTCTTAGAAAAATTGTGAGCAATATTGCTTTAATACCTTGTGACAACAATTTTTTTAAACAAAATTGACATTGCCACTGTGTGAAAAAGAATAAGACAACACTTTTCTCAGGGTATAACTGATCGGATGATTTGCTTTTAAAATAACTTAACTCAAAGTTGTGCACCTTGTTCATTCAATATTAATTGAGAATAATATTTTGAAATGCTCAAGTTTTTTATGTACAGTGGTATCTTCTCAAAGTGAAGACAAACAATTAATTTTTAAGTTACTTATGTGTTATTTGTATCTTGCATAAACCACATTTTGCATCCCAATTGGTCACATCTTCTGGTGTACTGTAAATCATTTATAAAAATTACAAATGATTGTTTATCTTAAAATATAAAATTTATAATAACATTGTAAAATTACAAGAATTAAATAGAATTAATCAAAGGAACAAACAAGAAGTATGTTGCAAGAAAAACTATAATGGTATAAAATAACTAATTTTTATGAATCTGTATTACAGTATATCTGAAGATGAAGGTATATTTGTGAAAATTGTTTGATAGTCTTTAATTTGAGAGGATACCACTGTATGAAATACAGAAATTAAACAATTTTTGGTCTCCCGTTTTAGTAGCTCAATTTTTTTGTTTTCGAAGCAAATGGTGTGTGTTTTTGAAGTAATTTATTATTTATATACTATAATATCGCTGTATGGGTTCTTCATGTGCTTTCTTTTCATAAATTGCTTCACTAAAACTCACACCTAGAATAAAGATTAATTTTTGTTTATAAAATATCAATTTGTCAGAAGTTGGTGTACTTCATTTCATTCTTACATGTATATTTTTGGGGCTATTATTCATCGTTTTTGTGAAATACAATTTAAACAAGTATTGAAAACGAATATTGTTTTCGGTGGTTTCGTGCAACTTTTGAATTAACTTCATTGGCTTTAATATTAGTTTCAACACTTCATAGAAAAACATTTGAAAATATCACCACCCCCCTCCTATTCCATTAATGGTGTTTCTCTTTTCTTGTCCGAATTATTGGTACAATATGAGTTATTCAGTACAAAGTCAGTACAATGAAATTTTTTGTAGCAGACCTTGCCATGAGACTAGTGAAGTTTCCAGTTATTAAGGTGCAAATGCAATACCACAGAAAAGATTCTGAAAATACTAGGGTTTTAGAGTATTTGTATTATTTATATTTAATAGGCTGCATACGGTTACTGTTATTCAGAATTGCTTAGCTAATTGAATGCACATTTTCTTCACTGATAAATTAACACATTTTCGCATTTTGATGTTTCGTAGATGCAAGAAGTGTTTGAAACTATTTGGTGATTTGAAGTGCCTTGATCTCAATGACTGGCTGATGATTAACATGTAAAAACTTTTTTAATAACTACATCTGACAAAAGACATCTATAAATACTGGAATGTGAAATTTCCCTTGTGTTTAGGATACTCATTTCTGTTGTTATTTTCACTTCAGATATTTATTTGCCTCAACAAAAATCTTTTAGTTTACAACTTTTGTTAATTATACTGTAGAAGAATGAGAAATGAGTTGAAAACCAGTGGTCCTTTTATTGTTTGTAGGAATGAAGTTGTCTGCATTTTTTGTTCTTGTTTACATATGAGGTAAAAAATCCCTGCTATTTAAGACAATCATTAGATCTGATTGCAGGACTGTATTAGTGTATATTGCAATAAATCAGTTCTGTTTCATAAATACTTTCTTTTTTCATGTCACCTGCCACAAAAAACTCCTTAATTCCAATTGTGTTAACATACTTAAGAGACAACTTGCTTAGGTCAACTGTATCATCAGAAAATAGGTACCTTAAAAGAAAAGTGTTCTACATTAATTCTTTGTATGTAATAAAATATCAAAAAACTTCATTAATATTTTCTAGGGTAAGTATAACAGATTTCAGATGGACTAATGGTTTTACGTTGTGTAATAAATTTATTTTCACTGGCAGAACTCAGCTGAGATGGTTTAGTGCAAACAGTAATTAAGTGTTGTGTACATCACTTTAAATCAGTGGAATTAACCATTGGAAGAAATATTTTGTCGTGGAAAATGTTATTCAATATTAAAGAATTTTTTAATAATGTATTACAATCGTTAAACTTCCATACAATTTTAAGATAACCCAGAACAGATTCGCATAATACACATTTTTGCATTTAATTATTTGGAGATAGTACAATTTTTAAACAATTATTTGGTGGGTAGATAACATTAAAAAAATTAAATGATCGTATTTATAACGTATTTGGAATACATTAGTGAAAACTATTTTGTCGTTTGTACAAGTTTTTATTCGGAAATACTTCGAATTCACGGACTTTTTAATCTCCAATGAAAGATTCCAAAATATGTTTATTTTTTTTCAATTCGGCAATCAATATTTATATTATAAATATTTATTGGTACACCATATTAATGAAACATTTCTCGTTTGCATTCGTTTTCTCGTTTACTATACTACCTTTCTAAATTGTCATTTCAGTTATCCTCAGGTTATCCTTTAACAATTTCTACCTTTCCCACTAATTTGTTCAGTAACAACAATGTGACAGATTAATTGAACTCTAATGTAAAGACCGGCTCATATGCCGAGTAATTGCTCCGTCCAAATTGTGTACTATCGATGAGCGTACGAAGTTCGTTGCCCGCTACTCGTGATGGCCGCGTTAGTAGATTTCAAGCTCTTGCGGAGTAGCCGCGAAACGCGAGGTCAGGAGGCGGGAATCTCGCGGATGGCGTGGCGCGCGGGAAGGGGCCGAGGCGAGCAGACAGTCGCGGCGCGCCGAGCGACCGTTGGCGGAGCAGCTGGCGCGCTTTTTTGGCGCTCGACTTCGCGGTGAAACGACGCGCTCGGAGGCCCCACGTGGGGTCGACGGCAACGAACAATCGAGATTGGTGGGAGTGGAACGAGAAGTTGAATGGTATCCCCTCCACTCGGCGTTTGGATTTTGTCACAAATCCCTGTTCATTTATGCACAATAAAGAAAAAAATATAAATATATGCGAGGAAAGAAAATAAATGCTAAAAATGTTTATTTTATAGCTCACGATTTACATTTTATAATTTGGTTTAGAGTAATCCTAAACAAACGAACTCGTTTTTCGTCCTAATTGTTCTTTACCCGCAAACATGTCCAATGTATGCGAAATATAAATTACAGAAATGCATGTAGTATGTTCAAAATGTGTCCAATGGTTTACATAGTTACTCTGAAAGACAGCTTTTCATGCGTATAAAAATTAAATTAACGTCGCGCAGAGAGCAATGTTCTTTTCTCAAAACTATGCGGCCTTTCCTTATTTCCCTGAGGGAGGGGGACGGAAGTACAGTAGAACGTGCATCCATTCGAAACCCGAGGCAAGTACGTTTTTCTCGGTCAGTCTTACAAAAAGTTAAATGTGATATTCCAAGCACTGCCAGCACCGAAAAAAGCTAGTGAAATCATCGAATCTCACACACAACAAGATTTATTCTGAAGTATCTGATGTAAAATGAATACCGCCGATGACATTACCATTCTACAAAGAGATGGCCTGTATAAAAATACACACTATTTTAGTGTTATCTGAAAGTAAAGAAAAATAAATCTGCTCGGCATTAACCAACAGCCAGCTAAACATTAATATTAAAGGAAGAATGTTATCAACACTGGAAGCCTTTCCTCATTCCTCTTTAATCTTGATTTTAATTAAAATCATCTGTTTTCGTAATTTTTAAAATCTTTTTAAAATGTTTATCATTTGATTTGATTTATTTTGTCAATGAACAGTTAAAACTGTATGACGTATTAGGGAGAAGTTCATTTAATGTTTTCATTTAAATTAAAACTTAACTGTCATTAAAACTCACAAATGAAGTGCGTGTTTCGGTACGAATTTCATTATGTACTATGTCTATAATCCGTTTCTTCATAGAAAGTAGAAAAATGAATTCAGATTGTTCAGAACAGTTTTTTAACATTTTCTAGTTTTGTTATTATATCCTTGTACTGCATGTAGATTGTTTGGAATAAAAAGATATGAATAATGTTTAAAAAAAATCATCTTTCGCTTAATATGTGACGTTGGATTAATTATTATTCTACTATTCATATTTGAATGTTCAAAAACAGCCGTCCTCCCCCGTTACTAGAAAAATGATTGAAATGGCAATTACATCATATGCACTAATTATAAATTATATAATCTTCTAAAAAAATGATTTTACTCTAGCGTGATTGTTTGGTCGCAAAAGATCACGTTTGTGAATTATAGAAACATTTCAAACGCACTAAAGAGATTTTTCTTATATTTAATGTCGATAATAATAATTAATTGAAAGTATGCATGCTCCACCACAGTGGCGTATACTGCGGGCTACCGTAGCCCGTAAAAATTACGAGAAGAAAAATATGTCAAGATAAATTATTTAAAAAAATAATTATTGATCACATTCTTTTCAATATTCGTATAATCTGGTCTGTTGAGATGTGTGTTAAATCGCTCTTTCGTGGGCGTATCAGTCCTTTTACGAGGCGCCAACGCCGAAGAAACCGCCCAGCGGCAACCACACAGCGTGCGTTCCTTGCATGACTCACTCCCCCCTCCTTCTGGCAAGATAGGGCCAGCCAAGAGCTCCGGTTACCGATTTCCCGAGCGGTTTCTTCACACGCAGTTCGGTTCGGAAGCAGTGGGCAGTAAACGGACAAAGTAAATTAGATGTGCAAGATATACACGTTTGGTGGTGAGGTATACATACATAATAGATTATATTAAGCGTTTTGTAAGTGTTAAAATTGTAACATATTAAATGTGTGTGATTGTTAATATTATCAATTTGGTAAGAAATTTTGAAAAAAATGTGTCAGCACACTTCGGGAAATTTATCCGCAGACAATGAGTGTATTGTACAGC
Organism: Teleogryllus oceanicus; assembly: GCA_964035755.1. NCBI lineage: Eukaryota > Metazoa > Arthropoda > Insecta > Orthoptera > Gryllidae > Teleogryllus > Teleogryllus oceanicus. The sequence goes on from CAXIVR010000004.1 coordinate 132,907,791, forward strand.
GTTTATTAGAGAAGCTTTTTAATCATTCGAATAACGAGAAATTGTAAAAGTGATTGTTTCATGATCACGTGATATATAAAACTAATAATATTGTGTAATAAAAATAGTACAAACTAGAAAAACTACATACGTGATCGTATATTATGTATTGTTATATAGTCAAAGATTATTTCTAAAGTCTGCGGTAGCCCAGGCCATGAAAGCAGTATACGCCACAGCTCCACCAACCATATCGAAACCAATAAAATGAACCTGGCCTGTGTAAATGCTTCCAATTTCTGTAATGAAATGAACGTTCAGTGAATCCGCGCTTGGACACGGTATCCAACGGACGGTTCCTCGCCGCATCGTGTGGTGTAGCGAGCGACGAGCGGCTCGCAGAGCCGGAAGAGGAGCACGATGCAGGAGGGGGGGGGAGAGCGAGGCGTGGGCGACAAACTCCGAGGTGGAAAGGGAGCTGCTGCGCATGCGCCGACGGTGGCGGTGGCGGCGGCGATCTTAACAAGAGCTTTACGAGCGCACTGCAATGAAGCCGCCCGGCCGTATTTATGGCGCACATTTAACTAAGTTATCGCCCCAATTGCGGGGCGCCTCTCTCTCTCTCCGTCATAACCCTGGCCCGGTCTAAGACGCTGCCGTCGCCGTCGCCGCCGCCCCTGCTGCCCCGGCTCAACCTACTTACTCGGCGTCTCCTGCGCCTCCGTGTCGCTATGGCAGCGGCTGCTCTCCTCTCCCCTCTCCGCCGTCGACGCGTTGCAAGCCCTCGCGGTCGCACGCGGCCTCAGCCGTTCCTTCAACCGTTGCTTTCTTAATTAAGAAATATTATTAATTTTCTATTTATTAATTACTTATTCCTCAGTCACGTCTACATGCTTCGCTGTTCGGTGCTTCCGTCGATTATCCCTTTTTTCTCGTTACCCAATTGTCTTACTCTTGCTTTCTTCTTATGGATTTGTCCTGAGGACTCATCCAATATTGTTAGTTTTTTCCACTGTCTGCCGCTATTTTTTAGGTTGTTCTTTTCTTTCTTTTTTCTCCCTTGTCGTTCATTCTCTGTTTTCCTCCTTTGTTCTCTCTATCTTTGCTGACACCACTTTTTTAGATTTGCACGTGTCCTCACTGTCGTCTCAGACACGCATGTATGTATCTATTGGCTCCCTTCGTAACTTCTGAAACATAGTCGACCACAGATTTTTATAGTCCCTGCAGCATCGATGATCGATCAACAACAACAACATTCTTTTATTGTTTCATCTTATGTCTGTTCTACATGTAATAATCGAGTAACGCGCCTCTGTTGATATGTCCTCCTGGTCCACAATTCGGGGCAAGTGAGACGTCTTTCTACGCATTTCGGACAATAGGTGTAGAAATTGTCATTTCCTCAGTGTCCTTTTCGAAAAATCTAGGAAAATTCTCAGTATTTGGGGAAGGGAGATAAATATTTAAAACGTGTTCTTGAGAAGTTTCAAGACGGCTACAGAGGTAATCAATAGCCCTTTCTATTCCTAACGTGAAGATCAATTGATTGACACTATTTTTCAGAATATGCTGGATGAATTGATGATAAAAGGTTTTTTGGGGGAGGGGGATTCATTACACCTACTGTGGTGAAACATTGTGAATTACAAATATTATTCTGCCTTTCCGGTGGAACATGAATCGTTGCACTTGTGTCATTCATTTGCTACGAAAGGAAAATAATGAAAAAAAGAGAAGGTTTTATCAATACAGTTCGTGTAACTTTCTATGCCCGAGGGTGGTGAAGCCATGCAACTGTCTGATGTTAAAAATCTATTTTTGTAATGTAAAGGATTTTTGTAATGGATAGTGAAATGGATTTCTTTTTGTAATGGCAGCACAAACAATTTTTAAAATGAAAATAAACGCCACATGCTCCTCGCTAAGCTACGAATATATCGGGAATTTTTTTTTCTTTAAATCGTCAAGAGATTCATTTAAACGAAAGTTTTAGAAGATAAAATGTAATTTTATTTACTAAATAAATATTCTACTAATATACATTCAACATGTACATCATTAAGAATTTGTTTGTATTAGGCTCATGAAGTTCGAAGAAAATAAAAACGAAACCTGAAATAGAGATATAAAAATAACTTTTTCAGTTTCAACTGGAAACGTATTTCCCAAATTTAGTTGTTTCTAACACATTTCTATTGCTTACTTTTAAGCGAATGCATTCCTTAGAAGTTAAGGGTTCATAGCAGGTTCCGTCTGTGTGTCTTGCCCTGCTGACAAGCCCGCACTGTTTCTGGTGTCTTCACTTTCGTGACCAATGCATGGGTTCTGGTTACATTTATAGAAATAAAAGAACAATGTGGCTCTTCCTCACCCGCCATCCCTTACGACCCTGCCGCGTCCAAATATCACAACACCTTCACGCCAAATCTGCAGCCGCGGTGGTGAGATAGGAAGGAGTTCGTATTAGGTTAAAATTACGTGTTAGCTGGCTAGGAGATTCCAGGAATGTTCCCCGTTTTCTGAGTCCAAAGAGAGAAATGTAAAAAAGGTGAAGTGGCTATTCTCCATGAACGAAATATAATACTAGATATGTATATAATAAACTCAGAAAACATATTTGTTTTGTTAACACAAAAATAAATGATTTATGTAGGTAGCTTAAAATAGTTGGAAAAGACTATTTCGTGCGCGTAAAATTCAGAAGCGTCCGTTGAGGATCGGAGGAGGAAAGTGGGTACTCTTTATCCAAGGTAGATAAGATTGAAGCCATAAATGCCTAGTACAAGGAATTGATATACTACTTTTTGACAGACGCCGATTATAAATTCCAACCATATTCTTCTCTTCTTCAAATTTCAGGCAACAAATTATAAGAAAAGTAATGAAAACCATTATATGTAAATGTATTGAAATATTGAGTACATAGCACTGGAAGTAAAACTGAAATCCGTGGAAGTTGGGTTCAATATTTTTGCATTCTGCTCCAAACGAATCCCAAGTACAGTGGAATTGATTTATTATAAAATATATTGTTGGGTAATATGGCAAATACTATTTCACTATGAATTAACGATGTATTTTTTGTAAGCTGTTAGTAACAATACTTTGATTATATTACACAGTAACATTTATTATTGCAATATGCTTCTACGAGAAAACAACCCTGCAAAGAACCATGTCCTGCGGGGGCTTTTGTGGTGCTGGTGTGTCAACATAAGTTTCTCTTTGAAAGCCTGTGTAACTATGGACAGAAATACGAGACCGATCAATGGAGGGTAAAGTACACACGGACATACTTTATGCACTTTGTCAAGAGTAAGTGAATCTAAGAGCTCAAGAACTCTTCCTGAATACTCAAACACATTTGAACCTCGGTTATTCTGTATTGCTCAAGAAAACGGCGTATGTGCTTAGGAATAACTAAATTAAGACAAACGATGGATTAACCTTCAATTTTGTTGATGTAACTGATTATAATGATTCAAAAGTATTATGATTAAGTAAGTTTGGACGCACGAATATAGCCTATTACTTTTTGATCGTACGTTTGACTTCCTCATTATCTTTCAGAATTCAGAAATGTGGGAGGTACTAGGGAAGCAGAAAAAAAACACTATGCGCTCTTAACGCTTATTTCAGTGTTCAGTAACATTGTACCGTTTTTTAAATAAAAAAGTAATTTGAAAGTAAAAGAAACTAAATAAAAAGATAGTGCGAAAACGATTAAAAATGATGCGTGGTTGATATTCTTTTGATAGAACTTCGTATTTAGTAAATGAAATATCCATATTTTACACAATTTTACACATTAATTCAGCGAAGAAAACACTTGCCTCCAGGTGGAAGGGAGTTTCTTTTCCCCGCCACCACACTTCCACGCAGGGAATAGTATATTCAGGGTTGGGCAAAATTCTTTATATTTAGTATTTAAATACTTCACCAAAATACTCTGTAAATAAGTATTTAAATACATACTCAAAATATTATAATTTTGTAGTATATCTTTTTTATTGCAACATTATATTGTAATTGCCAATTAAATTAGAAATTGTCAATCATATAAATTTCTGAACAATAACTAAAGGTAATGTACGTATATGTAAAAACATTTTCAAGTATAAAATTATCAAAAAATTCGTCTTATGCAAAATAAACGGAAAAAGACTAATTTTTAAACAAATCATTAGGCAAAAATTGCTAGTTGACAAATTATAAAATCCGCAAAGGAAAACAGTCGTGCAACTGGCACGGATGAACATAAACTAGTGATAGAACGAATAAACGCTTTTTTATTGTCAGATAGTTCTCCAGTTCATTGTCGTTATTCAGGAAAAGAAACTTTATCTTCAATACTGTAGTTGTAGGAAGACGCAGAAAAACATTGAACTTCTGCAATTTTCCAAAAATCACAAATTTCAATGAAAATAAGACAATGTTGTAGTACCTCCAAATCAAAATAACCGTTTCAAACTCAGAGGTCCTGGAGTTGATTTAAAATTATCTTGGAATAATAATTTTGGAGAAAATCGCACAACGAATCCTTATAAAATCCTTTTTCCCTCAAATGACAAATCGGACGACAATGGCACGTACATTGCCTCCCGTTCTTAAATATTGGGAATTTAACTAGGGAACGCAAGGAGTCCACAACGTGTTAAATCGAGCAGGTCGTAGTGGCGCACGTTAAAAAAACCTTTCGGACGCGGTTTCTCTCTTGATTCTTTATTATGTTCCCTTAGTATACGTATGTAAAGTGCCACCAAATAAGGACGGTCGTACTTGGAGACGCCATTAAAGATGGTAGTCATTGCAACAGTCATATCAAAATTTTTGTTTGCAAGTTCGATAACGGTCGTCCGTAATGCATTTGAAGCTGTTGACAGGGAAGATAAAAGCGTTAGGCTCCCATTTCATTCCGCCATAAGGCCTGTGTAAAACGTGAAGGCGTGACGTCTTGCATTCATTGCACAGGCTTACCGGCGGACGAAGGCTGCGGCCAGGCAACCTTCAAGGGTGAGGCGTAGGGTCTGAAGAAGGGCGTGCTCACTAGATAGCATTACTGTGCAGCTCAGCGAGTAGCATTGAGCAGAAACTAGTTTTCCCAATTTGCGATAGGAGCGCTGTATCGGAAGATATTATGTATAGAAATATAATGCATGCAATGCATTTGCAGCCTTCCCTATTTAGAAAACCACGAGCCGCGACTGTGTGGTTGTTTTGTGCAGGCAAGTATAAGTGTGTATTTAAGAGGAGAAGAGAGGACTAGGAAGAGGAAGGAAAGACCGCGCGTTGTCTGTGACTCGTTTATTAGGGTACTGCTCCGGCATTCGCCAGACGTTCGACAAAGTTTAGCATAATAGGCTGATATTCAAGCTTAGAGAACTAGTAATACCTATTCTAAATAATAATAAAAAGCTTTCTAAACAACGGATTTTTCTGTCTCCCTCCCCACACTAGTCCATGCCGGCGTTCCCCAATGATGCCCTCTCTCTCCATCCTCTTCATTGCAGATGTGACCCAAACTATCTAAATATGCTAAGGCTCTTATTTCCGTTGACACATCTATGAACTTCACTTCAGAAGCTGTCAATGATCTGCAACAAAACAACAAAACGTCGATACCTTTTCCGACTGGTCGGAAAAACAGGAATTCCTTAAAATGTGAAGCCAACATTTTCACCTTAATATCAACAAATATTCCTCCTCCCTTATGTGTGTGTGTGTCAGGCGGGCGAAGTCTAGAGAACCTCTGGGAGCCTCTAACCTATTTAAATATATGGTAGCCACAATAACGAAGAAAAGAGAAGACCACGTAAAATAGGGAAAGAAAAAACAAATCGTGACATACCATGCATATTTTCCTAGCTATCAGCAATCACAACCAAGGATTTCGTTTCAGAAATGGGATTAAAATTTTCAAACTCAAAATAGGTCTGAATAAATGTAGTTTGTGACGAGTAGTGGGTGACAAATGAAGTTAGAAAACAAAACATGTCCTTCTCGGAAAAAAGAAATCGTAGAATATTTAAATTCATTGATGTGGAAATGTGGAGAACGCTTTTCAGTAATGAATTTGTACAAAGCCTGAAATATAAAGTATGTCCAATTTAAAAGTCTTAATTGGGTCATATTTCACAACCAAAAGATAGAATTCCCAAACCTGAAGCCTAGTTACACAAACGAATTCCTGGGGCAACCCAACTAGATCGTAGGATGTAGTAAAGAGTGTAACATTGTGTAAAGAGTGGCATAGAAATGCAATAGTAGATAGAAGAAGATAGGGCGCGTTGTCAGAACGGGACAATAATTCCATATGAATGAAGATGAATAGAAAAAACAAATGGAGGTATTTTAAGTCGATTGTTTTATTTTTAAACTGAATGAGGATGCACCTCAAAATTACCATCTCCACATAGTACAATAAACTTCTATCGTGGAATTCTGTTAACTGCTTCTTTCGATTTTCAAAAGAGTAAATTATGATCATGATTACGAATCTTGCTTACTGACTGACGCATCTAGTGTAAGAATAAACAAAAGTACCCAGTCACCTATAGCTTCTGTGGGAGTTGTTGAAGAAATGCGGCTCAGCATGGCGCGGAATGGAGGAGGTGATATCAAAGCTGACGCAACGGGCGCAAGAGAGGGGAATGCACTGACGTACCAGTAACCGAATGTGATAAGCTTGAGAGAAGCATTCATGGCTTTGGCCGAAATCAAAGGTTTATGTGGGCCACAGCTATGTTTCTCCTCTGGTCTAAACAGATTATTTACTCTTCTAAAGTATTTTGAGTGGTATTTTCAGTATAGACGTATCATTCCTTTTTTACGAATTCTGCATGAATGGTATTCTTTGAGAACACTGGGGATAACTGTCTTATAAATAAAGATCGGATTCCCGTGTTACTGCATCTTTTGTTTGCTAACTTGAAATTGTACGAAACCTTGACGGAAATTTGAATCATGAAACGGGCGTTATTTAAGTACTTGTTTTATTTTGCACGTTTGGGGGGTTACTGCATAATATTGCACATTTTAGGTAATGCTGCCTAAAAAATTACACATATTGGACTTTTACTGGTCGTATTGGCAAGATTACCAATTTTATTGCATAAAATATAAGTTTTATATTATCAACTTCTTTTAATTGATCTTTTTTACAAGTTTCGTTTAAGAAAATAGTTTTTATGACATAGCCCAGTAGTTCATTCGGAAGGCCTGTGAATCCCGAGTGCCGTTTAGTATTATTAATTCTGCATTTTGTTGCCATAAGTATTGAGCGTCTTTCATGATGCCTCTTGCCTATTAAAATTTCGGAGTTATTGGCACGGATAGGTCCACTAGTGAAAGAACCAAACCACACAAAAACATTTAGAATTAAGAGAAAAAAAAATAACAATAACATTTTTTGTAAATTAAGTATGCCAAAGTGCTACAACATAATTATTAAGTTAGATTTAAGCTAGAATTAAGTTAGCTTAGTTAATATTAGCTTTTCTTTACCTCTCCCTTAGCTGCTTAAGCTGCAAGGCAGCAGCATAATTTGTACACAATTAAATTAAATAAATTCCCGCCTCCTCATGGTTACTGTGGAGGGGAAACATTAAAAAAAAAAAAAAAAAAAAGATAGGTCCACCGCGGCCCTTGGTTGCCCTTGCCGCTCAGCAAACGCATGGTAGGGTCTATCTTCCCTAGCGGGTCGCACATCCGTTGTGCCGGTCTTCGCGGTACTTGCCAATGCGAGAGCTAGTTACATTCGACCTTGCGACCGGACAGGAAGCTTAGCGACAAGCTGCACTGCGTCAAATTCATCGAATTTCTCGGAACAGACGTTGCCCTACGAGTTACAAGAGAGAACGAGCGCAGTTTCTGAACCTTTTAGCAGCGTGCACACGTACGTAAAGTGAGGCTCAGGACACAGACAAGTATAAAAGTAGAACGAAAATATTCCTGTCTGAAACTGTATTAGTTGATAAAAATATTTTCAAGAAAATTATTTTTCAAAAAATAGTTTGAAAATATATATATATATAATTGTAAATTATGTAATGCAAATATTAATTGTAAATTATGCACAATGAAAACAATCACAAAGAAAATCTCTTCTGTAACTTAATTATTTTTGATATCTGAAGGTAGTTTTGTATTGTTCTATTTTTGTACTTACTTTTTTGTTTTTAAGCTAATTGAATTTTGTGTGCGAATAATATTTAAAATTTCAAATATAGTTTGTTTAAATAAGTGTACAAACTTAATTATAGTCATTCACCTGAAATATCTCATTCAAAGTACAAAAATAAGTTGTTAAGTGGATTAACTGGAGATTTTAGGCTACATAACAGTTTTGCAAAGTTTTGATCTTTTTATTGCATGTTTTTGTACGTTTTGCTGTTTTTACTGCACGTTTTAGATAGTTTTATTGCATGAAAATCCGGTCTTTACTTACAAACGTTGACAAATCAAAAAGTCTATACTAGTTGAAATGTGTTTGACGTAATGCCTCCGCTACCCACTGCGAAACAAGTGGAGTTTCGAAAAATGACGTTAATAAATGACAGTTCACAAGGATGATTAATAGAATGGTCACCTCTTGGATCTCCTCTGAAGGAAATCTCCAGCTAATACTTCTAGAATGAGACTAATTGTTTACTCAAATGTTGGAAGACGATATGGCGTTAAAATTTTCACAATTCATACAAAGTTAGGGCCAAAAAAACCAACAACAAAGAAAAAAAAAGAAGAAAAAACACGAATATGAGGAGCTTTCAAAATCTCAGTGCGTAATACATACTACTACCGGCATCCGATGTATAGCCGTTCTAAAATACTGTTAAGAAACAGACATACGTGTATTTTCATGGTGTCTGAGAAGGCAGGATTCAGAAAAGGAACAGGAAGTTGCAGATTCCTGCGAACCCTCGCAGACTCTTGGGCCGGCCAGCCGGAGAGTGTACGGGGCCAACTGAGATCCTCAAATGGTCTGGCAGGCGCGCCCAACAAAGGGCCTCGATCTTCCGGCTCCGCTCGGGGGGGGGGGTGGAGGGGGAGGGTGTCTTGCGCCGCGGGAATGGCGGGCGCTCTCCACGCGCGCGCGCTCTCTGTGTGCAGATGCGGAAATTGCGGCGGCGTCCTTGTAAACTTTTCACAACACAATTTCTGCGCTCATCAACAATGCGCAGCGCCGCGTACAATTCCGGGGCTGGCAGGGCGGCCCCGCCGCCGCCGGAGTTGGGACGCGCCGGGAAGGGCGGCCCCTAATTCCCGCCTGGCCGGGGGGGGGGCGGCGAAGGCGCGGTTCGGTCGGGAGTGAAGGCGTGGGCAGTGAGTGGAGGGGGCGGGGCCGGTGAGGAGGGTCGGGACGGGGAGGGGCGGTCGGCGGACGCGGAGGCGCGGTTCGGTCGGGAGTGAAGGGGAGCGCGAGGGGGGGGGGGGGGGGGGGGGGGGGTGGAAATTGAGACGGAAGGAGGCGAGGGCAGAGGCAGGGACGGGAGGCCGGACGACGCGGCGTGTCGGTCTGACCGCAGGGAGTGGGGGTCTTAACGCACGCAGTGATGGGGACGGGTGTAATGTGGGCGCAGTGCTTGTGGCGTGTGCAGCGGGGGTGGAGACGTTGTGGAATGGAATTGCGTGCGGGGGAGTGTGAACTGGAGGATGTCTAGAGCTACAGTGCGCGTAGCACGTAATTGTTTTTGTGTAAATTTCTTCTTGACTATGGTTAATCAGGAAGCTTAGTTGATTTAAGAGTACTAAAATGGGTTGACGTGGTGTTCATTCAACATTAAATATTATTTTGTTGACGCTGATTACGCTTTTTAAGATGTTGTGAGATTGAAAGCTGAATTGTGGCTTTATTGGAAAATCGGACAATGTAAAGCGCGCCTAGTTCCCAATATTTAGATCTTAGTAATTGTGCGATTCTGAGGCAAAAAAATCCTTTGAGTATTCTTTAGAGACCGTTGTGGCACAGTTCAACTTTACGAAGTTTGAAAAACCTGTTGGACTCGTGCAAACTTTCCTCGCATTTTAAATCAGTTTTGTAAGTGAAAATACCTTCGTACTGGAACTCAACTAAAACGGTCACTCTCTGAATTATGTTCCATTATGTAGGCGAGGTACTGTGCGTACAATAACATTCTAATATTGAAATGCGTAATCTAATATTGAAATGCGAGAAATCTTATGTACCCTGCAATTGAATTGTCCAGAATATCAAAGTGTCTGTTTAATTTTTCATTGATTTCGAGATTCTGCAACTTTCGATTTACCCCTGTTACAAAGTGGAGGTACATAGAAGAACTTAGCCTAAAAAAGTAATTCAGTGTCCAATATAAGTTTTTTGGTTAGAGTCTAAGAAACACAAGAAAGTGATTGAAGAGCCCGGGATTCGTTGTTTGCGAGAAATGCACAACGTTGCGTTGTATTGCAGCATATCTTGTGTCGCGTGTGGTTTATGCGGCTTCGGATTTCTCTATTCCCTGACATGAAAAATTCCGTCCTTTTGTCTTAAATTTGTTCGGAAGATTCATGAGGAGATAATTTCCTGTCCAGCAGTAGCATTTTGAAGAGTTTTTTTTTTTATCAAATGAAACGTTGAATTGAAGTATAGAAGCAGAGGATAAGACACTGTTGATATCGCGGTGGCAAAGGGGGGGGGGAAGGAGACTTGCTTAAGGATCCCGCTGAATGTGCCCCCAATAATTCTTTTAACGATATTTTGTTTCGTTTGGATGTGAAATGATTAGAGTTACATTTGTATGCACGGTATTAATTGTATTTAAAATGATAATACTGAAAATTGCAATGTTGAGGTTCTATTTTCGTATTGATATTGGTTATTTTTAATAATTTTTCAAAATATGAGGAAGTCCCGTTGTTTGGGGCTCGGGCGCTGGGCGAGGGGAGCGGAAGGCGGGCAGACGGCGTGGCTCGGGGGGCGGGGGCCCGCATCTGTTGTTCGAGGCCGAGGGGCATTCACGCGGGTCGGCGCCCTCGAGGGGGGCGCCCTATTGCGCCTGCGCCCCCTCCCCCACCCTCGCCCCCTCCCCCACCCCCGCCCCCGCCGCCGTTCTCTCTTCGCGACATCGCGTCGCCGCGCGCAGGACCTGCTCCTGCTTGCAACTCGACGAAATTGTCCCACTTCCTGCTATGGGTCGAATAGCTCGAAGAACGTAACATTAGGAGACATTACATTATATTATATTATACATAATATTATTAACAAAGGCACTACACTGCTAATACTACTTGACATAAAATGTGAGACACAAAAAATGTTAAAGAAATGGTAAAATTTAAACCATCTGTGTGTCTTAAAAGGGAAAATGTTAAGTCAGAATCGGAACCCGAATACTGCTAGCTGTGCAAGATTAGGCATTGAGAACAAGTCATGAGAAAGAGGTTGTCAGTACAAAACATTGATCATATCGTGTCAAACTCAAACTCTTTGTCAAATTCAAACAAAATCTGAATACATGAAGGCACACGGTGTGGTCTGGAGTTACTAGTTTCTTTCATCGGCCGACCTGGAACGCCCTAACTGTTCCAAACATATGCCAGGTGGTATGTCACTCAAAGCTGTTACGTCTGTGTCTTAGTTTTGTCTCAACCTCGCATACAATGCTAACAAAAGAAGTGATTGCAAAATGATAGCGACGTATTACTTCCATTTTTGAGATCTTGTCTATCGGTCAGCTTTAATACACGCCATCAAACCACATACAAAAACTATTCATGCTAAAAAAAAACTTTAAATTTAATTAGTATCACCAGCTAATAAATTGTACACAGTGTTACTCGTGTTTGTAATTTAATTATGAAGGAGAGCGTATTTTAAATAAAAGAAATCTTACCACTGATGTTCTCGTCTTCCAGTGTCATTGCTTCAGCTTGAATCGACAGCTCTCCCCAGTCTGAGCTTCGCTACCGCGGGGAAGGAGCCAGCCAGGGAAGTCTCGCGGTTGTCTTTTGTTGTCCCAGGTACTATAGACTCGCCTCCGGCTCCGCGCTGAGAGATTAAGGGGAGCGCGCTGGAGTAAAAGTGGAACTTCGTCGTTTGAAAACTCGTGAAACATGATGGAAAACAGCGGTATGGGTCCTATGTTACAGGCATGAGGAAGGAGAAACTTGCACTAACTTTTCAATGATTTAAGGACTTAGGTTGTATATATTCCCATGTCATTATGTGATAGTATCTTGATAATACGGTGCGGTGTGAGTCTAATCGTATTTTTAAGAGGTTTCTGTGATCAATCTTTTACAACATCCACGACCTACTTGTAAGCTAGTTTTGACATTATCTATAAACCTGCCGCATAAAAGGGAGTACCATAAATATTTCATTGACTTGTTATTTTCAAAGCACAAAATCTCTAAGCCACGAGTATTAACAGTTAATCTTGAACTTTTTATATGTAACTCAAAATAAATAGATATGCCACGCATCACGTTTATAATTTGAGGTATATCAAATTATAACACAACTGTTTCTGATACCACCTTCAACATCTGTTGTTTCAAAATGCTTCTTGAATATTTCTTTTTACACTAAGAGGATTATTTACCCGTATTTGTAGACTCTGATAGACAATTTTTCGAGTGGCATAAGTTTTAAATTTTATATTCATGTAAATTAATATTTTTAAAAAAGTTCGTTAAACCGCATTATTAGCGTTTGCGGTAACAGAAAATTTTTTAACCAATTTGTTATTAGTAAGCATATCCAAAAAGTAATAAAATGTTCTCGTATTTTTCAGGGTAATGCGCTAAGATAGAAACATTGTCTATTAGTAACTGAATTACATACAATCTTAAGAATAAATAATTTTTAGTAAATTAATTACTAACCTTTAAATATCCTAAATACAAAAAAACAAAACAATTATCAATCCGTTTGAAACGTACAAAATGTTTCCTAGTGTGTGACCTAGTGTGCTCTCAAAGAGCGCCCACATCTGCTACTTGGTATTTATCTACCAGGGGCTTCCGCTCTGGTTCTCACGCCCCGCTGACAATTGCGAGCCCGCTCGCCTCTCTACTTCGCGAGCCTCTCGCAGCCCCCTCCGAGCACTTCCGGTCGACCTGGCGCCATCGACTTCGTCCCCCTCGTGATCGATATCCGGTGCCGGCGACGCGGAATACTCATCTTCGCGCACCGTCGGGTGCCGACGTTCATCGCGGACGAGCGCGCCGAGTGAGAAAGAGCCAGAGTCCCTGGATATGAAGAGAAGCACAACCCGAACGGCCCCCGCCAGGCAGCGTTCAGGGTTTCAGGACACATGATAACAATGGACATGATCTTGGCTGTCCAGGCGACGCCGCGTCGAAGGCTGTGTTGGCGACGTTTCGACCATCTTGTCGTGGTCTTCTTCAGGGCTGTTGTGCCCTTGGTGGATTTATAAATTTCCTCCCCGTAGAGGCGTGTTAAGTGCAGTCGTAGGCTTCCGCGGCCAGAGTCATGTAAATGATCTTGGCTGTCCAGGCGACGCCGCGTCGAAGGCTGTGTTGCCGACGTTTCGACCATCTTGTCGTGGTCTTCCTCAGGGCTGTTGTGCCTATTGGTGGATTTATAAATTTCCTCCCCGTAGAGGCGTGTTAAGTGAAGTCGTAGGCTTCCGCGGCCAGAGTCATGTAAATGATCTTGGCTGTCCAGGCGACGCCGCGTCGAAGGCTGTGTTGCCGACGTTTAGACCATCTTGTCGTGGTCTTCTTCAGGGCTGTTGTGCGAGGCACAACATTGCGATTGCGATTGCGATTGGCACCACAGCCCTGAGGAAGACCACGACAAGATGGTCGAAACGTCGTCAACACAGCCTTCGACGCGGCGTCACCTGGACAGCCAAGATCATTTACATGACTCTGGCCGCGGAAGCCTACGACTTCACGATCACAATGGAAGGCATTATGAGGAATTTCGAGTATATTATCATTGGTTTTTGGCACATTGGTGGTTCCTAACTCATTCACGATACCACTTAACTCAATTGGATATAAAAAGGCGGTACCGGAGGCGCAAAGGAATGCTCCACTCTCTGTATCCAGGGACTCTAGAAAGAGCCACCCGCGGTTGTGCGTTGATGAGCGCGGATGAACATGACGCAACGTAGTTCTTTTATTGCAGTTTATCGCATCCTCATTGTAGCTGCCTTCGTTTAACAGTTGCTGTCTTAAGAGATGTGTTCCTCAGCAAATAGTTTAAATAGCCATTACCTGATTGTGAATGAATGCACAAATGTTTCATATACAATGCTTTAATCAGGGTGTAAATTAAAGTAGGTATACATCAGCTCCAAGATAGTGGCAGATATTGTGACAAACGTTTAATACGTCTAGTGACATATTTCAATCGGATTTTCAAGTTTTGAAAGCTGTCCTGTGTCGCATGTTATAGACACAATTGCGCGAACTCGCAATTGATCGCCACAATTTATATCTCAAGTAATGATAATAGAAATACAGATGTACGGGGTCATAAAATGTGTGGAACGAAGTTTTGGTGATTTCCCTGTCGTTTTTTAGATTAATGTAAAAAAATAATACACAATCGTTTTGCTCAAAAAGCGTTCACATGATTTTTGTGAGTTTCTTTTGATATTGGCTGCAATGTACTTGAGGAGACGTTATTCAACAGAACATTACTTCAATAAAAAATCGTTTAAAATTTTCTTAAAATCTTAACTTAAAGCGAAAATATATTTCCAAGAACGCAAGAAAAAGATCCTCATAAAAAAGGTGAATTGAAGTTACATGATTGTACGCATTTCATTGGAACCTCGGATCCAAAACTTTTTACTATATCGTATTTATTTGTATTTGCATATTACATTAAGTATTTTAAAAGTTAATTTTAACATTATTCGTTCCAGGAATACATATACTGGATCATCTGTTTATTTTTTTATGCATTAATTGCTACGTTAGCGAAGCAAAGAAAAAAACCTTTGCCGTTTGAAGTAAAGCCAATACAAAAAACGCTTGGATACCGTTTTTTCCAGGGATAATTGTAATTTAACCTCTTAAAGCGGATGCTCTGCCTTGTTTCCGCTTGAATAGAATACCGTGCTTCTACGTGAAAAAGAGAAATGCTATTGAAAATAACTCCATTTATTCGCATTTTCCCTACTTTATTTATACGCATTGGATGACAGGATGAATTTGAGTTTGTTTGGATATGTAAAGTATAGTGTAATTGTGAAATAGAAAGACAGTTATACTATCAAGGGGAAAACAATTATATTTTTGATAAATGTTGAATGAAAATGAGGTTGTATCGAAAAATGAGGAAACGGAAATACGCAATCGTTAGTTAGTTGTAGATTTTGTCGTAGTTGCAGTTAATTGTAGTGAATAGTCTTATTGAATTGTAGAAGTGGTCTTTGGTCAATGAAAATTATGTTTATAGACTAGGTGAAAATAGAGCACATTTTTATAGGTATTGAAATATAGTAATAAAATTTGAAATTAAAACCTACTATTCTGAGCGTCAGAAACATACACTTGTCATTTTGCATCTATAATAACAATTAAAACATGTTCAAAATAAACTAAACAAATTTATTCATTTTTGGGAGTCAATTATTTAAATGTGAAAATTTCTGTTTTAATATAATGTTTCTACATTTATTAAATTACATTGTATATGTTTTTTAATTATACAAAGTCTTTAATCAACGCTTGCAGATATTTTAGTTGACACCGGTTCCTAAATCGGGCAGGCGAGCACCGCGAATCGCTGTCTGTCAATTGTGTTATTAGGTGACCAGCTTGACGTTTATGCATTGGGCGTTTTCGAGTTGTCGCGACCCCTACAATAATTTCAGGCCACAGTAATGTTAGCTGAGTCACCGAGGAGAAGAGGATGGAGGAGAAGATAAAGTTAAAAAATAAAAAAGGGAAGAAAAAGGAAGAGGAAAGATGAACATGATAGAAGGAAAATAAGATAAAGGAGTCGAGTTGTCATAGCGACTTTTGGTTCTGGGTTGTGAGATTCGTATTCACATAACGGATCGCCTATGATATACATTCTTATTGCATTGAAAGTCATTGTCTAATTTTGGTTCTGGTTGTGAGATCCGTATTCACATAACGGATCGCTTATGATATACATTCTTATTGCATTGATATACGTTCTTATTGCTCTTACATTCTTATATTATTCTTGCAAAGTGCAGTAGCCTCCCGACCGTTAAACCGGCTGAGCTGGCGAAGAGCATCAACGGATGTCACTGCAGAGCCTCTGACCGGGAATCACACCTGGGATTCGAATCCAGGCGGTGGCAGGATTTGCGACACTGGCTAGGTCGAATTCCGCTAGGTCGAATTCCGTCGCTGCCTGGAGGAGAATTCTAGAGACCGGCTACTCTGGCCGGTGATTTCTCCGATCAGTACCAGGCCAATGCTGGAGCAGTACCCTAACAAATGAGCCACGGACTGAGCGTGATCTTTCCTTCCTCTTTCTTGTCCTGCCCTTACACCTTGCTTAAACACACACACACACACACACACACACACACACACACACTTAAATACGCTACACTACCACACATGTCGAGAGACCAGTCGGGTTTAGAGCTTCTCCCGTCTGGGGCAGTACCCCGTTGGTGGGTGATATCTGGTTGGAGATATCCCTCCCTCAAAAAAAAGCCAACGTGTAGGTCGATGCCGGATCCCGCCGTCCTGCGAAATAAAATATTCCCTACACTACGAGACTAATGACCATAGCAGTTGACGTGCTCAGAAACATCAAAGTAACCCGCCTCATAAAGTTCGATAAATCTCCAATGCTATTATGCTCCACTTACTCAGAGTAGTTTATTATGTATACCTTAGTGAATGATGGGTTTGTGACTGTTTTTACGATAAATTTAAAAAACCTATCCCTATCCACAAAAATTATAATCAACGTGACTTAATGTCAACATGCAACTGTAGATATTTCCAAAAGTGGTCAGAAGCGTTCATGTAAAAATGTTCATCCCTCTTTATTCACAGGCAGCCATTTGTTCTCCTCTTCCCTTTCCTTCCTTTAATTCCCTCCAGAGGCAACAATCCTTAGTCTAGCCACCTTCTCCAAGAATGCCGTATTCCTCCGCTTTCATCTCATCCTCCTCTCTATTGGGATTAGAAGTAGTTACTTCTTTTTGCATGAAATATGTGTCAAATATTCAAAATATTGGTTCGTTTTCGTTTCAAAATGAATATATTGAGGAAATGTTTAAGTACTTTCTTAAATATGATGTATACTCATTGAAAATTATTTTAATTACTGGTTATTTAAAATAATTAAAACATTACAAAATGTTAACACTTGGATCAATATTCGACGTCAAGCTCAATGCTAAAAAGAAATTATATAATCCTATGTGCGTCTTTCTAACTATATGGAAATCGTTTTTGTCAGCTCTTGAGCGACTCAAGGCCTCTGTTTGAAGCAAGAACACTGTGTACACATCCGCTCGCAAGTCCGCGGATAAAGTTGTGGTCTGACAGCGATAAAACGACGCAAATAGTTGTCCTCCACGTAGGCAGCTATGCGGTCGGTCGCTAGAATGTTTCCTTGTTCAAATTGTCCTTGTCCAAGAAAAGTGAAAACATAAAGGAAACTATATAGTTTGACGTGATGTAGCAAATTATTATATTATTATATTATATAAACTTAACTTATAACTAAAATTATAACTATCTTATATAAACTTAATTATATTATATAAACAAAATTATTATATTATATTACACATTATTTCATGCTTGTCATAATAACGAATTGGAAGATACACGTAATTAACTCGCTTTGGCTTCCACTATAGGAGAAATTATTCGGGTTTGCAGTGCTGAGGACTAAACATATTATTATTGGGTTTAATTAAGTTAATGTAAATGGATCTCGAGAATGCGTAAATGAAATATTTATGTTTACTTAAACATTTTATAACTATACAAGATGTGTAATATTTTACTCTAATGATAAATAAGAGAAGGTTAACTTTTTGTTTAAACTTCCATTTTTCCACCACGGGAGATACATTTTCTCAAAGAAATGAGGATGAACCAAAAAATATTAGTGGATAAGTGCACAGCACTCACTCTGAAAAACATTTAAAGACCTTCGAAATTGTTTCAAGTAATCTTAAAACATTTCATAACGTTTAGGGAATAATTTCTGTTTGAAGAATGTTCAGAACAATAGCTTCACACATTTCATAATATCAAAAATCTTATTTACAGTGAAGTTACAGTTTGGGTTCTTGCTTGATTGTTACGTTTTTCTTAATGCTTTTGAATGCCAAAATGTTTATTACCATGCTTTTTTTTATTGTAAATTTCATTCTTGAATATTTTGCAGTCGTCTTAATGTAGGTTAACGAAACTGCGAAGAGAGCTACGGTGTAGAACGAAGCAAATGATTGCAACAACGATTATTGTTGTAAGTGGACTTTCATTCTAGTTGTGAGTGTTACATTTAGCTTGAATTGCATCAGATTCCGCGATAACTTGTACATCCCATTGTAACTGGTAGAAAGATAAAAGCATCAATTCCTCCTTGCGGAATTTGGAAGGAAACCCGGGAAAAAATTTTTTTCATGAAATTTTTTAATTCAGCAATTTATCTGTCTACATCTACCATTGTAACAATATTGTAATATTACTTGAACATACAATTGCGTAATTTGAAAAATTGAAATATTACATCAAAATAATGTATATTTCATGTTATTATATGCATTTACTTCTTACGATTTTTGAGTAAATCTTGTTTTTAAAATTGCCTTTATTTCACACAAAATTTCGCGAGAACTACTTTTTTAAGGAAATGTACATGTTTTTAAAGATCTAATTTTGAAGAATAAATTTTTCGTTAAAATTAAAAATAATAAAGTTGAAGGAAGGTGCCGAAAAAAATTAATATTTTACAATTTTCGAAAATTTAGAGAATTTAACAGAACAGCCACTTTTAAACGTACTTTTCTCTATCTGTGAAAAAAAAAGATTGGAGTTATTTTCAGAAAATGTTTAAAATCTGGGTGGGTCTTCGTGTTCAGTACTGCACAAAACCAAAATATACTTTGACATTCAAGAGGCCGCGACACGGGCCAGGTAAATCGTGAAATCTCAATTTTCGTGAAAAGCTTTACCGCTAGTGTTGCTCAGAGACGGACAGACGAACGGACAGGCGATAGACGGACATGGGGTTTGCCATAAACGATATGAAGGACCCACAAAATGTCAGTTCTGATAGCACAGCGTGTTAGAGGAAATTATTTGGTACATTTAAGTAAAAACATATTTCATTCTTTGGTATCAAAGACCTGCAGCACGACTTTTTATGCCGAAAAATTGCTGTTTTTCGCCGCAGCGCCGCCGTAACTTTCTCTATACAACGTAAGTAGTATGCTACTATGAAAAGAGTTAGTTTATCTGTGTTTCGGTGGCGTAAGGGCTTCAACTACCTTGAAGCTTCGAGTACCATGAAAAACACGTATTCAACTGCGATATTATGGCGTACTTCGCTTTTCAAACCACCAACCCATTCCCATTGTTATTCCATCAAGCCATATAAATTAATTTATTCCTCATCATCATTTATCCCAACCTTCATTCATTGAATGAAACACAGCGTCAACGCACCACTGTCACCCGCTCAGAATAGGGGATGGCATAACGTATTAGTCACATCCTACGGTCGTCATTCTGTGGCCAAAATGATAAAGGAATTAATTGTTGGTGTCATTAAAGGTAACATTGTATTATATATATTTTTTAAAATCATGAAACGCAATACGTATTGCACACACACACACACACTATAAATAAATTAGCTCCAACTGATGGGCCATCGGCGGTAGGCGGCTGCGGCACATGGGCGAGGGTTCACGCGCCCACCGGGAGCGGTAGCTCAGGGCATCAACTGATGTCACTGCAGCGCCTCTGACCGGGAAGTCCTAGGTTACACTCCCCACAGCGGCGGGATTTTTGACACTAACTTGTCAGCTGGGTCGAATTCAGTCGCTGTCTAGAGGAGAATTCTAGCGACCGGCTGCTCTGATCGGTAGTTTCCCGTGGTTTCTCCGATCAACGCCAGGCGAATGCCGGAGCAGTACCCTACCAAACGGGCCACGGACCGCGCGCGATCTGTCCTTCCTCTTCCTTATCCTATCCTCTACCTGTACACACACACTTACACTGACACGCACTACACTACCACATACTCCGGGAGACCGGTCGGGAGCTTAGAGCTTGTCCCGTCTGGGGCGGTGCCCTGTTGGTGCGAGAGTCCTAGTTCAAGAGAAACCCCACTAGACGACGGTAGGTCGGCGCCGGATCTCGCCATCCAGCGAGGGAAGATCACCGTCATCTCCCGGGAACCAACATGCACTACACTAACGGGACTAATGACCAAAGCAGTTGACGCGCCCGGAAACTCGAAAAAACCAGTCAGTCCATAATTTGTTTAGTGGGCGAGGGAGCAAATGTTGGTGGGAGTCTCCATCAGGAGCCGTCGGACGTCGCCGCCGCCCCTGCGGGACGCCTGCTCTCGAACGGGCCGGGCGACGGGGGCGGAGTAAATCCTGCTTACGGCGCGGCGCCGCCGGTTTTACGGCGCGTGAAACATTAATTCGGGCGAAGGAGGCGGGCGGGTGCATGCGGCGGCGCAGGGGGCGGCTGTGGAGCTTCGCGTGTCCCGGCAGCCCATCCGTCCCCGTTAGACCATTAATTCGTGATTTAGGGTTGGTGTTTGGGCCTGCTGGGGCGGGGACGAGGTTTGGGTTTTGTCGTCTTCTTAAACCTATGCCGTCGCTTCCTCTCTTTCTTCCTAGTGCTTTCTCGGATAAGGCAGTTTTTTTTTTGTTTCGTTACGTTTTAGAAGTATATCGAATTTAGAGATTTTGGAGTTATTTAGTTTCTGTATTCTTTCAATATGCCGTATTTCTATTGCCCTTCGCTTTTTCCGATGAGTTCCATATTTTATTCTTTTTTGGTCCGTTCTCCATCTGTCTTTTTAATCTTGCTTTTGTTGGAAAATTTCATATTTTTTTGTTACTGCAACGATTTTTGTCACCTGCCCGCCCCGGATTTCTTTTAATCGCATCGTCTCTCTTTTACACCTGATTTTGAGTCGATGTCTATCTATTGTATCATGTTTGCATTTATAATCGTTCTTTGAGACGAGATAATATTTTGTGGCAATTGCAAACAAATTATTAGCAGTGTAACTGAAGGGTCATAGTAATTACTTACATTTCCAGGCAGTACACTATTTGTTTTTTACAATTTTATCCATGTTACTCCAGTGATTATTTTGATTTTTATAATAGTTATTAATACTTATTTTTAAATGTACATTCTATGATAGCTTTATTTCAAACTAATAGAAAGTGGTTGTGAATTCGAAAGTAACAATTCATACCGGGAGCGGTAGCTCAGTGCATCAACTGATGTCACTGCAGCGCCTCTAATCGGGAGGTCCTAGGTTCGAGTCCTGACGGCGGTAGGATTTTCGACACTAGCTTTTCAGCTAGATCGAATTCAGCTGCAGTCTAGAGGAGAATTCTAGCGGCCGGCTACTCTGATCGCTAGTTTTCCGTGGTTTCTCCGATCAACACCAGGCGAATGCCGGAGCAGTACCCTACCAAACGGGCCACAGACCGCGCGCAATCTGTCTTTCCTCTTCCTTGTCCTATCCTCTCCCCTTACACACACACTTACACTAACATGCACTACACTACCACATATTCCGGGAGACCGGTCGGGAGCTTAGAGCCTGTCCCGGCTGGGGCGGTGCCCCGCTGGTGGGAGAATCCTGGTTAGGGAAACCCACTAGCCGACGGTAGGTCGGCGCCGGATCTCGTCATCCAGCGGGGGAAGATCATCGCCATCTCCCGAGAAAAAAACAAGCACTACACTAACGGGACTAATGACCGAAGCAGTTGACGCGCCCGGAAACACGAAAAAATCAATCAATCAACAATTCATGATACGACTAAAACAAATTTGGCACATTTGAAGAATTTGGAGTTGGCATCCTATTCCTATCCTCCCGTGGCTGCTGATCCTCTCTCGGACTCCAGCTGCCAGAGGAAGCTCTGCTGCAAGGGCTTTCTCGCGTCCTCGGTCCTCGCCGGCCGACGCGTCTGAGGGGCGCTGTCCTCCGCCAGCGTCCGCTGCGAGTTGCAGCCGCGTGTGCAGCCTCCAAACTGCATGTCCGTGCCCCATTTGCCATTGGACTCATTAGAATTACATTATTAGCGAGATTTATATTGAAAATTTAATGATGACCGTTAATTGGCTTATTAACAGTGATTAATTAATGATGACTGTAATTGAGTATTAATTATTACTATTTGTACGTAAAACCTTTATGGACCATACACCTAGAATCATGAATTCATTATACAGTACAATATATCGAGAGATTAGTGATCTGCAGACTACAAAAACTGAGAAATGTCTAAACTTGGCTCTCCCCGCTTCCATTACTAGAGTAGTCGCTCAAATCAGGATCTCTAGTGGCAAAGAGATCAACATGAACGGTAGAAATATGTGGTACAAAATACACTCGAATTCAATCTGCTCGATATGTAATATGAATACCGAAGAAAATCTTAATATTATAAGTGAGTGCCCAGTCTATAAGGAGCTTTAGAGAACCATATCAAAATGGTGAATTGTCATTTCAAAATTGTTTGGTTAATCTAAACTCTGAAAGATCTAAAACTCTGTATTACTTTATTTTATCAATTGTGAAATTACCGACATTCATTATCAAGCTAAATTCCACGAGCAAGAATGGATGACCTTACCATCTATGTAACAGATCAAGCCTCACTTGATAGAGCTTGTTTTGTGTATATTTGTGTGTTCTGTTGTCTCAATGATTTTGTATTTTATGTTATTGTATTTTATTATTGTGTTACTATATTATTTGTATTTGTTGTGTTATTTATATTGTATCTGATACCTGTTCTCTCAGAAGTTATTTGTAAGTTATTTATAAGAAGTTATTTACGCCGTGAATATACTCGGCAATTTGTAATAGCCGAGTAAATTACTAATAAAATTGAAGCAAATTACTAATAAAATTGAATTGAATATTAATATTATAACGCCCCATCCAAGAACGCGCTACAACGCCTCTTGGCTGCGAGGGAGGCGAGCGGTGTCGTGGTTTGAAATACGCGCTCCATGCCGGGGACCATAAGTCTCGAGGGTTCCGAGCAGAGTTCGCTTGTGTAGAGGGCAGTGTCGATGCTTTGCTTGCGCCGAAAAAGATTTTTTCTTTATGGTGTGAGCAAGTGACCGGAGAGGATGGTGAATTGGTGAGAGACGGGAGTATGGAGCAGTGGTGTGTTGGTCGTATATGGGATGTAGCTCGCCACCACAAAACGTGAGAGAAGGTGAAATCGAAAATCAATGTACTTGAATTTGTTGTGGAACATTTAATGCACGAGGAGAGGTGATATAGTGTTCGAGGTGCGCTGAAAGTTGAAGGGACGGAGACATGCAAAGGTAACTGGATAGGAGAATAGGAATGTACGCTGTAACGTTTCAACTTCGCTGGCGGATTTGCCAAAGTTAACATGATATGTAAACAAATATTGGAAACATTGTTAAAGGTTACGATAGTAACAGAGAGTGTTGATATGAGATGAAAAGTTGTTGACAGAGATTGAAAGTCGAAAAAAGATGTTGATACAAAATTGGAATTAGGAATTGTACGAATCGTATGTATACTTTGAAAGGTTAAATAAATTGTTCTTTTAAAGAAAAAGAATCTATCTCATGTGATATCTGAAAAGTGAAGAACGTCATACAACATAATAAACAACATGATAAAGATACAACATAAAAAGGTGATGTATGGATATATAAAGTTGTAACGGCCAGTTATTAAGGCAAGGTAACGTGGACGTTACAACGCGAACTGGAGTCCTAACTGATTAATGTGAGTGCTAATAAAGTATTTAATTGACGGTTGTATAGTTGAACTGTGTAGGCCTGAGGTTAGAGGATCAATCTCTCCTTAAATTGAGATGCGGTACTCTAATTTGGAATTGTGAAAGTATTGTAGGTGCGAGTCCTGGCATTTGAAGTGGCAAGTGACTTTTTTCTGACTGTTCTTTTGCCAGATGTGTAATATTCTTTCAAATGTAATATTCTAAGTTGAGGACTTAAAGAGAATGATAAATGAATTTTTGTACATTAATATGTCAATTTTCAAACACCAAAATGCATATGTGAATTGTGAGCCAATTATGTATTAGTGGGAAAAGAGCTTGAAGAAAGGTGAACTTCGGCAGTGACATCAGTGAGCTACCTCAGAAGAAGGAAGTGGAACGGCAATGAGCGCAGGAGCAGAGGTCACTTGCAAGACGCCAACCGCATAATTGTCTCTCTGGGCACCGCACTGCCTCATCCACGACCGCCCTACGGCACCTTCCCCTCCGAAGGACTTGCATGGCTCCCATGTCTGTTTCGCTGTTGCGGTGGCCTTGTCGATTCTGCTCTGCGCTCCGCTTCTATCCTCCCCGCACTTCCCACCCCTTTCCACCCCTTCCTGCTCCTCTTGGCTCTTTTCTCTCGATGGTCGAGTCCCCTTGACTTTCTTTCAGAGCTTTCCTTCGGTGTTCGCCACAGTGCCTGTCTACCTTTTCGATTCTGTTTTCCCATCTGTTCGTTATCAGCTCCACTATAATCACTGTGTCTGGTGTCTGCCTTGATGATAGCTCCCCGACTCTTCGAGTCACAGTCGTCATTCTCATCCCCGTCTCCAACTCGTCGTCTAATCTACTTTCCCTTCTGTCTCGTCTCAATACCACCTGAACTCTAGCCACGCCAATCAACTCGACCAGACTCTCTTGTTCTTTTTCCTTTGCTTTGCAAATTTGCACTGTGCTCATCTCTTCTGCTCCTGTCTGAGCCGTTGCCAGAAGTTCGTCTCCTGGGTGCGGTTCCCTCCCGCCAGCTGCAGCCGGTCCCTTCCGTGGTCCCTCTTCGTGTTCCGGCCGCGAGGCGCGCGCGCAGCGGTCGCAGCCGCTGCCACGTGAGCGCGATCGGGCGTCGCGCCGGCCGCTCCCTCCCACCCTCGTTCCTCGTCCCTCGTCCCTCGTTCGTCGGCTCCTCCGCCCTGATGAGCGCTCGGAAAGAGGATCTTGCCTCGCTGCGGCGGGGGCTGCTCGGTTTATTTATTTATTTATTTATTTATTTATTTATTTATTTATTTATTTATTTATTTATTTATTTATTTATTTATTTATTTATTTATTTATTTATTTATTTATTTATTTATTTATTTATTTATTTATTTATTTATTTATTTATTTATTTATTTATTTTTTATTTTTTATCAAAAACTGTATGTGACGTATGGGGGAGAAAATCATCTGCGCACGCTTTCTTGAGTTTCAGAATCCCTTCCCAACAATTTAACTATTAATAGTTGAAAGATGAATAATAATATTAATAATAATAATAATAATAATAATAATAACAACAAATTTAAAAAAGCGAGGAATTAACATTTCAAATACTAGATATTTTCGTTGCCAAATTATAGAAAACTTATTTTTAACGGTAAAGGAACAAACAGATTTGATTTTTCTGTATTGTTAACAAAATAGAAACTCACCCTAAGCTCTACTACCTCTACAAGCAAAAGGAAAGTTCAACAAAACGTGCGCATAGTGAAGCTATATTTACGTCCAGAAGCAAATCAAGGGGCCATCTCAGCATTTGCTCAATGGATCAGAAAAACTGGACAAAAACCCGATCGAGATGGGGGTGATATCGATTGATACGTTGCCGTGCTTTTGGAACGCTGGATCATGTAGAGCCTGCTGGTAATCAGACGTCTGGTCTGCAATGCTTCGAATTCACGTATTGTGTTTCTGGTGTGAAACATGGATTTACTTTTCTCTGAAACAACTCTCGTCTCGTTGGGATTTGCACTCAAACATGTCTTTTGGTTTCCAATATTAACTACTGAGATTTAAAAACTGTCGGCACTTTGCAAGTATGTTTACAAAATAGAACATACCAAACATTATATAATTTTGTATGAAGTGAAAAAGAAAAGTGCCCGAGACAAATTAAATGGAAATGTCTCTATAATTATTTTCAAGATTCTTTCTGAAGTAAAGGAGTGAGACGAAGAGAGAGATACCAAATGTAGAAATGGACGGTAAACAACTATGAACTTCATTAAAATTTCATAAACGTAATTTGAAAATAATAAAAAATGCTTTAATTTCAATGAAAAACTTTTAATTGTATATTTCCTTAAAGGTGGACACTGCATGTCTTTGAAATATGATCTATTACAATTTAACACGGACAAGAATATTTGCCATTTGATACACTGTAAAACTTTGTCTTCCAAAACACTTCATTAACATTTTAGACAATTTATATAAATTTAGGAAAGGAAAAACTTTTTAACAAGAAATATACTCCACTGAGATATAATTACGTAAATGTTCACATTACATGTGTATAGTGTCGTGAAGAAATGAAGTGAATAGAGAGCGATTTTGAAGTTAAAAAGTAAATATTGCTTCGAAGAATATAGACTGTCATGATAAAAACGTATCTCCTGGTATTTCTTTTTATTCTGCGACATGTCGATGAAGCCCTTAGCCTCCCTCACCTGTCGACACCGACGATGCCTCTGTCAAAGTCGTGCTCCTTCCCCACTGACTGCGTGGCCATCTAGCGCCCCAAGCGACACAGCCTCCAGCGCTCGCTCTTCGTCATTGCGGCCGCGCTCTTTCGCAAGGGATCTGCGGCGCAGCGGGCTTGTGACGTGCCTACGGTTTCCCCCCCCCGCCCCGCCCCGCCCCCCCCGCTTCGCGGCTGCGCCGCGCCAGCATCCATCAGCATTCATCCCCTCCGGGATCACTGTCTCTCGCGCTCTGCACGGCCGGGATCCGCAGCCTTTTATTTAAATGCGGCGCCGCAGAGCGACGGAGGCCGCGGTGCGTATGGAGAGTGGGCGGAGATGGCGCGACGTGGCAGCGTGGTCGGCTGTGATAAGTGGAGCAGCGGCGCGGGAGGTGTTGGAAATGGAAGCCTCCCGGTCCAGACAGCATTATAGCGCCTCTACAACGAAGGCGATTTCAACTTGAGAGGCGGCGATGGCGGAGGTGCTGACGTGATGGGACCAACGCTCGAGTGTCACCCGATGACATCGTGACAACTGCGACAACCGTCCTGAGCCGTTGGTGGCAACGGAAATATTGTAGGCCGCAACGAAGCGGTCGCCGCCTCGAGGAAGCGGTGACGTGGGCAACGGGAGCGGCGTGGGGGTCACCGCATGCGCCGCTGCGTCCCGCTGCGTCGCTTTTCATTTGTCATTCGCCGCCGCCGGCGCCGCCAGAAAGAGTGGCTGGCTGCGGCGAGGTGGCTGCCGGACGGCCGCGCGCTCGGCCGGCCCTCGGGACGACGCGACGGCCAGGGCGGCGCAGGGCCCGAGGGGGGGGGAGGGGACTGCGGACGGCGGGCCGCCGCGGTTCGCCCCGCTCGCGACAGAGAGGGGGAGGAGCAACTTAATGAAATTCACGTCGCCTTTATCCCCCGAACGTGTCGCGAATGAGATTAATTCGAGCGGGCGCCGCGGGAGGCAGAGCCGGGCGGCGGACGAGCAGCGAGGCGGAGGCTGCAGTGGCGAGGCCGGTGGTGCTGGCGGCGGCGGCGGTGCAAGTGGTCGTGGCGAGGACGGCGGCGGCGGAAGAGTTGCCGGCGAGCGCGGCGGTGTTGGTGTGCACGGAGGCGAGGCGGGGGGGCGGTGGCGGAAACCGTGGCAGTGGCGGCGACAATGGTGGCGGGGGCTGGCGGCGGGATGGTTTTGATTGATTGATTTTTTCGTGTTTCCGGGCACGTAATCTGCATTGGTCATTAGTCCCGTTAGTGTAGTGCATGTTGGTTCCCGGGAGATGGCGGTGATCTTCTCCCGCTCGATGGCGAGATCCGGCACCGACCTACCGGCGGTTAGTGAGGTTTCCCCCTAACCAGGACTCTCCCACCAGCGGGGCACCGCCCCAGCCGGGACAAGCTCTAAGCTCCCGACCGGTCTCCCGGGATATGCGGTAGTGTAGTGCATGTTAGTGTAAGTGTGTGTGTAAGGGGAGAGGATAGGACAAGGAATGGGAAGGGCAGATCGCGCGCGGTCCCTGGCCCGATTGGTAGGGTACTACTCTGGCATTCGCCTGGTGTTGATCGGAAAACCACTGAAAACTACCGATCAGAGCAGCCGACCGCTAGAATTCTCCTCCGGACAGCGACTGAATTCGACCTAGCTGAAAAGCTAGAGTCGAAAATCCTGCCGCCGTGGGGAGTGGGAACCTAGGACCTCCCGGTCAGAGGCGCTGCAGTGACATCAGTGGCGGGGTGATGGCGGCGGCGAGGGTGGCGGCGGTGGGAGTGGCGGCGTCGGAGGTGACGGCGTCGGGGGTGGCGGCGGCGGCGGCGGGGGCGGCGGCGGGGCGGCGGCGGCGGCGGCGGCGGCGGGGGCGGCGGCGGGGCGGCGGCGGCGGGGGTGGCGGCGGCGGGGTGGCGGCGGCGGCGGGGCGGCGGCGGCGGGGTGGCGGCGGCGGGTGGCGGCGGCAGGAGTGGCGGCGGGGGGGGTGGCGGCGGCAGGAGTGGCGGCGGCGGGGCGGCGGCGGCGGGGTGGCGGCGGCGGGGTGGCGGCGGCAGGAGTGGCGGCGGCGGGGGTGGCGGCGGCAGGGTGGGCGGCGGCAGGGGTGGCGGCGGCGGGGGTGGCGGCGGCGGGGGGAGGTGGCGGCGGCGGCGGCAGCAGAGTTGTCTGCGTGGGCGGCGGTGCCGTTGTCGAGGGAGGCGGTGTCGGAGGCGGCGGCGGCGGCGAGGGCCGAGGCGCGCTTGGTTCGCGTACTTGACCACAAATAGCAGATGCGCGGATTTTGATGAATGGCGCGCGGGGCTCGGAGGCCGCTGAGCGCTGCGCGTCGGCCGCGCGGCTGAGGGCGAGGGAGCCTCGCTGGGCGGCGCGGCGGGGAGCGGTGCGGTGCGGTGCGGGCGGTGGCGTCGGTGGTCGGGCTGAGCCGCCACCTGCCACCGCCGCGCTGTTGTTGGCAACTCTCTTCAACAAACCGCAAACCGCCTCCGGGGCGAGTTCAACCTTGTGATTTCAGGATCAGCCTTAGCTATCGTAAACACTACCTTCATATAATACAACTTAACTTGTGTAATTACGGTTCGGTTATGTGATACGAATTAGAGCATTGTTTCTTTCTTAATATTATGTTTTATTCCATTCTCACGTTACCGCTGTCATTATTCCCTAATTCTTTACTTGCTGCATTCTTAAACTGATGAACGCTCTATTTATAGAATTTTGATTTTCCAATAAAATCGATCGTTTCCTCTTATCTTTATGGTCCAAAGTTGTAGCCTTAGCACTTACAAAGGTTCGACGTCATCGTCAGGATATTTTGTACGGACACATCTCGACTCTTACCGTTTGTATCTGCCAATTACCATTGGTCTTTTTTCTGACCTCGTGAACGCAATTTTCTTTCCTACGATTTAATACTTCTGGATGTTCCCCATCACTACTATAGTGCTGGTTCGGGTCTGCTATTTCCAAACGTAACTCTCATTTACGAAGCCGATGGTAGGTCGGCGCCGGATCTCGCCATCCACCAGGGAAGATCACTACCATCTCACGAGAAAAAACTTGCACTACACTAACGGGACTAATGGCCAAAGCAATTGACGCGCCCGGAAACACGAAAAAATCAATCGATCAGTCAAACCAACCAATCTCTGTTACGTAATGATCACTAGCTGGACGGTTGGAGACCATCTTGTGCCCCGCGCCGGCTCTGGAGCCTCCCCCATCGGGCCCGGATTTATGTCTGCCACTGTCCGACGAAGCGCGCCCGCGCCCGCAAATCGCTTGCGCTCTCCAACATCCTGCACCACTCCTCCCGGCCTCAGCTCTCTTCACCCCACGTAGATATTCCCCTCCCGCCCCCTCCCCCTCCTCCCCTTCCCCTTCCGCCCTCCCCCCCGCCCTTCCCCCCCCCCCCCCGTCCCCCGCGCCGCGCCACGCCACGCCACGTCACGCCTCGCCAGGCCGCAGCACCCGACCGCCACTGCGCGTACCCGGAGAGGGAATTTTCAATCATCGTTAAGGTTTAACGTGGAATGAAAATTACAGGCCTGTTCCTCCGCTTTGGCCTGCCGTCGCTCTTAGCCTCCGTTAAGCTGCGCGCTATTGTGTTAGTTTACTTGACCCCAAATGGACTACGGAATGCGTTTGGCGGTTGAATGTGCAATATTTAGGTTGATACATAAACGACGTCGTTTCTTGCCGTCATTCGATGGGCTGAAATTGGAAACGGAATTTTATAAGCCGCATCTCTCCGAGTACATTTTTTTTTTTAGCGTAACAGCGATTTTCAATCGGCCTATATTGCATTTTAACTCGCTGTCAATTTACTACTGCTAACGCGTACAAACACGTGTCTGGCTATGTTGCAGCTGTTCGTTCGACGCATTTCACATCTCTGGCGGAGGAGCGGAGGGGGTGGAGCGGGCGATGGAGCGATAAAAACTTAACGGTTTTGCGAACTTTCGCTTCCATTTCGAGAGCGAAATTAAAAATGATACATGGAATTTTCGCGAGTGGCGAGGCAAGCTCGGCTCTGGGGCAGCGGCCGCGGCGGCCGAGGCCGAGGGACCGGCGGCGGCAGGCGGACAGATGAATAGCGTCCGGCGTGTCAGAGGCGCGGGCGCGAGTGCAAGCGGGGGTGGGGCGGGGCGATACCGCCCGGACGGCCGCTGCTCGAATGCTGGTGCGTCACGGCGCGTTGCCCCCGAATGAGCTGATCCCGCGTGGCCCGTTCCACCACACCCCACCACACCCCGCCACACCCCGCCACACTCCACCACACCCCGCCCTGCCCCGCCACACCCCGCCACACCCCAACACACCCCGACACACCCTGCCCACCCCACCCCGCCCCCCCCCCCCCCGCGCCCTACCTCCCGCCCACATTCCGGCCGTCTTTCGCAAGGGCTCTCTCGTGTTCCTCTTCGACCTCCACGGATTTTGAAATATGTTATGTGTCGAAAATTGTAATCTGTATCTTGCCAGTGCCCTAGAGCAAACTTTTAGCCTTTTTTCGCGTTCGTTTAGTTTCTATATAGTTGGCCTGTTTCGTCCTTAGTGAATATCGCTCCTTTACGCCGCTCCAACATTTCAACCGCTCTAGTCGCGTGTAGATATTTTTGCTTCCTCATCCTTCGGTCACATTATACTTCTCTTGATATTTCATGATATCACATGAAATTATTTCTTTCTTCCTTCTAGTTCTCTTTCTTCAGACCCTCCATTCCGAGTCCTTGGTCTTTTTCTCCAAGTTTTTCTCTGTTCTAGTTCTAGCGTGAACTACATACCTCAATAAGAGCTCACTTTTACTTGTTTTATTTTATTTCTCGCTTCGAAAAATTACGATAGTTTTATCAGAATTTCCTATACCACGTGTTCCTAACGTGTCTCGATGCCTCGCGAGTTAGTTGTTCATTCTTTTCGCACTCATTCCATCAAATTACCCACAGATTCGGTGTTCATGACACACGTGCAATTCATAACTCTCACTATATAGTACATAACGTGAAGCTATCAAACAGAGGCATCAAACGTGCGATGTATCTACTTTCTCTTGAGTGTTCCGTCTCGTCGCCTCCAACCTGTTCCTAGTTTCGCATTGATCTGGCCCACCTGCCCTTCCTCGCCTGCGTATCTTCTCTATCTCTTCTCCCTCAGGGTTCCTCTCTCGTCTGTCGGCCGCCCCGCCGCGCCGCTCGCGACGCTTCCGCTGCGCCCCACTACATCACGCGGGATTAAGTCCGGCCCGCAGCCAGATGAGCCAACGGCGGGAAAGTGAATTATGAAAATTCGATACAGCCCTAGCGCCCCGCGCGCGCCAAACGCCCTCCTACCCCACCCACGCCCCTCCTCGCCCGTCCTCGCCCCCGCCGCCGCGGTGCTCCTAGCGCAGTCGCGAGGCGCGCCGAAAGCAATTATTCCGAATTGAATATTTCAAACTTTATCTGAGATGTTAATTGAAATTTTGTCCGGTCTGTCGCGCTCGCCGCGCGGTCTCCGGACACGAACCCCCCTGCCGCTGCCCCGCACCCGCACCCACAACCGCCCCCCCCCCCCCCCCCTCCACCACCATCATCACCTCTTCGTACTGCCGTCACCACTACCACAGCTGTTACCAACCCAGTTTGACACTGCCTCTCCCATTGCCTCCACAACCACCATTTCCACACAGTCCATCCCTCTCACTACCCTTACCACCCACCTCATCCCTGCTGCCAGTACCTCCGCCCTTATCGGTATCACCCCCGCTCCGTCCCACGCCTCCCACTCCCGACCGCGCTCGTGATCACGCCGTCCCGCCCCCGCCCACTCGTTCGCCCGCTCGCAGGAAGAATAAACACTGCCATTTTTCGACCGGGATCGAACCGGCGGGCGTTTGTTTAAGCGCGCCGCGCGATTGGTCGCGATAGATTGGCCGGCGTGATTCACGCGCGGGCAAACAGACGCGGGTTAAATTCCATTTCGGTGGCAAAACATCGTAAGTGCGGCGGCGGCGGGGCCGCGACCTAGCTCCGCGGGCGGCGACGAGGGCGCTGGGTGAGAAGGCAACGTTCGCAAGAGAAGGCGCAAGTGAGGTCAGCAAGTGACCGGAGGAACAGGACATTCTCGCGTAGAACCCGCACGCGCACGGAAGCAACTGCGGTCCACGCAAAAGTGTTGCGTTTCCATTAGCCTCAAATTGGAGGATTATCGCGCTTTTTCGTATCGAGGGATATGATAATAAATCAGATTAACTTGAAAATAAAATATCTGTTTCGTCAAATATAATTGTGAAACATTTTTATCGATTTGAATGAATAAGAATTGGTTGAAGTGGAGTTGCAAGATGAATGTGCTCAAGTATAATAAAATGCTACTGTGATGGGGAGTTGCGAAGGGATGTTTTAGAAATAAATTCGTATGATGTTCAGAGATGTGGCGTGAGAATGGTAGAACGTGTCTTGAGAATGATCGACAACGAACATTGCTTATGTTGTGTGAGGAAATTGAATTCCTTTGTCAATCTATAGAAAATGATTCTGTCGCAATATTTCCTTTCTGCTGCAATGTGCTTTGCGCAAACGTCCTAAGACTTCCCTTCCTTAGTTACGTAGAATGTCCTGGAGTGTTTGCGCAAATGTTCTGATGATCAGAGCTAATGTTCTGTGCGAGAAGATATTTAATGGATATGCGAGAAAAGCGAGTCATTCAAAGAAGAATTATCAAGAACTGTCTAAGTAATAATGTTGTAAAATTTACAACAGTACATTACGAATCTGTCGAGAGCTGGGCCATTGTAATAAGAGAGCTGAGTTAGCCGGCGCAAGATTGAAGCAGTTGGCAAAGACTTCATTTACTTAGTTATGTAGAATTTTATTGAATAAGTGGGTCCTTAAATTGAATGAAGATTAAAGCTTAAATTGATTGATTTGTATTTTTTTCAAACACATTTCTTTTATCTTAATAAAGTGTTTTAATTTTTATTTATTTATATTAATTTTTTAATATTTATTTTATGTATATTAATTCTTAGATTTCTTATTTTAGTTGACATATGATGGAGGCACCACTTGACCTCTGAAACGTTGCCAGGCTATTTCTTGTTTCAAGATACCATTGTAATATAAAAATTATTTTGTTTTAATAAATGGATTTGTGACTGTCTATAAAAAGGATTTATTGGAACTTTTATTAAGAAACAACTTATTGACAGACAGCCTATGTTTCATCTTGATTGATTTGTAGTTGAGATGATCACATTTTTTCCAGTAACTTTTCCGTTAAAAGTGTATTAATTCTAGGAAAATACTAGAGAAAACAGATTTTCTTAACGTATAAACTCAGTCATTTTGACCAATGTTTAGAAAAATACACTCTTACAATCGTAAATATCATTTTTGGTATATCTAATAATAAATGTTATTCACTTTGATGATCTAATGTCAAACTTTACTAAAAGCAGTTTCGTTATAAAACTTATATTATTTTAACACAAGTGTCCTGATAATACATGGCTCATTATAAATTCTGTATGGTTTCGTAATAAGTATATTTAGAACACAAGTGATTTATTTAAAGGGTGTATTAACTACTACTAACTTCAATAATCTAATAATTTCTAAGATAAATAGTCATATACGAATTAAAATGTATCATATCTGTATCGTAACATCTTATTACAATACTCAATTGGCTATAAAACTCCCTTTCAATCTCGTTTGATAATTATCCCATCTCGTATAAGATTTTTTTACGTTACGTATTTCGTAAATAATTAGATAAATATTATCGATCTCAGTATCATTAATATATTGGACCGATACAGAATACAGGTAGAACTCATCTGAAATCGAAAGTATGTAGGCCTAATTAAATTATACCAGAGTTCTGGGTTGCACACCCTACCTTTCTTCTTATTCTTCGTAAATCATAAATCAGCACTTTAAGGGCCATGTAAACATTATTAGCCTGCACCTAGATTTTGTAGAGCTTCCAAATCTCCCTGTTTTTTTTCATGGCGAATAGTATTCAGATTCGCGATTCCGCGAGGAGGAAGTAACTCCCAAGTTTTGCGTAGGCGGTGAGGAAGTCGTCGATAGCACTGGTTCCCCAGCTCGACACTAGTGGCTGTGTGGGAGAGGTGGGAGTGAAAGTGGGAAATGTAGGGGAGAGGCGGAGGAAGGACAAAAGGAATGTTGATGGTGGATGGAGAGGCGATGGCGGACAGGAGGGCAGTGGCGAGAGCGGAGGCGACGGCGAGTGCGGGCGCGAAGGCGGGGAAGATGGTGGCGAGGGTGGGGGAGGTTGGACGGAGGGCGAGGGCGAGGGCGAGGGCGAGGGCGAGGGCGAGGGCGAGGGCGAGGGCGAGGGCGAGGGGGGGGGGGGCAAAGGTTCGGGCGGTCACGCGCAGCGCCAGGAGGAGCGGGCCGTTTAAGAGGCAAGGGAGAGGTAGGCGAATGCCGGTTACGGTAATGGCGCGGCGCGCGCTGCCAGTTCGCGCCGGGGATTATGGGGGCGCTGTCGCGCGGCCGGCGTTTGTTCTGCGGCCCTGCAGGTGCGCGCGACTTGACCTAAATCTCCCGCGCGGGGGCGCGGATTTCGCTCGCGTCCGAATTGAAGCGTGGCTTTTGTCGCTGGCTCGGCGCCCGAAGGTGCTTTCCGGAACAGAGCGCGCTCCCAACGCGCTCAGCCCGGTGAGGGTTTTCATTTTTTTTTCCCCAAGAGATTTTGTGTAGGACAGGCTTTTACCGTAAGTCTTAGTGTTGAAAATTACATTTTGATGTAATAATTTCATATTCCGCCGTTATATTTCGATACGAATTCTCTTATTTACAAAATATTTACTGTTGTGTGGAAGGGTCTAAAATGTTAATTTATTAGACAAGAATCGTTCTTTCATCGTCCAGCGTAATATTGAGTCGCATTCATAAGTTTTGGTCATAGTATATAGAACAAGTGTTTTTGTTACTGAAGTCGAAATTCTAGGCCTTAAATTTAGTGCCCTTGATTTAAGAAGATTAAGTAGTTTTTGGATAAATGTTATTATTTAAAGTTTATGAAATGTTTAAAATAAAAACTAATTTTTTAAACGTTTTTAATTTCCTGTAATTTGATCTGAAGATCGTAAATATACAGTTTAATTCCAGTACATAATTACACAGTTACATTGAATTCTTCAGTTGTATTTGTTGTAGGATAAAAAATTCCCAATTAAAACACGAAAAGTTGAATCAATTATTTTAATACATAAATAATGTTTTCTCCTCCCCACTGGCTTAGTGTGCTGAAAAAGCACGTAAATAAATTACTTGTAAACAGTATTATGAAAGAAAGAAAATCATTCCTTATGGAGTTCTGGATTTTAATTTTCTACAAATTCAATTAGTGTACACACAACGCCCAGAGGAAACTAGTGTTGCCTGCTCAAGCACTAATGATGCTACAATAATAATGCTTCAGATCATTAGTCTCTTTGGCACTGATCGACTGGAGAGTGAGCACGAAATTAACGGAAACCGTGCTTTAGAGTAAACATTCTAATCGTGCTCTGGTATTCGAATCGAGTTTTCCTCCTCGGGGCTGTGCAATCCTCCTCTTTAACCGGCGATTTCTCGTCAATGCGCTGAGCGCGAACCTCCGGTCGCCTATTTATAGAGGACGGCGCTGCGCCGGGTCTCGCTGTCTGATCACGCGATGGTCGGAAGACCCACAGAGAAGGTTGAAACCTCTAGTTCCGACAGACGACGACGTTATGTGGCGTGATGCGGCTTCAGGATGCTTTCTGCATGTATTTCCTAGAGGAAATTAAAAATTCTTTTGCCTGACTTTCGCTAACAAGCACTGTTTTATGGCGACATCGAAGGTATTGTTCCGAGGTATCCTTGTTAACTCCTCTTTTTGACTTACATGCAACTTAAAAATAATTGTTAGGGGATTTATGTATGGAAACAGTGGTTGTATTTTTGGACCTACAGTGACATCCTAAGTAATACAGAGATTCATATATGATTGTGTAGGTATTATTTACAGGTTTTATTGACAAAGGACTACTAAAATG
This sequence comes from Teleogryllus oceanicus, assembly GCA_964035755.1. Lineage (NCBI taxonomy): Eukaryota > Metazoa > Arthropoda > Insecta > Orthoptera > Gryllidae > Teleogryllus > Teleogryllus oceanicus. The sequence goes on from CAXIVR010000004.1 coordinate 132,944,429, forward strand.
CATGAAAATCTTTTCTTGCTATTAAGTAATTCAATTTATAATAATGTTTGTGTGGTTATTAAATCTATTAAACATGACATTAGATATACACTTATTAATATTGTTTTCATGAATCCTCCTTCTTTTGTTTCAGAAGCAGACGCCGTTACTCATCACATTTTACATTTAAGTCGGTAAGTTCTGAACAACATTTTCAGAAATTGTTTTTAGACCCAGCATTAGGTTTTGAAAGCGTTGTTTTGGCAAAAAATTGTCATTTATTTCTGATCATTCAGTATTTTTTCTCATTCCATTTTCGTATTTCACTTTACTCGAAAGTAATATTGCGAGTGTTTAATGGTCTAACGACATGTGTGTACAACAATAAATTTCTCTCAAACGAACGGAAATATTGTTTCTCTAATGTTCTGTTTTCAATTTTCTCCTTTTATTCCTCAGTAATAAAATGTCGTGGAAATATCGTTGATTTTGATGGCATATTCGGAACATTTGCGGAAAATGGCGCTGTGGGACTTGGGAAAGCCCACGTTCTTTTTCCGCTGTACGATCCCGACAACTTTATAGCGGAAACATTCCCAATCTTTTGTTTCGCCGCGAAAATAAACTATGGTTTCTAGTTTCCTTCGCGCCGACGTGACCGTGACAACCAATCAAAAAATATTCTCTGCCGGCATCGAATAAAAAAAATTAAAAAGAAAAAAAAAACTATCGCTCCACGATAGCAACGGAGACAATCGCTTTGCGGCGCGACTTAATGGCGGGCAGTGAATTAGTCGAAAATCGGCAAAAATTCGACTGTCAGCAAGCGCACAAAAGCAATGGAACAACGGCCCGCGTACCACAATACGCGACGCGAGCGCTGCGGCACAATGCGGGATGGGGAGGGGGAAGGGTGAATTTTTGAAAACAAATTATCGCGGCTCCGTTCGCACTCTCCCCTCCCCCGCCCCCCTTCCCCCTTCAGCGGGCCGCCTTCTGTGTGCCCTTTAATTTAATATCGACGCCATTCCCTTTAATTTCCGATGCCCCGTGACTGACACGTTCGGGCCCTGGCGTGGGGAGAGAGGGTTAGCCCAGGGTGCCGGCCGGCATCCAATTCCATCGGCCAAGCAACCGCATTTGATTTGCACAGCTAAAAATAGTTTTCTATTGTCTGCCGGCGGAGCGCGACGAACAGTGTTGCAGAGTAACAACGGACGCGCGGGCGAGCGCGACGCGACGCGACGTGGCGGCGGGCGGCCGCTGTTGGGTGGCGAGAGGTGGGGACGACGAGCTGTGGGCAGAGAGCGGTGTGTAGTGGACACTGCGTGGTAGGCGGTGAGTGGGGAGCTGTGATTGGCGGACGGAGGCCGTGGGTGGTGTATAGAACCATCGCCCTTGCTTTTTTTTGCGGGTGTTAACGAAACGACAGGTTTCTAAATCATATCTCTTGACGAAAATGACGATCTCTGCTCTCTGGATCCCCGTGATGTTGTTTAGTTTCCTCCGTTCAGCTCTCATAGCTTTCCAGCGCTAAAGACAAAAATCACAGGAACAATAAAACAATAAGAGCAGAGGGGAGAACAGGTGAACATCCAGGCATTAGTAGTCAGATATCATCTGATAGATGTCTGATTTGGTTCGGGAGTGAGAACTTTCATCCAGGAATAATCGTCTATGATCAAATTAATTCAAAATACCTCCGATCACTGTTGACTATAAATGTAGTTTAAGCATAAAGCCGAATATTTGCATAAGGAAAATAACTAATCGTTTCTAATGAATTACACTAGTGGGGGTGAAGGAATCGCTAACCATGGGCGTAGTGAAGTTATTTAATGGAATTATGGAGAAAAGGAAAGACTACGGTTAGTGGTAGTACTTATAATATTAATTAATAGTAAACTGTGAAGCAATGATAATTTTATTTGCAAGAAATATGATTGCATTTACTCTATCTTAGAAGTAGCTATCTTTAGTCTAATAGTAACAATTTAAAATGCCCGTATTTCAAGCTGCCAGGTATCATAACATGTTGTAAAACGAAGTTGGAAACAGGTATATGGGTTAAAGTTGGCACGTTTACTTCTCTGAAATATTTTCCAAGCTGCAACGTCGTCATAAACCTCTTGTCGAGGCGGCGCATCCACGCCGCGTGATATATTCATCGGCGCACGCCCCGTATTTTCACTATTAGCCCCACATCTGGAGGAAGCAAGACGCTACAAAAGGAAGGAATTACGAGTTGAGCTGCAGTGGCAGAAGCTCCGGGCGCGCGCAGATCTCTCCCCCCTCGACGCCCATTCGCTCCGCTGTGCGCCGCTCCGCGCCGCGGGGGGCCAAGTGCGAAATAAGCCTCATTAAAAATTACGCGCCCCGGCGGAGACCGGAAACTGCCGGACGTCTCCAGCGCGCCTCCCGCTTCTCTTCGCAGGTCATGGCGGTCACATGGTCGGAGCAGGCCAGATGGAGCGGGGGCAGAGGGCGGGGGCGAGGCGAGGGGCGGACGAGGGGCGGCGAGGGGGGGCGAGGGGCGGGCGAGGGGCGGGCGAGGGGCGGGCGAGGGGGGGGCGAGGGGCGGGCGAGGGGCGGGCGAGGGCAGGGCGGGCGAGGGCAGGGCGAGGGGCGGGCGAGGGGCGGGCGAGGGGCGGGCGAGGGGCGGGCGAGGGGCGGGCGAGGGGCGGGCGAGGGGGCGGGCGAGGGGCGGGCGAGGGGCGGGCGAGGGGCGGGCGAGGGGCGGGCGAGGGGCGGGCGAGGGGCGGGCGAGGGGGCGGGCGAGGGGGGCGAGGGGCGAGGCGGGGGCGGGCGAGGCGAGGGCGGGCGAGGGGCGGGCGAGGGGACGGGCGAGGGGCGGGCGAGGGGCGGGCGAGCGGGCGGGCGGGCGGGCGGGCGGGCGGGCGGGCGGGCGGGCGGGCGAGGGCGCGGGCGGGCGGGCGAGGGTGCGGGCGGGCGGGCGAGGGTGCGGGCGGGCGGGCGGTCCGTTGTGCGAGCGCCGGAGCGGCGTGTGCAGTTGTTGCCATTATGGAGCCGGATGAAGAAGCGGGGCGTGGCGAATCAAGGGATGAGCGCGGATGAAGGCGGAGTTGCGGGTAATGAGGTGATGGAGTGGATTAGGGCGATGGAGCTTGTGAGGGGAATGAGGGGGAATAATGATAGAGGCAGAGAAGATGGGGATAATGAGGATGGACGGTGAAAATGATATTTTTGGGGGGAACGGGAGTTAACGTGAAAATATTACGGAACGTGAAATTTAAGGTGTGTTTATATGAGCTGATGATGCGTCTTATGGTATTGAGTAGAACATGTAGGTAGCCGCGAATTTTTATGCTTGTGCGAATTCATTCATTGACTGTACCACATACGCGTATAACAGTTGTGTGAAGATACCAGTAAGAAAAAAACATACATAGGAACTGACAGTAAAAAACAGCAGTTGTTGCAGAGAACACATGACGTCAGGATGTACGACTGGTGACTACAACACGTGAGCGCATCTAGTAAAAGACAGAGACAAATTGCAGTGACATAACTTAGAAATGCGTTGTTGCCGAAGCGAGGAGAATGATACTGGCAAGGGAATGGTCAAAGGCGACATGTCGAATCATGCTCCGATTTCTTACCCGAATGTACTACATGAAGAGTAGAGGACACGCACAAACATTTAGTTGCTCAAATGCACTGCAAGTATTCTTTGAAACATATTTTAGTTCATTAATTTTCTTTACGACACGTAACTCGAAACAAGATCAATTTGCTGTTAATTTTCATGAAATGAATTATCGACAAGCAGGAGTATCATGAGCCGCTCTTATGTTGCAGTAAGAACTAGGTCTGCACAAACCCGCAATTCAAGACTTTTCGCACGTCAATAACCGACAATTTTCGGAATTTAAAAAAATACTTCGAGTGCATATGAGCAGCTGAAATTTTGTTCGTGCATTTTCCTACACCTTTACATTCAGCTAAAAGGCATATTTCGACATGACTATTCCCTTGAGAGAGGTTGCCCTGCGGGGGCGGCGGGTGCAGGGCGAGGGTGGGCGCAAGCCGGGGGGCGGACGCCGGAAAGCGATGGCCTCCTAATATCGCGACGACTCTTCGCCGACACAACCGCCGCCGGCGGCAAATACGCGGCCGGCGCTCAAGTTACTTCTGGAACTTTCGCAGCGGTCCCCGCGCCGCGAGGCATCCGCCGGCGCTATCCCGTCGGCAAACGCTAAGTTTGTTGACTTGGAAGCCACTTCCGTCGATCTCGGGCTTCGGTAGAGGCTGCGGCGGGGAGGGTCACGGCTGGAGCGAGAGGAGGATGTCGGGGTGGCGGCCGTTGAGAATGAATTTAACAATGGGGGAAATGGGTGTGTCTGTCCTCGCTGAAGTTGTCGACTGATATATGAAGTTGGACGTTTTGTTCAGCTGTGTAATTGCGAAATATTTACATTCATTTGGAGACGTTTGTAGAGACCAAACAATTTAGCAATAAGGAAAGTTATTTCTCGCGAATAAAAAATCACTGCGTACGAGCAGCTTATAATATTTCTGTACGCACAATAAATAATCTTATTTATTTATATTAACAAAATTTCATATTTCTGACGAAAAAATAAAATCTGAACTGCCTTATAGCCTTATTGGAATTTTTGGAAGTCTAAATCCTTGTTTTGGGAAAAAGTGTTTTTTTTCTCAAAATATCTGTCCGTCTGTAAACAACACTAGAGCCTAATGTCCAAGACTTCTGCGGTCAGTCTTGCGAAGGATTTTGGCACAAGTTCTGAAGCCAACGATATGATAGTGTAAACGCAGGCATCAGAACTTTCGACGCGGCGACATCCGGACAGCCAAGATCATTCCAACATTTCAGTCTAGAGACCATTCACAGAATTTTATCCAAAATGGACAATTTCTGACTTGTTTGGTCAGATGAATATCCTATAAATTTGAAACAGCTTTTAATTTTTGTGGGTTCATTTCACGAAGACTCAAGGATTTTTTCTATTTTCTTTCTGAAAAATGTTAGAACATTGTTTGCTCGAATGAATCAGCTTTGCCGCAGATCCAATTTTCATTAAAACATCAAAATTTTGAAAAATTATTTTTAAAAAAATTTCGACGTCGTCCTACAAGAATACTTGAAAGTAAATATTTTTTCTTAATGAAATCTGCTCTTAAAAATTAGACTTTTAAATAATGACGTGTATAGTTGAAAATGTGAGTGATTTTTCTATAATTCTGATTAAAATAATGAGACTTAAAAAATAATTAAAGAAGATTTTCTAAATAAACACCAAACATTAATTTTTTCGCCGAATAGGTTAAAGGTTTCTTAATCAAATAGAATCAATATGATTTTCATTATTCTCCCAGAAATTTGAAAGAATGCAAAAATTAACTTTTTTCGAACCTGACCTACATATTTAACACAGAAGCTAGAGATATCCATGTTTAGGCGAAGTATTGCTAAATATTACACATTAATATCATTTCATGTAATTTGTTTCAAAACATTAGAAGTTTTGAGTAATTTTGAAGTAAATTGTGATAATTTCCTTAGGTTGCACACTAACCATGTATATTATTTTTTGGCATTTTGATTTCACCGGTCCGATGAAGCATAACGGCTTAGGTTTCGATGAGATATGTGTGTAATACATAGCATACTTATTGGAAATTATGTGCAACGCATTTTGAAAATTCGAGATTCTCAGGCTGCTGTCATCAGCCTTACATAATTTTGAATGCGAGATTAAATCCATTGTTGGTATAGAATTTAAAGTTCCTCCTCTTATTTTGATGTTGGAAACTTATAACCAACTGCAATGTCGTTAATAACTATCATGTAACAAAATTTCAAGTAATTTTTTGTTTAGTTTGATATGGAACTTTAAACTTTATATTTGAAAATTGTTTTGCTTTCACCATTTACGACTGGTGTATAATTTCGAAGATGAGAAAAGAAACGAATAAAATCTGTTGAAGAAGAAGAAGAAGAAGAAGAAGAAGAAGAAGAAGAAGAAAGAAGGGTGAGAATGGTGATGAATGCCCGTTACAGTTCGGGGGGTTCTGACCCCCCCCCCCCGGTTCTCGTAGATACGACGGAGGATCGTGTTCCGCTTGAAATCCTCCCCAAAGCCTCCCTCTACGCGATTGCGGTGAACAGTTTGCCTCTCGGACTGCAGAGAATTAGCGACGTAATCTATTGTTTGAAAGCGCATTCGATGTTCGCCAACCATCCGTGAAGATTAGGGGTTTGCTTGCATGATAAGATGGAGCCACACCATGAAGGGGAAGAGAATGAACTTCGTAGAACACATCTGGAAGAATTCAGAGGTTTTTCAAAACCAATCGTGAGTTTGTAGTAATAAATATCACAGGACACTGGAGCAAATGTTTCTGTTCGAATACTTTTGTTACGACAATTCTAATGAATGGAATGTTTTATTTAACTCTAGAATGAAAGAGTTTTACCATGCCAGAAAAATGTTACTTGTTTAAGAGTAAGCTCTACTAGAGTAAGAGTAAATGGAGTTGTCAGAATTGGAATAGAAAATGAAGCTAGTTTCAATGTTTCGCATTGCGTCGAATGTATCCATAATTCATTGCTATTCTACGTCAGTCAGTCTTTAATGCTATTTTCTACAGCTCTATGGAGAAATGAAATGCTTTTGATCTCTACTTTAAACCCTGATGCCCGTAGTTGTTTATATTGATCTTTTGGAAAGCACTTGATAATTCTCTAATACTCTCATATTTCTTTTGTAATACTGAAACTGAAGAAATTGAATCGAACCTTTGCTAAAGCAGCTAGAGAATATTTACACTCTTCTAAGTTCGATTAAATAAAAAATTATTTTTATAATTATTATTTAATTATAACTTAATATTTTTGATATTTGAAATTTCATTAACGTTATTTCAGAATTTTCAGTTAACTAGCAATGTTATGACGAGAAGTGCTACAAAACAGGCCTCGAAATAATTTTAACGGTTACATAAAGGTATAATTATTATATTGCATGTTTTATGTTATGAAAATTTCAGGCAGCTTTTGCACGACATTCTTCACCAGTCTGCTACAAATACAACACGAAAGTTTGTAAAAATCATAACATTAAGTAAGACGGGCATATTTTACCTTATTTAAGACATCTAAGTTTTTCCACATATATTTATATTTTTTTCATATGAAACGTTTTTTCGAGCATTTCGAAAATGCACCATTTTTGGCTTACTTATTCTCAAAACGTTTGAATTTCTAAAAACTTCATAAGTGATAATATAAAGTTTTTGTATCTAGAGTTGTAATAAACAATTAAATACATCCCTAATATAAATACGGAGAGCTAGAGGTTCGTAAATGCTTTTATCAAAATTAAACGAAGGTTATACAATTAAGTGCATTGTGATTTATGCGTACAAGAAGTTAAAGGAAAAATGATTCGTTTTTTGAAAAACATTTTGTAAACCTGTTTTGGGAACATTCTCATGAATTGATTCAAAATCACGCCAAAACTACAGATATATACATTGCGCAAAGAGCATTGAATTTTTGCAGCTTTTATAAGTATGCTGACCTTTATTCAAGAAATGAAGTCAGTCTCGCCCTAGCAGTGGTAGCGTGCGCACGTCCCTCTGCGATGCAGCGCTTCACTTCGCCTCAGTAGTGGCAAACCAAGGTGGCAAACTAAGGTGGCAAACTAAGGTGGCAAACTAAGGTGGCAAACTAAGGTGGCAAACTAAGGTGGCAAACTAAGGTGGCAAACTAAGGTGGCAAACTAAGGTGGCAAACTAAGGTGGCAAACTAAGGTGGCAAACTAAGGTGGCAACCGAAGGTGGCGAACCAATGTGGCGAACTAAGGTGGCAAACTAAGGTGGCAAACTAAGGTGGCAAACTAAGGTGGCAAACTAAGGTGGCAAACTAAGGTGGCAAACTAAGGTGGCAAACTAAGGCGGCAAACTAAGGCGGCAAACTAAGGCGGCAAACTAAGGCGGGCAAACTAAGACGGCAAACTAAGGCGGCAAACTAAGACGGCAAACTAAGGCGGCAAACTAAGGCGTTAGGTGGTGATCGTCAGATACGGAGCCCGCTACGGGCTAAGTTTATTTAAAACACTGTTTTTTGTGACTTTTTGCATCAGTTAAGTGCCGATTTATTGTGAATGTCAGTAAACTCAGCCTCCTTAAAGGAGCAACTTATCAGAACTGCCGTAAACACTTTGAACAAAGTGGATAGTGATTGTGATTATGTGAACACCTAGCCAGATATTAACATGATAGCTCATCTACAACAACAGCAGCAGATGTATCAACAGCAGCTTCATCAGTTGCAAACACAGCTGCAACTCGCGCAACAAGGACAAGCTCAGCCGCAGCTCATGGGAGTGCCTCAACAGCATCATGGCCAGCCTCCGTTAATATCTCAACCAGGGCAAATAGTTACAGCACAAGGAGACTAACAAGGCGGCGTATGTACTGCTGGTTCTACTACCTTGCAAAATGCACAAGTAAGTGACGTTAACGCCGATAGCAGATCGGACAGTAAGAAGCACAAATTTTCCCAGCGTAGTGAAAGTAACGAAGAGCGTAGTGACGAGTGCAGTGAAATCAGTTCTCCATGGAGCATCACTAACAGTCAGATAGAACCAGTGCAAGTGAAAATCCCTCCCATTTACGTTCACGAAGTAGATGATTATAATAAGTTGATATCAGACTTAAAAAATATAGCCCAAGAAGACACTACTACTAAACCTAACAAAAATGCAGTCAAAATAATGCTCAATTCTATTGAAGACTATCGCAGTTTTAGAAACTTTTGTAATGAACAAAACTTTCAGTACTACTCGTTCAGAGATCCAACACAAAAGCCCCTATCAGTGATAATGAAGGACATACCTAAAAGATATACAGAAATAGACATTAAAGATGAACTTATTCGTTTGAATCTACCAGTGTTAAAAGTTTGTAGACTTTATAATAACGAAAGAAAGCCCATTCCAGTATGTGAAGTAGATTTAGAAAACAATAATGAGTCTCGAGAGATGTATTCTTTAAACAGGTTTATTCATAGTGTAATGAAAGTGCAACAAAGGTTAAATTCCAGAGAAATAATGTGTAAAAAATGTCAGAGATATGGTCATTCACAAGCAAACTGTGGCTATCATCCCAGGTGCGTAAAATGCGTGGGAAACCATTATTATTCGGAATGCAAAAAGTCTAAAGACGCCGCACCACAGTGTGCTAACTGTCCTCATTTTCACGCAGCTAATTATAGAGGTTGCAGATATTATAAAAATAGATTGAGTCATTTATTAAAACTTCTCAAAAAGAAAATGACAGTAAATCGAACAACTAATGTACTTTACAATCCACAATTTCTCCAAACTCACCATCACAATCCAGTAAAAATTTCCCATCCTTCCTTGCACGGCAGCCAAATTCAAACAGCCAAACAATATTTAATGCCCAACGTACTAACTGGTCAAGTATTATACCAACAATAGTTTCCCAAGTTGTATCCGCAATCGTCCCACAAATCCAAAGTATGGTAGAGAAAATAGTTACATCAGAATTAAATAATGGCAACTATTCTAGAGGTAAATAAGATATTAAACTGGCACGCCAACGCTCTAAAAAGGCAGGAAAATAATTTCCGATATTTTCTGAAACAATACGGTATTAATATTGCATGTATCATGGAAACCCATTTAATTCCTGGTGAAAGATTCAATATTCCAGGTTTCATCATGTATCGTAATGACAGAGAAACGTCACGTATAGCGTAAGGCAGTGTAGCTCACGTGAACTGAAACAGTCTTCAACTTCGCTTCATTTACTTTAGCACAATGTTTAGGTTCTTCCCAGTAATAAAAAGCACTGCTTATGGATGGCCATTCCCAAAAAGTCAAAAATTATGTAATGCATAATGTAACCTCCTCGAAAGACAAGTTTGTCGTACGAAAGAACAAAATTAAAAAAAAAAGAAAGTAAAAGATAAAGTTGGTGGCGCTTGTGAAAAAAAATTGAAAATATCCAAATGGCTTCGTATTAGTTACCCCAAAAAACTTAAAGATTGGATTCCAATTCGACGTTAATCGAATTCAGAGATCGATTTTGGAATATTCATTATAGAAAAAACACTGAGCTATTTTGGCTCTGGTAATTTTCACAGAAAACTCTTTTTCACTTTAAAATCTCCGTTTCGATATTAGACACCTCCAAAGTGTGTATTTCAATGAAAATCACGTTCAAGATGTTGATGATTTACAGCATTACACATTTTTCTTTACACACGTATTCTAGGACGTAATCATAGGTTTAGAGGAAAAGGTCTATAAACTCGATTCGAAAGTACCAAGGAAGAAAACAAAGCTTTTTAAAAATAATTGTGGATTTCGCTGCTGCATTAGTAGGTCATCAGGTCACATGGAAATTCGATAACGTCGCATCTCATAGAGACAACAAAATGAAATTCTTCCTTTGTTATTAATCAGCGCTCACGCTATCTAACTTACAGGGACCGATCAATAATCCTTAACTCGTTGATCAAATGCGAATAATATTCCGACCTCTCGGATATTTCAATAATCCTTCATTGTCTCCTGCGCTTATCTTTCTTATATCATGCCGACATATTACTAGCTGATTGGCTCTGCGGCGCGGGCGGGGTGGCGAAGCGAATATCGGCGTGATGGATGACAAATTGATGCATCAGCATCCTCATCCCTCGCGATCGCTTCTTTCCTCATTCTTCCCCATTTTCATCACCCGCGCCGTGCCTGCGACAGTAAATGGGAATAAAGAACGCGTTTGGAATTTTCATTAATTATAATTACGAAGATCAATCGATGCGACCGATATCCGCCCCAGATCGCCCCCCTGCCTGCAAGCCTTTGTGTGAGACCCAAATATTTATGATGCGTGCTTGCTAATACCCTCGCGATTGGCCGTGCAGCGTTCGAGCGTGGAGGATGTCGGGAATTTTATGAATAAATTCCGCAGATTTATGAGTCTGAATACAAGGCGGATCAGTTTGATTTAATTATTTCGCAGTTGATTATAATATTAGTTGGGCACAAGAAAATATCGTTTCAAGTGAACATTACGATGATTTTGGGTCGATAAAATCTCATGTGTTTATATTAGTGAAAATGTTTGTCCATGAGATTATTAGTAGTTTAGTTTCATTATTGGACCTATTAATGAAGACCATACAGTTTGTTCTGGCATGTAATATGGTAAAAGGTGAAAGAAAAACAAATTATCTTGGGTAAAAATTGACTAAGAATTGAACACCAATCATTATTTAAATTAATAAACCACAGTCTAACGCGGCAGAAGTCCTCTAGGCGGAATAAAATTAGCTGAAGTGTGACTAGAAAGATATGTGTTTGAAATATGTTTTTTTCCCTTACTATTATATAATCAATACGTGGTCAGAATTACGAAGAATCTATAATTTTTACCTTTATTTGCTATGTGACAATGCGTTTTAATTGAGAATAATCTTCTTAAGATTCTAATTCTCTTATTCCTCACGATTTTTACTTTTTACGTGTATTTTTTAAAATAAACCACAACGTTATGTGTGGTAAATAAATATAAAATATAGATCTTCTGCTAATAAGAACAAACGAAATGCATTAGGAATATATTTCACAACATTTCCCGTAATAACGTTCAAGTCAACTCATAGAGTTTAAAACTTTTATTTTTAAATACAAACCCAGCGAATGAAACTTAGTTAATTGCAGAGAAATGAGGTGAATTTGTCAATATCATTTCCACAGCTTATGAGCAAATGATGGTGCAAATGGTAACAAACTTTGTTTGCACGTTGATGGAGCGTGGCTTGAATTCCAAACCGAAGAGAAAATGTCATAATGGGCGAAATTTAGAATTCCGGCGGTGTCGAAAATTAGAATGCGCTCCGTGCGCCGAAACAATCAAAAGCTGCAGCGACCTGCGCCATATGTAGCCGTGGCCGCCTGGCGGTGCCCTGGCGGCCGAGCGTGTGGTCCAGCGGACGCCGGCCAGCGGCCGGGCCGGCTCGGGTCGGCTGGGGATCGAGATTGAAACGAGTCGGTCCGCTGTCGGCCGAGGCTGGAAATAATGGAAGCTAATAGCGAACACGGTTTTTCGTTTAACAGACGAATGAATAAAACTTTTTTGTTATTTCGCCGTTCGGTTCAGTGGAGCCGCGAGTTCTCCGGGTATTGTCCGCGGGGGCGCTGCAGCCGAGCAACGCGCGTGCGTTATTTAGTGCGCGCTCGTCAGAGCGCGTGACGGCGCCGGCAGCGTCAAGCGGCGCCTACATCCTCCCCCGTTCCTCCCGCCCTCTCCCTCCCAACACTACGCCCTCCCGTTCTCCCGTCCTTCCGGCCTCCCAGGTTCCCGGCCACCCGCCTTCCCGCTCTCCCGCTCTCCCGCTCTCCCGCTCTCCCGCTCTCCCGCTCTCCCGCTCTCCCGCTCTCCCGCTCTCCCGCCCTCTCGTTCTCCGCCCTCCCAACTTCCCGCCCACCCGTCTTCCCACCCTCCCGCCCTCCCGCCCTCCAACCCACCAGCCCTCATGTTCTCCTAGCCACCCAACATTCCACCCTCCCGTCCTCCCTACATTCCGCCTTCCAGTCCTCGCGCCTTTGCGTCCTCCCGCTTTCCCGTTTTCTCCCCCAACCCTCCCCCCCCTTTTCCCATCACCCTGCACTCGCCCTTTCAGCCTGAGCCTCGTTTCGTTGTGCTTCCTCTGACCTAGGTCGGATTCCAGATTCGATTCGTGTCAATTCTAGCATTGGGACGTTTTACAGTGTTTGTTGGGCAATGTATTATGTTCTTGCAACTATAGCTCAATATTTTTTCGACTCACTCGTTCGTTATCTAGTTTGAAAATGAAAGTTTTTATGTGTCTACTAATATTAGTTTCTTATAGCGAGATATAGTTAATTATTTATTTCATGTCATTTCTCTTTCGTTGTAATTCATATTTTGATTGTACTACATTACATCGTCATTATTTGTAAAGATGTATTTGTAGAACAGATATACTTTTTCTCCTTTTTATGTACCACGGCCTTTCATCTTTCATCATACAACTTTTATCATCTCCCTAACTCACTGAATCTATTATTGTTTTTTATCTGTAGTGTAATTTTATGTTTTCTTCATCTGTAGCGTTTCCATTGCCGTTCACTGGCAATTATATTGTACGCATTAAACTGCACTTTCGAGACAGGTTTGGTTTTCGGTTTGTTTATTTTTCAATATTTAAAATATAAATCTGAGCTACATTTAAATTCTTAGGTTTTCATTCTCCTCTTCCTTTCCTTCTTCCCTTTTTCTCCATTTTCTCTCTCCCTTCTTATCTCTCTTCGTACGTCTTTCTCTCCTCCTTCGTCTTTCTCATTCCACCAGCTCCTTTCCCTGTTACTCCATTATTCTCTGTCTCTTTTTCTTCATTCTGTCTACATTCCTCCCTCTCCCCATTCCTCCCTCACTTCAAACTTCTTATCTGTAAAAATTTAGAAAAGTGTTAAATACTGAAACAAAAAAAAAGTTTTTCTTAGTAGAATCAAATGTTCAGACCAGTGAAGAAGATAAGAAAAACCGATAAAAATTATGAGTAATTGTCAGTTCGCTATGTAACCGTTAATTTTAACTCTGCATAAATTTTGTTGTAAAAAAAAAGAAAATTACAATAACTTATCCGCAATCGAATTTACGATCAGCAACATACCCCGAGAACCAGTAATAATTCTGCTGCACCGCTCTCAAGCGCGTCTTTGCCGTCGCCGTGCAGTCTACTGGCCGGACGTTGCCGCGGGAGGCGCAAACGACGCGTGCGCATGCGCGGCCGCGAGCCTGGCGCGTGTATGCGCGACGCCTCCGCGCCGCGGGCCAATCCGCGCAGGAATCAGCGCGCGTGAAATTGTATTTGAGCTCCGCAGAATTAATTACGAAGGCAGATACATGCATTACGTTACATTGCATTGCGTTACATTACGTAACGTACACATTTACATTTCATTATCTCCGGTGGCCGCAGGCGGCTCATAAATACCGGGCCGGGGGTCCTCCGGGCCGGAGGCGGGTCCGGCGCGGCGCGGCGCGGTGCGGAGGGGGCGCAGGCCAGCCAGCCTTTTAGTCGCGAGGTTATTATTTATTCAATTACTCGTAATTGATACGCCACGTGGCCGTAATTTGAGATTATCTTCCCCCGATCCACCGCTTCGAGCGCGTCGGTGCTGCGCTACCGCTCTCAAGCGGCAGGGTGAAGAAGCTTATTAATACTTGCTTTGTCAACGCTGACTGTGTTCTAGGCAGTCTGATACCTTATTCTTGTTTTTATTGATAATTATTAGGACGATTAACAGTGAAACCTATTATATTAAGCAATTGTGGTATCAAGCGTTATGATCGACAAATACCATGTGGTTTCGGTACATATGTGGACAATTAAGTAATGCGATTGCCTGCCCCTTGATCCCTTAGCTAAGAGACAGAAAAGCGGTCTTTTGCTGAAAAAATCTTACAATTAAAAAGTAAGTTTTTTTTAAAATAACTGTTAGAATTTTTTAATTGAACATTCTTATTTGAATAATCCGATATTTTCATAAACATTCTTATTTGAATAATCCGATATTTTCATAAACATTCTTGTTAAGTTGAACTAAAAGTTTATTCAGATTTGTTATACATGGTTGAATAAAATGAATTAGCGATTTAGTAAAAAATTGTCGTTCTCTGTTAAAGTTAAAAATTATTTTTTTAAGAAATCAATTTTCTAACACCAACTGTAAAACAACATTGTTAAAATAGCAAATACCGCAATAGCAGTCTGGTTACTTTTATTTTAGGGTATTTGATATTTTTTTTAATATACGAATACTCTGTAAACATATTATAGGAATAATTTATTCATCATTTTGTACTTTTTTATTTCTCCATTCCTGAAGATGACGTTTTATTAAGAAGCATACAACGTAAATGAAACTTATTGTATTTTACTTAAACACCTTAAATTTGTGGAAATTTTTAATGACACGGAAAATACAATTTCCAAAGTAATATTCTGAGAAAATTCTAAGTAATCTCATAAAGTGCACAAATGATCTGCGATACAAAGTACTTTTGTTATATACAAAATGTATTGTGACCGCCCGTTTTCTTAGATTCCGAAAACGTGTCACATACCGCCCTAAGAAAGCGAGGGAAAAGAATATTTTGAACGCGCGCCAACGCGGATGGATATTTGGAATGATAATTAGAATTTAAAACAAGAGAGACCGCCACCTTAGACCAAGGGCGAGACCGGAGGTCGGATGAAAGAAAAAGTTCTTTCTGAAGGTAGCAGCTGAACTGGGCGGACGTATGGAAAACGGTACGCCAGGAAGTGACATTGCAGCGGATTTCAGATTTGCAACTTTTCTGAGGAAAACTCTTCTAGAAGACCAGAAGAGGTAATTATTCTATTATAAATTGATTTAAACATAATCTTAGAAGAAAGATAATAAGAAATGTTATGAATTTATAATGGAAGAATTAGGGAGAGAAATTTTGAATAGATGGCAGTAATTAATAGCTTGCATTCATTTCTCTTTCCAGTTTTTTTTTTCTCTCACATGCTTTTCGTATATTTAAATACTCTCTTGAAGTTGGTGCTCATATAAAAAGGGGTGATCTCTGGATTCATTTTCACTCTGAATATCCAGTTGGTCATTAACTGTAATCGAAAATAAAGTAAAATTCATATGAGAGTATTCAAGCATATAAAACTTGAACGAGAAGAAGAACGCGATTTCTGAGGAGCAACGGCGTTCTCAACCCGAGGCCACGACCTTCAAGGCCGAAGCAGCTCGGTGGAAAGGTGTAGAAGGAAGCAAAGTGGACTGCTCTACGCGGCCGAGAACACAGTAAGGTCGTTCCAAATAAAATGTTTTGTAGGGATAGGAGTGATTCAGTTTAATAAGAAAGCTCATTCTGTATCTATCACGTAGAAAGAAAAAGGAGGGTAACAGATTTACCACGCTTAAAAGATAAGAAAGTAAAAGTACATTTGTTTCCGACTTCTAATACGTGAGAACAGAATCAATCTTTTCTTTCAAAAAGGATTTCAAGATCAAATATTGTAATATAGTGATTAAGAGTTTGTGTAAGAGTATAATTATAATAATAGTAATTCTCTGGATTTTAGAGAGAGAAAGAGTTTCCTTTTGTTGTAAAAGTAATGTTAAGGGAAAAGTATTAATTTTTGATTTTCAATGTGTGTTTCTTTCAAATTTTGTAAAGTAATATTTTAACGATTCTTTCGAATTTCTGAAAGTGTGTTTGTTAAACAATTGGGTTGTAGATGAAAGTAGGAAATTGTGTATTGTGTTATTAGTGTTTTTTTTTTCAGTCAAGAGTATTCTGTATTTGATTTTTTCTTATGTGCCATTGTATGTATTTGTCAAAGCAGCCAATATTTTTAGAATATATTCTGAATTTAGTGAAAAGTGATTCTCACCGAGTTGTTTGTAATTTTGCATCAATCCATAAACGATCTTCACGACCCTGCCCCTATTTTTTTTTTATTGTGTCCACACTGGGACGTCTATACTGAGCTAGTCGACCATCTGGTGAATTGTGTTCGCCACCCCCCCAAGACGTCTCAGGTCGGGTGCTGGCCTTACGGCTTGTACCGCACACGACTGTGGCTCGCAGTATATCCTTTTAATAATCAGAAGAACAAGACAATGTTTCTGACCAAATCCATTCAAAGTCGAGTCGTAAATGAAACGATGCAGAAGTGATTATGGAGAGAGACAGACAAAACTTCTAATTAAAAAGGAATTTCGGGGCAACTCTGCTTCAGCTCTGTAATATTGCGAAAATGTCGCCTCTCAGAAATACAAGGGGGTGGCGCAAAAGGAAAGTGCCAGGTGTGCGAGAAATTTCGTTAATAATTATTTCAAAAACTTATTCCTGATAGAATAATCAACATTTCTGATTTTGAAGTGCAAATTAATGGATGACGTGAATACTTTTCTTTTTTTATTAAGGCTGACTCGATTAATATGACTATATTGATGTATTTCATCGTATGAACGTACTTCTCGTTTTGCCTCTCCTCTACTGCCGTGTGGGATTTATATTTTGTGAGAAATTTGGTTATATTAGATGTAGTGAGTGATGTTGAACTAACATCGAGAGGTAACTAACAGAGATATACTAGTGTAATTTGAACAGAAATCATTTCATTTGAAATACATTCTTGTCACTGAATTATTCATGAAGCAATATGTTCACAAAGTTCGGTAAATGTTTATTAAAAAATTAAAAAATAAATATTACAATTTTACGAACATGAATCAACGATTACATGTTTTCAGCACGGATATTAACTTCCCTCTTTCCAAGATAAAACAAATGACTTACATGGGTCTAAGAATAATTATTATATTTAAGAATTTTGAACTTTTATGTGCGTATACACGTATGTACTAATCGCCTACAGGAGAAAATATTCTTCTGAACAAAACAACACAACATGGTTTTCCAAAACGTTGTTCCTACACTGCTCAAGAACAGCAAATACACTGCTCTCGAACAACACTGCACTAAATTAAATATTGTACCAAAAACTATCTTCAATACTGCAATAACGAAGTAACAATTATGAATGAAACCATAGACGCCTATGCCCACCCGATATGTGTGTTGATATATATATATATATATATATATATATATATATATATATATATATATATACTGTCCAGTAGATTTCTCAATAAGTCAATAAAAGATAATTTAATAATAATTTTGTCAATATATGTAACACAATTCTTTTCCTCAGTATTGAGTTGTCTGGTTATACTGCTAATTGAACGTGTGGTCGACCGGATACGCATGGTTTTGTGGCACGAAGTGGCTGTAGCACATGGTCCTGACACAATACGTTTTCATTCATTTACGTTCGGCCGTGGCTCCATTCAGACGTTCTTGCGATGGACCCGTGTGCTGCAGCAACTCCATGCTGGAGTTGGTTTGGAGGTAGACATGGAGCTTGACCTTCTATTATATTAGTAAGGTGTGTAGACTTTATATTACTTGGGTTTTATATTACGGTGTTTTTTTACTTTTGGTTATTGTGATACAATCTGGTGTATTGTAAATAATATTGTTTAGATAGTCTTCATTCCTTGTGTTTTTGTTTTGTACTTGCCCGATGAAGGAATTATAAATTCCGAAATAGTGTAAAAATAATATAAATTGTGTTTCATTCACTTCATTCACCAATGCCGTGAACCACATCCAGTAGTTATTCTATTCTTAGAAATCTTTCAAATTGCATGAGTTCTCTTCACTTCACACATACTTGTCCTTAAGTTCCATTACTTCTCCGACTTGTGCGAACTCCTTGTGTTTGAGAGCGTCAGCGAAGAGTTGGCCTGACTGGCGAGAGGCGTTGCGAACTACACAGGTGCGGCGGAGGGCTCTCTTGTCCACGTGATCACCGCTCACCTCCTCTCGCCCCTTTGGATGAGGGACAGCGGAAGGCAATTAGAGGGCTGCATTATTTAGCGCCGTCGCTGCCTCGACAGGCACCCGAGGCGGTCACCGTCGGCTGGAGAAGCCTCGCGGTCCAACTTCGCCATTTTCGTCCTCTAATGAACTTTGTGGAATACTCAAATTAAACGTCAGAAAAGCATTCGTTAATATTTACACTTCATCAGATCTTCTTGGATAGAAGCAAAGCTTTTTTTCAATGTGTCTACACGTTTTTACTGTCGTGTATTTTCTGGATTATTTGTGTAATTTGAGGTGATAGTACATTAAAAATAAAACACAAGATGCATAATAAAATTATTGATGATATATCCAGCGGTTTCTGCTGAGTGAACATAAATATATTTGGTAAATTTTGTTAATAATAGAATTTATTTGAAAATATTTGTTCATTGTTATAACTAGAGCTCGGATAATTAAGTACTAAAACTTAGGAAAGTATGTACTTATAAATATTATAATATAGAGAAATGTGTACTAAAAAGTAAGAAATATGTTACACATTATCATTATATTAATTTCATTTCATCAAAATACTTTTATCGTATATATTGTTCTGTAGACATAATATAAAAGACCAAAAATAAACATAACACAGCACACAATTTTGTTATTTTCAATGATATCCGTGACAATAACAAAAAAATATTTTTTCAAATTTTCCTAAACGAAACTTCTCCTATTACCTCGTAAGAGGGCCTTGTACTGACTAAGAGCGTTCCACATTTCACGAAGTTACTGGTGCATATTTAAACTTGCACAGATCTTCTGAAGGGTATTCACTATCCAGTATGACGGAATTATTCCCACACAGCACTGTACTAATAGCACAAATTGTTTTGAATTCTGGGGACTTCCTTTCTGTTCTCTGCGACACTCACACTGAAAACCAATACACCGGAAGCTATGGATTGAATGGACACCTTGCCCTTTTGTTTTGCGACATCATCCGCTTTTCAACAGACTCATTTTTACGCGATGCAACAACACCGCTATAGAGCGGAAGCTACAGAAAAAATGTGTTTGACAATTCAGAATTGTTAGTCTGGGCATTTCTCTTTCAGAAACATAAAGGATCGATGGAGAATTATACAAAAAGTTTCAGGAAAATTACAGGAAATGGAAACACTCAGAAATATGTAAAAATATGTATTTTTAGTAATATATGTGAATATATGTATTAAAATGTCGACGCTTTTAGGCACGAACCGATACGAAACGTGAATATATCGTTGGTTTGACTTGACTGAGTTAACTTAGGAGAATGTGTAATTACATAATTATCCGAGCGCTAGTTAAAACATACATGTATAAAACGTTCTTTGTGAAAATGTAGGTCATTTATCACCACGTATCTTACTCACATTTCAGGCGAATATGATACGTGGAAGTTAGTATGTAGGAAAAAGTGAAATTTTCTGAAAATTTCCGAGCCTTGTCAGCTCGTGGCGGATTTACATAGATTGTCGGAAGGAAGTCAGTCTGTTTATACTCAGACTGTACTTGTAAAAGATATTAACAATGTGTAGAAACAAAAGGTATGCATTACATTTCAACTTCAAAAGGATACCAATTGTTGAATTGAATTTCAAAAAATTTTTTTCTGATGTCTTTCATTTAGTCTCGATTTAGGGACAGGCAATACTTGCAACATTCACATTCTCAAACATTTGAGCGATAGTTTTATTAATCTTTAATACAATTCTACTTTTTCATAAAAATAAAATCGTACACTTAATCTTCAAAAATTTTAATTTAGTATTTATAAATATTGGGAAATTCAATATAATCTATAAGTATATTCTGTCACGTGGATAGTCATGAACCATGTTCTCCTAATAAAAAGGGTAAACTTACAAAAATGATCCTATATTGCAATTTTCATGATGTTCCCTCAAAAAGAGGGACCGTTTTGTATGTTGGTGAATGTTTGAAGTGTGTGTGTGTGTGTGTGTGTGTGTGAAATCTTTTATTCCGAGCGTATCAACGGCCTACCAAGGCCATTCGTCCCATAAGTGCAGATCATATTATATCCGAATGAGATATCCGCACATGTTATGCTGCATTTTCTCTTCTGATGGAACGTGGAACCGATGCCGACATACCATCAGCTTTTACGTATCTTCCAAAGTGCACCTCCCAGATGCAACGTGAACTACACTTACGGTCATCGCAGGCAGCACTCCACCCGGGACAAGCGCCAAGTGTCCGAATTAGCTCACAACATGTATGACAATGTGATGCATACAAGTGTAGAAGATGAATGTTGGGTAATGAACTGTAAAACCTAAATCTGTAGAATCTACCTGAAATCTCTACACATCCCCATATTTTAAAAAAAACCTAGTGGAATCGATTGAAAACTCTTGAAAAAACGACGCTCACATCTCGCCTGGTTCTTCTCTCAGAAGCAGTCGCAAGTCATTTCGATTGCCTTCGACGACCGCCGTTTTCGCCCGCGCCGCGCGCTCTCGTCGTGGGGAGGGGCGCGGTTTTGCAATTGCGCAGTGTCCCCGGGGGGCCATCTTGTTTACAAAAAGCGCGCCCGCCGCGCAAATCCTATTAGCGGGAGCCTCGCCGCGCAACAAGTGCCGAGGCGGCGTCCGCGCGCGTCCGCGGGCGGGTGGGCGGAGGGCAGCCCGTCGCCGTGACTGCGCCCCTAATGCACTGGCTGGCTGCGCGCGCTCCGCGGGCGCCTTCCTCGCGCGCCGCTGCGCGCACAAAGCGCGGCGGATTTGGTTTCGGGGGCGGTGTCGCGCGGCCGCAGTTGGGTCCTTGCTCGCTTTGTGCTGCTGCGCTCCATGTCTCTATTAGTCATTACTTTCTGTTTCTTTTATTGGTGGGGGAATTTTACCTCTTAATATCAATGCAAATATGATTGATTAATGATTACGGGCGCGTCAATTACCCAGGTCATTAGTCCTGTATGAATAGTGCATGTTTTTCATCGGGAGGTGGCGGTCATGTTCCCCCACTGGATGGTGAGATCCGGTGCCTACCTAGCGGGGTTTTTCCAAACCAGGTATCTCCCATCAACGAGGCACCGCTCTAGCCGGGACAAGCTTTAAGCTCACGACCTGTCTCCCGGCATGTGCGGTATTGTAGTGCGTGTTAATGTAATGGTGTGTGTAAGGGGTGAGGATAGGACAATGAAGAGGAAGGAAAGATCGCGTGCGGTTCGTGGTCCGTTTGTTAGGATACTGCTCCGGCATTCACCGGGTGTTGATCGGAGAAACCACGAAAAACTACCGATCAGAGCAGGCGGACGCTTGAATTCTCTTCCAGACAGCGACTGAATTCGACCTAGCCGACAAGCTAGGGTCGAAAATCCTGCCGCCGCCGTCGGGACTCGAACATAGAACCTCCCGGTCAGAGGCGCTGCCGTGACATCAGTTGATGTACATAGCCACCGCTCCCGCTGCGAGTATAAGAGTAACAGGAAATTTCATGGTAAATACTCGGAGTAGAAGTGATACAGAAAAAACAACTTTTTCTATACAAATGAGTAAAACCGTAAATCGTAATAGCTGCATTTGACCCGTCAAATGAGGTGCGGCCGAATCAGTTTTATTTACAGAAGTTTCTCCTTCCGATTTAGTTTGAGACATATGGCAGCAAAGTACGGGTTTAGAAAATGATTTGAACCCGTGCAAGTTGTGAATATAAACTGGCCAAATGCTTACAATGTTTTAGCACCCTTGGCCTAAGAAACATCATCTTCAGGAATTCCAAAACGTTACAATTTTGAGTTGACTAGAAATATACGACGCTGGGAGTTCGTAGGTTAAATGTAATGACAATGGATCTTGTAATTGTATAACGCCTTCCGTGTTTTATTTTAAATTTTATGCGTGTAAAAAAGAATTCCAGTTTTACATTAATTCCAAATTTTGATTTGCAATCCTTTTTGTTAATCCTCTGAAGCATTGCGCCTTTTTTCTGTCCAGCGTTCAAGATTGGTCTCTGATGCCAGTACAACAGCATATAAACAACAACAGCATCAATAATAATAATAATAATAATAATAATAATAATAATAATAATAATAATAATAATAATAATAATAATAATCTTCTTCTTCTTCTTCACTTCACGGATTAGGGAAATTCCCTGTTCCGGCTGTAATAATAATAATAATGATAATAATAATAATAATAATAATAAGTATGTAATTATTGCCATACTTATTGCTAATTATTTTCATTTTAATAGATATTGGGGTAATAAAAGTAAACACTTATCTAACGTGTTTGTAATGTGTTTGACAATAATACATATAGATTCAGAGAATACGTACGTTTGGGAAGTATAATGACATGCGTTGGTGATCTAGGAGGAAATACGATGCACCTGTGAGGCCCACTCTATTACATTACTTGCGAAAATTCATATGATTGTTAATAATTGGGCGTATAATATAAATGAACATTCTTGCAACTGTACTGTAAATTTGTAAAAACTAAGGGAAAAGGTAAAAAGAAAAAACGGCATTCAATGTAATAAGCTTTCAGAAAAAATACATATGGTCCATGTTATAAATTGGATTGTTAATACACATAATGTATTATTTTGCCCGACGTTTTGTTTGATACCAAGAAACCATTTAGTAAATTACATTTTCAAAATTATTTTCAGAAACTTCGTCACTTTTTAAAAAAAATTAAGTGCACAAGTATGTCAAACTGTGCACTTACGAGGTACTTGCCCGCCTGGAAAAATACAGCGCTTCTGAGAGCGCAGGCATTTTCTCCTGACTCCCCCTCCCACTTCCCCTCGAAATTCAGAACGAGGTGCTCATGCTGAAGCCAGCAATGTAAGCGCAGCGCATACTCCTAGATATATAACAAGGGTTGCTTGATACGAAAATATGTTTGCCTGATGCTGTCTATGTATGTATTAATACTTATTACTTTATTTAATGTTTATTTTCTTCTCTTTTTGAGCTGTGGGATACTATTTTACAACAGATTTTTCGATGAAATATGTAAGGTTTTATATTTCTGCATGTGTCACCTTATTAATTTTTGTTCTCTCTTAAGAGATGAAGGACAAATTAGTTTTTAGCGCCAGTCGAAACGTCTTGAAATTAAAAACGCGTAAAGTGATAAATATTCATCCCACTGGTTCCTTGTGAACCGTGCTTTTACCGAGCTGCAGACATTTTTGCGAAGAATGTTTTTTGAGTAATTAATTTTGTGAGGGACATTGGGAAGATCGGTATGTTATATCGCATTTAGTCTTCAAATAATAAAAATACTATCGTATTTAAACATTTTTACGCTGAAGTTCGTATTGTAAATAGAGAAGAGCGGATTCGGTGGTATAACGGTTAGCGTATCGGACTGTTGTACCCGAGTTTGCGGGTTCAAACGCGATCAAAGTCGTGGATTTTTAAGGGCGAAAAAATCCTTCGTATGCCGTCCTTGGGATGGGAAGTAAAGCCGGCTGTCCCATGTAGTAGATTTACTGCATGTAAAAGATCCTCAAGCCTAAATGAAGCCTCTGAGCGAAATTGAGTTCCGCCTGTTCCGTCGCCCAAGATAATACCTCCTTTCTCCACTAGGTGGTGAAAAGAACGTAACGAAATTTGCGTGGTTAGACGGAAGAGCGGGCCTGATGGCCCGAGTCTCGCCACGTAAAATAAGGCATTAACTAACTAACGAAAAGAGTTGAGAAATACAAAGTAGTTCATAGTTTTACTTGAAATGGGGCCTACAGAAATCAGCACTGACTTCCATTTGATAGCAAAGATGTTATGATTGAATATAAAAAGTGCTGTGATAGTACCTGGTATATTTAGAGGATGAGTGTACTATTTTATATCTCTGAGAAGTCGGTAAGCATTAATTCAGAAAATGACATTTATTTCTACTTACGAATTCTATCTCAAAAAGTCTCCTATGGTTAGGTGAAATAAGTGATTAACAAGCCGTGACAAAGTGTGAAACCGAGCTGCTATCTGGTCTCTGCTCCTTGCGCGTCCGATATGAGTCGTTTTTGTCGAACCTTGTCGTGCTGTCTATCAAAAGATTTTTCGTCGTCCCTATTTTACTACTTTGCGTTGTTGTTTTATTGATATCTTTCTTCTGAACAGATAAACTCAGAGACTCTTCCCGATTTTACTATAGAATCTTCACCTTCTGAAAGTAATCAGCATCTACATTATCAAATTCAGAAGCACCACGAAGACGTGCACAGATAATGAAGTTACATTTATGTCCAGAAGCAAAACAAGGGGCCATCTCAGCATTTGCTCAATGGATCAGGGAAACTGGACGAAAAAAAGAACCAAGATGGGATTTCGAGATTTATTTAAACATCTTATCTTTTCGATTCAAAGTGTTTAATGCTATTCTCAGCTGACAATTTAAAAAAATGACTCGTGTATTCCATTTTAACCGTAGCAATACGAGAGTATAAATGTTTATTCCTAAGGGGGTGGGAGATTTCGAGCCCACTCGCATAATTCGTATAAAAGGAAAAATGTGTCTGTTCTTTTCAAGGGATAATACCTTTACCGAACACTTTTCACAAACAAAATTCTTCAAGGAATCCACATTTAAATTCCAATTAATACATAACGCTATCTTTCACAAACATATGAACCAATTATTATTTTTTTAGAATGCTTCTTGCAAACACGTCATCTGCACTTTGTGCATGTCATTTGTAACAATGTTCTTTAGCCGTAAGTGATGTGAAAAAACTGCATCTTCTACGAAGGGGGTATCGAATTCGCACTAGAAAAACGCACATTAAAAAAGAGATCCAGTAATCTTCTGCCGTTGTAATGGAAAACGAAGAGTGAAACTGACTCAACAATTACATTAATTCTCAGAAAGCAATATCAAGGCAGTGGGGAACTTGAGCCCTCTCCTCCATCGAAGTTCTGTGGTTGGATCATTTCCTTGCAAAAAAAAATGGGAAATAATCCTGCTTTGGGGGCAATAATTATCAATAGACTTCTCTAAAGACTTCTCCAACACAGTGCCACGGGCCAGATATTCAGTGACGCACCGACGCCTCTGGTATTTTGTACAACCCTTATGCTCTTTCACGCGTACTCTAGAAAG
Source organism: Teleogryllus oceanicus (assembly GCA_964035755.1). Classification (NCBI taxonomy): domain Eukaryota; kingdom Metazoa; phylum Arthropoda; class Insecta; order Orthoptera; family Gryllidae; genus Teleogryllus; species Teleogryllus oceanicus. Next base: position 132,970,015 of record CAXIVR010000004.1, read on the forward strand.
CTAGAGTACTTGCGTGCGTCTTTCACATGTTTGACTTAGGAGAATTGAACCAAGTGTTTCCTATAGTCAGGAGATAAATATTTTTTCTCAATACTAGTAAGATAGTCTGTAAAAAAATACTTAAAATCACACTTTTGAAACTCTGCCTTATGTGGTCGTGAACAAGTCGCACACACAGCGCAATAGATTTTATTACATGGAGATTTTTTATTATTATTATTATTATTATTATTATTATTATTATTATTATCATTATTATTAATTATATGACTTAGTGTAGGGATCACAGAAGTTTGAAATGTGCACATAATTCCCTTCTTCCTATAGCACGTCATACGCATTTTTAACTGTTTATTGACGTTAAATAAATAAATAAATAAATAAATAAATAAATAAATAAAACACGAGCAACTTTGTAGTCTCCTGCTGGCTCTCACACCGGTGAAATGAACTCTGAGCGTATCGATTTTCCTGATATCGAGCAGCGTGAGCGAGAAATTATCGAGTGGCAGCCACAAGCAAGGTCAGCAGAAGCGAAGTTTTTTCACTTCCGGTTGACCATAGCAGACAGTTTTCGCTATGGATGACCTGACTTGGGACACTACTAAGTTTGACCTACTTCATCAAAAATGTTGCCAAATCATTCTTTCCTTTTCTCATATAGTTATATTTTTGAAGATACGAGTAAAAGAGAAAAAATGGAGCTAATGAGGGTAGAATTGATCTGTTTTCGAAACACAAATGTTCGTTTTCACATACTTTCTTTTTCATCCTAATTGTTATGATATTTTACTTTATAGACCTCATTTTTAATCACTCACTTTTAATCTCACTCTCTTTTAATCTCTCTTTCTTTCAATTGACATGAAAGTCTTCGAAATACATCATGTACTCGTAGTATTTCATTGCTTTTTCCAAATTATAAGAACTAACTTGTCTACGTAGGCATGATGATTCTTACGATCGGAGCCCGGAAGTTTATGACATGTCATTTTTTTCTTTGTGTCCTTTCCATTAAAAATATAAGTTAAGCATGATTTTATCTTATCTGACAAAAATGATGCAATTTTTGCTTTTCATATACAGTAGTATTTTGGGTTTTTTTAACCCTTCTGTCATTTGTTGTTAATATTTCATATTATTTTTCCATGAATTTTCATACTTTTTGTCATATTTTCATTTTTTTATTTCATGTTCTTATTACTTGCTCAAAGATATTTGTCACTTCTCCTAATTGTTATCTAATTTGTATATTGTGAATTGGGAGGATAAGATTTAGAGAATGAGAAAAAGAAAGCGTAGAAAGCACCAGACGCAAAGGATGTGTTAATTAATTTTGTCAGGTTTTGTGCCAATGTCAACCGCTTCTATGAATAACTTTAGCAGGTATAATTGTCTTGAAAAGGAGAAGGGATGAATTGTGAATGTGCTGTATGCACAAAGTATATTTTCAATATAATGGTTATTTAAACAACGGCAAGATTGTTAAGGTTTCGCAAATCCAACCAACAATTTTAATTTTAATTTAAGTCATATTCGTGGTCCTATTTTCAGGTCATAAATGCTCGCATATTTCTAACATTTTTAGGTCATAAACAACTGGGACCTACTTATGACTAATACTGATATCAATTCTTAATCCTATTTTTGTTTTGAATTTTTACATTTTCTTTTCTCCGTGTATCGGTTCACGTTTTCGAAGATTTCTACAAAATATTTTTATCGTAATAAAGCGTTCGAATATGTTCGTGTTTTCAATTATTATGTATATTATGTCCGTCTGTAATGTAGGCAAATAAGCTACTTGTTCTGCAAAAAATAGAAGAAAGCATCATGCGCTCTCTAACATTCATTAAAATGCGATACACGTTGAAAGTTTTTTATCTACTAAACTGCACTCGTTTATAAGAATGGAATATATAAAACATTCAAACACAAATACTAAATACGTATAAATGCTCAAATTCAAACGAAAATACTAATAGAATGCTTCAATGTATTATTTATTTCAGTTTTAAGCACTTCTACGAATAAAATAATATCAATGCTTAGAAACGGTGATTTTTTTTGATAGAGATATATGTGAACAAAATTATATTTTATTATTTCTTGTAACCTAATTTTCCTGCTTAAAACGTTAACAATTCTGGTGACATCTGTAATACGTCAAAAGAACCGATATAAATATGTCGACGAAAATTACTGTCATTTGTACTTTCTTGAATAATAGAGGAAAATGAATTTGTTTTCTCTATTACCAACACTGCAATTGACCTACAAACTTGTTTATGAGTTTCTTTTGTATGCACAAGGTCACGCAAATGTCGCGCACTCTCCCGGTTTTTAGACGGAAAACTGACCCTCCATTTCCGGATTCAACTTTCGTTTCTCGTGACTGCCACGGTTATATTTCAAAAAGATAACATACTTCGGACTTTGTTTCGCAGTTTCCTTTTCGTGGTACAATCAAGTCCCCTAAAAATAAGCCGGAAAATGTGCCGCAAACTGAAGTGAACGTAGCAATACAATACGGACGAGAACGTAAAGACATAAAGAATTTGATTGGAAGAATTTCTTTTGATCTCCAACGTATTTTTATTCATTTTACGATGATCATGATGCCTTTTGTTTTCATTGACATAAAATATCGAATTCCTGTTGAGAATAAACAGAGAGAGAAATGTTGAACCGACGAAATGTTGGTTCACTTTTCTGTTTGTAATCACATAAGTAACGAATTGAGTAATAAATCTCGTTACTGTACATTTCGTTGATTCAATTTTTTAGTTGCCTACGTCCAAATGCCGTTGAATTGTCATTGTTCATATTCATCAGTGTTTACAAAAAAAAGCAATAGGTAGGTCCTATTAAGGTGTGAGATAGTGGATTATTTTTTGAAAGGAAATTAAAAAAGTCATTTCATTTTTTAAATTTCAGAACATTCCTTTATGGGATATTTTTATGCAGGCACCAGAACGTGGCCGCATGGAAAGGCACATTTTTGTAAGGCACAGGATTATATTGTGAGAAAGTCGAGGTGTGTCCAAACGGTGTTGTTAAGCTTGAATGTTTTTATATAAAAATGTAAAGTAAATTGCAACACAATACGAGTAATGTGTATGATAAGAATACAACATCATTTTGAGTGAGCCATGTAATTGTAACTGTTGCTTCACGGTCTTCTCAAGGGCAGCACAAACAGCTGAATGTGCTCCTGAAAAAACGCGACCGTGTCGCGAAAGTGCTCCGATGACCTTGGGCGTCGAGCTTCCAGTGTACCGCTGCGCCTTCTCTCGCCGCCAAGTTCCCGGACGCGACAAGAGAGCCAGGGAGAGAGAGGCGTGGGACGCCGGCGGGGGGGGGGGGGCGTGGCGGGGATGCGTGGCGGGGATGCGTGGCGGGGATGCGTGGCGGGGATGCGTGGCGGGGATGCGTGGCGGGGATGCGTGGCGGGGATGCGTGGCGGGGATGTATGACGGGATGCGTGGCGGGATGCGTGGCGGGGATGCGTGGCGGGGTGCGTGGCGGGGCGCAGCGGGGATGCGTGGCGGGGATGCGTGGTGGGGATGCATGGCGGGGATGCGTGGCGGGATGCGTGGCGGCGATGCGTGGCGGGGATGCGTGGCGGGGATGCGTGGCGGCGATGCGTGGCGGGGATGCGTGGCGGGGATGCGTGGCGCGGATGCGTGGCGGGTGCGTGGCGGGTGCGTGGCGGGTGTGTGGCGTGGCGTGGCGCTCATTCCCGCCTTTGTGCCGCGGCGCGGGCGCGAGCGACGTGGCGTGCGCGTGCGCGTGACGTGAGGGGCGGGGGTGGGGGCGGGGGGTGGGGGCGCGCGTGACGCCGGGGCATTTGTCGCTGGCGACTCGGTGGGGCCCCGCGTGCACGCGCCGCCCTGGCGTGTAACTGCAGGTAGTTTTCCTGCAGAATGGACGCGATCCCACGGGCTGCGCTGGGTGACTGGCAAACATGTTCTGGGGGAGGGGGGGCAGAGAAGGGAAAAAGAAGGTGTCAAGTTGCATGGATCAAAGTGATGAGTAATTCATTATAGCTATTTGGTTAATGCTCAAGTATTATTCATGTAGAAAATCCATTGTCATTAATTTTCTTTGTTTTTTTAGTATTTTCACTTTATTGTTATAAACTGAAAAGAATAAGAAAACTAACTGGTAATTGCATAACTAATTTAAAAATAAGCTCTTTTGTATGTTTCCATAAAACTTCATTTTGAATAGTATGAAAACAGCCTCCAATTTAATATTCTGACAAAAATAGTTTCACTGCTTATTTCTGTATTTAATATTTCTTCTGAATTTTAAAGGTTCACAAATAACTATTTTTTCTGAATAATCAAATATCTTAATATTATATTAACAAATATTAAATTAACTCATTTACCATGTAAAATAAATTCAATGGAACCCCCCCGAACAATATTTTTTTAAGTCCAAATTTATTGCTTTCTCTTTGCGAGTAAGGACTTGGCCTATACTAAAACCTCAGTACAACCGGGTTCTCAGTTTCTCGATTCTTTTTTTATACTGTTTCGGTCTGAAAATAAAAATTCGAATGTAAGTAGTAATTTTGTTTGTTGATGCTCGTTGTTCCTGTATTCTTCAGGTTATGACATTAATGAGAATGCATGCTGACCCAATATCAAAAATAGTATTTGTGCGGATACCTTTCGAAAGAAGAAAACGGGGAAAGCCGAGGAAATCTTGAAAGACCGTCATCGATTCGACAATGAAGAACAGAAGAATAGAAGATGATGCCTGGCGCAACAAAAAACATTGGCGTGAATTGTGCGAGAAACAGCCCTTAGAACTGCAAAAAGTCTCTTAATAATAATTATATAATATTTAAAAAATGACAACAGAGACTGCTATTCTGTGCGTTGTCTCTTTTTAGCACATTATACAGAACTCGGAGTAAAATATCCGTATATCAATAAGCACTGCCTACCATATGTGAATTTCGGTCGTAATGCATTATATTATAACAATATTTTCATGAAAGTAACAAATAGTCTGCGCAAAATGTAATTTCTAAAAAGACAACTTTATGGACGTATTAGTCAGAGATTTTCATGCATTGTTTTCTGACAAAATATTTTGAATAGTGAGCATTATTCTTGGAAAACTGCTTTCGTTTCTTCTGTAAACTCGAAAGTATATTAGTGAAAATATTTTTGGAGTTTTATGGTACAGATTTCTTCTAAAAACTGAGTTTTTGACATGAAGGACTTAAAAAAATTGTCGAAGTTCAAGTAAGTGTAAGTATATTTGAGAATTAATTTTATCACATGTCCCTCGAATGGCTCATGTAGAGAGCCCTAGCTTTGATTGTGAGGCAGTCCCGGGTTCTATTCCCGGCCAGGGCAAAAATGAGGATGTAGCTTTGTAATACAAATCGTGCCTGTTTCTTTAGCCGAGTGACAAAAAAATAGCGAGGTGGGATGATTGGGATATTTCGTGCTTGCCACTGGTCTCCCTCACCCTCGGCGTGGATAATAAATAAAAAGTAGGGTCCAGGCACGGGAACACCGTTAGCTGGCAAAAGTTGGTATAATCCGACCCTAAAATGCCAATTACATTCATACGTTTTCATTACGAAAATTGTTTCCCCGATGTACTGGTAAATTATAGTAAAAAACCTAAACAATCGACGAGTTTTATTGAAACCTAGATCAAAAATCATAACTTTGGAATCGTGTAAATATGAACATAAAGCAAATTTCCACTCTTTCTATTCACATGAGCTAATGTCGTGAATGACTTCGAGTTTCCAAATGTTTCGTAGTTCTTATCCGTTCGCAATCCGTATGTACGAGGCAGAAGCTGAACACGAGCGCTAGAATCGATCTCGTTTCATCCGCAAGGGCTTTGCGCGGCCGGCAGGTGCGACGCCGCGTAACGAGTATTGCAGGGCTGGCGGCGGCATCGGGGCCGGGTCGGACCGCGCGGCGCCGGATAAAGACAACCCGCGGGGCGCACCATTAGCCGTATGAATCGACCCTCCGCGCGTATCGACACGTCTAATTGATGAATGGGGGCGGCCGACGCCCCCGCGGAGGCCGCTGCCGGCGGCGGCGGCGCGGCGGTCGATGGGCCGCGGCCGGGACCGGGACGGGGGGCGGGGAGCCTCGGCGTCCGTCGCCGCGCCCAGCAGCTGGGTCCCCGGGGTCGACCTCTGCTCCAGGCGGCCCTCTCACCGGCTGCGGTGGTTCCGTGGCAACATACGCTGCATCTGCAGCGGCGTTCACCGGGGTAGGTTTCTGACTCGACGCTCGTGGATTTTTGTCACTGGCTAGAAAACTGGGGCGAATTCAGCCGCTGTCTGGAGTATAATTCTCATGGCTGGCTCTTCTGATCGGTTGTGTTTGGTGGTTTTATGTCATCAATGCTAGGAGGATGCTGGAGCAGAACCCCACAAACGGAACAGAGACTGGGCGATCCACATAAGTGTCCCTTTCCCTCGCTTTCACACACGCACACACACTTACAAGAACTCCACTTCCACATATTTGGGGAGACCTGTTGGATTGATTGCTTGATTGATTTTTTCGTGTTTCCGGGCGCGACAACTGCTTCGGTCATTAGTCCCGTTCGTGTAGTGCATGTTTTTTTCGCGGGAGACGGCGGTGATCTTCCCCCGTTGGATGGCGCGATCCGGCGGCGACCTACCGTCGACTAGTGGGGTTTCCCCGTAACCAGGACTCTCCCACCAGCGGGGCACCACCCCAGTCGGGACAAGCTCTAAGCTGCGGACCGGGAGACCTGTTGGAAGCGTACGTCTTGACACGGTCGTGGCGGTGATCTGTTGAGAGAATCACCAGGAGGGTGAATGCTGATGGACAGATTGTTGCCGTGCCTCTTCCATGCTCCACACACCGGACTAATGATCTACAGAGATGACGCGCCCGGAAGCACATTCTCGCGTACTCCCCCATTCACGGGTTCCCCCAAACCGTCTATTGGGAGAAGTTCTCTGAAAAAAAAGTGTGGAATATCACAGTAGAAAGAAGTAAGTGATGAAAAGGTTTGCAACAATTGATAGTGAATATTTTATTTGTAAGATGATACCACTTTTTTCTTGAAACATAAAAACTTTCGAATTTGCTGGTAAATAATGTACATGTATCAATATTTTTAATAGTTTCATATAGCTTTCATTAATCAGATCTTAATATTTCGTTCTGAAACGTAGAAGTAGAGTGTAGTTAGAAAACGTCAAGAACTTTATAACCCTGCGGAAATTCGATGACTCAACTATCGATATATATTCAATTAATCTATATCTAATCTCGTGAATAAAATATTGGTATCAACGCCATTAATTTCAGTTATTTGTTTAACTTTAAATCAATTAGAAATAGGGATTGAAATATTATGAATGTCCTCAAAATTCTCGAGAGGTTGATGTATATGAAATTGTTTTGAAAGTACCACAATTTTCATTAAGATGATAAAATTATTTAAAAATGAAAAATGACTATTTAGAAAGAATTTAAGATTCATTTAAAAAAAGTCGGCAAAATAAAAGCTTACCACTGATAATTTACAAAAAGAAATCACTATTTACAACAAGTTAAATTTAACTCGTAACCGTTGGTTGTTTCTCAAATTGAGACATAGGGCTCAAGTTTATCACATTATTTACCTTAAATGTGTAAGAACATGGAAAATTAGTAGTTTTGTAGTTTATTTATATTTAAAATATTCCAAATTTTATTTCAACTAATTTTAATAAATGTACAATTAATAAATTTTCATACCAAATTTTCGGCCTTGCTATTTTTTTTTTTTTTTTTTTGTTATTTAAGGTCGCATCAGTATCTAGGTTATTAGCGATCACTATTGGAGTTAACGTTATGGTAACTATGAAGATGAAACGAAATGGTGATGATAAGGAGTGAAAGGACGAACACAAATACAACCATGTCCGAGGCGGGACTCGAACCCGCGACACTATTGCCTTAGCGATCTCGGCCACCCGGTCGGCTTTCAATTATTTTGTCGAGGTTAAAATGTGAAGTAACATGTCACCCGACCCGCACAAACCTGCTACATCCCAATATCTTTTTCTTCGTCAGCTTCTCATATTTATGATATTTCCTCGGACAGTCGTATACAAGTAATCAAGAAATTAAATGATCTTCCTTGGGAGAAAAATACTTTGCAGTCATCATATGAGCACTGGAAGATAACTCATAGTCATTTCTCGTAGTCATTGTACTTACTGCCGGGTCATACAACTAACAGTATTTATATAGATAATATTAAATGTAAAAACTATTATTTCTATAAGACAATATTTCTAGCGAGTGATTACTGCGAGCTTACAGTTAGTCCTATTACGCAATGTTCAGAATGTAGTACCGACTCCGAAAATACGAAACATTGTTTCAAGACCTAAATTATTACCCTTGATGTAACACTATGTAAAGCATATATTTTTATTTAGTTGACTGTTGATTATATTCAAATCGTTACTTTACTTTTACTGCTTTATTTTTATTTTCAAAACCTTGTTTTATTATAAAAATTATTTTCTGTTACGTGGAATATTGATAATAGTTATGTGGATTATGAGTATTTAAAATGTGTTGCATATTAGGAATTATTTATTTTACTACAAGTAAATTAAATTTTCCTGTGTTCATTCACGATGTGCACCTTTAATATAGTATATCCTGCGTAAATTCGGGGCGAAAATTTCGCAGCGTTTTTCCTTTTTTCGTGCTTGTTTTTTACACTGAAAATTAACTATTTGATTAGCTGCGTGTTATAAATACTTTTAATTAGGGAGATTTTTTCACGAATATCTCTGAACGCAATGAAGTGTTAATCTCGACTCAAACAGAAGAGAGAGAAATATGTTTTCACATTAGCCTCGCGAAGTTGCACAAAGCACGGCCATTCGTTTGATTGACCACACTTCTCAACTGCTGTCCCATATCATCGCATAAAAACGACCGTAATGCAGCGGTAATGTTCACGTCTATCAACTATTCCGCGTGTGAATGTTGCCCTCTGACTTGTGGACCTGTCACATTTGCTCACGTACATATCTAGCACTTCCGTTCTGTTGTAGTTGTACTACGTGTTCTACCACCACGGCTCCGTTCTGTCGCCCAGCGCCCCCTTCCACGCCCCCCCCATCACGCCGTAACGCTGGGCTCTCTGGCTGCGCCGCAGTCATAACACTTTGCCCCTCTCGTTTGCGCGCTTCGGTTCCCAGCCCTCGCGCTGAGAAAACACACATACTGAATTAGCACAAAGAATAAAGGCCGAATTAAAGAGATAACTGTACAAAGCCAATCTGTAAGTTCTCTGCAAATGTAAAATGTGGGGATGTGCAATAACTTTCGTGTTCAAGCTGAAATGCTTACGGCAGTACGATTACGTTCACATTTGTACATGTTGTGTTTTGTTCGAATAAAATTATTGGAATTAATTTACCTTAGGGAATCATTTTAAATCATATTAAAGTGTCTTAATTATTGTGTAAAAAAACATATTAACTGTTATCATTATTTGAGAAAGTTTGGCGCAATTCGTTATGTTTCGAAAATTTCCTTTTCCGAGCCAACTCAATTTCTTTCTACTTCCCGGCAAAACTGTAAGAACTCTGCGTGGCAGCGACTCACCCCTTGTGGGTGCTCTGTTTTGGTGGTTGAGGAGCATTGAGGTCGGAGATGTAATTCTTTTAACTTCCCTATCAAAACATCATATTTTGACGACTAAATTTTGGTACGATGTTACCACAGAAATATCACATAAAAGTAAAAACACAGCAGGTTAAAGTAAAGATTCTCCAACTTAAGTCGCTAATTAACTTCAAAAGTAATTTTTTTTTCGGAGAATGCAATAGCTCTTTAAATGTATTATCCGATCGTTTCGGATTTGTGTTCCCCTCTTGTTAATTTCTTTGAGAATTTATTTAAAGAAACTCCAAATTATCTTCAAGAACGATAGCAAAGGCCCCTTAGTTTGCATCGCATTTACAGTTACATAAATAATTAAATATTCCACAAATATTGCCATTCATTATCTCGTTTTGAAACAATTTCTATTAATGTATCAACCAAATCGAACACCTATCTCCATTTAACCTTTCTCAATCAACATACTCCTAGCCAAGAATTAACAACAGGTTGCCGGTACACGCGTTTTTTAACATCCAGTCCGAGTTGGAGAATAAATAACGCCCCTTAGGAGCTTCCTTAACCATATGTCGCTAGAACAGTTAGTTCGGTTATTATACAAGGTTAATGCTAAGCCGCCAAATATTACACGTGTACAATTATTTAACTACTGACGCGTGTATCTTATCATCGAGTAAATAAAAATGAGAATGAAAATGAAATGAGGCGGTAAGTCCGGAGCATCGGTGGCTTAATTTTCCGGCTTCTGGTCTTGCGGGTTCGCTCCCTCCTCTAGACGTCGAAGCCGCCGCCCCGAAATTCTTCGCCGAGGACCTCCCTCTCCTCAGCCATTGAACGCTGCGCCGTGGCTGCCCGCGTTTGGGTACCGCGCGGAGTATTTAAATTGCGCGGATGGAAGCAACAAAGAAATTTGGTTAGCTCGAAAACGACAATTTCGACGGATTGCATAAATAAAATTTTTATGTGTGCAATATTGCTTTGTTACGACCGGACACCTTTGTATTCTCAATATCATTAAAGAAGAAATCTGGTAAGATTTTAACAACTAACGATTGAACGAGGAAAAGTATCCAAAGTTTGTTTCCCTTCACTTGTTAGAGAGATGAAGATGCTTAATGAAGATTGAGAATATCTTTGTGAAAATTTTAATACATATTGGAGTTCTCGAATACCAGGAATTTACTTATTGGTGTATGTTGAACTGTTTAATGTAACATTTTCCTATTTGAATGAAAAAATTCATTCGCAATACCAACGAGTAGCTACCAAAGGAAATTTCATTGTGTCCACGAATTCATTCCTTATTAACTTAAATGCACGATCTCTTTACTCTAGTTGAAGTGCATGCGTCATCAAATAAGTTTCCCCACCTTGGACTTTTTATTTGTGAAGCGCGTATCTCCGTTTAGCTCGCACGTTATTTGCCCGCGCGTCGTCCTTCCTCTGCGAGCGCGGCTGGGGCGCTGGGAGCCTTTTCTTCGCAGTGCGTTTGTCATTCGGTTTTTGCGCGCCGCGGCGCCGCGGCAATAGAAATAAACTGGCATAATGAGGTCCATGAGTAAGGGCGCGACAGGGGCTGCCGGATGCGGTCGCGGGCCCGTGCGCCGCTCGCTCTCGCCGCGCTGATGGAGTGGCCGCGGTGGAGCGGGGAGGGAGGGGGAGGGGCCGGGAACAGCGGGGAAGAGCCTGGCGTGGCGTGGTGCGGGTGGCGGGGGGGCGGGCGGGGTGGCGTGGCGGGGTGACGGGGCAGGGCGGGGAGGGGCAGTGCGCGGCGGGGGGTGGCATGGCGGGGTGGCGTGGCGGGGGGTGGCGTGGCGGCGTGGCGTGGCGTGGCGGGGACGCGCATGGGGATGGGTGGCGCCACAGGGGGTGGCATGGCGGGGTGTAGCGTGGCGGGGCGGGGCGGGCGGGGTGGCGTGGCGGGTGTGGCGGCGGGGGTGGCGTGGCGTGATTTGGCGTGGCGGGGTGGCGTGGTGGGGGTGGCGTGGTGGTGGGGGTGGCGTGGCGTGGCGTGGCGGGGACGCGAATGGGAATGGATGAGGCCAGAGGGAAGATGGGTGCAACACACAGGACGAGGGAGTGGTGGAGAGGAAAGCCGTATGCGTCACTGTGTAAACAGACAGCGACCGTCGAAATTTTAAGACAAATGACAGTAGTATAGCGTTTTAGTTAAAATAGGTAACAGGAAATAATACGGTGGCTCGATCAGGTCGATGGAACAATTACAGAATAGACTCGTTTAAAACTATTATACTCTGCATACATTGGAGAATGATTTTGTAATATGACGAAAATCATGACGACGGAATTATTAATGTTAATATGCTTACTATGTTTATGCACGCATATGATAAAAAAACGTTGATGCACAATACTCGTAGACACATTGGAATCGCGCGCGCGCGCACGTAAAAAAATGTATACAATTGGCGCCGTGTTACACCGCTGAATGCAACCCGCAATACCGACCTGTACAGCAAAATGCAGCACTCGGCAGCTGATCAAGCGCTATGTTGGGAAGACGGCCAGTGCGGCAGGCAGGCTGCGTGGGGTGACGGACTGGCCATGTGATACGAGAGGTGTTCCCGGCGGACGGTCACGCATCGCATATAAGCCCCCCTCATAAATACGGATGACCGTAATTATTCACCTTCCCTCATGTATTGAGCTGAAAGGTTCTTTGAAGTGCATGCCTCCGCTTTGGAAATATCCGCATCTAGCATGTATCATGCAAATTCGCGGAACGTTAGTAGCTGCAAAGCCGTGTATGGACGTGAGAGTTTCCTCAGCTAATTATTATTTCATTGATCTTCTCAGAGTTTAACTTTTGTGAAGAGCAACCTCGTGGTAGCTCAATGGCAGCATTCCTGGAACTTCCTAACAAGTTCCGTCGATTTTCCTCGGCAAGGGAAAGCGGTATGCTGGGAATATGGTGGAGTGATTTTAATGAAAAGTCTGTAACAGGATACATAAGTATGTTTATTTATGAACTTCGCAACGTTTCAGATATTTATAATCCATTGGTGTGCATATCCGAATGCAAATGGTTGGCTCTGTGGTTACTCTGGAATCTCTCTGAAGTTGTTCGAATTTTATATCGTGTTCGGAATTCTAATATTGTGTATGTATCGATTTGCACTTTTGTAAGTTCAAAATATATTTCTTCCCTTACAATATGAGATAATGTTATAATTCATTGAATTCAATGTAAATAAAAGTTTAACAAACTCGCAGTTTTAAGTTTAGGATACTGATATATTTTCGGGAAACAAATTAATATTAGGTGATTTTAGGAAAAATGTCAGAAATAGTGTTTGATAATTGGGTAATTTAGAAACACTAGGTCAGTCAAATTGTACAAAATGTTATAGGCAAGAAAACAACACGTACACATACGTATTTTCATTCATTTTCATTCATATAGTTTGAACCGTTAAGCATTCTTGCAACTTTCCTCTCTTCGCAAAACTGTTTTTAGAATACATACCAAGTATGTATGTGTAAGGAATTGATTGCCTACTGTTTTGAATCAAATAAATTTTTAATACGAAGTATATAGAGCATATTTCCCTTTTTACTTCTGACACTAAGGAACAAACCTTCAGAATGGAAGAAGGGGATTTTAAAGGAAACAATGACGCTGATATAAAAAATCATTATAAAAAGTTTCTATCAAGCAAAGTTCAAAAGATGTGAACATATTCAGTATTTAAAAAAAAAAAATTTCCTTAAAATCGTATGAGCATGCTTCATATGAAGTAAGAACAAGTTAAAAATGGAATACGCATATTCGTGCAATAATATGCAGACAATAAAATGGTTTGTTGGTATATTCCACAACATTGGTAGAGCGAACGACAATGATTAGAATTTTCTACAAATATACTAAGTTGGTTGTTGAAATTTTGCCACAAATATAACAGAAGTTATCGGTTGATTTCCCATTTTCGATGTGAAATGACGATTTCCATTTTTTCGAACCGATTCAGTTCTATAGATTATGTGGCGAATTTCACTTTATAAAACCCACACAATTGTAATGTATTAATGTATTTGAGGCACACGCAAACCAGGCACGAACTTCACGCGCACAGCGGATACAGTTCCGCATGGCACCGACTGACTCAGAATCTGCCACTCCAACAGTCGAATACTCGTATACTTGCGATAAGGCAAAGGGTTAAAATAATTCCTTTCAGTGACTGATGCGCGGTACGAAATATGATGGTGCACGTGCCTTCTTTTTAAAATATCTACTAGGACTCGTAATTCAGCGCGTCTACCAGACCCGAGAATGAAGACGGCTATCTTCGAATATAGAAGGTAAAAAAACGCAAGCAAACTTTTGTTGATATCTCATGAAAATGGCAAAAGTGAAGGAATACATACTTTATTTTTAAATATATTTTATGCGTTTTGATTCTACATATCTTACAAGTACAATTTAAAAGTATTTGCATTGATACGGTATATTTAGAAACTGTGACTTGATATGACGTTTTTACGGTAATATTCGTAACCTACGAATCGAATTGTGTGTGTTTTGGACTCTACCTTTCTGGAGCTAAATATCTTGTTCCCTACTGTGGTTGTTTGAATAATTCTCCAAAATATATGTAAAAATATCTTGTAGATCTTAAACATTTATGGCTAGCATAGTACGCATTACAATTGTCTATTTGGAATTCACTTGATGTTAGTTTGAAAGCTACGCTCTCTGCAGAAAGTGGACTGAAGAGAGACGTGTGTTGATGAAGGCGCTCGTGCGTTATACATGCAGGGAAGGTACGCCTGCCATTGTCCAGCGCGCGGCACCGCGGAGGAGGCTCGCGTCGGGGGTTCCCCAGCGGCTTCCGGGAAGGCCGTCACACGTCTCGCATGTTTAATGGAATCGACACTCCGCTGCCTCTCGACGCCCGGCCGGGCTTTCGGGAAGCCAGTTTCCTCTCTAAGGCGTCTCTCCCGACAGGGGCTGGGCGTGGACGCGGCGCGGGGTGGGGGAAACAGCGAGACGCGGAGCTGGGTGGAGGGGTCGGAGGTAGGTGGGGAGGGGAGGGAGGGGGGGGGGGGTACTGGGAAGGAGAGGTGAGAGAGAGGAGGAGGGGCGGGAGGGGCTGGGAACGGCAGGGTAAGGCGGTCGGAGCGTGTCGGAGCGTGTCGGAGCGTGTCGGAGCGTGTCGGAGCGTGTCGGAGCGTGTCGGAGCGTGTCGGAGCGTGTCGGAGCGTGTCGGAGCGTGTCGGAGCGTGTCGGAGCGTGTCGGAGCGTGTCGGAGCGTGTCGGAGCGTGTCGGAGCGTGTCGGAGCGTGTCGGAGCGTGTCGGAGCGTGTCGGAGCGTGTCGGAGCGTGTCGGAGCGTGTCGGAGCGTGTCGGAGCGTGTCGGAGCGTGTCGGAGCGTGTCGGAGCGTGTCGGAGCGTGTCGGAGCGTGTCGGAGCGTGTCGGAGCGTGTCGGAGCGTGTCGGAGCGTGTCGGAGCGTGTCGGAGCGTGTCGGAGCGTGTCGGAGCGTGACGTCGGAGCGTGTCGGAGCGTGTCGGAGCGTGTCGGAGCGTGTCGGAGCGTGTCGGAGCGTGTCGGAGCGTGTCGGAGCGTGTCGGAGCGTGTCGGAGCGTGTCGGAGCGTGTCGGAGCGTGTCGGAGCGTGTCGGAGCGTGTCGGAGCGTGTCGGGCGGTCGGGGCGCGGAGGAGCAGGCTGAAGCGAGCTGGCGGGTAGAGGAGCGTCCGCCCACTCCCTGTGGGCTTTGGAGGGATCGGATCTCGCTTTGCAGCTTCTCCCGTGTCTCCTCCGCCAGCGAGAGGCGAAGGCTCTGCGCTGCTCCGCGATCCTCCCACGCCCCAGACTGAGAGGCTTCACGACCGGTGAAGTTGGCCAAAGGGGGTGGGAGGGGATTCAGCTCGTTATCGCTCGGGGAAAATAATTTTTCTTCCTACGATCTTGTTGGCTGTTTGGATTCTATTATTTCCCTCGCCGTGTATCATTGAGGCGACGGAAAGGCATGAAGAGAAAAATGTCTAATACTCAACAGCATTATATGATTTTTCCTGGTAACATTTATGTCTACGAATGTTATTAGTTTAGAAGACCTGTCCAGGTGTGTTGTCTGAATTGAGTTATTTAAACGTGAAAAGTACTTTTTAGATGAAATGGGGAAAAATATGGAAAAATATAATACTAAAGTATATAAATTAATTTTTATTATTGCGGACGAAAATATTTGAGACGAAAATCCTTGATTATTTTTTCTTTCTTCATTATGTTTAGGAACGGTAATAAGAAAGAAAAATATATGTACCAGTTTGTGGAAGAGAGATTATAAATTGAGTAATTGAACGAGACGAAGAATATAACTAAGTATAAAGGATATAAAACCACTTAGGCACAAATTAAAAAAAAATCAAATTTACATTGGTATGTTATTCTTATGCACTCTTCTCTTCAAATTTTGTCAGTAACCACCGCAAGCCGCGAGTAATTTCAGATATTTGCGAAGGGTATTTCATTGGAGGTTGTGAGTGTGGTCCTTTGGATATATTGATTCACTGATTCGTATTTGCTCGCACACGATTCCACTACGCTAATTACTCTCGCATCAATGCTGAATTTAATTATGATAGCAATGCAATACATGTCATCAGACAGTTGAATTTGTGTAATGAGAAGGTCACAGTTGAGAAACAATGTAAGGTGAAGTGCATAAAAGTATGTTTGTATAGTTTCATTGTCAATTATGTTGTCGTTATCGTGAAAATATAAATATGTTAGTTGTATATTCATGTTCCTCGTCTACTCTGGAGGAAATTTTGATTGTTAATTTTCTCGAAAATTTAAAAAGAGGTAAAGAAAATACGCATCATGCTGTATCGGTGTACATGCTGAAACGCTGCCCTTCCTGATATATTACTTTGTATCTCAGATTCCTTTATGATCAGTGTAAACATTTCTGATTAACAAAATTATTGAATGTCTAGGATGTTTTGTAATAATTTTATCGGTTCTCTTCGTGGTTTGCGGCAATTCGTAAGGATTCAGTCGGACTCTTATGAGATTGATTCTTTAGGTCAGGACCTTGAGTTGATAAACAAACATGGAAAGAAGTTAAAGGATGAGAGACAACGATTTTAGAACGCGATGCAACACTGAACCTGAAACTCAACCCTCAACCGTTCGCCTGGAATTTATCAAAGGCATCGAGCATTCAGAGATCTCGATCTGTATGCGATTGTTCGACCCGACAACTTTATTTCAACCTGCCTTTATCAGGATATTTAATATCTCGTTTAAAAGAACTTTATTAGGGCATTTCACACCAACATGTGCAAGGGTAGTTAGTTTAAAGTGTACCTGGGTAAAATGCCTCCCACGGGACACAAATTCGCCCACTGCGTTTGCACGCCGCGCTCTTGCGTGCCGCTCGCCCGCTCGTCCATCGCGGGCTAAAGGGCCCGATGGGGGACGTGCATGCGGGGCGCTCACCGTCCAGCTGCCGCTGCTCGAGCGCGGGGGGGGGGGGCAGGAGAAAGGGACGGGACAGGGCGACGTTTTTCTCGAGCGCCTGTCGCTCAGATTACAGGAGCCCGTTTTCCGCGAACCCTCGTCACCCCGGGCTTCGCATTCAGACGCCGCAAAAAGCGCGGCCGGGGCGGAGCGAGCGGGGAGGAGCGGGGTGGGGCGGGGAGTAGCGGGGTGGGACGGGGAGGAGCGGGGTGGGGCGGGGAGGAGCGGGTGGCGGGAGGAGGGGGGGGGAGGAGGGTGGGGCGGGGAGGAGCGGGGTGGGGCGGGAGGAGCGGGGTGGGGCGGGGGGGGCGGGAGGCGGGGGTGGGGCGGGAGGAGCGGGTGGGGCGGGAGGAGGTGGGTGGGGCGGGGAGGAGGGTGGGGCGGGAGGAGCGGGTGGGGCGGGGAGGAGCGGGGTGGGGCGGGGAGGAGCGGGGTGGGGCGGGGAGGAGCGGGGTGGGGCGGGGAGGAGGGGGGGGGGGGAGAAGGAAGTACGCTAGCGATGGAGAACGGGAAGGCAGTGGTGGGAGGCACTACGCGGAAGAACGGCTAAGACAGTCAGTGGGGCGCAGGGCACGAGGCGCGGATATGGACTTCGTCGCAGCGAACCTAAAGAAGTTTATGAGAGATGCGTGCCCGGCAGTGGCGAGAATACGTGACAGAAATTTGATCAACAAGGAGAGAAGGATGTCTCTGTAAAAACAGAACGACAAACGACGGTTAACGTAGAAACTGTTCCAGCTGCATAGTTAGCAAACCGGAATTTCACGAATAGTTGTGGAATAGGTGGTATGCGATTGTACGACCCGACAATTTTGTTTCAATCTGAGGCCAGGTTACAGACGCTTGATTTTTCTTTCCATTGGTTTTGCAATGGGGATGCGAGTGGTTAACGAGGGTCTCATCTCCATCAATTCGAAAGATACGTACGCACGTGGTGTGAAAAAGGATTTACGAACGCGTGTCAAACGCTAACGGAGAGAAATTTCGAAGACCATGAGAGTTGAGAATTCCGAGAAATCTTGGAAGAGGACGGAGTATTTTGGGTTGCGGCATTCTAGGCAAAAGTTTGTGACTACAAGACGGTTGAAGTGTATGGGAATAGGTGAAGGGTCGAGCAGACTGAGCTTGCAGGGGAGGCAGGACAGATCGAATGAAGGGTATGCTGAATCGACGAAGATCAATATCGAGGTGATGACAAAGTGGAACAAATCAAAGTGATTATAGATAAGGCTTGTCCATGAAATCTAATAGAGGTGAGGTGAAGAAAGCAATTTAAGGCAGAACAGGTGTGGCAATCGGGTGAATTAGTCTGCTCCAAACTTGTTTGGGAGAGATGGATCGCAGCGAAGTATCGAAGGACTTAAACAAGGCAGAAAAAGTCGATGATAATCAATATGCAATTATGAGGAGAGGGCAAAGTGGAATTACGACAACTCCAAAACGACTGGATTAGATATGCAAACTCTTGAGAAGAGTAGGTGAACTACAGTAAGAGCACTACAAACGTTGATACATCCTGCATTTTTTTAGAACCTCGATGAGAAAAGATTTTTATTCTTAGGATTTCATGTAAATACGAGTATACATCCGAATTTCAGGTAATAGCGTTTCACAAATACGATGATTAAAATCCAAATCTTACAACAATCAGTGGTGGATCCATGGAGGAGGGATATGCCCCAAAAAGGCCTAGAGTTTTCGTTTGTTACCTTGCTTTATTTAGAAAAATAAATTTACATTTTTGTTAAAATTATGTAATTATTTAAAAAATAATATTGTATAGTATGTTATATACACTACAAAAATAAACAAAATAATACCGGGAGCGGTAGCTCAGTGCATCAAGTGATGTCACTGCAGCTCCTCTGACCGGGAGGTCCTAGGTTCCCACTCCCCACGGCGGTAGGATTTTCGACACTAGATTTTCAGTCGCTGCCTGGAGGAGAATTCTAGCGACCGGCTGCTCTGATCGGTAGTTTTCCGTGGTTTCTCCGATCAACACCAGGCGAATGCCGGAGCAGCACCCTGCCATACGGGCCACGGACCGCGCGCGATCTTTCCTTCCTCTTCCTTGTCCTATCTTCTCCCCTTACACACACACACACTGACATGAATTACACTACCATATATCCCGGGAGACCGGTCGGGAGCTTAGAGCTTGTCCCGGCTGTGGCGGTGCCCCGCTGGTGGGAAAGTCCTGGTTAGGGGGGAACCCCACTAACCGACGGTGGGTCGGCGCCCGATCTCTCCATTCAGCAGGGGAAGATAATCGCATCTCCGGAGAAAAACATGCAGTACACTAACGGGACTAATGACCAAAGCTGTTGACGCGACCGGAAACACGAAACAATCAAACAATATAATAACTAATACATTTATTATTTACCAAAAATCTGATGCCCTCCAAAACGATCAGCTAGATCAGGCGCAGACAACGATCGTTAAGACGGCCCGTTTCGAGCGTCGCGGGGGGGGGCGAGGGGCGCTGGGAGGGCGCACCTGTGCTGCGGGGGCGCTGGCCGGGCGGTGGGCGGGCGGTGGGCGGGCGGTGGGCGGGCGGTGGGCGGGCGGTGGGCGGGCGGTGGGCGGGCGGTGGGCGGGCGGTGGGCGGGCGCTGTGGCCGGCGGGCGGCCGCCCCCGCGACCCCCATCCATCACGCGCCCCGCGACTTGTTACACGGGCGATGACAATAAAAACCCACCTTCTCGCGCCGTCATTTATCACGGAGGACCGGCGCAAGAGGTGAGGCGTTCGTAAGGTGAGATGCCCAGGGGGGGAGTGGTGGGGGACGTTTAGCGTGCTCGTGTTGATAGTCTAAGTGGCCAAGACATTAGAATATCGGATGCGATTTGTAATTTAGCATTTTAAGGGAACGTTTTTAGAACCAGAAAAAATGGATGAGGTTGTTTATGATTTGACCCCTAGAACTTCTAAAATATGGATGTTTTATTTGGTAAATATTAATAGTAATATTAGAGCATTGTGATTTAACAGTTTGAAACAACTTATGTCCATTAAAAAATCACCAATAAGGACTTTAAATAAGTATACGTATTCTCACTAAAGACTTTCAAAAATACAATTAGAATGCTTAGAATTTTTTCGTCATTAT
Organism: Teleogryllus oceanicus; assembly: GCA_964035755.1. Classification (NCBI taxonomy): domain Eukaryota; kingdom Metazoa; phylum Arthropoda; class Insecta; order Orthoptera; family Gryllidae; genus Teleogryllus; species Teleogryllus oceanicus. The sequence goes on from CAXIVR010000004.1 coordinate 132,990,283, forward strand.
TTTTCATATTTAGTGTACATCGTCTAAGAAATTGAGATTTTCGTCACATTTACACGAAGTAATATTTGTATTTTTTTTGATACATTATTGTCTTTGATGCGGAGCTCAATATTCAGTGCATAACTTATCTGGTTTGAGTGGATCGTGGTTACGAGAGAAGTATGAAAACAATTGAATGTTGCTACATGTTCTCTTACTGAGGGAATTGTGAGAAGGAATTATGGGACGGAAATATTAAATTACAAACCTAGTCATATTAAAAACTAATTAATTAGTAAATAAGTAAATATGAATAATTAAAATTGAGTAAAAATAAGATAATATATGAACCATGGGCTTTAACTGTTTCCAATGATCTCGGACGACAAAAATTCCTTGGTCCAAAGGCCCTCAGACGTTTTTTCGCTGCTCGATCATTAAAACCCTTAGAACGCCTTTGGTGTGAAAATAACTATATTTCAGATTACATTAGTAGAGAAGACACTGTTCTTCTGAGTTGTGTCCACTTCCGAGTATTTGGATTTTACAAGAATTTGCTCTAAGTAAAAGAAACTTGTCGATATGCCTTAATTTATGACTCAATTTACTTCATAAACATCCGACGAATTTGAGAACTATACAATTTTTAAAGCTTTACGTAGGATTGTCTGTGGGCTGTCATTGTAAAGTTCACATTTCGGTCACGATCGGTAAAGCAATGTTTACATTTCGATCTTAATTTGAGTAGGATTGAACTCGTGGTTTCGCGATAGCCTTCTTAGTATCATTTAATTGCACTTTTCCGACAATTGTTAGCAATCACTTTTGTTCGAGACAATTATCACATTCATAGTGAGTACTTCTCTTAATACAGGAACTGTTCTAGTTCTTATTGAACTGTTCTACTACTTCTACTAGGAAATGATCTTTTCGAACATTTGCTACTACTCACTCATTGGTATCGTAGGCTTCCGCGGCCAGAGTCATGATCTGGGCTGTCCGGGTGACGCCGCGTCGAAGGCTGGGGTGCCGACGTTTCGACCGACATATCGCGGTCCTCTTCAGCATAGCACAGTACAGCCCTGAGGAGGACCGCGATATGTCGGTCGAAACGTCGGCACCCCAGCCCTCGACGCGGTGTCACCCGGACAGCTCAGATCATACTCATTCATTTACATTTAACAACATTGCGCCAAATGCATATTTGAAAAGCCTTCAATTTTGTTTTTTAATAAAGAGAAACTTTCCAATTTCGCTTATGAGCTCTAATAAATGAAGTCAATAACTACGGAACTGACCTTAAATTCAAGTGGTTCGTCTATTATTGTAATTTTCATACATTTTCAGAACTGTGATGTGAGAATAATAGAAGGTCATCTTGCTGCAAATCAAGGGAGAGTCCGTTGTGCGTTGTATTGTCTTGTTGTTCTAGGTGCATCACTATGAAGGAAATGTGGCTTTCCGTATGAATGACTTCACTCTCTTCTAGAGCAACGAATGAATATGCAATGAATGGCTCTTAATTATGCTCTTAATTACATATGCTTCTCTAGCCTTCGTTGTAATTGTGCCGTGCCAGAGCCGTTGCGTGGAAAGTTCCTGACATTTAGCAGTGACTTTCATTAACCTCTTTCTTTTATGGAACAAGATTTATTAACGAAGATTATCAGGCCTGTCACAACTTTGCAATGAACAAAAAGATTATTCGAAGTAATGAAAAAATGTCATTCATAGCTTATCTGAAGGACTATTTCTTGTTTTAAAACATCCGCACAGTCACGCCTTTCTACTTTCTCGTATGGTTTTACAACGTGCAAAGTAATTAAACCAGCAAGCTAGAGTGTCGCTCGTGCAGTTTTATGAGTTTAGACGTTGGACGTATTGTTAGAATTATTGGATTAAGACATCAGCAGCATTGCATTCTCATCTAGCAAAGGCTGTTAATAAAATTTCAGAAAACCCTAAGGAAGTCTCGGGATGACACACGTGGTATTACGCATCTGCTACCCAAAACGAGAGACAGGTCTTTGGCGGAACACTACGGGTGAATCACTTGTTTGTCAGTTACATACAAAGTTATAACTGCAGTCACAGCTTAAAAAATGTACAGACACCTGGAGGAGAACCATCTGTTGCCAATTGAAAGGATGTAATTGTTGCTATGACTGTAAGGAAATTATGCTACTAAACAAAGGCATCTTGAATGATGTAATAAACGAAAAGGTAATTTGAGAATGGCTTGGACTAACTACCAGAAAGTCTTTGAAAGGGTACCACACAATTGAATTTTGAATACCTTGGAAATCGAGCGATTTCATTCTAGGCTTTTTGAGTTTTGCAAGGCTAGTATGAAGATGTGCCAATCAATCAAGTTACCAATCAATATACATCGGAAAGTAAGTAGTAGAAACAACAAATATTCAGATTAACAAGGGAATTTTTCAAGGAAATTTGCTATCCTCTCTTCTGCTTTGCATTAGTTTGATTCCACTTTTGAGACAGTTGTCGAACACTGACTTTGGTTATAAGCTTCATAGTGATGAAAGACCAGTATCACATTCGTTTTACATGGACCTTAAAGTGTTTGTTGAGAATGAAGCGATTCTCTCTCAAATGCGGTCTGTCGTCAATGATTTTAGCAATGACATTTGAGTGCAATTTGGTTTTGGCGAATATGCAAAAATCAATTTAAAGAGAGGAAAAGTGCCAACTTCAGAGAGTACTGATGTTCATATGCACACTGTGAAATAAAATATCTGCAATACGTAGTTTGGCGGTGCCTGCAGTTGAATACAATTCCGGACTAGTGGACTGGGCTGAGCAAGAAACTCGAATCACGGATCGAAAAACCAGAAAACTGCTTAAAATGGATCATAACAACACATACAACCGCGAGCTGATGTACATATTGTTCATGTTTCACTCAAGAAAGGGGGAAGAGACCTCAGACAAATCGAAGTCTCGTGGCACAATATTATAGTAGGGAGGGGAAAGAATGTAGTCAGTTACCAAGATGACCTCATTAATAACCCTGGCCATTAAATGTGACTGAAGAATGGGAATAAGAGGCATTGTAAGTGCAGTTAAAAGCTTTTCGAAGAAAACTAAGCAAGATACACAGAATAACACACATTAAACTATTACTGATGCTACTTAACATGAAATGTGGACTCAAAAAGTGTTAAAGAAACCATAGAGTGGCAATGCACTCGATGAACAATATCTAAAAAAGAATGGACAGAATGCATATAAATAAAATCACTCATTTATGTGGCTTAAAAAGGGAAAAATGAAGCCAGAATCGGAAGCAGATGTAATAGCTGCCCAAGATGAGGCGTTGAGAACACGACATTTTGATAGAGCGGTTCTCTCAATTTCCCAAGATTATGCCGCATTTACCAAGAAAAAGTAGAAACCATTGATCATATCTCAATTGTAGCAAAAACCAAATACTTCAAAGGCACGATAGGGTGTGTAGTTACCTCTACCGGCAGATGTACACCGTTCTCATAGTTCCAACCACATGCTCCAATTGGTACGAATACTCACCAAAACAGTGTATATATACTGTTACACAATACTGTACGACCAATGATTTCAAACTGATCGTGTGATAGCGGCAAACAAACTGTTGTATTGTTATCCCGAGTTTGAAGAAAAAATCGTGTGTACTTGAGATGTAGCTGTGTCGTCTGATCAAAACGTCGTAACAAAGGAGACAGAGAAATGTCTTGAATACAAGAGTTTGGGTATCCAGATCAGCCGAATGTAGGGTGTAAAAGCACAGGTCGTCACAATAGTTCTCGGAGCTTCTGAATTTGTTCTGCAAAATTTGTGTTAGTAGTTGGCTAAATTCCCAAGTCATTCACAAGATTGGGATGTGCAACACATTGTTTTCTTGGAAAGAGCCCAATTTTTTGCGCAAAGTAATTAGAGGCACCAACAGTCCCTGGATCTGCTCTTTAGGGAGCTGGTCGCCATCTGAAGTAGATTTTATATTCAACCGACTCGCAACATCTTTAGTCGTGAATGAAAGGAATAATAATAATAATAATAATAATAATAATAATAATAATAATAATAATAATGGAAGAACCATGCGACATTTTTTGTTGTTATTCGTTTCGTTTTTCTGTGTAATACTATTTGGAAAAGGGTATTTCATAATAATCGGATTTTGCTTTTTGCGTAAAAACTAACAAAAGGTTTATATATTATTAATATAAGGTTAATAATATTAAATAATATAAAGTTAATAAAAGTAATATAATATTATTAACAAAGTTTATATATAATAAAAGTTTATATTATTAAAAAATATGTTTAAACTTTGCACTCATTTTTCGTCTTTTGCGATCATTTTCATGTTTTATTATTTATATGATCATCGTAGGCAATTTTGTGTCATCACGTTCTAGAGCCTCAGGACGCGTGGCTGCGCGCGCGGGTGGGGCAGGGGGGCAGGGGGCAGGGGGGGGCAGGGGGGCAGGAGGGCGCCGCTGGGTGGCGCTGGGGAGACTGATCACAGGGTAGCTGCGCGTGGGCGGAGGCGGATGTTTTATTCATTCGCGGAATGAATCACTTTGCGTTCCCGCGAGCTGTGGTGGCGGCCAGGCTTTGGCGCCGGAGGAAATGAGGAGGTGGATGTGGCCCCATATTGAGGTATTAGTAGCAAAAGAGGAGGAGCTCCAATGAAGGTGACAAATATGTAAATAAATAATTGAATAAATAAATTGATTTGCTGGTTCGTGGAGAACTGTTCAATCAGGCTTGTTCTGGAATAGCGCTTTTTACAAAAATTATTTAAAAATTGACGAAAATAATTTATATTCATATTTCCTGGGCATAGGTCGCAGCTGCCTAATTTTTTCATCCAGTTTTGACCTATTCAGTGCGGTCCTAAGGTCCACTCATCCTTTTTTGCAAATGAGTACGAATATTAACTGGCTTTATTAACAGTAAATATTGGGTAAAAATATTTTGTTGAAGCATGACGCTTGCCACACCATCTTCACCTGACTTGTACACATAAGATCATCTTAGAGATACCCTTTACATTAATTGTACAGAGGGCCATGGATGTGGGTAGTAACCGGAAGGGGTCTGAAAGAGAACATTACTAGCATATTCTATCTCTAAATATGCAGTACTAAAAGCACACGGTTAAAAGAAATTCCTGTCCACAAATGACGATTGTTGCACACTTGGCATGCACTGGATTGAAAATCATAAATATTCCATTGAGGCTTTTAAAATGATGAACACGTAGAGATAAATAAAAAAGAATGTACTACATTTATCAGCTTCGTATAAAAATTTTAATTAACTTTCATTGTAAATTATTGCAAATTAGAAATAAGGCAAAACATTTGACAGATATATAGACACATAACGTTTTTAGTTACTATATGGATATAACTGATGGCGTGAACGATGATAATGATCTGCCATAAAAGCGAATGGCGTTGAAAAAGTGAAGTGTGTGTATGCGTTTTTCTGTATGAACACACGAGGTGTCAATACGCAAGACAGAGAAATATTGGTTAAGAAGGTGGTGATGATGATGAGGAGGATAACTCCGATGTGAATGGCGTTGAAAGGCAGGTAGTTGACGCTATCGACTAAGCGCCCATTACCTGACACGCGAGACCTGTCGCAGTGTTGATGGACTGAGCACTGCAGTTGGGAGAGCATACATTAGTGGCTTAGCTGGCTGCATTGCCAGCCGCCCGCAATTCTGGTGGAAGAAACGATAACGGAGGGTGCTGTCATTGAAGTATGGATTCGGGGTAAGGGAAGCTATTTCATTAACAATGTGGAAAAGGAACTTTCAACGGTGACTTTGGAGAGGACAAAATGGTGGCAGTGAAAAATGTTTGTGGAGGCGGCGTCAAAACCAGAATAAGGCACGAATACAAGAGGAAAGCCATTCAGATGAAGGATTTCAGGTAGGAAAGAAATGAAGTACCGTATTTTCTTCAAAGCCAGTCGAACAACTGAGGATTTTTGAAATATTGTAGAAGAAAATATCTTGTTGTTGCGAATACAAACCACCTGACACGAAAATTTGCTGATTGACAGGATTGTGTTGCACAACAGCCCTTGCCTCGCGCGCGTTTCTGCGAACGCGCCGACCTTTGCAGCCGGAGGACAGAATTCCACTACACTTGCTGTTCGCAAACGTCACAAATAACCTTGCGAGCTTACAAAAGTCCTTTGAGTCTTCGAAATGCGCAAAAACGTCCGGTGACATTCAAAATGAAACGAAAAAAAATAAACTTTCCATGGGAATCTACACTTCTGGGGTCAAAACGGTAAAGATTTTATTTATTAGATACATGGCTTTCCGATCGTCTCTGCTTTCGAGTTGGTCATATTGCGACTTATCCTGGGGAAAAATGTGGATTTATATCTGAAAAACTCTCATTATGACGGCCGAAACTTAGGCAACTGTGCATAGCACGCAGTGCTTCCCTGACACCCAAATATTATTGACTCCAGCCTACGTGGTATGAGCTGTTAATTGCGGAAGGTGGTGGAGTTCCAACCTAATTTATTTAAAAATTAATTTTCTGTATATTTTTTTCCTTGCAATTTTACGATATTTTAAGTTATTCTGCTATTCGGGACGGAGATAAATACAACAAATCAGAGATAATTACAATTGGTCTAGCAGTTCTTGAGTTATAAATGGTGTAACTAAGACGACTTTGTTTTATTTACTTAGATGTGCAGTAAATAGTGTAACGGTTAAATTTATTCATGTTTTTTTTTTCATTTGTAAAAGTAAGACATGACTATTGTTTTTGACAATCAAAATAAATGCAGATACACACCCGAGCCGATTGGATTAAATTTGTTGAATTGGACTTTTTCGAGTTGTAGCTGATGTGCTAGTAGGACAGGAATTGCAATGTTTCAATACGACATAACTATTTCCGATAGTTCGAGAAAGTGTGTGCTGTTGTAGCTCTGCTAGTTTGGTCTCAAATCACTCATCCTACGTATGGAACATAGACGTCAATGGTCTGGGGATGCTGCAACTGGCGCTGCGCCGCCGTGTCTCCGTTGCCGGTGGCGACGCTGGCGCCCCCGGCGGCGGCAGCGGGAGGCGTGGGTGCGTTGCGGCGCGGCGGCTGCGGTGGCTGGCGGCGAGGTGCGCGCCCGCGGGTGCAATTACGCGATAATAGCCGGCGCTCGCTCGCACCACTGCATCCGTATCCGTTAAAAGTGCATTAGTTGCCGCCGGCGCCGCTTGGCGTCGCTTCCGTCGCCCATTTGACTCGCCTTCCCCCACGCGCGCCTGGCGAACGCTGCATTCCCTGGAGACTCTCGGTGGAGAGGGCTTCTGGAACCGAACCGTCACTTTCGGCTCCTCGGGGGCACCGTCACCAATATTTACAGTACTTTCATAAAGGATTTTGAAGAACAATGTGAACATTTTACAAGATTTCTGTCGCCACCGCCAGAGTGTGCTAGTGTTGCTATCTATTTTAGACATTAGCAACAGTTTAGACAACGTTATTCGCTAAGACTACGTAACAACATTCGATAAGTCGGATTTCAGTGCAGAAACTAAAGAATATTACGCAAAATCATCTCTAATTAGATTTTATGTCAACTACTGGAATGTTTTGAAAGCTTCCGAACACATATTGCTCTTTTCGATGTTATTTATCTTGTTTATCAACTCTGCACTTTAGTTGGTTCCGTACAATGTTTCGAAAACTTTCAAAATAATTATGACCGGAACAATCTATTTTTGACACATTTACATTCAGGTTTAAACAGTGCAAAGACTCAAAATTACATCTCTTACATTATGAATAGATCAAATTCTTTTTTTCAATGGAGAACATTCTGCTTGTCAGAGAAGTTAAAATATTTCATCAGACGGATGTGTTTGAAAGGTGCTGGCTTTGTGAGATCCATGATTCTTAAATGCGCTCAAAATTGAAGCAGATGAGTGATTATCTTTATTTCTTCGAAATAAAAACAAACACACAAGTGCTGCATTCCGTCATATTGAAGGACTGCTTTTCACCATCTTATGAAAAATAGTTAACAAGGCTTTCTAAAGACGTTTTGGCTGTCGAATTTTAGGTAACTGTTCTTTCTCAGTCTTCATGGATTCAGTTTCCTAAAATAACATATAATCCTCAATTTTCTCTTGTGCTTATCTTGTCCATTACTTTATTACACATCCTTTGCTAATAAACATACCAATTCATCAAATTTTAAAATTTGGTTGTGAAAAAGATGTAGATAACACGTAAATGGTTTTAGACAATTCTCTGTATTTTATTGGTATTGCTTTTTTTCACTTTTCTTGGTTTCCGAGTCATACAACGATACTGATTCTTGTGTGTCATGTTATTCAATCAGAAGCAAATCAAGTATTGATCTCTTTGTCTTTCCTTACTCATTCTAATCACTGAAATCTGACCACAAGGGAAGCTTGTGGGTGCTTAATTTGTCCTTTCATCATCAACAAACAATATCAAGAAGTGACATTATCTCTTGAAGAGACATCACAGAAAAGAACTAGCGGAATTAAGCAATGACACCCTTTTCTAATCAAAATTAAAATTTTCTTAACATAATCAAGAACATAAATGGTTCATTTATCACTTTAAATGGCAGTGCCATAGGCGTTTCACTTTTCACCTCCGTAGAACCCAACGTAGGAAATCCACTCTTAAAGAAACTAAGAGAAAGTAATCACACTGATTCTCCTACAAGTAATAGTACTTTATAAGCATTATTTTCTTTAAAACAACAGTTTACTAAATCACCGATGTAAATTGTTAATATTTTTGGAGATTCATTTTTAACAATTTTCAACCATATCTGTAGTTGCTTTGTGAGTAGAACCATGTGTGCAAAATGTTCACTATTCACCTGCTGAAGTTAGTCATGAATCTTAGTCCACTTACGTAACTAGAAATACTACACCAGTGCATATTTTCTTACATTATTGGGAAAGGTTACGTAATATTATAACTTTGCAATTTCTGCCCTCACTTCAGACATCACAGAAGTCCAAAAAAATTCAAACAAAGCGCGTGCGGCGAAAATCTGCAATTGTTTCAATAGTCAGGAACAATAGATGTTTGACCAAACACGTTAATAAAATAGTAAAGAAAATTATAAAGTATCCAAAATTTTCAATGTTTTTATGAAATTCTCTCTCTTTGGGTGAAATGTCGGAATACATGTGAACGTACGTAGTATATCTACAAAGAGAACTTTACCTCTAGTAAACTGATTAAAGCACCGAATAATATTTTGTGACAGACAATGCATTGTGAAAACCACCGTGTGACATCTCTTTGTTGTTTAAGCCTTTAATATTCTGTGAAAGAATAAGCTTTTTTACGCAATTCTCCTGTGCAACGGCGTTACGATGCGAAATATCTTGATCCCTGATGTGCAAGTTCTCTACTTTCTGTCGTTAATAATTTTTTTGAATTGTATTTTACTGTTATGAGATAGTCAACGTAATGTGTAAGAGTATTTCAGTAAGTGAACGTGATGTTTAAGAGTATTTGAGTAAGCACGCAAATTAATTATGTAATCTGTATAAATAATAGTTAATATTCGCAATACACGAAATTTTATTTCTTTATTACAATTGAATATTTTTTTTTTATCTGCGAAGAATTATTCTTTCTTGTAACTAATGTAAAATGAATATCTTTGAGCATACTAAGTCATTATGTAATTTTTGAAGTAGATAGTGTTGCTGCACGCTGCTGTACAATGTACTTAAAAATAATCATGTGTATAGTTACCTTTACGTTTGCGATAATGAAGGTATGAAACATGGCTGTGATGAACCCTGTGATCAACCTGTGAAAACTAATGAGTCAGTTCCTTTTATAATATATTGAAAGGAAATAAAAGGAAAATATACGCGCACCGTTGGAAATATAATAAGAAAAGTGTTTGCACATTTGAGAGACGTGAAGTGAAACAATATGAACTCGAAAAATACGAAGAAGTGAAACGTGTTCCTCTAGATATTGAATAATGAATTATTTGAAGTTATGGAAGCAAGTGATGTTTATTCATGTCTTTTGTCTTTTTGATTACGTTAATAAAAATATAAAGGCACGAAATAGACAAGGAACCATACAAGAAATGAAATTTTCAAAATTGGCATTTAAATCGACTAATTTCCTGACATCTACACGGATGAGCGGGACTACTTCAACTGACTTTCAAGAAAATCTGAAAAATTACTTGTTTTTTAACACTCACTTTAAAAGTTAATCGAATTCATCTTTCGATCTGTTTACAATTGACTTTATTAGTCTGGAATTGACTTCCTTCATTCTATATTTTTGGTGAGCAGAAGCGGACAAAATGTTTTAATTCGTCTGATACATTAGTAAGTGTGGTTTAATTACATTGTTACAGATCGAACAAAAGAAAATCTAATGCCTGACGAAAATTTAAATTTTCTTCCCACTACAAAATGAACAAACTTCGAACGAGAAAAACATGAAAAGTACACAAAACTGTTACAACTTATCATTGAAGCGTAGTTTTCTTAGCCACCTTGGTAGAGTACGCGAAGATGACTTTACAACTTCTTTGGCGGGAAATAAACGTAAAGTTTTTACTTCCCATTCACCATGGAACGTGCCCCATCATCACCCCTCCCACATTTTTGCTCTTCTGGAGAGGAGACTGATCACCAAACCCTCAACGCTCCGTCGCATCTGCGAGAGTACTGCTGAGTACTTTAGACGCTGCGCGAAGCCAGCAGGCATCAAAGTTGATGAAGAAAGAAGAGGGAAGGAATATTCCACGGAGGTACTTCTCAAGACGCTGCTCCAGTTCGCAGCTGAGAGCTTTCACGACCTTCCGAGCTTTTCGTTGTGGAACGTAACTGCAGACTGTGGTCTAGCAATGGATACGGAACGTAACCTCATTTCGTATTTAGTTCCCTCTGCTTAATGTCACTGATTTACATGATTATATTCTGATCTGATAATCCCCTATCTACTTGTCTGTTAAACAGGTATTTTTAAGATGCATTACTGTCATGAGATTGCTATTGCATAACGTTTTATTTTCCTAACACCTACCGTCTTTATTCATTAATCATGAAATAGGTCTATTTACAAGTATAATTAAATTATTATAGGTGAATAATTATTCAACGTCATAACACTTCTTCGCTGTGTAATTAATGTAGGCAATGTGAATTCTTTATCTTATTATATTTATTTTGGCTACTGGCATGTCTCATGGACAGCGTACTAGCTTCCTCTGCTGTGGTCCCGGGTTCGAAGCCCGGTCGAGGCAAAACTAGAGTTGTAACTTTCCTTTAAAATCGTCCCAGTTTCTGTAGCTGTGTGAGGAAGAAAAGCTCAAGCAGGCGGATCTTGCTAGTTACGGTGAAAATTCATCATATTCACCTCGTGTCACTCTTACCCACAAGCATGAGAATTTAACTAGGCTCAGGCATGGGGGACACCGGTAGCTGGCCGGCGAAGGCGGACTACCAACCCAATAACGCGAAATACATACATACACATTTATATTCATTATTCTGTAATGTTAAAAGGAGAGGACTGGAAATATACGTTGTCAAATCAATACTATTGTGATATTTTCACAATTTCAATGTTTATCAAGTGGATAATAATTATGCATGATCATTCTATTATAAATTTATAAACAAACAGAACTACATTTTTACGACTATTACATTTACAAAAATATAGGAAGGTTCATAAGTGGTCAATTGGGAAAAATACATTTTTTTTTTTGTAAAAAAGAAAAATACACATACCAAGTATTTCGTTTCTTATTCCAAACTCTTAGAGATTTTAAAACTTGATTTCCAGCATCAACGCATTAATGGAATAGAAAGTATGTGTAGGACACTGCGGAAATAGCTATGCGTATGTTAGCAGCGTAAAACCTACAATAACTCTTACGAGAAAGCAATATTTTTGACGCTCCGCCCGCGGCCGCTTTTCATACAAACGCGTTTCCCCTTATCACGGAGCCCCTCGCGACCGCCGGCTGCGCGCGGGTGGGCGCGTTCGGACGCGGCAGGTTCATTTAGCGGCGCGAACGCGAATTCGCCCAGCGGCCAGCGCAACTAGGTGGGTTTATTCAGTCCACAATTTTTACGCTTTCCTCCTCTAGTATTTTTCCGCAGCCTCTGGCGCAACTCCCGCCCCCGACATTTTAGTCGCAGAAAAAGAACAATCGATCATTCTCCTACCAAATAACCGGTTTTTTCTCCCCGCTCCGCCCCCGTCGCCCGTGCTGCGAGTCGCCCGGCGCGTGCAGTTGGAACTTACGATCTATTGAGGCCGCGCGCGGGTCGCGGCGGAGAGGATGGGTTTGGGGCGGGGAGGGGGGATGGCGGGAGGGGCTGTGCTGAAGCTGGGAGTGGGCGGGGCCGGGTAGGAGCGGCATGGGGCGGTGAGGGGCGAAAGCGGGAAGGGTTGGGACGGGCGGGATCACGGAGGGATCGGGGCTGGGGGCGGGATCGGGGGCGGGATCACCGGCGCCGCGCTCCGCCGGGCCGGGCCGGGCCGGTCCGTTGGCGCCCTGCAGGGGGCTACGGCGACACGAGGCAGCGCGTTAAAGTGTGTGGAACCATGCACGGGGGGTGCTTAGTTGGCGATGGAGGTTATTGTGGGGTAGCGGTGGAATTTACGATCAACAGGGAAAAGGTTGAATATAAACGAAAATGTAGGAATAGTTGGAAATAGAGTTGGTTTTAAATCATGATGAAACATTAAAGTGATCGGAAACATCGGAAAGTGTAAAATTCGTATAATTTGTAGTAGTACGAAATGATCTAAAACGCGCACAAAACGTGAAACACAAAGGCACATCTAAGAAAATATTTGACTACCTTTAAAAGAAGATTGTCGAAAAGATCAACAGCTTTCAAAGTCATTTCAGAATCTTGACACAAGACAAATAAAACAGTCTCGATAACGGTGACAAAAAAAGTCTAGATTATAGAGCCCGTAATATGGGAGGAAGATAGCCACAAACACACACACACGTACACATAAAGAGAGGATCTAATGTCAAAACAGACTTTGTTGAGATGGTCGCAGTCAATGAAAGAACTGACAGGGTAATGATAAAAACCTGCATTAGAAGTGAGGATCCGTAAGAGTAGTAAGACTCTTACAGGGAGAGTGTGGGACGGTGGAAATTCAGAGCCGCACACGTTCCGCGATGGAGGGGGGAAGGTGGCGCTCGGCAGCGACAGGGGCAGGGGGAGGGGCCAGAGCGTGCGCTGCGGGGCTAAAAAGCAGCGCGGGCCGTTTCCGCCACGGGGCGCTGTAAACACGCGCGAGTTACGCGCAGGTTGGCGCTGCGCGGCCCCCGGGGGCTGCCAGGGGCGGGGCGCGTTCACCGCCACCACCCCTTGCCACTCCCACCTTACCCCACCCCCCCCCGCCTTCCCTCCTGCCCAACCCAAAACCCCCCCCCCCTACCTCTGGCCACCCTACCCTCACCCTACATCCCTACAACACCACCTAGCCACACTCTCGCTCAACATTCGCTTTTCTCACGTCTTCCTCGCGGGTTAGGTCGAATACAAGCAGTGTCTATAGGAGAATTGTAGCGGTCAGCAGCTCTGATCGGTAGTTTTCCGTAGTTTCACCGCTCAGAACCAGGCGAATACTAGAGCAGTACTTTAAAATACGGATCACGGATCTCGTGCAATCTTTCCTTCTACTTCCTTGGCCTATCCGTACCCCTTACTTACACACACTTGCACTTCATACTCTACGCTATACCACATGTCGGGAGTCTAGGCAGCTTAGAGCTTGCCCCGGTGTTCCGCTGCTGGCAGATACAAGGTTGAGGAAGTTCAAGTGTAGGTTCGCGTGGGATCTCGCCATCTAGCAGGGGAGATCACCTCCTCCTCCCTTTGCGATAAAAAACACGAACTACAGATCCGGGGCTAATAACCACAGCTGTTGACGCACCCGCACACTTGAAATAATCAATCGATATTCCTCACGCCCTTACCTCTAACCGGGAATGGTAGCTGAGTGGATCAACTGATGTAACTGCAGCGTCTCTGATCGGGGTCGAGTCCTGATGGCAGAATTTTCGACACGAGCGTTTCAGATAGGTCGATTTCAGTCGCTGTCTGGAGGAGAATTCTAGCGGCCGCCTGCTCTGATCGGTAGTTCTCCGTGGTTTCTCAGCTCAAAACCAAGCGAATACCAGAGCAGTACCCTAACAATCGGGATACGGACCGCGTGCGATCTTTCCTTCCTCTTCCTTGTCCTATCCTCTCCTCTTACACACATACTTACATTAACATGCACTACACTACCATGCTGGGAGACCGGTCGGGGACTTAAAGCTTGGCCCGGCTCCGGCGGCGCCCCGCTGTTGGGAGATACCTGAATGGAGAAAACCCCGTTAGCCGACGAAAGATCCACGCCGGATGTGGCCATCCAGCGGGCAAAGATCTTTGCCACCTCCCGAGCAAAAACACGCACTACACTTATAGGACAAACGGCCATAGTAGTTGTCGCGCCCGGAATAACTAACAATCAATCCTTCCCACTGAGTCCTTCCTCGGTGTGGGCCGCCCTCTCCGCCGTGCTCCGTCCCAACGCCTCCGCACTACACTTATAGGACAAATGACCATAGTAGTTGTCGCGCCCGGAATAACAACAATCAATCCTTCCCACTGAGTCCTTCCTCGGTGTGGCCCGCCCTCTCCGCCGTGCTCCGTCCCAACGCCTCCGCCCCTTACCGATCCTTCCCACTGAGTCCTTCCTCGGTGTGGCCCGCCCTCTCCGCCGTGCTCCGTCCCAACGCCTCCTGGCTCGTCTCTCGCAATCTGCCCCCGCCCCGCCCTCTCGCCCCCGCTGCCGCCACGGGGATGCCGGCGCGCCGGTGGCCCGCGCCCGGACGGAGGCGGAGTTCCTAACAAGTCCCGGAAGGTGCGCTCGTTAGCGCCCCGAAGTCATTCATGCGCGGAACAAAGGAGGAAGTTTGCGGAAAACTCGGCAAAATTTTTCTGTGTGTCGTTGGAGATAGATACAAAAGAGAGTTGGTTTCCAGTTAAAAGACTGTTTAGGAAAAGTTTCGTTGATGAATGAGTTTCGGTCAAATGGAAATGTTGAAGGAACGCTGCTGTGCTAACAGGATTTTGATATCGTGCACAGTTGAATGGGTTAAGTGAAACAGTTATTTCATATGTCTCAATTCATGCGGTTTTACTCATTTTTTGAGTATTAAAGCGTATTGCAGACGTGTATTTCAGATGATTTACCTGATAAGGACAAAAACGAACTAAAACATTTTATTATTTTATCTAAACAAAATTTTTGTTGTGGGAAAATCCCATTTAATTAGTACTTCTATATAATGTTGTGGATAAAAAATTGTTACATTGTCTTGATCTCGTTTTTATCAAATATGGGTTTAAGAAAAGTAGGATTGTACAAATTTGTGTTCATTTGCTTGTTGTTATTGTTGCAGGTTTTGGTGTTTTGGCATATTAATTTTTTCACCTAAAGCTGTGAGAAAAATAAAGAAGTTACTAATTTTCAACTATGTGCTTTAAAAGTATTCGAAATTTTACTCTCATCTGAGGCGTTGCAGGAGTTTAGATAATGATGATTAAAGCGAGGGTTTTTAACGTTGGTTGTGTAGCGGGTGAAAATGTGCTTTATTTACCGTCTTGAAGACACGTGTTTTATTGAAGCAGAGGCCCGATGGAGCGCTCCTGTTTTTCCCTGTTGCGAGGTTTTTACGCTGCGCTGCTGCAACTGTTCTATGTACGGTTTATTCTTGCCGCTTTTATTTTCGTCGCTTTACATTTATTTTTCCTTTCCAGTACAATGTTGCGTTCCTCTTCGACTTTACAGCGTAATTTACTTCTCTCTTGGCAGCAGCATTGCAAACTGAAATCTAGCGATTTCTGAGAATTTAAAAGCATTTTATGAGCTGAGATAAACGACTTGTCTGCATTTTACTTTCCAGGTACAATTCAATTGATTCTTCTATGAACGTCATGTTGAATTTGGTTAAAATATTTAATTTTTGCTCTATCTTTAACTCAGAAAAACACATCTATATCTGCAAAAATGTATCAAGCCCTGAAAAGATCATTTGAATACTAATGATTTTAATAATCAGAAAATAAATTCAGTTTTTTTTCGGAAATCTCTCTTTGATTCGCATTTCTTCGAACAAAGTTGTTCCCTTAAAGAATTTATTGCCATAGAGAATTTCTCATTTAATTTCAAAAGGAAATTGAGGAGTGTGAACGTGTGCATTACTGACCATAAGGAAATATTTTGTGTTAACGAGGTTTTATATTATTTGTTTTGATAACAATATTGTCATATGACATCAGTGATGCAGCAATGAAACTACATGCTGCATGTGGATAATTAGTTTTGGACACACGTTCCTATGGCGAATGTTACGTTCTCTTTCTTGTCAGAATGTACCTCCTAAAGGTCGCCTTCAAACTTGAAGTTCACCTTGCAATGCTCCAACACGTTCGTGATGCCAGTCTGCAATGTTAGTTTCGCATTTCGCTTTTACTCCGTCTTGCAAATACCCACCTTACCTCGCGCTGGCCCCGCCCCGCTCTGCCCTTCCTTGCTTCACCCGCTATACTCCTCCGCCCCTCCGTCCTCCCCCTCCGGCCCCCCCGCCCGTCGTCCAACTTCTGTCGCCCGGCTCCGCTCCACGCTGCGCTTCACGCCGTGTCGCCCCTTCCCGTATCACCCGCCCCTTCGCGCCCCCTTGGCCCCACCTCCTACCCCGCCCGCTTCACTCCGTGGCCCTCCCCGCCGCCCCGCCACGCTTTACACCTCGTCCCGCCTCCTTGCCCCACCACGTTCCGCCATGCCACTCCGCACGAAGATTTTTCGCATCCTTTCGTCCCATCCCTTCTACTCTCGCTTCGCCCCGTGCCGTCCCTCCCCGCCCCGACACACCCCCTACCTCCACCTCTTGTCCGTCCGTCTCCTACCTGTTCACACTTGGCCGCCACGTGCCGCCGTGTCTTCCGCCCCGCCCCACCTGCCGGTCCCCTTCCTCAGGCTGTGCTTTCGCGCTGCGGCCGCACGCGCCGCCTCTTTCCCCGCCTTGCCCCGCCCTTCCCTCTTCTTCCTTGTAACTTCTTATTTATGGCTTCAGTTTGTGGATCTAATGTTATGTTATGTTTTGTTTGCTAGAAAAATCTACCTTCAGTTGCTTTGAGAAATGGAATATAGAATTAATGTGTTCTGAGCAATGAGTACTTTTTCTAAAGACAAGAATGAATAGTCATAGCTAAAACATAGTATGGTGTGGTACTTAAGTGCTGTATTTTGACATTTATAGTTATGTATAAACTCATAAGTGAAAGGGTATTCTAACACTGGAAACAAATAAAGAATAAGCTTATTTTTGATAAATGTTACTAATAAAAAGTGTCAAGTGTCATCCGCTCATTAGACAGGTAAATCAATATATTAGACCTCTCTCTGCTCAGGAAAAATAGTGATAAATGTTCATCTGGGGGTTTCTATCTGCTTTGTGTATTTTGTATTTTCCATAGAGCTCTGAAAAATTTTACGAACTCTAAAAAATGTTATTACAAAATATTCCACGGCGATATGTTGCCAGTGTTTTTCAAACTTCATGTTTTCCAACAGTATGGTTTTCTATCATTGTTAATCTACCACAATTATTACCAGCACTCTTCTTTCGTGTCAGTTTTGTTTTTCCTGACAATGGAAATATTCACTTGTGACTCCCACCGTCACCACCTTCACCTTCGGTTGCCGCCCCCTGGCCCTCCCCTCCGCCCACTACGCTCCAAGTCACCGCCGGCCGTGTCGCTGCGCCAACGCTCGTGTTGACTCTGAAAATGGAAAGCAAAATATTACACGGTTTTTATTATACAAACAACATATTGACTTTACGTCTGGCAGCTACGCAATTGTTTTTCCGTGGCGAGGGAGGCGGCGGGTGGGGCGTGGTTAAAGAAGACGTGGCGGAGGCGGGGCGGAGGCAGCTACACCGCACAGCGCGGGCCGACTGCGTTCCGGTGGCCTCGGGGGACGGCCCGCAGCTGAGGCTCTCTTTTTACCTTTTTTTCGAAACCTTGGGAAAATTCTAAAAAATGGGAAAACGATGGACTTTTCCTCCCGGGTGAATAAGTGTTTGTACACACAGTAAATAGTATGTTTTATAAACAGAAACGGCGACAAAATGTGGAAATTATGAAACATTTTTTCTTTTATTGTGCTTTGTGAAAGAACAACAGAAACAATCGTGTTGCGAGAAGTTACTCGATTACATTGATTACGTTGTTTCTGTTACAAATATCCGATAATCAAGGCTGTGCGAGGTAAAAATTAATGTTTTACCAGAGAATCTTTACAGGATAAAATTCCTTTTGTGTTTTAGAAAACACTTCTTATTTTCCTGAGCGTACCCTTCGGAATATGAATCGATTATATATTCCATATAATATGGATACATTTTATTAAAAAAACTTACTGTATAAAACGATTAAAATGGTCACTTATACGATTAATTAACATTACTAAATGGTTAACTCACAGCATTTATGACTAAAGAACGGCTGGATCAATTTTAATTATCTCTAATTTGTTGGACTCATTTCCGTTCTCAATAGCAGAATAATTATTAAAATATTGAGGAAAACAACAACAACAACAACAACAACAACAGTAGATGACGCTGTAGAACAAAAGAAAAGTTTCATGTCAAATGCAACCCGCAACACACTCGGCAGGATTATTTGAATCTATATCGTTAAATAACTCCTAAACGAAACAACCTAGGGCATTAAAGCTACAAATTTTTGAGACCAAAGGTATCAAAGAAACGTTTCTCACCTCGTAATCTACAGGATGAGATCTTCTTGCACATTCTTTTACATTTTTGCTGGTCCGGCGTTATATCGATATTACCTCATTTGCTCGGACACGTGCAGAATCTGGAACTAAATGAGAATGAGAGGACAGAGAGAAGAATGCAGAGAGAGAGAGAGAGAGAGAGAGAGAGAGAGACTCACACAGACTAACACAAGGACAGAGAGAGACGGAGAGAGGGGGGAGGAGAGGGACGGAGAGAGAGACTGAGAGAGACGGAGAGAGACAGAGAGAGACGGAGAGAGAGAGAGAGAGAGAGGAGAGAGAGAGACGCAGAGAGAGGCAGAGAAACCAGAGAGAGACGGAGAGAGACGGAGAGACGGAGAGAGACAGAGAGAGAGAGACAGAGAAACGGAGAGAGACGAAGAACAGAACTACGTTTGTCGGGTTTCTCTAGTAATAAACGATTCTCATTAAAATATACAAAGGCGAAATGAGTACAAGGCATTGAATCGTCACCCTTCCCTAAGTGAGATACGTATTACAATTTATTTTATTCCAGTGAAGGAATTAATTTTTAAATTATTGACATTTCTTGGGACTTTGATGATAACTAGGTTTTTCATGAGCCGTTAGTGTAGTGAATATAGTGGCGGTGTTCCTCCCCTACTGAGTGATGAGATCCTGGGGCGACCTACTCGTTGGCCCGAGAGGACTTTCCTCCTCCAGGAATCCCCCTCCAACCGAGACAAGATCTAAACTACCGTCTGGAAGCCCGACATGTGTGGTAGTGAAGTGCATGAAAGTTAGGTGTGTGTGTGTAAGAGGAGAGAATAGGACTAGAAGAAGAAGAAAAAGAAGAAGAAGAAGAAGAAGAAGAAGTAGTGAATATCGCACGGGGTCCTGGGACTGTTTGGGATGGTACTGTTCGGGCATTCATCGGAGGAACCACGGAAAACTTCAGATCAGAGCAACCGGTCGCTGGAATTCTCCTCCAGTCAGTCGCGGAATTCGCCCTATCTAAGCAGCTAGTGTCTATCCTGCCACCGTCGGGAATCGAGCCTTAGGGCATCCCGGTTAGAGTGGCTGCGGAGTCAGCGACAATGCTGGCTGTGGGCTAAACGCAGCCGGTGCAGCTCGTGGTGTTTTGGTTGTGCCTGTACTCACGCCCCCTCCGCAGCCTTCTGGCACACGCCAGGAGACTGTGCTTTGCGGTGGGAGCTGTTTTTTTGCGGAGGAGTGTCCCGGCACAGCGGGAAGTTGGGAACGACGTTTTACATTTCTGACAATTAACGACCATGAGATTTTTCATATTCAGTTTGCTTGGACCCTGTTTTTCCTTGGACGCTCTTTTCTCTCTCAGATTTTTTTCTCGTTTCCTCTCTGTCGCTCTCCAGACTTAAGCATATTCAGGAGTGCGGGCGTTAATGATAATCTTGGCTCACTCTGCGTCATTCATTTCTGGCTCTCTCGGCGCTGCGGCCGGGTGCGAGCGGCAAACGACTGAGTAACCGGGCTGACGTTGCGTTTAAGAAATAGAAATATCACGTATTTTTTCCTCTTCTTATTTGTTCGGGATATTTTTTTCTTTTTTACATTATACTTTGTCAAACTTCTCGCTTTTCATATTCGAGATGAGAATTATGGAGATGATACTTCTCTGAGAATGATTTTCCCAAAACCGCTTGCGAGAGTGCTTTTGGAGCGTAATTTTTTTCTGGTTGGCCATTTTACTGTGCATTTATGCTTTCAGAAGTGTGGCTGTTGAATCCGGAATAAATGTGTAACCATATTAAGTTTTAAGGAGTACGATGTCATGGATTCGCTTGATATACTACTGACATTTCGAACTCTTCTTGGAATGTACTACAAATAACGAGATACATTGAAAAATTTAAGGTAACATTTAATTTTGTGAACAAGCTAATACCAAATAACTCACACGATATTTAAAAGTAGAAACAGTGAAAGATTCGCGAACTGCAAGTGCCGTTCAGTGAAATTGCGTTGGAAAGAGGGGGATGGCTGTGTGGATTAGCCCGGCGCCGACGGCTGAAGCGGCCTGCCCTCTCCGGCCACGCGGGGGGGGGCGTGGCCCCCAATCCCACGTGTCAGAGCGTCTGCGCGGCCGACGCTAACTAGAGCGCCTTCCCAAGTTGCCACGTCACTCACAGCGCAGCGCTTGCGAAGTTGGCGCGGTGCAATTTCTAGCCCTCCGCGCCCGCCACCAGGAGGCAGCAGCAGGAGGTGCATATGGGGAAACGGCTGCGCAGATGCTGAGGGATACATGTATTTATTTAGAATCAGGAGCTTTTCAATGACTGTAGTCATTCGTACCTGAGAGAAATGAATTAGTAAAGATACCATAGCAATAATGATGACTAGGAAATGGTCGGATGCTAGAGAAGGAAAATGGTATACCTTAGGAAACTACCGAGAGCTCGTTTTGTACCCCTTACATTCCACAGGAAGTTCTACCCATTCCTTCATGAGTCACCGCCTCCCCTTCTCCCCCTCCCGAAAGAACGAAAGAAATGGAGAGAGACGAAGACAGAAATAAGGCAAAATGAGAGAGGAAAAGAATAAGTGTGACTTCAAGAGAGGGTGAAAAAGGGGTGTGATGAGTAGGTTAAAAATGAAGGAATAGAACAGCGGGTTGGTTTTCTAATAGATGAGGCAAATCGATGAGTATTGTTGGGTAAGTTATGAGTTGTGGTATGCAAACAGTATGAATATAACTTACATTTATAGAATTTAAGGTCTTCATATCAACGTCGTATTGCTGACATGATTATTGAAAGCAGGCGGGTGGCTGATGTTTGGCAGTTAAGACGAGGACCGAGAAGAGTAAGGTGATATGCGGAGGGATTTCGAAAATTCTTGTGCCTGCTACGCACATGTTCTTTTTGAGGAGCGCTCGCTCTACCCCGATGAGGGAACAAGCGACGATAACATTGACTCTGTATCAAAGAGGTGATGAGAAAAAAGCGAAGGAGAAGGAAATGCAATGTATACGTAGGTTAGGGATGAAAGGTATAAAAGATGGCAAATTAATACAAGTTATAAGGTAATGAATGTGCGTGGGAAAAGTAAAAGAAAATAAATGACAATGAAATCAGAAGGAAACTACCGTAAATATTTTCAGAAATTAAATGAATGATCTTTTTTGTAATGTAGCAAACGCATTAAAACAATACAAATTTTACAATATTTTTGATAAAACTCTGTGTTAAAAAACAGAGATAGTGGTCAAAATAATAGATACTAAAGTAAGCATTGAAGAAAGGAAAACAAATACACCTAGCCAGTGAATATAACATTATGAGTAGCACTAAAAGGTGATCAAAGCCAAGAAACAAAACATTAAAAAAACTGACCGAAAACGTACACCAGAATATTTCTACATCTAGCGAAGGCCTCATGCTATGTAAAAATGGAGAATGAGAGTCCAAGAATGCAGAAACTCCGTAGAAAATAAGACGTGCTTGGCAAGGGAGTGTGTTTATTAGAACAACGAGTATGAAAGAACATTGTCGGGGGAACGGAGTCCATATGCCGGCGGGCGGGTGCTTGGCGTTCGCGCCTCCGGGTAATGGTGTGTCAACAAAGTTGCGCCGCGAAAACTCGGCCGCGCCGTGCGTCCCTCGGGGCCCCGACCCGGCGGGGGGGGGCACAAGGAAATTACTTTCGCTAGCTCCGTCCTTGCGTGCGCACGCCTCCGAATAGCTCACGGTTCTTAGATTTGAGCGCTGGCCGAGGGGGATTTTAAGCCTTCATATGTGATGAGATACTCTTGCTGTAGTTGTGGCTATTCCTACAAGACGTACTTCCCAATCTGTCTGGTTTCAATCCTTATCTGTTCTCATAATCGTGATGAAAAGATGACTTGGAAAGTGCGATTTTATTTGTGGACAGGGAACTCCAACAAAACGAAAGCGATCTAATAATTCTTTCTCGAGTGTATTCATATTCAGTGTATATTTCTTTTCTCAACTGTATTCTCTCATACCAAAATATTTCTTCTGAATGGACTTATTCAAACATCATTCGTTATTAGGTATCACCTATCACCTTTATTTCCTGTATTTTATTAAATATCGTCCACAAAGAACAATGAAAGACAGTAAAAAATGACAAAACTATGTTTGTTGAGCTGTGGACAGGATATTAGAAGTTATCGAGGATCAAATGGTTTTATTAAAACGTTCGTAAAATCAATTCGCATTTTTAACGTGCTTTTTGCAGTCACACCTTTTTTGTCCTGCACTTTTGTGTTATATTCCATGAAGCGAACAAATGGGCTCATTACACGCTTCAATGCGGAAAGTGAAATAAAAATTATCCAGTCAGGAAGAGCTTTTATTTCGTGTTCATTATACACCCAATTCACTTTCATATAATGAGTTTTGAGCTAACAAATCCACATCAATGATCTAACTGTGTGAACAGAGATATAAAGTGCAGAGTGAGTTTACTGAGTTTTGGTGTTAGAATTTGCGTGAGCTGTTTAGTTTTCCTAATATTATACTGACAAATTTACACCAGATTTGGAGTAGAGAACAATAGTTGGTCAAATATTGTTATAAGCCTAATCGATATTAAATATTATTTTCTTTTCTTTCAATTTTCAAAATTTATTTACTTCAGATATATTCGTATTTCTTCATTTCAGTTATACTTTTAATGCAAACCTCACATACAACAGTAAGAAACTTTTAAAATGTGATCAGGTAATTAAGTAAATACAAACTGAAAATTTTCACTCAAATTTTTAATTTAATATCAACTAAATGTATACTAATGACATTCCTTGTGCATTAATTTTCTCTGAAATATCAAGCGTAGCGTGACGTAAACATTTTATGTATCCTACGAAATATGAATTTCACATTTTCCACTTGTGCTTTTTAAAACTATCGCCACGTTCATGAAAACGTACTTGAACCTAATTTTAGAAAGTTGTAATTTACGCACCTAGAGAATTTCTCTCTCTACGGGCGAGAGTGGATACGAAAGTAATTTAAAATATGTCAGGGTGACAAAGGGTGCGTTGGGCTAGCCCGCGCTGGAACTAGCTTTTCGCGGCGCTGTCAGCAGCTGCCGCTCCCCGCCGCCAGAGGTGGCTGCGTGCGCCAGCCGCTGCAGAGCCGTGGCAATCCCTCTGCGAACCGTCGCGTCATCCCCGCGCACTCATCCCCGCGACCATCGGCAGAGGGCGCTCTCAAGAAAGAGCTGAATATTCATACGTGGGGCTCGAAGGCGCGCCCGCACTCCACGGCGGCCGGGAGCGCGTCCTCCTGTCCTCCACCCCCGCGCGGGGATCGCCAATTAAGGCAGCGTGGTGGCGCGCCCCGCCCCTCGGCAAACGAGCCACTTTGCACGCGCCGCGCAGCCGCTACCTCCGCGAGCCGTCTCCGGCGCCACCTGCGCCGCCGCCTCACGCCGCTTCGCGCTGCCGTCTTTACTTAACAGCCCGGCGCTGCCTTGCGTGTTTTTTTTTTTTTTTTTTGCTTCGCAGTTTTCTGTCCTGTGGCTGTATATTCCTTTTAAAAAAATGAAGTTGTTTTCGGATTATTTTTACTTCCTGGTGCTGATCGAAAGCTTTTGAATTTTTTACGCGCTCAACCGCCATTTTCAGATTAATGCTTTCTCCTTTGTTTTGTCGCAATCAATAAGTTATATTCTTCTATTATGGATCACGTTTGAAATTCGTTGATTGTATTTTCCTTTTTTCCTTCTTACCATTGTTCTTGTTTTTTTTTTTAAATTTTCACTTTTTCCTTATTAATTTTGGATTCAAATCAGTCTCCATCCAGGTGACGTATGTATAGTTTCCTTATTCCCGTTTCTTTCTTTATTGATTTTTAGCTTTATGTGTTTAGCGTTTTTTCCGCCTGCAGAAAAAAATATCTGACCTATATTTATCCATCCGGAAAATGTTGGGTAATTTTCAATATTCCTTTCATTTTTCTTACTTTTCTTCAATATTTCACCTATCGATACTACTTTCATTGTTTAATTTCATCTCGTCTCTTGCGTTTAATTCCTAGTTACTATATATGTTTATCTTTTCTCTAATTGTTTTTCCCGTCTTTATTTTCTTTTAGTGGTCTGCAGCGGCAAAAACACGCAAATGGTTTTTCAAACGTTCGCACGCACACTGCTCAATCACCAAAAATAAAATATTCAGGAATAACTACAATAAATGAAGTATTATTACGCAGCTGCTGCAAGCAGTGCCACACTAAATATAAGAATTCAGGCGCTTCGCGCAAAAGGACAATAGGCTGAATAACATAATCAAGTATTTGATTTTTTTAGGTAAAATTGAATCTGATAGTTTTTGTATTTTTCCCGAACAACGACACGTCTCACGTAGTTGCAAGCGAGATAGTTTTTCCTCAATTTCTGTGCGAATTGAAAACTATTAATCTGGATTCCAAGAAGCGTGATTTCTTTCCCATTTCTTTGTGTCCCAGCGTCGTGTAACGCCTTGGGTCGTTTCGCTGCCCTTTGCGGCTTGTCTCCACCCCCGCCGTGCGGGCGGCGTCACTCCACTGTCTCCTTCGCCCTGGTTCTCGCCGCCGCCGCCGCTCTCGGCTGGCGCTGACGTTGATGCCTCCTCCGGAAGTGGCGTAGTGACTGCGCCTTCCGCTCCAATTGACGCGTATGCGGGAAATCGTCTCGCCGGTTACGCCTGTAACGTCGCGACAGCAGAGAACTTCGATTTATGAGGCTTTGCTATTCAGAACGTCAGAGACTCAGCACGACAAAGGACTGCTCTTGGAATCTTTTTTATACGACTTGAGTTTTCTAAAATGTGGATCTGGAACACAGTTATCGCTTTAGAATCAATTAGTTTTTTATGACTTAAACATGTCGTTGTCTAAAATATTTTAATTTAATTAGTTTTTCTGTGATAAATGATTTTCAATAGTCTTCATTCAGAATGTCTTTTCATTGAGTTCCACGAAAATTTATCGAGTAATTAAAGGTCTTATTTTTTATATTTTATTATTTATTGTCTAATTTCAGAGATTTCTTTGAGATAATGAATGTTGGTATGTTTAATTATCTTTTTATTGATTTTTCTTGGAATAAAAATACTAATTAAGTTTTTTTTACATTATTAAAAATGTGCACAATTTAAATTTACTTGTTGAAATAATAATGAAATGTAACGGAAAATAATGCATTTACATGGATCTACTGTTCCACTGACTGTATGTCACTTTAAAGTATAGTTTTTACAATATTTTAACCAATATCAAGGGCGCTAGCCATTGCCACTGTATTTTTCTTACATATGTTCAACATAGAAATTACTCCCCAGCTGGGCTTGAACTAGATGCATTTTTTATCAGTGAGTTTCGTTGCAATATGTATGAAGTGAATTGTCTTTATATTTTATACTATTTATAATTGCAGTTATGTAATGTACTTGGAGTATTTGAAATAGAAACCAAATTAAACATGAAAAAGTTATCACGCGAATTATATTATAAAAGGAAGGTTAATCGTAAAATTAGAAAGGTTATATACTGGTGTATATAACCTTTAAAGAATTTAAGAAACAATTAAAGAATTTCAAAGAAGCCAGTCGATAACGGTGTACGAGATATATCCCTGTCCCTAGTAATTATTCAAATATAATATTTAGTTTATTACAGCTTTAGTATCTTTATGGTATACTTTTATCTAAAATCCTACTAATCTTAACGCTCAAATGCTTTAGACCAAATTACATATCATAGTATACCATAACCCAGTTGGCGATTCGAAGTGTAAGGACAATCCAAGTGTATTCTTATTTTTATTTGTTCTTCCTATTCTTCTCGCTCCTTAAAATCGTCACAATCATTTTTATGCCCTTCCTTCTTTCTTTTATTCCTATTTTTCTCTGAAAACCCTTAAGGAACGTGCATTGTGCTGTCTCCCCAGGAGCCGTCTCGTCGCGGGGCTAGACGCGTCTCACGCAAACGCTCCCCGCTGGGCTGCTCGGGAGCTCATTCCCGCTCCTCTCCGCTCCTCCCCGCCTCTCCCCGTTCCTCCACGCTCCTCCCCTCCCCTCCCCACTCTCCCCCTCCTCCCCGCTCCTTCCCGCTCATCCCCGCTCCTCCCCGCTCCTCCTCGCTCTTTCTCGCTCCTCCCCGCCCCTCTTCACTCCTCCCCGCTCCTTCCCGTTTCTCCCCGCTCCTTCCCGTTCCTCCCCGCTCCCCCTGCTCCTCAGCTCCCCCCGCCTCTCCCGCCCCTCCCCGCCCCTCCCCGTCCCTCCCCGTACCTCCCCGCTCCTCCCCGCTCCTCCCCGCTCTTCCTCGCTTCTCCCCCGCTCCCCACCGCTCCTCCCCGCTCCCCCTCGCTCCTTACCGCCCCTCCCGCTCCTCTCCCTCCTCCGCCCCCATCCGTCCCCGCCCCAACGCCGGTACCGCCGCCACCTGCCCTCGGGTGCTGCCGCCGAAGCCATTGCTTCAAAGCACACGCCTCCACCTCCCAAGGCCAAATGCCTCCGACACCTCCGCTATCCTTGCTTCTCTTGCCTCCGCCCTCTATATTTCTGGCGGATCTACGCAGCTCCCGCAATTGTTTCTTCCGTCCCCGCCTCCAATGCGGAATCTCCGAAGTGGATAGTACGGCTACCACTACCGTTGTCCCCGCTGTCTCCGCCACAGCGTCGGCTCCACTGTCGCGGGGTAGACATCCTCCGTTGTCATCACGACTAATGTTATTATCTCTACCATGACAATTTTTCCACTCTCTTTTCTCTCAACATCACCATCAGTTTTGCTTCCGGACATATACGTAACTTCATTACCTGTACACGTCTTCCAGATTTCAGTTTGAAATATAGTTATTGTAATTATCGTTCTTCATGTTGTGTCTGCAGGAAGTATTATTCCTTCGCGAAGGACATGATGAGGGATAAGAGCCCACATTTATAGCTGATTTATTCTTGAAAATGTATTTTATTACAGCGAATATTTTATTAACAATCCTTGCAAAACGCTCATTTTCTTTCTATATTCAAAATTCAAGTAGTACATGGCTTAGGGTACGGCTCACATAATTATGAAAACGTGCACAGAATGCACTTCTCCCCGCAGCACGTCACACACAGTTTTTAACTGTTTTTGACGTACAATAAATAAATAGACGCTATCACAATCACTTCTGCCACCACTACCGTTGATATCGCTACCTCTTTTTGACAGCGCCACTTCTAAGAGCGCTGCCGTCTCGCAAATACAAGCGTTCTTCTATCGCGTCACCGTTCCTGCCACCCCCACCCCCAACGCCCCAGCCGCCGCCGCCGCCGCCGCCCCCAAGCGTGCCCGCGCGGGCCGCGCTATTTATTCTGCGAATGAACCGACTTTAACGCGACGGACTCCATTCATTACCGGGAACAACTTTCGCGTCGGCGGATGTGTCATCCGGCGACATCGTTTGTATTCCCTCGTGGCCGCCCGGCCCCGCCCCTCCTTGCCCCTCCCCTCCTTGCCCCTCCCCTCCCCTCTCCCCTCTCCTCCCTCCCCACTTCGCCCTTGCCAACGCAGCCGGCAGCCGCCGTCGCAGGCGTTCTGTGTTTAATTCAAAAGCGCGGATTCGGCAATTCCATTCACTTACGGTGTAACGGATAAAGGGTTTCCAGAGAGGGCGGAGGGCGGCCAGTCGGTTACCGTAGAGGTGAAAGTGCGATAAATGGCAGACAAATGGCTTTAACACTTCCCTTGCTTCCCACCTATTAAAATGGATTTGTCATGCTTATTCGAAATCCAAAAGAATATTGTCTGGTTTGCGCCTTTTCTTGTAGTTTTCTGAGAGATATTACAGAGGTATAATGCCATTTTTGTCTAATGATACGTAATAAATATAATAAATTGCATGTGAAAATTTACTTCAGTTAATGAATCATAAATTTTTATGATGATATTTTATGGATTTCCAATTTATTTACTTTTTAAAAATACATTTTAATTGTTTATCAATCCAAGTCTGTTATACTTTTAAGATTTATATTCCTATAAATCTCACCATGAAATGGTTTGAATATATCTTTATTTTCGAGGGCTTCAATGTTTCCTCACATCCTGTGCAATTTTATAGTCTATAACAAAGGCACTTAAAGTAACGACCAATCTGTCAACTCTTTAAGTTCAACCAAGGAATAATCGCCCTCAACAAAACCAGTGAAGTAAAATTGTTATACGCCTTAACACTCTGATATAGCTCTTTAAAGACTACATTGGAGTTATTTGAATAAAATCATCACTTAATATCTAATAGTCAATGGAAATGATACGTCTTTTATTAAAATTGTTATTTTACAACTTACTGTACAAAATTGATGGGTTTTATAGAGTCCTTTTAATGTATAAAAACATAATTACTGAAAGAAAAAAATAGATTTTTAAATAAAACAAGCAGACAAATTCCCTTCTCACCTCGAAGCTGAAATATTTCACATCATTAACTTACATATTCATCGTAATATTTGTCTTTTCCATTTTAAAATAAATATTTAATCATACACAAGTGCAAATAAAGTAATCGAATGAAAATATTTATTTTGACCCGAGAGATACGTCGAAATTTCAATACCGCCGGCGTCGTTTTTGAGAATCATATATAACAATTTCCTCTGCCTGTCGGAAGCTTGCTTGGATCGCGGTTCCCAGAATCACGTGCGCGTAATATTTCGCCCGCGTATCCGCCGCCCTGCCCGGGCTTTTGAAGCGCGACTGCGACCGGTGCGCGCGGTCGATACCCGAGGGGAGCTACTCGGCATACTTCCGCTTCCGGCCGCGACCCCCGCGCGCGGAGGGGAAGATGGAGGCGGCGCCCGCAAGGAGAACGCGACCCACCGCCGCCAGCGCTCTCCGTGGACCGAGATGGTACCATTCATGACACAAGAGGACGGGAGGGAATATGATCGTTGAGGAAGAAAAAGAACTAGTGGTGCTACAACAGAACACATTTTCTCGGATTATTTTTAACTATTGCAATTTTCGAAAGTTATAGAGTGTTTCACGAAAATGTGACTTGCGCAATTTTAAAAAGAGTTCTTTTTGTTATCCGAGAATAAAGTTTAATAAAAAAATTGAAAAATTTTTGAGGAAGTTTTGAAAATGTTGAGGCTTTATGTAAAGTACTCCAAAAATCAAAATATCAGTTACAAACTCTCAAGGTCGGGTGTTATTTTTGATGGATAAGGGAATATCAGTTTTTGAGAAAATCGTCTGAACATTTTAGGCGCTTACGTTGACTGCAGACCGATGGACGGAATGATGGGCGATCAATTGGACGTTTTGCCGACAATCGATTTTCCCGTGTTAGAGAAATACAAAACATGAATTCCCACACAACGTATTAGTGAAAATTATGTACTACATATTAGAACAAGATTTATCCACTTTTTCGTTAACAGGGCCTGGTAATAAAGAGTTTGTTGGTGAAAAAATTGTGTATTTCCAGCTCACTGTTGCAATACTAAATAATTACACATGAGAAAGTAAAAATGATTTATTTGAAGAGAAAGAACTTAGTTGGGAAGAGAACAAAAAACAAGAAATTGATATGTGATGTAGCTTAATGCAGCAAGACCGTGCGTTGCTTTTGGCAGCATACTTTTCTGGTCCACGAACATTTTATTCTTTTGCACTAATTTACTACTTCTTTCTCAACAGACGTACTCATCATAAAGGAAGCACATAAACCAGTTTTGGAATTTCTCAGTGCCAGAAGTCGATGTAGCCAAGGTAGCTAAAGCATTGTACGCTTTTGACCGGGGCGTATTCATTTATTACGTCGGTTCGAAACTACTTCTAAATCCGCAATTAGCCTTTTTTATTTTAATTTTATTTTTCGTTGACATTTCATTGTTCAGTTTACATATTAACTGTATAAATGTTTGATGATCTTAATGTATCTTATATTAACATAACTTCAAATTATACACATTACTAATATATAAAAATAGTATTTAAAAATATATTACGGGAAAGGATGCAGGAAGTACCTCAGAAGGGGATATCTGTCATTAATGGTCGCGTTTCGCTCGTCTGAGTGGATTGATTGATTGATTGATTTTTTATTGTTTCCTGGCGCGTCAACTGCTTTGGCCATTACTCCGTTAGTGTAGTGAATGCTTTTTTCTCGAGAGATGGTGATTTCCCCGCTGGATGGCGAGATCCGGCGCTGACCTACCGTCGGCTAATGGGGTTTCCCTCTAACCAGGACTCGCCCACCAGCGGGGCACCGCCCCAGCCGGGACAAGCTCTCAGCTCCCGACCGGTCTCCCGGGATATGTGGTAGTGTAGTGCATGTAAGTGTAAGTGTGTGTGTAAGGGGAGAGGATGGGACAAGGAAGAGGAAGGACAGATCGCGCGCTGTCCGTGGCCCGTTTGGTAGGGTACTGCTCCGGCATTCACCTGGTGTTGATCGGAGAAACCACGGAAAACTACCGATCAGAGCAGCCGGCCGCTAGAATTCTCCTCCAGACAGCGACTGAATTGGACCTAGCTGAAAAGCTAGTGTCGAAAATCCTGCCGCCGTCAGGACTCGAATCTAGGACCTCCCGGTCAGAGGCGCTGCAGTGAAATCAGTTGATGCACTGAGCTACCGCTCCCGGTTTGTCAGGGTGGAAGTTGGGTGCTCGCAGGGAGTGTTTCAAACCACCGACACCCCCGCTGCAAGTGCTCTCTTTGGCTCGTGTCGGTACCAGTCACAAAACGTGCCCAGTTTTACTTTTGCAATGTTATTAAATTGACATTTCACTGACCAAATAATCGAAATACGCAATTTGTGACTTTGGTGCAGAACATCAGGGAGGCGCAGGAACGCTGTAGTGTGGCAGTACGTTGGCAGGCTACCCAACTTTGCCAAAATCTTATTTCTGAGAACATGTAAATACTATTGTTCCAATCTTCATAATTGCTTCAAGGTACACTAGCGATGAGTTAGCCTGTGCAATAGGAAGAATTTCTTGTCAATTACGGAATATTCGCAGATTTTTGAGGCCATAAATTAGTTAGTAAGAAAATATAACTTGGAGTGTAATTAAAAAATAAGTTTCTTCAGGAAATATGTTATTTAAATTCCTTATATATTTAATTCTTATATTTGTCTAATTTATTCCTGATATATTCAAGAAATAATGAATTTCCTTAAATACATTTTTCCTTTCTACATACACTTTCGGATTTTGGAGATTCAGATGCCGTAAAACGTTGCTATAAAATGCTATAAAGAGTTAAATCGAGGGACACGGAAACAGTGTCTTAAAGACGCTCCCAGTCTGTGTAAAGGGCAATTTTCTGCCTTGCACGGCTTCCACGTTACTTCACTTGAAATTTATAAGGGAATCGGAGCAAAGTGAGTGAAGGTACACAATGTGTATTGAGAAATCATAAATTCATTCACTACACCATTGTATTGAGTTTGTAGAATATAAAGAGTGATAATAAACTAGAATAAAATTCTTGAGAAATGTAATTCCTCGGTAAGGAACATGTCTATGCCTTCGGTCCCGCAAAATATTATGAGCGAAGTTTGAAAATAGACTTGTAGACGAATGTTTAGGATTAATGCTATTCAAAAATATCTTTAGTACTCTATGGATATCTTCATCTCTCAGTGAAGAGAGCTCTAAGGTAAGGATTCGTCGTAAATGAGATTTGCTTAATGGCACTGAGTCTCTACATTTAGATATCTATTTCTTCTGTTGTTTACAGTAAGATGTTCTCTCGTTTCTTTCTTTTTCCATTTTGGGCTGATCGATAACCGTTTCAAGATGAGAAAGAAACGGGAAGATGAAAAATATCCTTTGTATCTGGTGGAAATAACCCGAAAGGCGATTCGTTTTACTGTCAGAACTGTGTTAATACAGTGTCACACAAAACGACAATCACTTTGCAGTTTACTTAGACATTCCTTAAGTCTTAATGGCTCAGCATTAAACCGAAGGGAACTGACAGCGATTTGAAGATAAAAACAATTTGATACTGGAGTTTCACTGAGCAACCTACTGGAAATGATGTCTTAAAATGTTCTCAGAATTTGTAAAAAACGTTAATTCTCACGTGGGAGAAGAAAATAATCCAGTAAATTTCAAAGCTGTTAAGTGTTGTGCAATGGGATGTAATTTTTTAATTTATGAAGGTGTGTCTATTGGGAACATAACGGCATACTGTAACAAGTAACAGTATGCTCTTCTTAAATTTTATGCTCTACCTTCCAATTCAAAGTTTAGGTTCACATACTAGTCTGATTTTATATTGATAAATTACATGTTTAACAATCAGTTACTAGCTTTTAGCTGGTTCTTTTTGTCCCACTTTTTTGAGCTCTTATTAAGGATTGCGATATTTTTATATTTTATCCAGACATTGTCTTATCATGTAACCAATTTGTATTAGTTGGCTGGGAAAACGAGGAAATTGAAATTACTTTAAATGATTATTGATAAATAAAGAAAAAACGTTTCAAAAGAGTTTATTCATTATTTAAACACATGTTTTTATGAATTTAAGCTTGATTTTAGATTATTTGATTTTAGAGTTAGTAACTTGCTCCTAAATACATATAAATTGACCACAAAAAGCCCTGAAATACGAGAAAATATCAAAAAACGGAAGAACTGAAATTTTCAATTTCAGGTCAACCGGAAGGGAAAAGTGCGGCTCGAGGCCGGGGACTGAGTGCGGGTTAACCGCAGCGCCGTCGCGACTCGCGCCCTCTCGGCCTCGCACCGATATAATTCACGACGTGCCATTTTTCCTCCGGCAGTTTTAATACAGACGTCGCGCCGGGTCGCGGCCACCGCTAAAAGCTTTCTGCGCGCCCGCGCCTTTCCTCTCTGGCCGTGTTACAATTTGTGACTTTTAGATTCCTATTCAATATTCCTCCTCGCTCTGCCGAGGTGCCCCCTCCCTTCCCGTGCAACCCCTGCCCCGCCCCGTCACACCGGCCCACGCTTCGGGCGCCGATTCGCGACGCAACTAATTCTTTATTAAAAAGGTTTCGCGCCGAATTACAGCGAGACAAAGGGGACAGAGTTGGCAGTTTAGATGAAGGCTTCTTCCCCGTGGAGCCCTCTGTTGGCGCTGTCGCCCTCACCTTCCCCGCCCTCCCCGTTTCCTCGCCCGCCCCGCCCCCGCCTTCGTCCCGCCGCCGTTATCCGCCCCCGGCGTCGCGTCGCATCGCGCCAGGTGGCGCGCGGCGTGGCAGTCGGCTGTCAGCGGGCGACAGTTGACACCCGCCCTCCTTGGCGCAGTCCGCGAGGAAACGCGGGCCTGTTGTAACGCTCTGCGAAGCATGCTCCGTGCGGCGGTAGGATTATGAACCGCCCCAGCCCGCTTCGGTCTTTGTGAGGCGTCAGAATTGCAGAACAAAGTACTTAACTTGACAGGTAGAGATCTGGATTACGTCTTTAGATAATGGAATTCTACAAGTTTGAAGGATATCGTGAACTTCACAGGCTTCGAACTTAAATCTTAAATTCTGAGCAAATACAATTAATGGCTTCACTCATGAAA
Organism: Teleogryllus oceanicus; assembly: GCA_964035755.1. Lineage (NCBI taxonomy): Eukaryota > Metazoa > Arthropoda > Insecta > Orthoptera > Gryllidae > Teleogryllus > Teleogryllus oceanicus. The sequence continues at coordinate 133,024,655 of CAXIVR010000004.1, forward strand.
TTGGTAGATAAAACTTCCGTAAAACGTTTACTACACATCTAACACACTTACATTATGATTCTACTGCAATAGGGTAATAACAATTTATTGAATACTAACGACATGTAAATAAACGTATACTGTTAGTACTGACTGACCCTCTGTTATATATCGTATAACGTATCTTTTTAAGAAAAAATGTTTAAAATTTTGAAGAAAATCGCATCAATTTAAGAATTATAGTCAACTTTCTGATATTTTTATAAATTCAGCACAACATCTCGATTGTAAAATGTCTGCAGAAATTACGTTGTTTTTTGTTTTTATTTATAATTCTGGTCATTTTTAGCTGAGTACTAACTTGTTATGATCTTCTAAAACTGTTTCTGGAAGCAATGCTGTTTCAAATAACTGTGATGATTTTAAGCTACTTTTAATACATTTGAATACATAACATTTTTAACACATATGAATACGTACATTTGTATACATAACACTTTTAATACATACATTTTAATTACATAACATTTCATTCAAACTTGACGTATAGCTTTCACCATGAAAGTCATTTTGCTTAGAAGCGTGTATATTTTATATTGAGGTAACATTTTTAATTCTTTTGTATTTTCATTATACTTCGAGAAGGAAAGCATCGTTCTAACAGCAATAACTCATATCTAATATTACATTAAATTTATGTTATGTTGACAATGATTAAAGTCATATCAGTTTAAACTGTCTTATCACTCTCCTACTTCAATATTAGCTAGTACTTGTAAATCTACAGCTTTATTACGAAATTTTAGGGTCATTTGAATATGATTTATTTATTCACCAAACTTGACTGCTAACCATATTTATTGGAACCTACGAATAACACTCTTACCTTTATTGATGGCTTTTTTGGTGTTTCCGGACGCGTCAACGGCTTTGGTCGTCAGTCCCGTAAGTGTAGTGCATGTTTTTTGGGAGATGGTGGTGATCTTCCCCCGGTGGATGGTGAGATCAGACGCCGACCTGCCGCCGTCTAACGGGGTTTCCCCCTAACCAGGACTCTCCCCCCAGCGCCCCCCCCCCCCAGCCGGGACAAGCTCTAAGCTCCCGACTGGTCTTCGTGAATATGTGGTAGTGTAGTGCATGTTAGTGTAAGTGTGTGTAAGGGGAGAGGATAAGACAAGGAAGAGGAAGGACAGATCGCGCGCGATCCGTGGCCCGTTTTGTAGGATACTGCTCCGGCATTCGCAAGGTGTTGATCGGAGAAACCACGGAAAAATACCGATCAGAGCAGCCGGACGCTAGAATTATCCACCAGACAGCGACTGAATTTGACCTAGCTGACAAGATAGTGTCGAAAATCCTGTAGCCGTGAGGACAGGAACCTAGGACCTCCCGGTCAGATGCGCAGCAGTAACATCAGTTGATGCACTGAGCTCCCGCTCCCGGTCTTACCTTTAAGTTAGCGTATGATCCTTCAACAAACCACGACCAACCTTTAAAAACACGCGATGCGGTCTGCGCCAGCTTCACCTCCGCCCCGCGCCGTCGTCGCTTCCCAGAGGAGCTGACGCGTCAAACTCTTTGGCGCCCCTTCCTCTGCCTTCCAGTTCCCCCTCGCGCGCCGTCTCATTTCTTTCCCATCGCGAGGCCTCGCCTCGCCTCAGGATTCGCTTCTCGTGCCCGCGAAATCCTCGCGCCTTCAACTCAACCTCGGCTGCTCGCTCTGCCAGCCCCAACCCACGAGGCCTCGGCTCTTCGCACTTGATCCCCGCGGTCTGGCCAGCTTTCTTTCGTTTTTGATTTTTTGTTTTCTCACTCAGTCGCTCTCTCGCACACACACACAGCCCAGTCAGAACCCATCTTACTAGAGATATGTACATGTTATGGCTACAACGTAATATTTAATTCACGTACTTGGTACTCGTAAATCAACTTAGAAGATATTACGAAAACCATGGACAGATCCAACATTAAATAATTTTTATTTCTTGCCTTGCTTCTTAAGAAGAATCATATTCGTGCGTCGGAAATCGGAATTTTTTCGATAGAAAAGCTCTTATTGACGATCTCTTGTAAAGAACAAACTGATAAATCTTCGACCTATACGTAGTAAATTACTTCTTCCATCATGTTGTATAGTCAGAATCCATGTTTTATGGGTATTTGATTCCGAAAAAGCCATTTAAGGGGAAACTGTCTGTCTGTCTGCCGAGCCTTCGACCCCATATTATAAGACAGGGCGCAGAACGGAGTGAATTCAGTATTTTAACATTATAATTGGCCTTCTGCAAAGTACTCAGTACAAAATGTAGTACTCTACACGAATATTTTACGGCGTGGTTTACCTGCTCTACCCAATTCATGCGTAGAACATCTAAGTACTTGCAGATAGTGACAACAGCAATCGAATTAATACTTAATTTGTAAGTTACGTTGACACTTCTCGGAGATCTAGAAAACGTATACTTTTCAAATTCGCTGGGTTTATTCTCATCTTATTTATCCGTTTCAATGTTTCTAAGCGATCCAGATTCTTTTCCAAGGTTTCTACGTTTTTCGTGTCGCTAACATTCCTGTAGATTATACAATAGTCCGCAAAAGACGAATAGTAGATTGAACGCCCTCTAATATGTCATTTACATAAGCCAGAAACAAGAGAGGCCCTAGTACACATTCCTGCGGAACACTCAATGTTACTTCAGATTTTGATGGGAGTTTGCTATTAAATTTCACACTCAGAGAGCGCCCACTAAGAAAACATATTCAAGAAAGATTTCTGTGATCCACGCGTGTTGCAGCAAATTTTGTTAGTAGTATACCAACAATTTTCGTGAGTAGTCAAGCGTTTATTTGTTCACCAGCATGTAAACTATCTGCAATGTCATGACACACAGTAGTAACTCCACCTTTACAAGAATAACCTCGACGAAAAACATATTGTTCTTCCCGACTTATTCCAGAGGTTTCGTGCTTCCTACAACCTTCTTACAGGAATTCCGAAATAATAGAAATATTATTATTTTACTCATCTACACAAATTTGAATAATACATCGTGTTTTCAATGTAGATTTACCCAACAGATTTCTGAGTTTTCCTGGTTTTGTACGTGTGTGAAACGCAGGTTTTATTTATTATACCACATATATTTTCAGGTTCTGGAAGCGTAATTTTTTTGCCCGCCAACCTTGGCGCTGCGAAATGCCCTCCTACCTTCCCTCCTGGCTCCCCTTGTCACTCCCCCGCCGCTCATATTTATAATGGCCGACTGCTCTGATCGGATTTTTTCATGCTCTCATCAACACCAGGTGAATGCCGAGGCAGTATCCTACAAACGGGTCGCGGATCGCGCGCAGTCTATTCTTCCTCATGATTATCCTGACTTGCACTTACGCACAAACACGCACACACACTTACTCTTACGTGCACATATCTGGAAAGCGGAAGGAAGCTGAGAGCTTGTCCCGGCTGGGGCACTGCCCCTCTGGGGAGATACCTGGAGTATAAAAACACCGCAAGCTGACCAGCAGGTTGCCGCCAGGACGCAGGAGCGGAGCACCGCCACCAGCCGAGATATAACTTGTCCCGAACGTTGGAAACGAATGACCACATTTGAAACACTAAATAATGGATTAATCCGTTGGTCCAAACGTTTCAGTCCGCCTGGCAAATTCGCATGAGCACCTTACCCCAACCCAAATCCCATCTTGTCCCATTCCACTCCGCATTCTATTCCACTCCAACGTCCCACCGCGTACATCGCCCTTCAGCGCCCGCCCCCCCGGCGGGCGAGCGTGGGGGCGGGGCGTGGGGGGGCGGGGTCGGGCGCGAGTCGGGGCGCGAGTCGGGGCGCGTGGGGCGTGGGGGGGGCGTGGCGGCCGCACAGTCGGGCGAGTGCGCGCGCGGGAGAAAGAAAGCGGGCGCGTCGGCGCTCGTTCGTATGCGGCGCGCTCCCGACGGGGCCCGGGTTTAACATTTAATTTAGCGTGAAGGATAGACGCCCGCGCACACGTCGCCCCTGCACCGCCCGCCCCTCCCAGCCCCGCCGGGGCGCGGAGCGTTAAGCCTCATGGGGCCAGGCGGCCCTTGTGGCCTTCCCCTCGCTTGCCTCTCGCACTCTCTCCCTTTCCTCCCCCTCTCTCTACTCAGCCAGTCTTTTTTCCACTGGTGCCCGCTCACTCAGGTCTCCATTGTGTTCCTAAGTGTGTCACTCGCAGCTGAGGTGCGGATGATCGGATGTGCGCACATGAAGTATGGTAATGATTGGCACATTGAAATGCATGCTTGGCTAGGCGATCTGTTGTTACGACACGTCCGATTACTTGGTAAACCAGTGTGAATTCCTTTATTGCGTATATTACAAGTACATTAGTGCCATTTATGACATTAAGGTCTGAGCAAAATTACATGAAATTGGGACGTCTGTAGTTTTTTCGTGTATTTTAAACATTTGTTTTGAATTAACATGTGACTCAAAGTTGACATTTATTATCCATCTACCTAGCTTCCATTCCTTCGTTAAAAATCGATTTCAATTTTATTTTCTGTAAAAGATCTCACAAATCACTAACTTGAAGTAGAAATCTTTAATATCGTTTCTGAGTGTATGTGAACAGAAAATACTGTTTCAAATTTCAACTTTCAACTTTGCATTTTCTCCACATACTTTTTGCGTTTTGCTGTGGTAGACGTACTATTTCTTTTCGTTATTGTTTCCTTCCTTTTTGGACTTGGACGTTGTTCTCATCACTTGTGCAAATTCTTCTCAGCCTCAGAGCCAACCTCGCTCTCCCTTTCGTAGAGTTGGCGCATCCTCGCATCCCTCCTACCTCCATTACGCCTCTGCCCTAATCACCGGCCTCTCTGGAGACTCACTCCGCCTCGCCTCGCCTCGCCTCGCCTCGCGCGCCCGCACCGCCCGCACCGCCCGCGCGCCGAAGAGTGCGACTGGCGCGGCTCGGGGGAGGGGGCGGGCGGGCGTGGGTCATGACGGACGAAGGCAACGGCAGGCAAGGGCGATGGCGGGCGAGGGCGATGGCGGGCGAGGGCGATGGCGGGCGAGGGCGATGGCGGGCGAGGGCGATGAGGGTGATGCCGGGCGAGGGCGATGGCGGGCGAGGGCAAGGGCGACGCGGCCGAGGGTGGGCGGGGCAAATATTGGCAAGCGCGGCGGGCGAGGCCGGACGACGGCGGGCAATGGCGGGTGAGGGTGGGCGATGACGACCGATGGGGCGCGGGGGGTGGCGGACGGTTCTTCTTCATTCGCGTCTGCAGATCAAACGAGCGCCCCGCCGCGCGGCCTCCACGAGCCATTGGCTGCGCCGCCGCCGCCGCGGGGATCAAAGCGTGTGCGGCCGGGAGGTGCCCCCGGGACACCTCCCCTTGCCCCTTCCGCACGCCCCGGCATGCCAGCGCGGGCCGAAGCTCCTCTCGTTCTTTACGTGGCTCAGATGACGACTGTTTCCATCATTCGGAAGTCCATGCTGTTGCCACACCCACCTCGTCTGTCCGTTCGGCTTCATTTTCCCTTGCTATTGTCTCGCTCTTCCAGTCTTTCCTGCCGTTCCCTTCCTTCACGGGAACGCAGGTGATAACCAAACTTCCTATGCCTTCGGTTCGCCCCAGCTATTATAGACGTTTCAGCTGTATTTGTTTATACTTCTTGTTACTGTCGACTGTGCTCGATGTCGCCGCTGATTGATCTGTCTTCGCCATTCGGACAGTTTATTTTAGCTTTTGTATCTCAACCTTCTTCTCTTTTATTTACTTCTTCTTAATGCTCGTTATACTTTGTCCTTATCTTCTGAATCTAACTTTTCCGATTTGGTAAAATGTTCAGTTCGCCTTACAGTTTCAATTCACATTTCTATGATTAACAAATTACATCCCCATTATTTGTTCCTATTTAAACACAATAAAAATACTCTTTTTTGATGACCTCCAGAAAAGACGTCCTTTTTATTTGGTCGTGTAGTTTATTATCAATGCTACATGACATGAGTACGCTACTTCCACTATAAATCCTAGCTAAGCAAATCCATAAAAGTATAATTTCCTTCCTTTATAGGTACATTAACATTCCACAGCTTGTAGTGTTGTAGTGATCTCGGACCGAAGTGTCACGGGTTTGAGTCTCGCCTTGGGCATGGTTGTATTGTGTTCGTCCTTTCACCCGTTATAATCATCATATCATTTCATCTTCACAATTACCATCACGATAACTCCAATAGTGGTCGCTAATGACTTTGATTTGATGCAATTATAAATAACAAAAGAAATCTACTGCTTCTAAATCCATATTATATTTATTCTTTTCTGTACCCCTTTCCCCGAGCGTTAGCATTACCTCCTTCTTCCCCACGGACATTGCCTATCAAAACGCTTCTCCTGGAGACCCCCTTAAGTCCCACGTTCGAGTCCCGAGGGCGGCAGGAATTTCGACACTATCTTTTCAGCTAGATCGAATACAGTCGCTGTCTGGTGGAGAATTCTAGGGGCCGGCTGCTCTGATCGGTAGTTTTCCTTGGTTTCTCAGATCAACATCAGGCGATTGCCGGAGCAGTACCCTACCAAACGGGCCACGGACCGCGCGCGATCTGTCCTTCCTCTTCCTTGTCCTATCCTCTCCCTTACACACACACTTACACTAACATGCACTACACTACCACATATTCCGGGAGACCGGTCGGGAACTTAGAGCTTGCCCCGGCTGGGCGGTGCCCCGCTGGTGGGAGAGTCCTGGTTAGGGGAAACCACACTAGCCGACGGTAGGTCGGCACCGGATCTCGCCATCCAGCGGGGAAGATCACCGCCACCTCCCGAGAAAAAAACATGAACTACACTAACGGGATTAATGACCAAAGCAATTGACGCGCCCGGAAACACGAAAAAATCAATCAATGAGACTCCCTTTCAGCAGCTCCCCGCGCAGGAGAGAGCGCTTTCGCTGGCAGCGGGCGCACGTCCGCAGCGCGGCATGTGCTCCGTCCGTCGACCTGCAGGGTCTCCCGCCGCCCGGGTGCGCTCCGTGAAAGGAAACGGATCCGCGAGCTCATTGTCCAACCTGCCGATAACGACCGGCGCGGAGGAGAGTGGGTGGGGAAGTGGGGAAGTGGGAGAGCCTCCGCCATCTCCTGCACCGGAAGGAGCGCGCCGTGAAGGAGATCGCGGCGCCAAAGAGCTGTTATTTGCGTAGGCGCCTTAATCGCATTCGAGGTCGAGAGTGACGTTGTCAACGAGAGATTTGGCGATGCGGCTATTGACTTCTCCGGGAAAATGCAGAAAGACGATAAATTATTTATACGGTTTTACGGGGTATAACTTCCAGTCGCGAGAAATAGATGCATTATTTACAACATCTCACATTATGCTGTAAATAATGTATCTGTTTCTCGTGCCCGTTGTTTAAGGTTCATGTTTTTTTCCTTTTCTTTAAAGGAGGATATAATATTTATTCTACTTCTTATGATTGTTTATGAGCACAAATATGCAGAATCTCCGAGATTCTAGTTTCGTAAATTTTGCTTTTTAGAAATTTTTGCTTCTTAAAATATGTAATTCTTTTACGTTGCAAGAAATATCGTTTTTATAATGATGCATTAACGTGTTACGTAACACCAGTGCAAAATGTGCCGACAATTGTATTAAAAGTAGAAAACAAGTTTCCTCTCTACAATTAATACTGTTTTTTGTTTGGTATTATTTAAATGTACGGTTTACAAATGAAAGTTAATAAAATGAAACGTGTAGTAAAATAATATAATTATATTGTATTATTTCCGCGTTCGTAAAATTATAGTAAAATCAATGCTAAAAACAGAAAGCCGATCAATGAACTAATACGTTTAAACATTTCTTTTTTTTCACATTCAAATTGGACACAAACGTATTTATATTCACAAACGTTGATCTCTTTTGAGTAATGTGTTAATGTTGCATTCAAAGAAAGAGCGTAGTGAAATGAAGTGTGTTGTGATAATGTAATTGCAGATTACTCAATAAAGTACTTAATTAAACATTATCATAATTTGGTAGAGATAACATTGATTCATGGAACACAAGGTTTTTTCAAATTATCTATGAGAAATTCCTCAATTAAGCAGTGCAAAAGCAGAAGATGGAGAAAGAAAAACTCTGTAGACAATGATATAAATCTACATGTGAAGTTTTGAAAACAGTTGAAGTGATAGTGTATGCTACCGATACAAATAACAAGAATTTATGTATGTGACGTAAATTAAAATGAATTTGTAAAGACGCAAGTCCGACATATGAAGTAAATAATTTTTTATTATGATTATATATAGGAACTAAACGGTTAAGAGTATCCAATTTTGGCAAATTCAGCCTGCACATTACATATGGGACAAGATCCTGGTGAATAAGTAGATCTGAATCACTCTGTATTGTCGGCTGGGCTATACAGCTCTAGAAATTTATATTCCACTGCTTCATACACAAAAAAGCGGAGGATTAACTGTCTAATACCGGGAGCGGTAGCTCAGTGCATCAACTGATGTCACTGCAGCGCCTCTGACCGGGAGGTCATAGGTTCGAGTCCTGCGGCAGGATTTTCAACGTTAGCTTTTCAGCTAGGTCGAATTCAGTCGCTGTCTGGAGGAGAATTCTAGCGGCCGGCTGCTCTGATCGGTAGTTTTCCGTGGTTTCTTTGATCAACACCAGGCGAATGCTGGAGCAGTACCCTATCAAACGGGTTACAGAGCGCGCGCGATCTGTCCTTCCGTTTCCTTGTCCTAGCCTCTCCCCCTACACACACACACACACACACACACACACACTAGCATGCACTACACTATCACATATTCCGGGAGACAGGTCGGGAGCTTAGAGCTTGTCCCGGCTGGGGCGGTGCCCCGCTGGTAGGAGAGTCCTGGTTAGGAGGAAACCCCACTAGCCGACGGTAGGTCGGCGCCGTATCTCGCCATCCAGCGGGGGAAGATCACCGCCATCTCCCGAGAAAAAACATGCACTACACTAACGGGACTAATGACGAGAGCTGTTGACGCGCCCGGAAACATGAAAAAATCAATCAATCAATCTGTCGGATATTGATTTGTCGTCGACTTTTTTTTTGTTACGAGGATTTGTTCCCCCGGGCAACTGCGGCGAAACAGAATAGCGGTTATTTGAACACAAGGACATGTCGATAATGCTGCTGGTTGGCCGAGCGCTTCGCGTACCTGTTGATGGTCAAATGAACATTTCCTCAGGCCTGCCGCGGGATTGGGAATTTGCAATACCGGCTGACGATTGGTGCGCACCGTTTTGCTGATAAATCACAATGTTGATGTTCTTGCTCTGTCTCCATGGCAGACGTAAGAAGTTACTACTCGGTAACTTAATAGAACGAACGAGACACTATCACTCCACGCATGCGCACATTTGTTCTGCATTAAGTCGCGCGAGAGGATCGATCTAGGAGCGAAGGGAACCGCGACGCTTGGGGAACGGTGGAGGAATTCGGAACAAAGCTCTGCGAATGTAGTTACTGGAATGTAGTGTAGGGATAACAATAAAACAAGCCTTGACTCTCAAATAGAGCATAGTCATGAATTTTGTAATTTTAAAAATGGTGGATAAAATAAGTACCAGAGTATACAGTGAGTGTAATTGTTGTAAATATTCAGAGAAACAATATGGACCAAATGTAAACGTCTACGTTAAGGAAATCGGTGAATGGCGATATAAATATCTGACTCATTTCGTTGGCAAATGAGAAAATGACGGGAAAAATCAGACGCAAGTTCCTATTTGAAACCAGTGAAAGAGGAAATCGAGTGAGAGAAACTAATACATAGAATACAAGGGAAAGAAATATCAAGAAATATGACGGAATAAAATGTCGAAATAAATCGAATAGTAACATTTTTGTCAAATTGTGAAAGACGAAGATACTTTGAGGACAGAACAAGTAGTAATTACTAGACTAAGAATAGAACATCCCAAACTCAATTTCTGCCATTTATCCAAGGGTTCAGATTCAGAAGTCTGTCCAAAGTGGGGCAGCAGTCTCCACCATCCACCTCATTCTTCAATGCCCTGCAACAGATAATGTAAAACAAAAGGTCTGAAAATGGATGGAACCCTAAAATCACTACTCAGTTCCACAGACGGGTGTACCAAAGTAATACAATTTTTGAAAATCACAAAACTGAAAAACCTTATAAACTTATGAATATTGTAATACTTTAGTTAAATTGAAAATAACATGTGAAAATGTAACTATTACGTTTTTCCATACAATTGTGTAACGATAGGGGTCGCTGATGACCTAGATGTTATAAAGCGATCTTAAATAAATAAATAATAAATAAAAAACGAGAGGAATATAAGGAGTAAATAATCACAGAGCAAATGCCAGCATGAGAAAAAAGAAAAGGGACGAGAAGAGTGGCAGCGTTGTCCCTTGGTGGAGTCCTTTTGACGAGAAAGAGCCTCAAGACCGAAATGAAGAGCGCGGGCTTACGGCGCAGGGAAATACAGAGCGAAGCAGCTCCTAGCGAGTGCACTGAAGAAGAACGATACGGCGGGCGGCTGGAGCAGCGCTGGGTTTAGCGAAGAGGGCATATGCAGAGTGGGCTCCGGTGCACGGCGCGGCGGTGCGGTAGCAACGGCGGCGCGCGTTATCTTCCGCCTGTCGACTGATTCACGACCCGCGCGCGTCCCGAGATAGTGCAGCGGCGCCGCGTACAACGCGCCGCCCCGCTGCCCCCCCCGGCGGCGGTGCCCGCGCCTCCGCCCTGGGACGGCCGACTCCGGGAAAACACCGCCCACCGTTGCCTGCGCTGCCGGCCGGGCCTCACATGCACATGACACTGTCTTGAACTACTGCTGTTTACACTGTCGCCACTGATCTGGGCAATGTCTTTCCTTGTATCTCCGACTCAGATGACCGTGCCATCTGCAGTACCATAATCGCCATCCACACTGCATCTTCACTTCCATCACATCCATCTTAGAAGTACCAAAACCACTTGTGCCATCACCGGCATCGCTACAACCGTCGCCACTACCACCAGCGTCCACTACCAGCCCCACACTATCTCAGGGCACTAATTCTTGTTACTGCAGTGCCTTTGACCGGGAGGTTCCACGGTTCGAATCCCGACAGCTGCAGGATTTTCGCCACAACCTAGATAACTAGTTTATATTCAGCCGGTGTCTGGAGGAGAATTCTAGTGGCTGGCTGCTCTGATCGATAGTTTTGCGGGATTTCTCCGATCAACACTAGAAGAATGCCGGAGCAGTACTCTAACGAACGGGCCATGGACCGCGCGCGATCTTTCCTTCCTCTTCTTTGTCCTATCCTTCCTCTTGCTTACACATACATTAACATGCACGACACTACCACACACGTCGGCAGGCCGGTATGGAACTTAAAGATTGCCCGCTCGACTGGGGAAGATGCCCCGCTGGTGGGAGATAACTTGTTGGGGAAAACACCTCTCGCCGACGTATTGTCGACGGCGGATCTCCCTCTCCAGTGGGGGAAATGTTCGCCATCGCCCGCGGTACAAACATGTACTATACTTACGAGACTAATGACCTTAGCTGTTGACGCGGTCGGAAACACGAATTAATCGGTCAATCAACACAACTCAATCGCTACGTGCATCAACTATTACTCCTACTTCGATCCACCAATCATCACAATCACCTACTTGTTCCCTTGCATCTCCTCTACAATCACGTCCCAATTTCCACATCACTGACACGTAACGTCACCGTTCCCTCTGCAACTACCTTTTTATGTCGGAGGGGCTACAAACACGGTCGTTATCGCCATCTCCCTAACCCCACATTCCTCTCCTTCACGCTGCCCGGTCGCCCTCGCTTCCTCCGCGTCCTTCCCCCCTCTCGTCGTCGCCTCCTCTCCTGCACGCGTGTGCGTGTGCGTGCGCGTGCGCCGCGGCGCGAACGCGCGTCCGCTCCTCCACAGCCACGTTTCCCCGCCCGGCGGGGCCTGCAATGTGCTCCGCGCAGCGCCGGTCCGCGCCGCCAGGGAGCGCGTTTCATTGACAGTGGACGCGCCGAAGCTGCTCTGTTTTATGCTCGGCGCGCCACACTGAGCGCAAGTGAGACGTTACGACATGCGAGGAATCTATTCGGTTTTGTACGATCCGTGTACTACACGTCACGGAGAGTGCATAAACATATACTTTAATCAGAAACAGTCGCTGAATAATTACAATTAACATGTTTGTACATAACGATAATGTTTAAGATGGAAATGCAGCAAAATAATAGAACGTGAAAGGAAGTAAGAGAAAGAGAAAAGAAGAGAGGGGAAGGGAGAGAGAGAAAGGGATAGAGAGGGAGGGAGAGAGAAAGGGAGAGAAGAAGAGGGAGGGAGAGAGAGGGAGAGACGAGGAGAGAGAGGGAGATAAAGAGCGGGAGAGAGAGGGAGAGAAAGAGCGGGAGAGAGAGGGAGAGAAAGAGGGGAGAGAGAGGGAGAGGGAGGGAGAGAAGGAGGGAGAGAAGGCAGCGGAATATTGGGTTGATCTACCAGATCTTTTTGAATGATCTTTTCTCCTAGTTTTAAATATTTTCTTCCAGGCAAATTCTTTCTAGACCAATGCTGATTTCGTACCCTACTATTCCATTCACATAGGAAACATGCGAATTTAATAAAACCACTTTGCTGGCCAAGAAGCATACATGTTACTTTTAAGTCGTCATGTATGATCACGTCACGTCACATCCATGAGCGGAATATTTATTTTCTCTAAACTGAACACTGAGGTTTTTTGTAAACACTGAGGTTTTCGTAACTTTCCTTCATGTGCACAGAATAAGCAACAGGTTATGATGCGTTGGTGTTACCATTTTTAAATACAATTGCTTTTAAATTAGTTTAAGAGGAATCGATAAACAGCCTCGTCTTCTTTTATGTATTTAATTCCGAACTTATTCACCATACCGGCAACATTCGAGCAATATACCAAATCTTATTCTTGCTTGAAAAAAATAAATTCCTGCTCTCTTTTTGTGTACACATGAATTGAAGTTCCAGCTACTAAGAAGTTATTTTCTTTGCGTCTGGAGCCTAGCAGTTCAGGTCTATCCTTCGTTAAGCCTAGCTTTCTGACCAAATCATTTATCTCAGTTTGAGTAAACAACTAAGATTACACACTGTTTACAGAACACAAACTCATTAACATCTGGTTCATCTTTATCACTGGGAGATTCATCCATTGACATATTATCCAGATTAACAGTTGGAAAAGCCACTGGTGGTTCAGGAACAGGCAAATACGGAATATGTTCCAATTGCACATGTTAGGTTAAGATATTGAATTCCTTTTTTGTTTTCTGAGTGGCAACCAGTATCATCAATGCAACAAAAGTAGTAATCATCTGAATGATTCTTTGGCTCCCTCTATTCTATTGGAATAAAAATATAAACGATGCTTTCTCCTTTTCTGACAATTTTATAAGATCTTCTACACAAATATAACAACCCCTTGTGTGGCGCTCAAGATTTTCTTGATCACCAAGTTTAATTCCGAAATATGAAAAATACACATTTATAACAAAATATGTAATGTTCCGTTGATGTTTTATAATCACAAATTTTCCAGAAATATAACAACAAATGTCAGAACTGTTCTTGCAACCACGATTAGCCATCACTAAACACTAACTACTACACTAGTATCTTATCTTGATAGCTACAATGGAAACACGTACCCCTCGAATGAAACAAACTCGGTACTGCTTGTCAAATGCATCTCTCACTGTGAAACTGCCACGCCTACTGATGCTCGGTAGTGGAAGAGATCACAATGTAGAAATATTTTACCAAAGCATGTACCACCCTTTTAGTCGTTTATTTTTACAGAAAATGTTACAATGTCAACAAACGGTGGGTGATATGGCATTTTTAATGCTATTTTTGGAATTAGCACACTTAAAACAATAAGAATTAGGCGAACACAAACAAAAAGTGTTTTGTCGTTGGTCTGTGATATTAATTAAATAAATGAATAAAGAGACGAGTTTTTTCTTAGTGTCTATTCGTAAAACCACAAACCTGCAGCTATTATAATAAAATTACAAATTTGTGTAGTTTCGAATTTCAAAAATAAGAGTTGTAAAAAAGATTCAAACACAAAATAATTAATATTCTAGTTTTTGTAATAAAAGGTAATGCACATGAATTGTATTGATAAAATATTATTAAAAAATATTTAAAATATTAGATAAGAGTTTTTATTGAGAAAATGATGAATTAATGTAAAAATTTTAAAAATACAATCTGTTAATTTTATGTTTAAAATATAAAACAAAAAATAGAGAAACTTTCGTGTTAGAAGCTCTCAAAGATGGCAACATAGATGAAGCAAATGGAATGAGAAATAGTGAAAATGGAAACGAATAATTATAAGCATTGTGTAAAAATGTATTAAACGATTTACGTCATGGCGTGAAGGGGTTGCTAACTATCGACTAAAAACTCCGGCCACAACCCATTGCCGAGGCCCATCTTCACCTTTTGGTCCTACCTGGCGGAAAAGCTACCGGTTCTTTTTCCAAGTATCGGAAGAGGATACCGATTGCTGATTAAGTTATGCTTCCTCTTTCCCTTTCGTTTTCTTTATTGTCGACCACATCTGCGGTATTTAGTTGACGTTGGCAACATTAAACTAAGTATACCATTCGATGTAGGTCAGATAATTTTTTTGCACAGTGTATAAAGTCTGTTTATTATCTTCGTCGTAAATCTGCGTCTGGAAGGGGAAATAAAATCTTCGGAATTGTAACATTACATCATTTTTGTTTCCGAGGGAACTTCCTAATATCTCAGTATTTTGAGGAAATGCCTTCGTATGTTATTAATCGTTGCACTGTTGCTTTTGAATGCAATTTGGGACATTGTCAATATTAGGCACGGTATCAGAATTAATCTGAGATTTAGTGATGCAAGTTTTATGTGAATTTTTTTGTCTTTACTGTGAACATTTCAAATTCTCTTTCCTCATGGCAATGTACTGTGAAAATCGCTCGTAAATCGTACGTTAGCATGCTGTTTTCTGTGAAGCGTTACCAATATGTAATTTTGCAAGCGCGTTTGTTTCATGTTGTCATTCTGGAATTATTTCATGGAGCGCTTAAAACTTTAAATATAATTGCAAAATTCAATCTGCTCCCTTTGAGGCGGCTTCACAAAGCTCTGTGTATCCACTCGATATGATATATCGTTGCTATTGGGGATTCTGTTCGCTTTAGTGTTCATTGAATATGACAGTAATTGATAACGAAACACAATCATGTACAATATCAGAAACTGAATGTGACAAAGGCGTAAATTACTCCATACTGTCTCCCGAGGATGCCATTGAGTAGTGCGATGTATTTAACAGAACGTATCTCTAGTCTTAACTCTTTGCTGAGATATCAAGAAGTAATTATTTCTCCTGAAAAATGTAAAATTTTATAAATTTAACCTAAACATTGTACCCCCTAGATGCAAGCAATAGATAAAACCCTGCTTTCCTCATCAGCACAAATAAAAGAAATTAAAAAAAAATTGAAGTACGTATCACAGTATGTTAACCTTCGGCTTTTATAGAAAAGAGGAAAATTTAATCGTATTTAAAAAAAATTATAATTGAACCTTTTAAAGTGTGTGATGCTACATTCGGCGTAAATAGACTACAACAGCTTATTTTCATTAAATTAATGTCAAATATTTAAAAAGTATAGTTTATTGTGAATTTTGTTTTCTTTAAACTTCATTTTAAGAGACGTTTTCTTTTGACACTCGGAATCAGAAAGGGGGTTACTGGACGCAAATTATATTAAGTGTTTGAACTTCTTTATCTGCCATTTCCAAAAGAATGAGAAAATTTATTAAATGTTCATTAAGTTTTTGAATAATTAAATTTACATTAAAATTTTTATTGTTCTACTTAAAAAAATAACAAAAGATATTTAAAAAAAAATACTAAATAAGTATTTTTTTTGAACTATAAACATTTAATGAACACGTATGCTATTTTAAAAAATGTAATAGTAGATTATTTTGTACTTTACATTTTCGTAACCCTAGATTACAAAGGCGACCTATACCTAACGTTATTACAAAGGCGTAGTCTGACAACCTACTTTGAGTAAAAATTAAGAAAATCTCATTTTTACTATGAAACTCTAGATTTTATAGCTTGAACATGTATGGAATTACAAAATACATTTTAAAGATTTTTGTAGATACACTTAAATAACTTGACTCTCACAGCACACACTTGCTTGGTGCTGCCCACGCATGACGTTTGAGAAGCATCCGCATTAGTACCTCGTCATGTGATCTGTTATGTTCACCGTCTTCCCATGATGATTGATAAATGTTCAGAACAACACTTAAATGCTTCAGTACAAAGTATTCATGAATAATTATCTAATTCATTATGCACAATGTTAGGGAATATAGCGCCAAAGAAAAGTGGCGTAATTACAAAGGCGTAGTCTACTGGACGACGTGTGTTGGCGTGTAGCGGAAATTACGTACCCCGGAAATGGGCACGCGCTCAAGCTTACGTGCATTTTGCTTGCTAGTCACACAATGGAAGGTATCTAGTTTCAAAAACGGGGAGTGAGAGGAAGGGGTGGGGGAAGTTTTCGACTAGTTGCGTCGTCTGACAGACAACGCCTTTGTAATCTAGGCTTAACTTGTTGTTATTACTGAAACTTAGTCCTGCACCCTTCTTGGCAACTGAAAGAGTATTTGATATTTGAACAATATGTTTAAACTGTGTTTTCTTTGTCATTTGAGTGGATCACAACTTCTGTATGAGCATTAGTTGGGTAATTAATTGTATGGATTGCGAAAGTATTTAGTATTGTTGATTTTACTTTGCAGAAAAAAATTGGCACGTTAATTGGCAATTTTGTAGAAACGTTAATTTTCGACCTTTAAGAAACTCGCCCTTTTCATGAGTATGTGGAAAATACTCATCAAAACATCATAAAATGATTTAATTTTTTAATTAAAAGGAAAGAAAACATACCGGATGGAAAAGACAATCCATTGTAGTGTGTATTCACTAATATATCTTCCTATTTTGGATCGTGGACATGTAATTTTGAGGAAGAATCAAAACATTGTGTAGACATTCGAAAATAATAGCAAAATTGAACATAAATGGTCGTATTAATATTTTGACATCGAGGACTTAGAAATATTATGACGGTCAAATTAAACATCACACGTTTTATTAAGATATCTGTATACTTGGAAGAAACGTAAATTATTTTAAATTTATTACCGTGAGTAACGCTTGTCTCGGAATCGCTTTGACGTCGGACGCGAGCGCACTCGCGGCAGTGAGTAGTGGAAGTGGTGGGCGTGGGATTTTCGCGTGTGGGCGACCGCACTGCGCAGAGGTGTCTGCGGTCGCCTCTGCAAATGGCTGGCAATTTAAAACGCGTGGGGCGCGGCTCGGTGTGCCTGGGAGAGGGCGCGGCTTAAACCGCTCAAAGCGCGGCGCGCCGCCTCGCTATCTGCGGTGGGCGACGGAGCAATGAACCGACGCGACGGCCGCGGCGCAATGGGATTGCGGCGTGGAAGAGAATAAGAAGCAATGGGGTGGACGTTGTTACACTACGAGGTTTCAGGAGAAGGACAGTGATTGGTGATAGGATTCCAGCAGTCTGAAGAACGCGAAAATGACGAGGTGCAATGGACACAGACAGTGATTGAAAAGTATTAACTGCGTATGCAAATTTCGAGATAAAAATGAATATGTATGAAAATACAGAAATTCAAGAGTGAATTATTTGGCCTAAGATGGCGGGATTGGGAGTGCTGGTTGGTTGCAGACGGGTGGACGGAGTTGGGACGGGTGGACGGAGTTGGGACGGGTGGACGGAGTTGGGACGGGTGGACGGAGTTGGGACGGGTGGACGGAGTTGGGACGGGTGGACGGAGTTGGGACGGGTGGACGGAGTTGGGACAGGCGGACGGAGTTGGGACGGTGGACGGAGTTGGGACGGTGGACGGAGTTGGACAGGCGGACGGAGTTGGGACGGGCGGACGGAGTTGGGACGGGTGGACGGAGTTGGGACGGGTGGACGGAGTTGGGACGGGTGGACGGAGTTGGGACGGGTGGACGGAGTTGGGACGGGTGGACGGAGTTGGGACGGGTGGACGGAGTTGGGACGGGGTGGACGGAGTCGGGACGGGTGGACGGAGTCGGGACGGATGGACGGAGTCGGTATGGGTGGACGGAGTCGGGACGGGTGGACGGAGTCGGGACGGATGGACGGAGTTGGGACGGTGGACGGAGTTGGGACGGGCGTACGAAGTTGGGACGGGCGGACGGAGTTGGGACGGGTGGACGGAGTTGGGACGGGTGGACGGAGTTGGGACGGGTGGACAGAGTTGGGACGGAATGGCTTTATAGAGACGGCTAGACGGAAACGTCGCGAAGACGGTTGCGACTGGACGAACGCGCCAAAACGAAAACCAGAGAGAAAGAAAGATACAGAAAAGGGAAAAACAGAGAAAGAGAGGGAAAGAGAGAGAGACATCAGTGCAGTAGGGGAGGGACGGCAAAGGAAATTGTGACGGAGCCGGACGCAGCAGCTGCGACGGGGCTGGGAGACGGAGGCCGCATCTCGCGCAGTTGGCGAGGGCGCGCGCCCCCTCGGCTTGCGGTGCGGCCCACAATTACCCGCATCTCAGGCGCCGCCTCCGCCTCCGCTGCCCTCAGCCTGCCGCAGGAATTCAGCGCCTGGAAACGGCGCCCGCTGCACGTTCCCTTCTCTGCATTTTTTTTTCCTATTCCAAACAACGTTCAATTCCTCCCATTCACCGTTCGTAGTTCAACACATTAATGGGAATTACTTTTATTCTTCGTTTCTGTTCTAGCGATTATACCTTAAACTTAATTTTTAAAGGTATTTTTATGTTTGTTGTGTTTCTAGTACGCATCAAAGAAAAGTGCGCCTTTCCCTCTATCTTCAACGTTGAAGCTCATGGCGAAACTTTCCATCCGCAATATTTGCAATTGCAATATTGAAACTGCAATATTTTTTTTTATTTTCATATCTCGTCGGAAGAGGAAGTATATTTTTAAGAACTCGGTAAGCAAACTAAAGAAGTTATGATTTTTTTACTTTCTAAATAAAATAATCCTAATATGATTAAAATAATCACTTTCAATGGTCGGCAAAAAGCAGAACAATTTTTACGGAATATAATATTATTTTTGTACCGCTGTGTGTGATTTTTTCTTGAAGTTGCATTTACGGAAACCTTTTTACAACTCTGATGTAGATTTTAACACCTTTTTTATAGGAAGTGATTATTAAACACATTTTTAAAAGATGAACGCGTATGTGTTATAAACTGATCGTATACGATTAAAATCTTGGATCCCAAGGATATGATATTGATGGATTAGTGATTACGATGTAATTGAATGATGATGAGCAATGGGTGGTATGAGAGGCAGGACAAAGGAGAGATAAACAATTTGGCTACTCACTTTGTGCCCCACCATTCCACAGATGGACCGGAATTTGAACCTCCTTATCAGGAACTGGAAGGCGAGCAGTCGGACCTCTACATCACGAGCCTGCCACCTATTCGAATAATAGTGCGTACAAATCCCACCCCCCCTTCAGCCTTTGATTGCTACAGCAGCCTAAACGGGGACCGGTAGCTCAGTGCATCAACTGATGTCACTGCAGCGCCTCTGACCGGGAGGTACTAGGTTCGAGTTCTGACAGCGGCATGATTTTAGACACGAGCTTTTCTGCTAGGTCGAATTCAATCGCTGCCTGGAGTAGAATGCTAGCGGCCAGCTGCTTTGATCGGTAGTTTTCCGTGGTTTCTCCGATCAACTCTAGGCGAATACCGGAGCAATACCCTATCAAACAGGCCACGGACCGCGCGAGATCATTACTTCCTATTCCTTGTCCTATCCTTTCCCCTTACACACACACACACACACACACTGACATGCACTTCACTACCACATATTCCGGGAGGCTGGTCGGGAGCTTAGAGCTTGTCCCGGCTGGGGCGGTGCCCCGCTGGTGGGAGAGTCCTGGTTAGGGGGAAACCCCACTAGCCGACGGTAGGCCGGCGCCGGATCTCGTCATCCGGCGGGGGAAGATCACCGCCATCTGCCGACAAAAAAAAACAACATGCACTTCACTTACTGAACAAATAACCAAATCAGTTGACGCGCCCGGAAACACGAAAAAATTCAACCAATCAAACACCAGCTTAAGCTCCAGCAACCTGACCTCCAGGGCTGCCAACGCTGCGGATGCTGGCGAATGGCGGGCGCGGCGTTGTGACCGCCGCGCGCTGTTTTACTGCGCTCTTTGTCGCGCGCCCTCGCTCGCGCTACACCACGTGCAGTGCCTCCGCCTCCGCCCTGCCCACTACCGCCAAGAAGCCGCCCCCGCCGCGCAATTTTCTTTTGAAGCTGCTTCGTAACGTCTCACACAACGTAAGAATTCTTACGTCTCCATTGAAAGTGCCTTAAACTTACTATTAGTTTGGGGTAGAAGTTGTGGTGTGGGTCAGTAACCAGCCTTGTCATTAGGAGAATGCTGGTGAGATTCCTGATCGCAACGAATGCTAATGGCTTTTTGTGTAAATGTGCGTTGGAAACCAGCGCAGCTTAGAACATAAATTGTCTTATGTGAATCGCATACTTCAATGGACGAGCCTCCACTCCCTCCCGTTAAGTAATAAATGCTCCAGCATTAGCTAGTCAACTTGGTCTTAAAAGTATTTTGGCTTGTGGTGGACTATGGTAGAGTTCACTATCAAGGTTCTTTTTTTTCTCCTTCTTCTTCTCCTCAAGGAGTGGCTCAGCTCAAATACTAGATTCTACTATATAAATCTATGATCCTACTCACACTAACATATGCAGGCCCAGTGTGGGGAAACGCAGCTTCTACCACAATACAAAAAATGCAAATAGTCCAAAATAATTTCCTTTGGTAGTCAATTAAAGCTCCATGGTTTATACCAAACCATCAAATTTACAGAGAACTCCGAATCTATATAGTGCTAGAACATATAAAAAGTAGCAATTAATTTTAATTTTTACGTCCCATTCCAAACAGCAAACATCCCTAGTCGAATTAAATCCAAATTTCTCAAAGATATGCTTAAACCTCCCTAACTAATAATACCATGTAGAATTTTTGCATTTCCCTCATTACTTGACAGGGCAATCCTAACAGTTTATCCCAGCAAATCAAGTTTGAAATTCAATAGCATCTAAAAAACAACTAATGATTTAAAGAGTCAGAGAATTCAATTTGTCAAGGAATGCCCAAATTCCAAAAAATTCGGCATGTAAAACTGAAATCCCTCGAAAGACTAAGACGAACGAGAAGAAATGAATTTATAAAAAGGAAAGGAAAGTTGTGGGAGAAAAGGAAGTAAAACTGCTGAGATGAATATTAATTTTTTATAGGCCAATGTATAGTAAATGTGATGATTAAAATTAAAATATTTCCAAAATCTTTCATGTTGTAGAGATATACCCTCATAATAATTTTCTAATTTCCTAAATATTTCGTATCTATTGGTAAAAATAAAACTCTTTCATTTTTTCGTGGAAAGCAATGAATTTAAGATTACCTAATTTTTCAAACAGATACCGTATTGAATGTTTTTCTAATGTAGGATATGTGACAGTTTATGATGCAATGCTTTTGTATGTTACCTTTGTTTATGTATAGTTACTTTTGATTGAAATAAATTGAGTTGTTCGTTCCATATTCCAATACTTATTAGAATTGTTTTTGTGGAAATCGTGACACCCATACTCAGTTTTTTTTAAAGAAAAATCAATCATTGAATACTGTTACGACGGAGGACAACGTATTTTACATAGGGATGATGCGAAGACCTCCAATGAATCGGATTACAATTGTAAATTACCTTGCGTGTTCTCTGAGGTAGAAAGAGGAAACTAAATGATGGATGGAACGCGTTGAAATGCTAGAAATTAATTGTGCTTAACATGTTTGGGAAAGGACGATTAAAGTACACTTCGAGAATTGTCGAGAATCGTTTCAGATTTTGCAATTAATTCATAGTGATAGCAATTTGAATTCTGGTCCACAAAGTTCGATGGGAAGTGTACACGCAGAAGTAAACTCAACAGAAGTGTCAAAGTAAATAACAAACATATCGAGATTAAAGGTTTGGGAATCGGTAGATGGATTCAGTATACACGTCATTCATTTGAAAATGTTTGCCATGAAAACGCATTTTATCGAACGTTAATTCAATATTGAGATGAGATAGAATAGATTTTCCTATATTATCAGTTTGCCAATCGGCGTATTGGCAATTATTTGTTCTTGAAATTCACTTTAAAAATGACTAACTGCTACTTATGGCTTGTTTTAATTCGTTCCTCATTGGGAGTAAAATATTCGCGAGTGTTGTGAAAGAGTATACACCGATCAGGCAGAAAGCACAGAACGTTTACGAAACAGTGTAGTTCTCCAAAGTGTACTTCAATATTGACTTTCGTTTTGCCCGAGGTAGCGTCCACATATGTACTGTGGAAGTTTGTCACTTTCAACCTTTCAATCTTTAAAATTTCCAAATTCCGTGTGCATTATGCACTCTCCGTTGGCGAAGAAAGCGTAGTTCTGTTTCACTTGGCTGGGGAGGAGTCGCGACGCCATCCCGACTTCTAACTTTCTTCTCTCCGCGGTCGCATTCGGACTCGGGTTGCCTGGCTGTTTTGGTTGCAGTGGAACCAAGGACTCGGCCGCTCTGCCTTCTGTACAGCCACTGGTGCATGCAGCATCAAAATCGCATTCCGTCTCGCAGCTGATTCAGGTTGCCTCCAGCTCTTTGCCGCTCGCCATCTCCGCCGATGTTGCCGTTGCCACCTTCAAAGCACCAACCCATCCTTGTTGCCTCTTCACAGCACCAGTTACAGCCATTGCCCCCTCCGCCAACTCCAGAAGCCCAACAAATATTTCCCCAAATGCCAAACTGCTGCCTTCATGATCACCGCTGTGTCCGTTTCTTCCTATCGTCGTCGCTTCCAACATCACCGCACCACATACCACACTGACTCCCCCCCCCGTCGCACCCTCCCACGCGACGGAACTCTATCGTTATCAACATCACGTGCCACCACCTTCAGTAAGGTCGCAAACAAAACTCCGCGTTGTCCGACCTGAAAACCTCTTGTTTCGAAATGTCTCTGCTTCCATCGCTTTCGACGTAATAATTTTGAATTACTCGTCATCTATCACAACGTTTGCTTTCGCCTCGACCATACCCATGCAGCGTCGCCGCGGCGGTCCCTGTCGCATTTCCCTTCGGTGGCGTTGTGTCTCCTGCATTTCCGCGACACGGAAAATCGGTTAAGACGTCACGGGGTCGTTTCCCGGCGAAAAACGTCCGCGAAGAGTACGGTGCGGTGTTGCGTCGTCGTCGAGAGAGAAAAGATAAAAGAGCGAGGGAGAAAGAACAAAACAGGTTCCAAGAATACGGTTTAAAGGAGAGACAAAACGGAAACATTCAGTATGGATGATTCCGTAATTGTATTAAAAGTGTTTATCTTATCTACATGTGTCAAAAGTTTGATAATATTTTTTCTCTTTCTTTTCAGCCTTTTGAAGGCGTTTATTGGCTTAAACTTCAAAGACGGGAAGGAGCGAGGAGCTCGTTAGATCTCCAGAAAAGAAAGGTAAGGAGGCATCACGTAGCCATTATGTTTATACTATATTTCTTATCAATTTTAGCAGTTCATAAGAATGACATTACACTTAAACCTCTCATTTGCACACTCCTGCAGTGGATAATGAAATCGGAGATAAAACAATACAGAGATTACTACATTTTATTACGCTAGCCAACTCATTTGGCGATGTTAACGAGCTTCGAGGAATCTACAACGTTATTCGTGTGAGTAACCGTTCGCCTCTCACAACTTTTTTTCTTTGGGTTGGCAGTTCAGACATAATCAGATTCATTATATTAAAAAATAACATAAACTAATTAGGCCGGGTTTCTGATGCAGCTCTCCTTAGATCCATGTGACACTCAAGTTTCACCATGAGACGATGGAAAACTTTACTAGGAATTTCAACATTTTCTATTTCTGAACGTGATATAAAAGAACGGGAACTTCCTCCTATAAGATGCAAAACAAAATGTGAATTTTCCCTTTGATTACTGTTAGGACGACAAAAACTGAGAGTAAAATAAAAATTGGTGGTGAACAATTATTTTGTGACAGGTAAGCTAAATACGCCCTTCCAAATGATAAAACCTGGGGGATTTGTCAACACAAAATAGAATGTCAATAACTTTTAACAATTATATTTTCAATTTGGATATTTAATTCATAGAATTCAAAACTATTTATTGTTTTGTCCCTTGGCTGTCCGGGACAAGCCGCGTCGATCTGCTCGTAGCTGACGTTTCGGCCAACATATTGTGTTAAATTTGGAAATTTAAGTGCCTACAGTTCACTGTGTTTTGTGATGTGAAGCCTTCAATGAAGCCATCAATCATCCTAGAAGACCATCTGAGAAGAAAACACATCCATTATTTATAAGGTTTATTTATATAATTAGGCTTAGTATGGTACCATATGAATAATATTTTTTGACCTTAATACTTCTTAAAAGGTAATACTTTACAGTTGAACTGTGATCTCATGGCCATGAGAAGGTTTGAAAACCTGAGATTTTGTTAGTAACAGCTAAGTTTTTGCCTCAGTGTGATCTGAGAAAAATTCATGTTTTATGCAACAATTTTTCTCATTTCAAAACAGGTTTTGTTTATTATAAGAGAACCGCTTGTCCTACCGGATTCTTCTATCAAAATCCGGCATCTACATCAAATTTAGGACTTTTTTGACACCTCATTCACCTCTGTAGCTTCAGATTTGATGTTTTCTGGTCAATTTGAAATATTTTCAAGCTATATTCTGAGCAGCACCTACAGTGCTTGCAGACACTCACAGGGTTCCTAGCATCACACAGGTGTCAAGGGGGACGCATACCCTGCAGGCGCTACCCTTACGTATTCTTTGGCAAAGAGGTTCCAAATTATCGATCCATTCTCCCCACTGTTGTAACCCCCTCCCTTCATGGCTGTTTCCCCTTCACTAACCCTATATAAAGCGTGCGCTTTTCGCGCACAGGGCTCTCATTCTCTTGTTATTTCAGCTGCGTCCAGTGGCGTAGCTTTGTTAATTCTTCTCATAGAGCCCGGCTCCTTCAGAGTCGTTATGTATATCAAATCTGTATATAGTATTTGTTGTAAATAGTGTTTTTTAATTTTTTTCCTTGCCGAGATAGTATGTTAGTTTACTTACAATAGATCAGATCAAATTATGAAGACTAAAATAATATTGTTTCTCATTTCGTCAGTAAAGCCTGAGCCATGGTTGTTGTTTTTTTTTGTTGGTTCCCTTTGAACCAAACAATGTGTTAATGAAATTGAGTGCATAAAGGTATTTAATGTGTTGATTTGGACTTGGAAATGGAACTCTTACTTTGAAATGTTAATGATTTACTAATGTTTATGTTGTTTGCAGCTCGTTTACTACATATGTTATGTTTATGTATGTCGCTGACCTCTGATTGGTGTGGAGGTGCGGCTAATGTTCACTGCGTATTTACTTATGAATGTTGTTAATGTTGCAGTTCCTGCCATAAGTAAGACGGCACTTGGCCGCTTTTGGCAATTTATGGAAAGGTGCTCCGCTGAGTATAAGTCGGCGCTTGGCCGCATTCGGCACACGGAGACTACGTAAAGGCGTTTGCTTGGCCCGTGCGGTAGCTCGAACCGCGGCCCTTGTTGCAACGTCACGGCCCGCAGCCGGCAGAGAGGTCGGCTGGGCTACAGCTGTCACCGGCACGCAGCGGTGGGGTCACGTGCTGACCTTGTATGCGGCACGCTGATCGGCGCTCGTGTCTAGGAACAGTTTTGTTCAGCGAGCAGCGGGCGGGCGCTCATGTACCGCCCACGCGCTTATGCGTAAACTTGCTGCATTCCTATGTTGTCTGGTTACGAAAGGTATAGTAAGAAATCCATTTCCAAGAATTTTGGTATTATGCACTCCTACGAAAGTTGGTTCCATGGCTCATGCGTAGTTCTGTTTATTACAGAATGTTATTTGAGAAAGAAGGCCTAAATACGGCTTCTTCAGCAAATTTGTTTATATACGTTTCTATCTACCTCGTCCTAAAGTGGGCATTCAAAGGTAGATTATAAGACAGCATTTCTGTATGTGCTAGCGCGATGTTGTAGATGCGCTACTAAGTTAGTGTTCACCTTTCTGTTACAAGGTTTATGTTTCAATTTTCAGCTTCCTCGCCCAAAAGTGGGTTCTTTCAAGAGGTCGACTGAAATCATTAATTCTGTATGTCGGCGCATTTTTGCGCGCCTTTGTTTATGTGAGACGGCCTCGACCGTCCTTCATTCTTGCTTGTAAATTGGACATTAAGTTGTGATACCTTTTCATTAAAAACCTGGTGCGTCCATTTTTTTTTTTTATCTCCTGATTTGAGATCCTATAAATTGTGATACCTTTTCAATTAAAAACCTGGTGCGTCCATTTGAAAAGTTCAAGTGTGACGACAATCTTCTGAATTTCGATAGCTTAGAAGCTTTTGTGTTAGCTTTGCATAATTATCTCCTTAGGCAAATGCATGGTCAGTTCGCTACATATTACGTAGCGAAAATTAATGTTATCAATGTGCTGTTTTCAACAGCTGGCGACCGTATTAAATAAATTGTCATTAAATAAGAGGTCAGCCAAGTTTGATATTTAACATATTGTGGCCTTCCTCAGAGCGTACTGCCACAATATGTTGGCCGAAACGTCAGACACGAGCAGATCGACGCGGTATGTCCCGGACAGCCAAGAGACATACTCCGGCCGCGGAAGCCTACGTAATCATATTTATTGTTTTTGCTTTCTCAATATTCCATTAATAAGTTACGATAATCTGCACTGCATTAAACTTATAATTTCATGTTTACTTTATTTCCAAATAAATGTTGCTGCATTCATGACTTTAATTATATATATATATATATATATATATATATATATACACACACACACACACACACACACACACACACACACACACACACACACACACACACATTGCTAAACAGATTCTACGAAGCGAAATCTATTCGTGTGATTTTAACCCACGCGCCACCTCTCATGTCCCATTCTATTCCGCCTCCTCCGTGGGTTGAAGTATTTGTTGTCTATTTCCGTGGAATAAATGTAGTTACGTTCGAATTCTACCTTCTGCGATTTCCGTCAGCCAGCACTTTGAATACGTGGGAGTGCGCTCGCACTGGGACAAAGCAGATCGCAGCGCTTCTAATATGGCGGAATCCGTGGCACGCGGTGCGCCGCATCTCGGGCTAATTCTGAATGGTTGCCCTGGGCGGCGGGCGCTGCGCTGTGCCTCTCGTTGTCCCCTCGCGCCGGGGGCCGCTGCCCGGCGTGCCGCGCCGAGCGCCCGGCCGGCGCGGGCGCGGGCGCAGGTGCCGGCGGGATTCCGCGTCGCGACGAACGCGCTTTGCAGCGGGCTTTGTGCTGCCCGACGGCCCCACCCGCTCCAACCCTCCGGTCAGCCTTCTACCTCCCCTGTCGCTATACACGTCTCCTCCACCCTGCCTGCCTTACACCCTTCCTGCCTCTCTCATTTCCCCCTCTCTCCTTCTCTCTCTTATTTCCCCTCTCTCCTTTTTCTCTCATTTTCCTTCTCTTTTCTTGTTCATTTTCCCTCTCTCCTTTCTCTAATTTCCCCTCTTTCCTTTTCTCTCATTTTCCTCTCTCCTTTTCTGTCTCTTTCCCCCTCTTTCCATGGCTGTCTTACTTCCCCTCTCTTCTTTTCTGTCTCATTTCCTCTCTCTCCTTTCCTCTCTCATTTCCCCTCTCTCTTTTCTCTTTCCTTCCCGATCTCCCTCCCAACTCTCCTTCCCTTCTTCTTTCCCACCTGTATCTCTCCCTCTGCTCTGATCGTCCCTCTCTCTCACCCTCCTCTACCGCCTTCCCTCGCGCTCAACTTTGACCCGGCGGTGGCCCCCGACGCGGGTGGGGCTTGCGGTGGAACGAGTCGACCGACTGCGCGGCGGCCAGGGAAGTGGAGCAGTGCTCGGTGCGCACTTTGAACCCGAATTAAATACTAGCACTTCGAGCGAAGCGAAGTATTACGGTGGTGGGTAGTCTAGCGTTTGATGAGAGTTAAAAAAAAGCAATAGAAACACTTGTACAATGAAGTGGTTTTAAAATGTAAAAGGGCAGAACAGAGGATGTTTATGTTTTCAATACTATTGTCTCATTTAATTAGCTAATGTATGGCTTGGTCATTTCATTTTCATGTTTCTATTGATAACAAATTTACTCATCATTTTATACCTTCTCATTGTTATGAAATACTGCAAGTGATGTTTAAAATTATTTAAGAGCTTGTGTAATGAGAATAATACACTGAAACAAATAATTTGTTTGAAGGTTAGACACACAATATGACACAAGGAAGACTACGGTGGCATAAGAAATACCGTGTAGTTTATAATAGGGGATTCAAAGTAAATAGTGTAAGTAATTCGAAACGTTTCCTTAATCTCAATAACAGAATAAAGATGCTAAAGAAGCAAGCATCGAAATGATTACTATATAGATCGTCGAACCTTCACTTAATGCTTCTCTGCACATATTTTGATTCTATCTTTGACATTTTCCCATGCATTTAGGAACATGGTAAATCTTATTTAAAAGTCCGATGTAATATTTTTTATTATAATTTTTTGTTAAAAGTTTCGGTAAAATAAAGACAGCTTTAGAAGAATAGTTTGTTAATTACCTGGGAGTCTCCTCTTGTTACTAAAACAAGGGAATTGAATGAACAGCGAATTTTTTTCATGGGCAGGTTTTTAAGGCATTATTTTTTATGAACCACCGTATAAACAATGAAATTCTTTAATACAAAATATTTGCGTTAACAGACGATATGTTTTGTTGTTTTAATGAAACCAAGAGCGCTCATGCTTCCGTGCACAAAGAATGCAGTTAAGAATGATGACTTTAAGTTACTTTAACTTATTACATACATCGAACTTTGAAGCGATTTTCAGCCAGTAAAATCCCAAGTCACCAGTGAAATCGGTTGAAACATAGAATTGAATGAAAGGCTCCTATTCATTACAATCATGGGTAACTGGCCACCGCATCTTAGACTGATGTGTTAGTACTTACATCATCTCGTCTCGGGATGTCCAAGCAGAAATGTACGCACTGCCATTGAACGCTACAAGATACTTCACTATTTCTTCTTCCAGTCGGCACAGTGCACGCCCCGCATGCGGTGAGAGACAAATATATCTTGCGCGATTAGTCTTCGCGCCAGCCGCTGACACCGAGGCGCCGCGTGTCGCCTCAAGGTGCCCAGGAGCGGGGCCGTCGCCAGAGGCTTGCGTTCGCCGCGTCACGACGCTAAGCCGTGAGGCGCGCGACGTCTGCTGGCGTCGCGACGCCGGGCGTCGGGCGTGGGGCGTCGGGCTGACGCGGCGCCTCGCGGCTCACGGCGCCATCCGTCATGGCCGTCGACGCAGCCCGTCCGCGGAACGCGTGCACCGGCGCGGCCGCCCCGTCGTCTGTCTTGCTCTTCCCCTGCGCTGCCGCCACGCCCACCCCGGCGCCACCCCGCGCCTACGACAGCCCCTTGATTTTTTTAATTTATTTTTTTCGTGTTTTCGGGCGCATAAAACTGCGTTGGTCATTAGTCCCGTAAGTGTAGTGCGTGTTTTTTTCCTATCGGGAGATTGCGGTGGTCTTTACCCCCTTGAAATGCTAAAATATTCTCTGGACTTGGTTAGAAAATAAAGGGACCGTCTCGTTTTAATTACGTCTTTCGAAACGTTTGGCGAAATCAACGTTAAATAATAAATAAATCCCCAAAAGGAAATAACACGTTAAGCATTGAGGTAATATTAGGGAAGCTTATAAAAATACACAGATAAAAATCTTCACAAACTAAAAGAGGTATATCACAAAATAAAAACAGGAAACCTGTTATTTTTTGCAAATATCGATAGAACTCTGTGAACTACAACTGAACCCGAACGGATTTTTCAGGATAGATATAGTTTAACATAGATGTTAAAATAAAATTGAAGAGTGCATATCAGTTAACACTACCAGAGTTATCAGAAACGAGCATGGAGAATTATTTTATTAACTAATGGAATATTGTGTAAAAACAAAATATATATGTAGGGCCTTAGAATCGGGTGAATATCACCAGATCAAAGCAGAATTAACCGTTTAGAAGTCGTGTCACACGTAGTGGCGAAAATTGTTGTGCAATATTTAGCGTTGGTCATTTATAAAACTAATAATTGCTGGTCATTTAACAGATAGATGATGTGGAGAACAAAATTACGGATGATTTGGTTAAACGATATTTAGAATTCATAAATCTTCCGAAACTCGTGCACTTGTAAAGCAGCGGTCACTCAAGAAGCAGTTCTTATTGATCTGTGTCCTGAATTTCAAGATAAAACATATAATTGTGGTATAAAATATGCCGAACAAGAAAAAAACCGAAGGTAGAATGTAGTGAATGAGTGATCTAAGAATGTGAAATGATATAACAGCAAATATTATGTACTTTGATTCTGGTGTATGCAGCGTATCAGCACTTCTTTAAAGGTTAAAAGTCTCTCTCTAGATCATACGCTATGAAAAAGTGACTGTTTTGTACAGTTAAAAAGAGGATCTCGACATGAAATCTTGTGAGTATGCTACTTATGGATGGGGAATAACCCTCTCCCAGAAATTTATCTATCAGAATTAATATAAAAAAATAATTTTTTTTGAGATTAAGAAGGAACCAGGAGGCCACACATGCAACCCGCATCACACGTTGCGCTGCAACACGCATTACTGTCGTGGAAACGGTGTTTTAAGCTCTTAAAACCCGGATTTCGCTTCTTTAAGTGGCCTCGAGTAATATGTCTTACGCAGTAATCTGTAAAAGGATTCAATTATGTATTATTTATTACGTCGGCGGGTTGGGGTTTCCTTGGAAGGTTAGCTCAGCTGGGAATTCGACTCTGTATAAAGAGTCGTCAGAAACTAGCAAGATCTTGAAATATAAGTTAAATTTGTTATTTGATATTCTGTGCATTTTAATTGCATGCGTATTAGTATATGTTTTCGTTGATCAATGGTTAACAATATTAGGATGTTTACCCATGCACAATACTGGTCATATGTAACGCATAGTTAACCCGCCGTTACTAGCGCTGTTAGAAAAATGTAACACTTCTGCATCCAACAATTTAATTAGCATTGACATCTTTCAACACAAGAAGGTAAAGTTTGAGTAATGCCTTCCCGCACGATTCAACTCTGCATCTTCTTATCAGTTCTCTGCAACTCTGCATCGTTCTTATCAGTTCGGCGAAGAGAAACACTATGAGAAGGCGTTGATTATTGCGGCGAGTCGTGTGAGATATTTTTTCACGCGCGAACAATCGCGTTATATTTCGATACCATTATCGCATCCACTCTCCTCCCAGTTATTTACTCTGTCTGCCTGCGAGTAATCGCGAAACAAAAATATGCGCGAGTAATGGCCATCTTAAATTGGTTTCCTACATTATATTATTTCATTTTTGAAACAACGATTTATAAAATGCGAAATATTTGCATGTTTTCATCTAATATAAATTAATGCTTTATCGTGGGTTTCGAAAGTGGGTTAATGATTAAACACCATTCCAGGGTTTGAACGTTTTTCCGGTATTTGTATGCTTCGGAAAATTGTGTGGAGCTATTGTTATGACCGAAGGACATATTTGCACCTCTTTCGATGTGAAACAAAAGGACAAATTCGTTGTAGTGCCCAGACTTAATTTCAATACTTAAAAAGAAATTTTTTATTAAAATTAACTGTTCTTCAGATAATTAACAGTTCTGAATTTTAGCATTAAAAAAGCCTTTTTCTTTCGAAACAGCATTTCAATATCTTCTCGTCTATTGAAATTTCAGTAAAATATTTCATGTTTTTGTTGATTTGAAATTTACAGAGATGAGTTACGATCTGATATTTGACATTGATTATGATTCATTAGTGAACATGTGGTACTGGTCTGAAGATTGATTCATTTTGTGTGTTTAGATACCATTGAACCATTCATATCATTCACACTACTAATCGAGGATGCATTAATTTGGTCAAGATTTATCCAAGACTAGTCAAGACTAGACTAACTATGGAGGGTAGCACATCCATTTTAATTTATTTAGTTTGTAATTTACTTCATAATTCAACAATCTTCGTGTCTTAAACAGAGAGGTCACTAGCTGAACAAAAAGAAGCGAATGAAATTACTGATTCATCCCTGTAGAGGCAGTCGTATTAGGTGCAACGGATGGTGCTTTACTTTCCATTGTAAGGTCACAGATAAATGATATGACATTCATGCATGGATGTATGTAATATCAACACCGTACACAAATGCTAAATCAAGTCTGCAAATACTACGCTTCCAGAGAGCTCCTTACAGCTTTTGTTTCAGTTCACGATCTTTCTAATGTTGATACAAAGCATGCTTCGTTAAAAAGTACATTCCAACTGAAGTAAATTTAATGTGCGTATGTGCAAAAATATTATACACATTTTAGACGCCAGTTGAGTTTTAGAGGTCGGAATGTTATGAAATAATTCTCAAACATAAACTATTATGTCTCGCTTACATTTACATTTAATCTACGGACAAAATAGAATCGCCCTTTATTCAAATGATGCGTTCACGCGATTTAGAATAAAATTATTTACATTTTTAAGGGACCTTGCCTTTCGCTGAAAAACAGTATCTCCGCATATAATAAATGCATACGATGCTAGCCCTGTTATCCATCTCTTGGTTACATTTTCGAGGGAGAAAGCCATTAACGAGGTAACCCGCACCGGGGTGATGGCGGGCGCGCGCTGTTTTGTGAAAGCCAGCCAGCAGCCCCTGCTCGCAAACTTGGCCGCGCACGAGTTCCGAAGCGCAGCGGCAGCTTAGATAACCATTAACGGAACATAACGTGCATGTCCATGACCCACCCCGGCCGTGTCCCCAAACCCCGCGGCTCTCTGCCCCAACGCGAGCACAGGCCCCAGGCCTTTCTTCTTCCCCGCCGCGACCCCCCTTCCTCCTCCCTCTCCCCGCCCCCTCGTCCTGATCCACCCCGCCCCCCTCGCCGCGCTCCGCGCATACTAATCGCGCTCAGCCGAGTTTAATGCCGCTTCGGCGCACCGGAAGGAGGCGATATTTCGCGCGGTGGTATCGGCGCCAGGCGTGAATCCCGTTGCACGGGACAAGAACGGCGGGGGCGAGGTCGAGGGGTAGATGGGAGGCGGGCGTGAACGTGGGGGCAGGGAATTCGTGTTCGAGCAGTGATGTGGGTGCGAAGGGATGCGGAAGGAATTGTGGGAAATATGCGGGAAGAAAAAAGTGTAAAGGCGGGAGACTCACGAGAATGTAGCGACTAGAAGGTACGAGGAATTGTGTGGTGAGATTATGAGAAAGACGTCACAATGACGTAACGGAAACACAAAGGAGTTGTAGTGATGGGGTAATGTGGCATTTACATCATAAATGTATTAAGGCAGGTATTTGGCGTCACCAGGTCATTGTGACGAGGAGATGGCGGTACTGAGGAAGTTGGTTAAGAGATTGTCGCAAAGTGGTCGTGAGAACTTGATGGCGGAAGGACCGTAACACCCATGGTATAGCATCTAGAATTTCATGGCACTATGGCGCGCGAGGAAACGGCTGCAGAGAAATCAGCATGGCCAAAACAATGAGGCACCATGTTGCCGAAACCGCTGGACTGGCGAGAACGTCGCGGTAGGATCAAAACGAAACAGAAGAGTGGTACGAAGCGAGGCGGGTGGGCGGAGGAGAATGGGCGGGGCACGAGGCAATTGATTACAGTCGTCCATCACTGCACGCCGGCCGCCGGGCGGACGGAGCGTCGGTTCACGAGCCAGACCCAGCCACGCCCCGCCACGCCCCGCCGCGTCACGCCGCGCCACGCCACGCCACACCATGCCACGCCGCGCCACGCCACTCCGCCCGCCCCCCCCCGCCCGCCCGCCCTCTCGCCCGCCCCCCTCTCGCCCGCCCCCCTCTCGCCCGCCCCCTCTCGCCCGCCCCCTCTCGCCCGCCCACCTCTCGCCCGCCCCCCCGCCCGCCCTCTCTCGCCCGCCCGCCCGTGCGGCCGGAAGGGCCTCGACGCGCCAGGAATTCCAATATGGCGGCGCGCGGGCCGCCACCTGCATACCGCCCCGGGCGACGTGTGCGAGTCCGTGATATTGCGCGAGCCATCCGTCACGCGCTGACGGCAATCCTGCAAAGAGGACGGACGGCTGTCTTCGTGGTGGGAAGGGAGTCACAGGAATCCGAATTCGAACTGCTTAAGAAACATTCCCGTTATTATTGAATGCGGTCTATGATATTTATTATTCGAGGCTTCAAATAATGCGGTGTCGCAAATAATTCGTTGTATAAAAATCGTTTCTCTTTTGTTTTTTTACTCAAAATCAGAATCGTAATGTTCATGAATTCATTATTTTGAAACGTTTCCCAAACTTCATACTTGGACAAAAATATAATAAATGTATTAATTAAAATAGAATGTTTAAAGTTTTGAACCAATTAGTAGCAACTATGTGCTATATTTTAGCAATAAAATATTTTTAAAACGAATTTGCATTATCGTGTTATTCTGTTGCTTAGAACGATTTCATGGAGCATTATACTATCAGCAGCATTCGCTGAAATTCCTTCATTCAGTTTCTCCTCTTACAATTTAGAAAGTAGTTTTAAAATGTCTTTTCGTGTAGAAATTACTATAATATTTCACGATGCTTAAGAATGCTGAATGCTCACAGTTTAAGGAACAAATTAAGCATTCAATGAATACATTCGCAAAATAGCTTTCAGACATTTGTGAGTTTGGTCTATTAACAAAAAGAATACAAATAAAAACGCTCAATGCTGCTTGGAAATTTACCATGGAAAAGATATACTCTCTCACCTCAGTTAAATTTCAAACAGAAATTAATGCCTTCAAAAACATGACTTTCATTAAAAAATGAAACTGATATTTACTTTACATGTAATCAATGAAGCTCAAGTATAAAATTATACTCCCTTTAAGCAAGCTCTAAGAAATAAAATGTCCTTTTGACACAATTCACCATGTTTTTAAGGATAATTTACGTACGAGTATTAGTTTTTTCACAAAGTGGATTTGAAGTTGGTCATCATTTTTCAAGAGATAGTCTCAGAACAGTTGTTACACACTTTCATTGCGTGTAGAGCAATCGAAAATGATAATTTTTTGGCCAATGATAATGTAGTGGGAAATTTCATAAAACGGAATTACATGCATTTATGCTCCTAGAATTTCCCTCAGCCAAAAATATTTCCTGTACCTGCCGACCATCTAAACGAATGAGGTTCCTTAATATCAAGGGTAAATGCCACATGTTTAAATGGATATAACTCCATTTTATGCTAATTTCAATTACTTGTTCATTACCAGAAAGGGATTATTTTTACCCTTCTATATTTATCTCTCCCTCTACAAGTTTGTAATATATAAACTGAGATACTTGTGTTGGTTTGTTTAACCGCATTCGTACGTAATATTTATCAGGTATACAATATATCTTTTATATCCTTTTTATTATAATTTGTTCTATGATGTTAGAAAACTCTTGCTTTTTTTACATTGCTAATATTACATATACTTAACAATTTTAGTTATTGAAAGTTATTGAAAAATTACAAATTACTTTCTACAAGCTACTATGTGTTTCAGAAAAAATATCTTTAGTATTAACCAAAAACATTAAGAAAATGAAATTGCATTTGACATTTGGAAAAATACTCGCGACATTGCGAATAATTTTGATAAAGCTACGCATTACGTTCTAAACTGTTCTCCATTTTGCGACGTCACAAAAGTAGGACAGCTCGTGGAGAAATTAAGCGCACAAATTCGGGAGCAGAGCAACTGGAATTTTATTATCTCCTTCCCTGCGCGGCGGGGCGTCGTCACCGTCGCGAACCCAGGGCGCTGTAGTCGCTCGCTCCCCGCCACGCCCCGTCGCCTCCCCGTCCCCTCCCCGCCTCGCCCTTTCACAGCTCGCTCCTCCCTGCCCGTCCCCGCTCCACCCCATCCCGGCCTCCCCATCCCTCCCCGTTCCATCCTCCGTCTCTCTAGCTCACCCGACCCGGCCCCCGTTCCTCCTCCGTCTCTCTAGCTCACCCTGACCCGGCCCGCCCCGCCCACCTCCCCGCCCCGCCCCACTCCGCTCGAACGATGTGCTAACTGGCAGCGGCGTTGCAGCAGCAGACGCCGGGATGGCCGCGCTCGCGAGAGTGGGAATAGAGGCGAGACTGCTTCGACAACTGAAAATAGAAAACAGAAAATGGTCACGATGTGGAAGGAGACAAATCGACATTGTGGTTAAAAAGGACAGCTCTGTGCGGGGTTCGAAACTGTAAGTGAGATGTGCGTATGAAAAGGTCCGTTTTACCAGCGATGGATTTGTCGCAGGTGAGGTAGACAAGACACTGAAGGAAAATTATTGAATAAAAATAATATAACTTCATGTCCGTTTTTATTTCCAGGAATGTCCCAGAAACCACCTTCTCCTACATTTTCAGAGTCTAATTTAACAAAATTCAAAATTGATTAGGCAATTCTGAATGCAACTGGCTCTTCTTGAAAAAACTCATTATCATCCGACAGCAAGGATTAGACCTCTTCATCTGTTCCGTCTCGAAATTGTTCATGCCATCTCTTCAAGGAACATCCAACTCTTCTTTTTCCTTTAGGTGCACACTGAAGGATAATTTTACTTATCCTATGTTCTTGCATTCTCAGAAGATGACCTTTCCAGATTTGTCGATATTTGTTTGCAATGTCTATAACATACTCAATATTTAATTATTCTCTGATATTTGCATTTATTTTGTGGGCTAATAGTGAATATCCTGGCACAAAAAGGAGAAATTTCATTTGTGAAGATTGAATTCTCCGCAGCTAATCTGATGTTAATGTCCAACTCTCTCTTGAATAACTTCTTAACTCGTTTCTCTCCCGACATATCTTTCTCTTATTCGATGTTTTCATTATTATCGTAATGTCAATGCACGTATAACTGGATTAGAATTTATTTTATTGGTTTTTATGTTAATGGATTTCTTTCCCATTCTCATTTAAAACTAGAACAACAAAGCTTTTTTGTCATTATTTTTACGTATTTTCTAACTCTATATGGTTCTTATAACTGCTAGTACGAGTCTGCATATTCGTAGAAACAAAGGATGCTAATTTTGTATTTGTAAATGTAATTTTAGATGTGGAGGTGAGAAGTTTCTCGGCATTTGCTATGATAGTTACAAAAGAGCTAAACTATCGAGCGAGAATTCTGAAAACTGGTTACAAGCAGTAGCACCTAATTGGCACAAGGGAGAGGGATAAGAATGAGCGAGGCGGAAAACGCGTTGATAAAACAGGAGAAAACATTGCAATGAGTACACACGAATGAAAATTTAAATTCAAGGAACAACGAATTGTTATCGATAAAACTACAGGCGATGGCTGCTGTAGTATCAATAGTTTGGCATTCGTAAGGTGTGACCATCACGGCGATGGAGCCGTTCGAGCTGCGATGGCAGCAGCGCGCTCTCGGCGGTCCTGACGCGGGCCGTGGGTGTAGATGTCCCCTCCACCCCACCCCCAACCCCACTGCCTCACGAGGCCGGCGGCACGCCGCGCCGCGCCGCCCCCGCTGCCCTCGCTTCGGTCTCTGGTGCGGGACGCTCGCCCCCCCCTCACCCCCCACCCCACACCCCACGGCCCCCTTCAGCCACCGTCTGCTCTGCTGCCCGGCTCACACGCGCGGGAAATTCTGCTGCTCGGACGAAGTGTTTTTCAGCAGATAATACGAGCAATTGCTGATGGCAGTGGTATGCAATCAAATTTAGATTGAACGATTAAATTGTGGATTTGATTATTTCTCGGCACTGCATTTTGCAATAAATATATTGTCTAATACACACACCGTGAATATGAATTATTTTTACTTTCTCGTATACGTCCGTATATACGGAGTAGTATACTTAGTATAGAGAAAGTTATGTAATGCTGCGGAAAAAATCGTCGGAAAAACTCGTATTGTGAGGCCTTGATACAGAAAAAGCGGATTAATCTTGCTCCAGTATGTAACAAATTACTTACTCTGACACGTTGTCGAGTCACAATCCACGAAATATCGGTCATTGATACCGAAAATTTGGTTTTCAGGAACATTTCCGTCGGTTTGTCTGTTCGTCCGTCTGTGAGGAACTCCAGAACCTAAAATGAATTTTACCCGATCGACGCAAAGCTTTGCGATTTTGAAAATTATTCTTTAAATATTGGGGATCCTCTATAAGGAGAGCCTGGGCTATTTTCGAAATTTCTCCAAAAATGGCTACACATTTTTCTTAAAATTTTTTGTAAGAATAGAATAAAATACTTTATAAAGATAATATGAGTCCGATTTTCACTGTTAACTCTCAATTTTCGAAAATTGAAAAATTCTGAAATTTTTTCGGTGTCTTCCTACAACTACAAAATTGCGATAGAGATTTTTCCTTCAATTGAAATTTGTCCATAATTACTAGAACTTTCATTAAGATCATTTACATTTTTTGAAAATGTTAGTTGTTTTGTGAAATATTAAAAATTTCAAAATCAAGGATTTCTTTAAAAAGTTTCAAATTTTTCTTTAAACGATTGGAAGGATTAGCGTTACAAATACTGTAACAGGTGACACAAACACCATATTGTTGTATTCTTTTTTTTTTCAAATTTCCGTAAACGTATTTTTTAAATATCTCCCACGTCGTTAATATTTACATTATGTCCATTTTATATACATTGTGGCATTTGTGAGTAGAAATTCTTCAAATGGTTTCCAATAAAGTTTCTCAAAAATTAAACAGATTTCTGTGAAAAAGAACTTCAATTTTCGCATTTACAAAAAAGCTTAAATGACCATTTCTCAAAAAAGGCTCCAAATTATTTAATGAACATTTCCATATAATGCGAGGTTTACTCTTCAATAATATTCTTATAGATATATTAAGTTTATCATTATGAAACCAAAAATGTGAAAACAAAATGTGGATTGCGCGGCGATAAATGGTAGCTGGGAATAGGGTAAGAAGAAAATCGAAAAATTAGCCATACCCAAAGCAATTATAAAGCTACCCAGTACAGGGAAGTTTGTGACTTAATGTTGCACCACTGGTTCACATTTACATCAGAAATTGGTTTTCGCAATTGTTCTGCAATATCCGTACGTAACTTATAATCGATAATTTGCGAATTATAATTCATTACAGTATATTTTAATACAAGATTCGTAAGTTATACTGTTCTTGCAACTAATGTGCCTTAAGAAGCACCTGTTTGCCAATTATTGCCCTCGTTCAATATGATCAGTTTGATCATACAGTTCAATACATTCAGTTTGATCATACTGATCAAACTAATTCATGACTCAATTGTTGTTTTTAAGACTTTATAACCATCTTGCGACAAGACAGTCTTTTGGTTGAATAAATTGGACAAAAGTAAAAGTCAAAATACCGGGAAGTACGGCATTAAATCTTTATAGATTTGTAGGTTTTAATTAGAAGTTTTTTCAATTTTCCCCTTAGTTTATAATCTTATGTGAGGTTTTAAATAATATATTTAAGATTGATGCAATTGATGTTCATTTCGTTTTTTAAAATTTAGACAAATTTCTAAATGGTAATATCTTCAAGTCTTAAGTTCTTTCTTGCCTCCTCCAGGTGCACGACATGTGCGCTATTTATGACTCATGGTCTACTTAAGAAAAATATCGCTAACGCTATATAACTTCAGTGTAACTTTTAATTTATTTTATCAATTCTCAATATTTGAATCTTTTAACACTTCTAGATTACTTCTGTTTACGTATTCACTAATATTTGTTCTTTTCTCTTAAAGACACTGCGTAAGTGCGTAGTGTGCCATTTTACGTTCTCATGAAGAAATAGAATGAATATTAGTACATCTCATACCAAGTGTGTTCTGATACTTAAATATATTTTCCTTTATGTCTTTTAAACATCCACATGTTTCGCGTATTGTCTTTATGCCAGAGCCCGAATTTTTTACATTTTTCTTGACGAATTTCCCTTATAATTTGTTTGTTTTGTGTTTTGATTCATATTTCCGTAAATTAGTCTCTCATTTTCGTGCAAAACTAGTCTCAGAAGCATCTTTGTAGAGAATGATTATAGCATACACTACCTAGCATTCCATCACACTCCGTCTGTTGTAATTCACACGCCTTTTTTCAGAACTCGCTGCTGTTCTTTCGTCTTGCCTATTATTTCTTAACTTCGTCTCACACTCACTCTTCCCATACCTTATGTCTTCCTATTACTTTCCAGTTCACCCCCGTCTTACAACTCATGTCCTCCCTCTGGGCTTTAGTACGCGACCCCCCGGCCTCCCCGCCTCACCGGCGCCCCCCCCCCCCCCCCCCCCCCCCCCCCCGCCCCGCCCCCTCGCCCGCCTCGCCGTCCTACGCCGCCCACTTCCCCCCCCGCGGACGTCCCCGTGCCCCCCGTCTAACTTCCATCACCCTCGCTGCTACGCCCCCGTGCTTCCCTGCGCCATCACCCCCCCCCGCGCCCTCCCCCCCCCGGCGCCTTCCCCCCCCCCCCCCCCTTCCCTCCCATCCCGCCCCCACTCCCGACACCCTTCGCCGCTACGCCCCCGCGCTTCCCTGCGCCCTCACCCCCCGCCCCTGCGCCCTCATCCACCCGCGTCCTCCCTCGCACCCGGCGCCTTCCCTCCCACCCCGCCCCCACTACTACCTTACGCCCCCCTCTTTCCGCTCCCCCGCCCCCCCAAGAGGTCCGGGGCGTTCCACGTTTCCGCGCGAGTTGGCCGCGCCTCGCTCCCTCCTGAGCGAGGTAATATTTCTGTGACGCGAAATTCCCTGCACTTTACATCCGAATGTTGCGGCCCCGCGCCGCTGATCCCGCGAGAGCGCGCGGACGCGGAAATGCGAGTATTTTTCAAGGGAGCCCCCCCCCACCCCTCCTCCCGCTCGTCCTTCTCTTCTACCCCCTCTGCCTTCTGCTGCCTCACCTCTCTCCCCCCCCTCTGCGCCAACTTCCTTTAACCTCCCTCTCTGGGGGACATTCGAGAACACAGGGCTCTTTGTGGTTGTCAGCAGTTTCTTTAAAATATCGCTAATGATCGCGGAAGTTTTTGCGCGGCGGGAGGAGAGCAGATGGTCTTCCTCCACCGAGTGAGGTGCGCTGCCTCGGCGGGGCTGTCTTATTTCTGTTGTGAAAAGCGTGGCCAATTTCCGCCGCCGGGACATTCTTGCGATTGCATCGTGGAAACCACGCGAAGGAGTACGTATTGCTGGGTGAAGCTTAATGCCGAGGAGAGATAGGGCAAATTCCCCTGGGGGCTTTATACGTGATGTCGCTTTACAAGCGTTGTTTCTTTTCGTTTTGCTGGGAAATGTTGTGTAGTCGTTACTTACGAATTGCTTGTTTCTGTGGATTATCAGTAAGATAAGTCTGTCATTTTGAATATTATATGATAATATAGTATGTTTATATATAGAATACAAGGTCTGGAAGTTGTGGAACTATGTGACCTGTTTATTGACTGGCCGTAGAAAGGCTTCGGTTGTCTTTTTAATGAAGCGGATAAATAGAGATTAATTACTATAATGGAAAGGAGTTCTTTGTGTATAGAATTTAAATTTCATTTGTATCTTACTTATTGAGACCTACCAAATGATATACTTGTTGCACATACGAACTTCGTAGAAAAAGAAATGGAAGTTGAATTTGTTACAGCAAATCCGGAGAGACCACTAAAACTTGGTATTTTCTTGGGGAGTTATTTTTATTAAACATGGATTCAGGCATAGTACTTTAAATAATATATCTCACATGCTATTTATTACATTTGCTGATAAATTCAGTGCAGTCCAGAAACACTGGAAAGGTGTGATCTCATGTGAATATTCTTACACATTTTTCTTTTTAGAACATCTTGGACGTTTCCATATAAAAATCGTAATAAATGAGGTTCTACACATTTCTATACTTCATATCTGTTTTTAGTTTCCGTTGAAAACATGAAACGTGAAGGGTTTAATTCGAGAAAGTCGATTTATACCTTGCAATCCTGGCTTAAAAAACCTTCTGATCGAATGGCGGGCGAGAGTTCCCTGTTTCTCGAGGCTGTCGCTTTATTTGACGCTTCAGTAGAAAATGTGTGGGCGATAAATTTTCGGAAGCTTCATTAATGTTCCAACTTAGTCGAACATAAATATGCTCTCACACGAGTTTATCACTTCCTTTGATGAATGGGCCTCTATTGAAGAGTCAGCAGAATAGTTTCCGTCGTACAGGAACCGCGCGCTGCATTTTGCCTCTACTTTGGAGTTTTACGCGCCTGATATGCTTTGCTTGATATGCTTGGTATTCCAATGCTTTGGTACCCGTATTTACGAGAACAATTTTACCGCTAGAACTCCAAATTTATTATAATTGAAATATTATATCAAAGAATGTAACTAATTTGAAGTTTCTTTCACGAACATTCTAAGAATTCTTAGATTCATTCAAACATTAACATTTGTTTATAAGATAAACATAATTAAAACAATATATATAACTATACTGATT
Source organism: Teleogryllus oceanicus (assembly GCA_964035755.1). Taxonomy (NCBI): domain Eukaryota; kingdom Metazoa; phylum Arthropoda; class Insecta; order Orthoptera; family Gryllidae; genus Teleogryllus; species Teleogryllus oceanicus. The sequence goes on from CAXIVR010000004.1 coordinate 133,067,455, forward strand.
AGTTCTTTTGAACTCAGTTTTAAGGGATTAAATTTTGTTTTTACTATTGAAGAAAATAACAATCCTTTGTACAAATAATTGACGATCTAAGTCTATCTATGACGATCTAGTCTATATATTTAAAACACTAACGGTATTTGTTTATAAAGGAGTTTTCTACTCAACCCAATTTCGTGACTTACTTTAAGTGAAAGGTAATGGGTCGTAATTGTGATAACAATAGCTCTTATTAACCGTTTTATAGTAAAGACACTAAATTATAATAAGATATTAATATTACAATGCTATTATTTGACCAATATGTCATTTTCAAGACCAACTCGAATACAGTTGTAGTTGGTCTTGGTAGGCTCTACTTGCATCAAGAGGTTTTATTTGCTGAAACGAAGAAAGCGAGTTTTTTAAGTTCAGAAACAATTGTCCGTTTTTAAATGTAAATATGAATGAGTGTATACAAAGAAAATGACCGGCAATCGTCTCACAGATGTGTCCCTCTACAAGACATTTCCAGTGATCGTAATTGTATGTGTTGCATTACGTTTTCAATTTATAGTGGACATTACAATATCCTAGTAGTCATTACAACATACATGTACAAATCTCGGAAAATATGGTAAATGTAATATATTTCTATTTTATTTTATTTTATTTTAAACCTATGGAACACTGTATTTACAATGATAATTGATTGTATTGATCCAGAATTTGTAATCCTTTATTTCATTACTTTTGTAAAATAAGTACTGAACGACATTGAAAAAACATTTTCGGGGTTTTCGATTTTTCGTATAGTGCGTATGTAGTGCTAACTGTTGTATTATTTTTATAGCTCTTTCCTATTTGTGCAATGTAATCGCAGGGGTTCAGCTAGTTTAATAATAGTAGTTAGGACATTACTTTATTATGTTAAATTTTATTGCATGAGTATGCATACACAGCACTGAGTACTTTATTGCATGTTTCGAAAGTCTCCGCGGTTTAGCTCATTAGCGAGTGTGCTCGCTATCCATGAAGCGTTTCCAGGTTCGATTCCCGATCGAACAAGATTATAATGGGCGTTTTCCTTAATTTTGCGAAACAACATTTTTGTGACGTTTCCGGTATTTGAAATCTGTACGAGAAAACGGTGGTCGGCTGGTCGGTTCACCGGTACCCCCCCCCTCCTCGACGATTCTCATGCTGCGATTGGCTGAATATGTGATGACGCGATCATTCGTGCCGTAAAATGCCCTTTTATGACCGATTTCTTGCCACAGAAAAGGTCGTTTATAATGCTGATATACAAAAAAGTTTGATTAATGTTACATCATAAAACTTTACAATTGTAAGTACTTTGTTAGAAAAAGCAGGAATTCTGATTGACTGACTGATTTATCACCAGATCTTTGCGTTTTACTGATGTGATCTCATAACGGTATTTTAAAATTAATGCTTCCGCTGCTGGAATAGTGTTGGCTTGGATATTCGGAGGTCGTGCCGAAGTCAATGTTCTGAGATTAAAACAATTACGTTTCTACATTCATCAGAATGCAATGCTGACCAAATATTGATGTGATTCTACAGCAATATTGCATTTCCCCTAACCCTTGTTCTCAGTATTAATTTTCTCGAAGGAAGTATCAAAATATAATTGTATGACTTGCACAAGGAGCAGTCTTTATCATAATGAAATGTTCAACCAACATCAGTTTTCATAGTTAATATCTATGCAGGAACTGGTCAGATTGTGGGAGAAAGAATATTTTATACATTTGTGTTCTGAAAGTCTGTCTCTTCACACAGAGATAAAAAGTAAGAGTGCAATAAAATAAAAAGATGAGAAAATGGATAATAGCTGTAATGAGAGGCCATTACCTTTCATATCGCGTACACCTGAAGAGAAAATCCATTAGAAATTATAACTCTTCGTACACACATGTTCTTTATGGATCGAATACCACGTTACATGTATTCAGCAGGGCTCAGAGCATTTTTACTGGGTGGTTCTTGGAGGAATGATGTCTCTAAACAGTGAAGCTCGACTTCCTCAGGCCATCGGGGGGGGGGGGGGGGGTGTTCGATCCGCTGCGCACGGGCGCCGGGCGTGCCGATGGGGCGGCACGCGTGTATCCACAGCGGTCAGAGCGGGCGTTTGTCAACTTTCCCGCACGCGGACATATGTTCCCCCAAATTAGCTGTGCTTGCGCGTTTGCCGGGGGCTGATCCCGGTCATAAAACACAACGGCAGCCGACCGCCATCGTTCGCATGGGCTACCGCCGCACCCCCGCCCCGCTCCGCCCCGTCCCTCCCCGCCCCGCCCCGCTCCGCCCCGCTCCGCCCCGCTCCGCCCCGCTCCGCCCCGCTCCGCCCCTCTCCGCCCCGCCCCACCCCGCTCGCCCCGCGCCTCCGGGCCCCGCCCCACCCCGCCCCCGCCGTGTATACGCTCGCTTAATGGCGGCGCAATTGCGCTGATCTCCTTACCGCGCCGTTAGCACGAGTTATTATACAGATTAGGCGCGACATCTCGGCGAGGGAAGGCAGTGAAATATTGCCCCGCCCGCGTTCCCCCCTCGGCCCCCCCCGCCCAGCCGCAGCTCCGTCCTGATACGTTTCACCCCCCTCTCGTTCAGCCCTACTCCCCCGCCTGGAACCGTGCCCCAGTTCTGGACACTCGCAGTCTACCTCCAGGGATGTATCGACCGTCCTGTTGTCCTTGTATCTGTACTAAGCTCCCCTTAGGCTCCTCTTCGGGAGAGGCGTTTTACAAGTTCCGTTTGCGGAATATCGATTTGTACTTTTTTTATTCGTTTTGCTAGAATAACGATGCCCAAATCGTTGTGACTTTATTATCTTCCCTATGAGCATCTCTACGTTATTATTATTATTATTATTATTAATCAAATTGGGCCTATATTTTATTTTTTCAACTTTCATACTCACCATGTTATTAAACATTTGTTACTGATTTTAAATTTTATTCTACATTCACATGTAGTTTCATTTCTCTTGCTAGGTACCGGTTTCGATGGCTTAGTGGCAGCATTACTGTTTCCTTTACAACGTCGCTAACCGGCTGATCCTATGTTTTGAGTTCCCACGGTGGCGCATTTTAGACATTAGCGTGAAATCTAGGTCGAATTCTGTCATTATCTGGAGGGCAATTCTCGTGGCCAGCTGTTCAGATCGATAGTTTTCCATGGTTTCTTCGATCAGTACCAGGAGAATACCGTAGCTGTACCTTAACCAACGGGACACAAACCACGCGTGTGTTCTTTCGTTGTTCATCTTTGTTCGCTCCTTTTCCCTGAGACACACATACTTACAAGTACTACTCTACCATACATGTTGAGATACAAGCCGGGAGCTTAGATGTTGGTCTGCTTGGGATGGAGTCCTGGAGGGCCAAACCCTAAGCGCTAACCGAATCGAAGTGAGCGCTGAATCTCACGATTCAGGGGGGGGGGGGAGAAACACCGTCATACCACGGATTGTAACAAGCACTACATGATCTGGGCTGCCCGGGTGACGCCGCGTCGAAAGCTGGGGTGCCGACGTTTCGACCGACATATCGCGATCCTCTTCAGGGCTGTACTGCGCCAACGTCGGTACCCCAGCCTTCGACGCGGCGTCATCCGGATAGCCCAGATCATGACTCTGGCCGCGGAAGCCTACGACATCAACAAGCACTACATTTTAGGGACGAATGAATATAGATATTGAGGTTTCCGGAAACATTAAATAATCGTTTAAAACATTTCTTAGGTTCTCACTTGTTGGTCGCTTGTTTATTCTTATGTATTATGGTATTTAGATCACATTGTATCATCATTTGTTCGATTGTGTACATTAAAACTGCATATAATATTATATATAATGTGTTAATTAATGTGGAATATTATATAAAATAAATTGGATAGTAATTTCACTTTGAACCTATTTGATAGCGCAGTGGTAGGGAAAGAGGAAACATTTGACTGACGTTAAGATCAGAGCGCAAGTTATTGTATTATATGTTTTTGCCGTGTGTCTGTCCTTTAAAACCGGACATTTCTTTAGTTTGAAACGTCTATTGAATCAGAGGAGTAGTTGGTACCTTCAGAAATATGAGAAAAAGCGAAAAAGGTGACCTCGGAATTATTGTAAGAGCAACTTTGTATTTTCTCGCACTGGTAAACCAAAGCCACCTGTGACAGGTAAGGTAGCTGTCCTCTAGGTGGCTTTGGCTGAATCCTGCACGCCAATTGCCACGAAACGATTCAATGTAAACGTTTAACTTATAAAAGTCGTTGAAAAAGTACCGTATGAAACTCGATGTATTGGATATTAATACACTCGTGTGAAGTTTACGATACTCGCTCGTATCGTAATATCACACTCGTGTATTAATGCCCATCATTACATCATCGTTTCATCATGTGCTATTCTCGTACTTGTCCACCCCCGAACGTGTCGCTTGCCCACCTTGCGTGGGCGGGGGAGGGGGAAGGCGAGGGGCGGTGGAGGGGGAGGGGAAGGGCGAGGGGGAGGGGGAGTGCCGCCGCCCGCCCGAGCGCCGCGAGCTGAGCTGGCGCAGATGGCGATCGCCGCTGCCGCCCGCGCAGCCACTGCCCCGGCGCAGACGCCTGCGCGCGCAAGAACGGAGACTGCGCGGCTGCTGAGTGGCCTCGGAGGGCGCTCTCAGACACTCTCTACACAGGTCTTCAAATTCATCTTCGTCAACAAAGGAATACACGGTCCATTCTACGTATGAGTATGTGTGCACACTAATTGGGGGTTTTGTATAGTATCGTAGTAATTTGGGTATATATACACGTAATCGATAATGAAAAGAGAAAATGGTTTATTCTCATTATTTTCGTTCTTAGGATTAAATTTATCAAACACGCTATCATCGTTTCATTTAAATCACCTCTCCACAATATATCCTTTAGAATATAATAAATGATACAATTTTAAGAAATAAAGTGACGGCCAAGTTGGCTTTAAATTATTTTAATATTTTGAAGCGTAGGTGAGACTTTTTTGACCTATTTTAGCCAAACTGGGTTTTGAAGTGAGGCTGGAATTTGATTTGTCATTTTATCGATAATGATTATTCGATAAACGTGTAAACTGAGCCCCTAAACTTAACACTGAATAATAGTTGCTGGTAATGATTTAAGGCTGTATAAGTATATCTCGTGTTAGTTAATGTGCCTGCCACAATGGTAATACAAAAATAACTTAAAGTCGAAGGTTTATATACTTATTCGACTTCTGAAAGCTAGTAAAAAGAACTGTCAAAAAACGGAATAGTTTTCTAGAACACCAAGGCACGTACTCTCTTGTTGATTAGCAAAAGGCGGTTAAAAATCGAACATATGGCACGCGGAGGTATTTTGGTACACATTTATGCGATTTCTTCTAGCGTTATTTTCTTCAAAAATGTACCTTTTCCTGCAAAATATACTATATATTAAGATCGGTCCGGAAGAGGGAGGATTCAGTTTTTTTCTGATGCTAACGATTTAATTTTTGCTCCAAATGCGTGTAACAGCAGCATATGGTGATAATTCCACTACGGCACACCCCACTATTCTTGCCGAAAAATTGTTGTTTTTATTTGCTCAACAGAAATAAATTGATGAGTAAAATTAACAGACGAAGACAGCTTGTCGGAGTGTATTACTTTCACATCATGACTTGTAAAATAATTGGCCAAAAGAAGTAGTAAGATAAAATGTTTAAAATAACAAAAACACCAAAGCAGACATTACAAATGGAAACATACACCTAATAAAAATAAAAAAAATAACAAAGAAATAAAAAATGATTCTTTTACACGCCGTGTGGAAAATGGTCTCTTGTTATTGTTTTCCATGCATAAAATAGATATATATCGCCAAGCGCGTGGGAAATACCCAGCATGTTAAGAAATAGAATACCCAAGACGTGCAGGAGGTGATTCGAACGGGTCGTCTTCTGTCACCGTCGCATTCGTTTAGGGCACAAACTCGACTCCTGCTGGACACACCCTTTTCGCACACAGGCTACATGTAACTCACTATTTTGAAACTCAGCTGGACTGCTGACAATATGTCTTGGCTCAGGTGAGCCACATTACACCTATATACGTGGTATGTGGAAAATATACTTAAGCAACAGTTTAAAAGTAAATAATGCAAGGAAAATATTTGTCCTTGACTCTACTACATTAAAAACTGAAACAGGAATCAAGAAACAATAAAAGTTATTTGTTTGATTTTACCTTAAAATATCGTTATTTTCCAAGTAAATCTTGTAAGGTGTCTGGCAATAATAGAGAAAATGTACAAAGTGATTGATCACGCTGTCAATGTAGGATTAGTGCTGCCTGTGGTGAGCGAAATATACTCACAACTGTGGAACAACATCCGACTTGGATGTAGTGGATTTAGGGCAAACTACATTTACATCCGGCTTGGCCATATAAATAGTCGAACCGCAATAACGTCAGCTACTTTACAGTCTTCTCAGCTTCATTATTATAGTCTTAGAATTCATATTAACAGAACTGAGTTTAGCTTACAAACCGAGAAGACAATAAATGAAATGCGAAAAACAACTTTTGAGGAGGTATTATCTCGTTCGTGTAAATAAACTCATTTTATGTATATCCTCCCGATTGTTCAAAAAGGTCTTGTGTTCAGAACTTTTGATGGCACCGGATGTACTTAATGAGAAAAGTTTCGTTTATAAACGTGCTACAGATCTGACTGCTTATTCCGGTTTGTTGATGTGGTTGAAATTAAAAAAAGGAATACAAATATACATCCTTGTATTGTTCCATTCATTATAGAATTAATTAAAAATCAGTATCTCTAAAAAAAACTTTGTTAACATATTTTCCTATTATTCTTGCTTTCAAACAAATATAATAAAACATATTCCTCATAGGACATTTTTTCAAGTAGGTAAAATAAGTGTACATATAACTACAAGATCATTCAGAGAAACATATGTGTATATGGTAATTAATAAAACGGTTAAAATAACATTGGCAAACAGAATTTGTAAGAAATGAATACATTCTGAATACAATGTAAAATACGCTTTTTTGAATCCGCGTGAAATAAAACTATTCAAGACTTGCTTCCATTTTTCTTCCAGTTTTTCAGGTTTCTATTTATTGGTATTTATAGAAATTGTGGGATAGAATGTGTTCTATTATTTTTTATTTTTATTTTTGAAGAAGATATTTCTTTCAAAGTATTGTGCCTAAATGTTTAAATTATTTAAATATTGGTTTAGTTTAATTTTCAATTATCTAAAGAACACAAAATAAAAAAATAAAAAATAGTGTTTCCAAAATTGAAGTAGATAAGATGGTTATTTCATTATTTTGTACTCGTTCTGGTCATTACCACATTTAACGAAGAACTTATGCATAATTTGGCTTGCTAACTAGCAAGCCATGGAACATAAATACAACAAACATACACATGGGAAAAATATCGATTATTTTCAATTAAAATTTTACTGAGAGAATATTTTAAAATTTTCTCGGCGATATCGAAGTGTCATTTGTGGACCTTTGCAACGCTCTGTAGCGCCAGGAAATTCACTTAGCGGAGATTCGCCGTCGTGCTGCTTAAGCGGGCACGGCTTCTGCGCGCGCACCCCTGCCGTAACGGCGCGTAATCGCCCTCGCCGGGCGACGAGCACGCGGCCGCCCCGCCCCGCCCCGCTCCGCCCCGCTCCGCCCCGCTCCGCCCCGCTCCGCCCCGCTCCGCCCCGCTCCGCCCCCTCCGCCCCGCTCCGCCCCGCTCCGCCCCGCCACGGCCCTACCCCGCCCGGGCCCTATCCGCCCGCCCCGCCCCGCCCCGCCCGCTCCGTTCCGCCCGCTCCGCCCCGCCCCGCCCCGCCCCACCCCTACCCTGCAAGGACCCTATCCCGCCCCGCTCTGCTCCGCCCCCGCCCCCAAACCGCCCCTCCCTCCCCACTCCGTCCCTCCCTACCCTCCCAACCCCGCCCCACACCTCTCCCACCCCTCCCCTCTCCACCCCACGCCGCCCCGCCCCGCCCCGCCACGGCCCTACCTCGCCAGGGCCCTATCCGCCCGACCGCCCTGCCCCTGCCGTTCCGCCCCGCTCCGCTCCGCCCCGCCCCGCCCCGCCCCACCCCCACCCTAAGTAAATTACCATGCAATTACCTGAGTAAAATACCATATATATATATATATATATATATATATATGTATGTATGTATGTATGTATGTATGTATTTGAAGTACGCAAATAACACACAATGTCGGGAATTTTTCTAAATATTATGCCTCCAAACTAGGAAAGAATTTCATATCCGATTCTAAAAGGCATAGTGGTACCGCCTCAAATTGCACTCTCAGAATCTTCCTTTTAAACTTCATCCTTTCGTCCACGCCAAGGGTCTTGGTCGCCTGAGGACAACGCGGCGACTTCTCGCTCTCCCTTCTCCGCGTCCTTCCCCGCCCATCAGCGGTGGGCGCAGCGCGGGGCGGGCGCGGGCGTGGGCGCGGGGCTCCCTGGGCGGCGGTAGGGGCTCTCCCGGAGCGATCTCGCCTATTCGGGAGCCTCGTTTCGCTTTTATTAGCGCGGTATCCCCGAAGACAAAGCGGCCGCTCGGGTTATAGAACACCCGCCGAGGGCCTCCGTTATCGCCCGCGATGCAGCGGGGCGCCGCCCCCGGCCCCCGCCCCCGCCCCCGCCCCCGCCCGGCGCGCGGGCGTAAAGCGGGCGCGGTGTCATTCCGGCGCTGGCGGCGAGGGCGATGACGATGATGTAACTGCTAACGACTTTCTTTGTGTCTGCGCGGCATCAACTGGCTTCTAAATGTGTTGATGCTGTAAAGAAATAACATGGAACGCCTTGTTAAGCAGAATAAGGTTAACTAGCTTTATCGGGGATGGGGGTGGGTGGGGGCTTACAGGCTTACCGTTGAATTTTTGTTAGATGTTTATAATTTAATATTTTTTAGGAAGATAAAATTAATTTTTATTGTTTATGATGTGATTTTGATGCAACGATGAAGCAATTTATCACAAATGTTTGGTGAAATTTGAGTTATAACAGCGACCTTGGCTCCGGATTAAAATGTTCAGGGCTGTTCACTCGGAAACAGAATATTCAGAACACATTTTGGAACAATTTGTAGTGTTTTAAGTCTTAAAGCAGTGTTTTAAGTCTTAATTACTATTTAATACACTGATATATTATAAATACACATCGTACTTTATTAGACATAAAAATCTAATAAGTTATGTCATTAAATACAAATATTGATAAAAAAGATTACATATATAACAAATATTATAATATAGTACAAATATTGTTGCCAAGACAACAATCTTATTACCGTCAGAAGTCTTTTTTCTACTCCCATTGTATAATTCTGCCATTTAATGGCTGCAACCCGTTTCATAATGATACTCATCACGATACAGATTTCATTATGATACACGTTCTTCATCAATTACAGAGAAGTTTAAAACCAAGTATTGATACTTCATTAATCATTCAGAATTTTTATAGAAAATGTTTTGTTCGATTGTGTACATTAAAATTGCATTTAATATTGTGTATTATGTTTGTCAGTTTTAATTTCTTTTATTATTAGTAATTTTTACTTGTAATACTATTCAAAATAAATTGGATCGTAATTTCACCTTGATCTTATTGTCTCGGGCAGTGTCAGTGCTAGAGGGAACATTTGACTGACGTTGGAATAAAAACGCAAGTCATTTTGTATTATATGTTGCTGCCGTGTGGTTGCCGTTAAAAGACGGGACAATTCTTTACTTTAAAACGTCTGGTGAATCAGAGGTTGAGTTGGCAGCTGCAGAAATAGGAGAAAAAGCGGAAATGGTGACCTCCCAATTATGGCCGCCACTTTTGTACTCTTTCGCAGGCGGACTGGAAACCAAAGCCACCTGCAGCAGATAGGGTACCCGTCGGATAGGAGGCCTCGGCTAAATCCTGCATGTCAGCTTCACGAAACTTTTCATTGTAAAAGTTTAACTTACAAAAGTTACCAGAAGTCATAGAAAAAGTACAGTATGAAACCAGATGTAATAGTTAATACACTCGTGTGAAGTTTACTATACTCGTGTATTAATACCTATCATCACCTCATCGTTTCATAATGTACTAATTTGCATGATTTTCGAATACTCTTCTCTAATCATGGCCCTATAGAATGCATTTATATATTGTATCTTTTTCCAATACAAGTTTACAAATTTATTTGTACTATATTTTTATGCAGCTTTATAAAAAAATCATATTCGTGTGTAAATTTTCCGTTTTTTCATGGTTTCAATTGAGTTTTCTCAATCTCGATCGTTAAAGAAATGGAAACTTTTACACACTTAATATGAAAATAACTATTTTATAAGTATCCTGAGAAGTGGAAATAAAGTCGTTAAATGATATTAAAAAGTCTAATTGTGATTATTATTTCGTATAGTATGTGCCTTTCCTAAAATATTTTATTGTTTCATTAAGTACCTTGAACTGGTATATGGTACTGGTGTACGTGCAAATAGGGAAATGATGTGAAATTAACTGTCCGCGCTCTGTGGATACTATATAATAATTTACCATCTAATATAATTAAGAATTATTACAGTACGAGTATATAATAATTTACGAAATTGTTAAGGGCAAAATAATTAATTCCTTTTCTCTACGACCATTAAATAATGTCCGCATTCCGTGTTCTTAAGCGAAGAATGACATCCATTCCTCAATGGCCGTGGATTCCAAGTTATTATCCACGGCCTGTCGACCAATCACAATCCTCGAATTTTCGGAATCCACGGGCCGAATTGCTTTCTCTTTGCGATTCGCGCTTCTACTCAACTGCATTAGTAAAGTGATATTGCATTGTTTCTTGTTGCACTAGTGCTTTTTGTTACATTTGAAATTGATAAATCAACATATAATTAATCTAGAAAGCAGCGATAGCGACAATGAAATTTGTACGCCTCCTGAAATTGAATAAATTGCAAATTCCACAACTCTACAGCTGCTACCTCAAAAATCAAGGAAGTATTATGAGTAATCATATTCATCATTCATGGAGTGGCGAAAGACTAATAAGGTAAATTCTTTTAGCGAGAACGTTTTTTTTAGCTTACTTCACTAAACTATCTGAACAGTAGAAGCCCTCTAGTTTATGGAAAATATACTCCATGCTAAGAAGCACAATATACATACACGATGAAGTTAAAATAGACGCTTATCCCAAATTGCGTGCTTTTCTGAAAAGAAAATCAGGTTATAACGTTAAAAAATCTAAAACGTTTACTGCAGATGAGGTAAATAAATTCATCACAGAAGCTCCAGACGATGTTTACCTTGCAACAAAGGTAATCAATTTAAATATTTTGCAGACATGATTAAATTTTTTAGTGTATTAACTAATGAATCCTTTGCATTTGTTCAAGTAGCCCTAATAATGGGAATAATGGGTGCTTGTCGAAGTAATGAGATGCACTCCATGAAAATGGAAGACATTCAAGATCTTCAAACAGCCTATTTGGTAACAATACCCAATTCGAAAACAAAAACTGTGAGAAAATTTACTGTTACTGGTAACTTTCATAAAATATGTAAGAAATATACTCACCTTCGCCCGGCTAATGTGCAAACACCTTTTTGAACACGGGAAGTGCACGATGCAGAAAATTGGTATTAATAAATTTGGACTTATGGGGAAACAAATAGCTACATACTTAAAGTTACCGAATGCAAATTTATATACTGGTCATAGTTTCCGTAGATCTTCTGCCACCTTATTAGTTGATGCAGGTGGAGATATCACGTGTCTCAAACGACACGGCGGCTGGAAAAGTACGTCAGTAGCTGAAGGCTATATAGATAATTCTATAGCAAATAAAATGAATACTGCAAACAAAATATTGAAATCTATAGAGCATAATGAAAGCATGCAAAATTCCTTACCAACAACATCGCATACTACTACTAATGTCAATTTTGCTGAAGAGTCAACACAATCAGTGATAAACAATTCTAACTGCAGTAATTTCACCATCAATTTTGTTACAAAATAAATTCAGACATAGTATGTTATTATGACTGTATTTGTACTATTATGTTACAATTGTTTGATGTAGGTAATTCTTAGACTCCATTAAAGCTTCATTAAAAATGTTATTATGTTCGTTTAATTGTTTATGCATGGCCTTCGCGATATACGATGTTAGAGCAGTTGCAGACGGCCATGGTTAATGTATTTCGTTAATGTATTCATAAGTTTCAAATAAAACATAAAATTTCCAGGTCGTAGAGAAAGTAGTCTTCTACTCGCGCATAATGGCCATTATTCACTCGTAGAAATTACGACACTCGCTCCTACGTCGTTCGTGTCGTAAACATTAAGTCGTGAATAATGGCCATCATTATACGCTCATTGAAGAATATACTATTCTCAACGACTATTTAATTATATACGTATTCCTGCTGTTTATTTAAATGACGAATGACATCGATTACACACCTCGTGGATACCAGTTCGGAATCCACGGCGTGTAGACCAATCACATTCCTAGAAGTTTTAGAATCCACGAACAGAATTGCATTCTCTTTGCAATTCTCGCTGCCTTTGAACTGCGGTAGGCAAGTGAATGATTGCGCTGTTTTGTGAACGTAAACTACACAATATTGTACTCGTATTTGTCGCAATATTTTGCGATGATCATTCAATAGAAAATGAATCTTTAACCCACCGACAGTGAAAATGATATTTTTACTCCCCCTGAAATTCTGGAAATTGCGAATTTGACTATTCTACACTTATTCGCAGAAAAATCAAGGAAGTATATTTTACAATCATATTGTACATCATTTTTGGAGTGGAGAAAGAGAAATGGGGCAGACAAGCAAAGCTTGAAGAGACATCTTGTGACACACGTTGTCCAGTGAGCGCAGTTGTAATATATGTTGGAGTCCATTTATGTTGGAGTGTATTTGAGTAAATGTGTGCATAGAAAGAAAAACGACAATGAGCGAATCCAGGAATGGATATTTTCCGTGTAGACTGATTCACTCCTACCCCATCCTCTTGCCAGCTACCCTCTATCGTCGCCCAAAGTACATATTTTTTACATTTTCTCAATTTTGTAGTTTCCTAATAGTAGAAGCAAAATATCACTTTAAGAATGTTAAAGAAAAGTAAAACCTCGTCCGAAATAGCAATTTTCATTTAAAATATTTGGAAAATTTGGTTTTTATGAAAATGGCAATTCCCGTTTCTGTAAATGCGAAATTTGAAGCTCTTTTTAAATTTTTTTTTTAAAAACTTCATTTAAAGTAATTTGAGACACTTTAACTCGCAAATGCAAAAGTGTTTATAAATGACTGGAAATGTGCATATTAACGGCGTGAGTGATATAAAAAAAATAATACATTTCTGTAATATTGAAAAAAAAAACAAATAATTCACCAAAATGTACTTTATGTCATTGCATTATCCATTGGCATAAACAGTGCATTATCCATTGGAAAAGTTTGAAGAAACAATTTGGAGCAATTTTTGAGAAAATGGCGTTTGAGCGTATCTGACAATGTGGAATTTTGAGTTCATTTTAACATAAAACTGTTCCGTTCTCGAGATACTTTATATGCCATTATTTAAAGCACATATATTCATAAATAGAGTAATGTTAACAAATTGTCGCTAATGTAAATATTAACGACGCGAAAGACAAGTAAAAAATTACAGTTTTGTAATTTTTGGAAAAAAATAAGGGATAGAGCTATATGGTGTTTATGTCATCTTACAGAATGCATTTAGTTCTATCCCTACCAAAAGTTTAAAGAAAAAAGAAGCCGTTTTTGAGAAAATCGTGTTTTTGTAATTCACGCTTCAGGTTGTATCACCGAATTATCGTAAACTACGTCTACTATAGTGTACTGTCGTCGAAGAAAATCAAATTGTGTGCCCCATAGGGTAAATTCTTTTAGCGCGAACGTTTTCTGGGCTTACTTTACAAATCCTTCTCGACAGCATTTCACCATTAATTTTATCAGAAAACAAATTCAGACTCATTATGTGTCATTATGTATACACTGATGTAGGTAATCCTTATTTCATTTCCCGATTATCGAGTTTTATGATCCTATGCAGATTTCACTGCATAGCCTTGCAGAAAATTTTAAGTAACTTTTTGTATTACATAATGAATAATTTATTAGTTTTTATTATGTAAATTATTAATGAAAATCCGAAAATGTTAAAACTGCGTTTGTTTATTGTGCGGGAAACAAAATTCTCTCCAAACACTTTCTTCACAAATAATTGTTGACGTTCTTGTGACTTCTTGGAAATACTTTTAATCGGTTACAAAAAACTGTGTTTCAATCGTTACATTTTTCATAAAAATGTAATTCACAAGTACTATACATAGTTGCTAAATCCTGTTGATAAAACCACAACTTTACGCATAACTTAAAACCGAAAACAATGTTCTGCGTTCCACGTATACCTACAGTATATTTCGGCCTCTCCAGAAACAAAATAATGCCTGGCGCCAAGTTTCGCTGGCCTTTGTGTTTCTGCGGTTGGAAAAGAACGATTTTCCCTCCTGCGGCGCCCATGGCCGTGTAGCCGAAGGCTTATCTTAGCGGTTGCCATGCTGTTCTCTGTTCTCCTGTTATCACAGGCTTCGCCGCGCGTACGCATTCGGCGAAAACCCCCAGCTGTGACGTGGCACCGTTTAATTACCCCTTTTTAACGTTATTTCCGACGCTGCAAAGGCGTAGATGGACCGAGAAGTTCTCTGGTTCAACAAAGTTGCGCTCCATTGGAGTTTCGAGTAAGAACTTGGGAAGTGGAACTCCCATCAGGAGAAGGCCACCTGCTTGCAGTGATTACTCGAGAAAGTTTGCTAGTTGGACACTACACAAACTTATTCAGAAGTGGAGGAGAAGATTCGGGGAGAAGCAGCTTTCTCTTAGCAAATTTTCTGATGGACATTAAAATCATTGGAAATGTGTCGTATTTACTTCCAGTAGTATAATATTAATGTTCCGATTATATTGCATTCATACTAATTATAAGAATTGAATTATCCAAAATCTTCCCGTTGCAGTTCATGTCTTAAGGACAAATATTAAAACTTTTTTCGAAAGATCAATATGAAGGTAATAAATGATAATGTCTTTTACTATTTATAAGTTTGTCTTCGTTACGATTGGAATGTATACGGTTTCGAATTTTCCTTTTCACATTTATTACGATTTCAGACTCCTGACTCAGAAAATGAATAGCAATTGATTAGAGAGAATGTGTAGATTGTAGGCAACAAATATGTTAGTTGACCAAAGACCACTCAATTTCAAATGTCAAAAATTGGAAATGGAATTGCAAAGAAGGAAAAAGTGAAGAGCGTATACTTTTATTTTGATTTTTTTTCGCTGTAGAATGTAGGTATTGTAATCGCTTAAAGGACTTCGGCCAAGCCACTTAGCATCAAGTTCTCTAATTTGTATGTAATAATTACCTATTAAATAAAAAAATATTTTGAATTTACGATGAGAATGAAGTTCAGGATTTGATATGGAACACAAGTATTTGTAGTGATCTAAGCGTTGTTGGCCTTCTAGTAATTTCGGTCATCCGCTTCACGTAATTAAATTTTGAAGACATTTCCGGCAAATTGGAAAAAGTATAGTGAATTTGTAGTTTGAATTTGGGAAGATGCATTGAGTTAATTTTTATATATTTATCGTAAAAGAAGTGAACTTTTTGGTGTGATTTACTGCGAAGAGAAATGAATTATGTTTTTTTAGATATTTTCCCTAAACTATGTACTACAAGTTGAATTGGGAATACATGTGGAAAAGAGCGCGTTTGGCAAATAGATGATGAGAAAATATTGTGAAGTGTAATACAAACTATTTCCAAAAACGAATCAGCTACAGATTTTGGTTATTATCCCTCATTGCGCCCTTTGTGAAGAAATTGACTCAGTGCCGCGAGAGCATAAACGTTAATTGGAATAACTATATTCCTCACCGAGCTCCAGAAAACGGTCAAAGATAGTAAAGTAATATTTACGTTCAAAAGTAAAACGTATATCAGATTTTGCAGACAGTATCAGGGATACTGGATAAAAACCTGAACGAGATGGGTTCATTGACCCTCAAGTGGAAGTTGAATACTTTTTACAAGCACACATTAAAAATCTTTGTATTGTGTACCACATTATTTATGTTATAGCACTAACGATTCTCGTCACGTTTACAAAATTCCAAAGCTGCGTCTCCCCGGAAACAAAAGTCTCCATCTGCTCCCGAACTGTTATCAACGCGTCTTGTGCTCCGGGCGCGAGCATCCTCTGCGGAACGGCGCTCCCTGCGGATTCCTCTATCAGCACATCGCGGGCCGGGGGTGGGGTGGGGGGGCGGGAGCTCGGCGGCGGCACCGGTGTCGCTGCCACGGAGACGCGCTTTGTAAATTTGAGACGTCCGCCCCCCCCCCTCCCCGTCGCTCTCTGTGTTCCCCGCGCCTGCCATGCCGCTTCACACCCTCCCTTCTCACCCCTCCCTTGGGCGTTGACAGCGCGCCCTTTAATTACGCGGCGGGGGCGGGGGCGAGGGCGGGAGCGGGGTGGGAGGGGAAAGAGGAGAAGGAAACCGAAGCGCCCCCTGCCGCTGCCGCCGCCGCCGCTGCAGCCGGCGCCAGCTGCGACAGACAGACAACAGGTCGGCCGGGTGACAGCGCGGCCTCCGCCTCCACCGCACGCGCGCGCGACGACGCGCCCCTCGTCACTTCGCGCGCAGAGGAGCGCGTCGGCGGAGGAGGCGGACGGAGGAGGCGGACGGAGGAGGCGGAGGACGGAGGAGGCGGACGGACGGAGGAGGCGGACGGACGGAGAGGCGGACGGACGGAGAGGCGGAGGAGACGGAGAACGGACGGGCGGAGGAACGGAGGGGGGAGGAGGTAGACGAAGGAGGCGGACGGCGGAGGAGGCGGACGGAGGAGACGGACGGAGGAGACGGACGGACGGAGGAGGCGGACGGAGGAGACGGACGGACGGACGGGCGGAGGAAACGGATGGACGGACGGAGGAGGCGGACGGAGGACGCTGAAGGAAGAAACCATTGGGGGATCGCTGGAGGAGATCGAAAGAGCAGACTAATGGAGGCCAATGAAGAAGAGGGATGGAGAAGGGCGAAGGGCACAGAAACAGAGAGGGTTGTAAATGTGTGACCAATTGCGCCATCTCAATTGTATTGTTATGAGAGAAAATATTAATACCAGGAATATTTATTGAAGATTACGACTTCACTTAATATTTATTTACGTTGTTTGGGATTGATTGGGAATGATATACTATCAACAAACATCTGTACACAGTATTTCCCTTAGAAAATGTTAATTGAAAGATTATCAACAATAGAACTGAGAGAAGAAGATTATTGGGATATACATATGGTAAGAAAAATGAACTTGTGTTCGGAACAAGCAATACCAATGAGAAGAAAGTTAAAATAATGGTTGCTTTATGAAACATAATATTTAAGTAAATGATACAAGTAATTTTTTGTATTTACTCTCATCATTTAAACACTTTTTTTCTTTATCTGAGTTAGGTTTTTCTTTCCATTCGATAATATTTTTATACATTAAGATATATTTTATTATCATATTACATATGTTTTGCCATCACATTATACTTCAAGGAATATATTAGTTTTTTAATAAACTGTTGAACCGGAATAGATTACAGACGTATGGAAGGAAACTTCTTAATTTTTTATTTCTTAAAGACATTTAAAAACAAGGGAGTTCATGAAAGACAAGCAGACAATTTAAGATTGCTTAATTAGTTGTGTAATTGAATCTAAGTAATATTCGTGGGAGATTTCTGTTGGTGGAATAATTCTCTCGGATTGGGGAACTGTGTAAGCGTTGTTGTGTAGCTTAACTATCGACCAGACGAGCTACTGAGTCATCTCCCACGATCATTAGCGTCCTAATGTCGTATCATTGAGTGCGGGTAATAGTTTGAGTCTGTGTCTATGGCGATAATACCACAACAGCGGAATATAATTAGATACATAATCCATATCCATTGACAGCCAACGTTCGAACAAGAAAAAAGGTTTAGGAGATACGCCGTTGTGTCAGATTCATTCCTTATTAATTTTGAAATTTTACATGAAAAACTGGTTGCAGAAGAATTATTTAGATATGAAGAAGGTGATGACATAAAATTTAAAATAAACTAAGCCACGAACCTCTTTCAGTGATCTTTAAAATATTGGTAGAAAACTAATCCTCAATTGATTTCAGACATTTTCACTGCATTCAATTAAATGTTACATACAGTACAGTGTTTGGAGTGAGATTATGATATTGAACATGGCTTGAAAAAAAAATGTTTTCGCCGCATTTTTTTGATAAAGCTTTAACCTTCCTATCTACGGCCCGGAAGCATTCGGAAATTCCAGGCAAGCCCATAACGTTGCGAATGCGATCCTAAGCAGATATTTGCCGCGGCTCTTCAACGCAACATCGGTTACTCGCCCTCGGAGCAGCGCTTTGTTGCCGCGTCCGCCATCTTCGCCCGGGGCCGGAAGCGCATGTGGACGGAGCGGAGTGCGGTGGCGTCGGCGTCGCGGCGTCTGACGGCGTCGCCGGGAGGGAGGGAGGGAGGGGCGGGGAGGGGGGGGGCGGGGCGAGGCGAGGCGGCGCGCGAGCGGGATAATGGAGTGAAACTGCTCCCAGATGGCGGCGGCCGATAATGACGCGGCGTGGCTCACCGCTTCCTCCGCGCCCTTTCCCCCCGGCCTGGGGCGGTTTGGCATTGCCGCCATCGCGCGCAGCGCTCTCGGGGCGGGCTCCCCTCCGCGGTTGACCAGCGGGCTCTGGTGAGTGCATTGTCACCGAAGCCGCAGCGCTGTGGCTGCTAAACTACCCAGGTGCCCCTCCGCCGGGACGCGCGCTCTCGCTGCAATTGATGTTTTGTTTTCCTGAATACCCTATTACTCACCAACTTTGCTCATTACTCCTCGAATCACTCGTTTTGTTCCTTCTTTCCCCTGTTTCTTTCTTTCATCCCTCCTATAATGACACTGCGCAAACAACACACTTCATTTTTCATCGCGTTAATATTCATTTCGTCTCCCTACTTCATATCTTATCTTATCCTCAAATTTATTTTTTAATCAACATAGTTTTCATTATTAATATTATGTTTTACAGCTGGATGAGTAAATTGCCGTCAAAGAAATCAAGTACATCTGCTCTTTACATTTTTTATACGAGAACCATCTTTTTTACATTTCAACAAGCAAATCGTAGTTAGTATTTTTTACTCATGTCCTTCATTAAACAAACTAATCTGCTAGTTTTGCACGTAACACTCCCTACTTTTAATATACTTCCAAATTTACATTTATTGACGTTTCTTTTGTGCCTTCACAATCTCTTTTTTGTACTGAATTCCCTTAGCTACCTAAGGGCTCTGAGACTCTGCTTCTAAAGCCCATTCCTTAGTAAAGCTTTTCTTAGTCCTTTAGTGTTCGCTATACCAACAACCTGACGCATCATACAAAACTGTTATGAGTAGTCGTTGTTTGAGCGATAGCGCTGTGGGTCATGATGGTCATATTATGAAAACAATTATAGTAGGACTGTTTTCTGCGGGAGCTTTGTGAGAACACTAAAATTGTTTATTACCTTGACAGTGACTATTAAAATTATACTTTATAAATATAACGCGCGTTTATAACTGCGAGTGTAAAGGCGAAAACGTTTCTGCACCATAAATTTCACGTAGGCAACTGAAGATTTAAAATCTGGTACTCGGATATGAAAAGCTACCTCGCTGATTGCTACATTACGTGTAACCCCATGTAATAGTCTTCCTGAACTTGTGATATTGTTTATTATTTTTCCTTGCTTTTTAAACAATTTATTCAATTCTATTGTTAGTGATATGTTTTGGTATTAACAGGGTGTGGTATTAATAGTGTTATATTAACAGGGGGTGTCAACGACGAACCCCAGCGTAATTCTTTTCCCTCAACGTTTGCTTAGGTAAAAAGTTACTGATCCTTCGTATAGGACATTTTATTAATAGAATCGTGAGTAACAGAAAGTGATATCGTATTCAAACGTTTATCGGAATGTTGAATTAGTTCTTTCAAAACAGGAAATGACCACCAATGTCCCCGTGGAATGTATCGTAATTACAGAAAATTTTCGAAACATATGACTATGTCTTACTTTAACAACTGAAAATGTCTTTAGAAAAATTTGTCACAACATTTATTGAAATATATTATTTAGTAAAGTATAATTAGTCTTTAAATATATACAATTTGTTTCAATTGTATTTAAATTTCGTCTGGGGTCTGCTGTTAACACCACATCTCATTGATGTTCTCAGAGTAGTATCCAAATGGCATTGGTAGACGACTGTTAATAACACAGGAGTCTTAGAAAATGTGTAATAAAATTCTAGACCATGTACGGGAGGTGAGTGACGATCTCTTTCTGCTAATGACCATATTTCATCTATCGAAGTTAACATGTGACATATTTGTTCCTGATTCTTAGGCTTCTCATCGTGTACGGGTGTTTGGGAGATATGTATACTTCCTGACACATCGATTTTGTGTTCCTGCCTAACATGAATGCAAGTTTAGTTACCATCCAATGTCAACGTTAATGGAAATTCCATATATGTATCTTCGTTATATGAGATTTTTAACACTGGTTAAAAATAAAACAAATTGTAACATTTATTCTGAAACCGCTGCATATATTTTTAATGATTTATTATTATAAATTATATATCGCTATAACGATCTTGCGGTCGCTGAATGTGGAGCGTGGATCAGTGCCTTAGTCCATCTGTGCAGCCATCCGCCAAGGCCTTGCAGCGCCCGGCGACCCGGAGCTCAGAGCGGGGCTGCCAAAGGGGGTGCCGGTGCCCCGGGCAGCCACAATGGACGCGCGCCGACCACGCACTTTGACCTCACGGCCGCCAGGCGACCGACGGCCCCGATTCAGGAGGCCGTGACGGACGCTCTCTGCCTCTGCAAATCTGACGTTCTCATGGGTCCGAATATTCTCTCTGTGTTTAGGTTGTTTTGGTATCCCCCAAATAAACCCATTAAATATTGAGGACTGCACATGGGCACCACAATGAACTGGAAACAACACGTTGACACCAAAATAATACAAACTAAAAACAAACTGCATCAACTAAAAACACTAAGAAATAGGAATGAATACCTCCCATACAACACAGCAATAATACTATATAAAACAATAATCAGACCGACACTACTCAATGCCTACCCAGTATGGATCAATGGTGCAAAAAACATTTACAAATTCCAATTAGTACAAAATGATTTTTTTCGCACCATCACCAATTCACCCTGGTTCATTTCCAACCACCAATTACATAAGGAATTCAACCTCGAGCCCATCATTCATTACATTGCCTACTTATCCCATAACTTCTTCTCCAATATTCACCACATGCAAAATTTATCTTCATTCAAACTCTGTGAAAACCCCACCCACTCTACGCGCATCAAAAACAAATACCCATTTCATATATTTTGTAAATTATCTTCAGTTCTAGAATAGAATCTATGAGGTGCCTTCTTGGTTTCCTCAACCTTTGTAGTAGTGTTAAGGTAGATTAAGATGTATTTATTAAGCCATCACTACACATGTATAGTTCAATGAATTGATCTATGTATAAAAAATCAAGTAATAAAAGTATTGAAAAAAAGGATGTTCTGGGGATCAGCAATCTGCAAACGCTGCTTCAGGAGGAGGCTCCTCGATGAATTTGAACTTGGACGTATTGTGGCGTCATACAGGATGTAATAAACACACAGACGAGAGTGGGTTGTACTCACAGCTGATTTATTACCAACTTCGACCGTGGTCACAAAACAATCAAAGCACTGTAGTACAATAAACAAACTAAATTGACCCCACTACAAGAAATGATACTTGAACGGCTACCACACCGCCACCCCTAACTAACGTACGCTGTACGTAGCACCACCTGCCCTGAGACCGAATTACATGTCTCCCTCGTCACGACCTAACGGCCGGCTTCTTGCGCCGCGTGCCCAAAGCACCACCTGCAACGACCTAACACCTCGCAGCCAGGAACACAAAAAAGAAAGTCTATTGTTCGCTCGGTCCTTAAATAGCCCCCTAGCGACGCTACCCGCCGCCTCCATTGCCTTACCCAAGCGACGCGCACACCGGGAAAAACCTGGTGCGTCATAGCTTGCTATTGTCCGAGCCTGGGGCATGCCATGTGCCCAAACTGTTGGTAGCGTCATGACGCTACAGTATGCTGAACCTGTAACGACGCACACAGGAAGTCTTAAGCGATTCGCGTTAATCATTACAGTGAGATTGTTTCTTATTATTGTCATCAGTGGGATCATAGACACAGCCTATGAAGTAAGAACGTATGCGGTGAGTTTCCTAATCTGCATGCTCAATTCTCAAATTTTGTTTTTTTTACTTCAACTTACAACGCGGACTTAAAACAATTTTTATCAATTATAATTATCATAAGTAATATCAAGTATAATTATCATAAGTAAAGTACGAGAAGTGCTAATATAGTCGGTAAATTCACTCCTCGCGTACCGAGGTTTAAGTTAAGTTTAATGCTGAGAATAATTTGAACAATGTTTGGATTTTATGGAAATAAAACTTTCAAAAAAGAAGTATAATAATGCTGCTTGCAAGAACACTGAGTAAAAACACAATTATTAAAGTTGTAGGAAGTTGAATTTCCATGTCTTGGTATTCCGTGGAAATATTTGAAATGGAAGATGTACAAGCTGAATTAGCAGTGGAATTCGTCAATTTCAAATCGATTGAACATACGTATGTGTTCACTAAAGTATTTTCTTGAATAATTTTGGGTGTAATGTTCCGCATAGTTTTGATAGCATATTTCTCCTATATTTTATCATCATCTAATCTTCGCAGATTAATTGCCTAAAATATGTGTAAGTTCATTTGTAGTCTGTTCTGTCCATTTGCATTTTCATTCTTCATAAAATTCTTGAAATTGTTTCCACACACATTCTCTGTTTCTTTTGATGCTTTTCGTGGCACAATCTTTAATAATAGATTCTATCTCAGAATTTTAAACATTATCAAAACGCCACGTTTTAATATTATATTTATGCTCACAAGCTATTATGGACTTCAAATAATTGCTATCTTTATCTTAAAAAGCTAAACAAGGTGACTACAGCGGAGTGCAACAGCTAAACAAAGTGATAATCATATGGCGATTGACATCTGGGATTCGTTGAATTCGAATATATTTGTAGCGTCACGTTGGCGGCCGTGGGTGGGAGGAGGAGCGGAAGTATCGCATACCTGCGGGCTGAACAGCCGTGGCGCCACGGCGTTGGGATATATTTAGACCAAGTAGACGCCAGCTTGACGTGGAAGGTCACGTGGTAGACGCGAGCCTCCCTCCTACACCAAGGACGGTCAGGTGACGGCTACACTCTTGGTGTAAAATCGAGCCGACGAGCTCACACGGGGGTTTTGTTCTGGAAACCTCGCGCGATGCGCAAAACTTTACGCCCAGGCTGGAGCGTGTCGTGCCTCTTGCACGGGTGACGAGGTCACGGTAGTGGCGCGGGAGAAGCGTCAGTGGAGGCGGGGCCTCCCTAGCTATGTGGGATATCCATGAGAAATACTCAAAAGTGTGTAGTTTCGGAGCCGAATTTAGTTATTGTACATACGTGTAAATAAACTTGTACATACTTGTAAATGTCTGTGTGTTTTTCTCCATGACGCCACATATTCTTGCTTGGCATTGGTTACTTGCGACGTGGATATAGACATGAGTGAAATAGTCATCGTAAACAAACACCAACTGTTGACGTGCTTTCTTTAAAGGTCGTTTCTCGTCTAACGCTGCTATTCTGAGCAAAACGTTTATTTTCTGTTCAGGGAGAACTGAGGAACTATACCATTTGAGATTCCCCTCCCCCATTTTGTTAAGTATGATCGATGTGAACCGTCCTTATCCTCATTTGGACAAGTTCGTATCACTTTGGAAAATTTAAAATAATGTACACTACGCTTAATGTCACTTTTAGTGTATTACCTCTTCTCAACGGTCACATTTCTCACACAAAGCTCATAGTCCGTCGTTTTCTACGGGTGATCATACTCTTTCATTTGATCATTTCACCTACTTTATAGAAATCTTCTGTGACCATACAACTACTCTATGATATGACTGATTATCTCTCGTACGTTATAGTATAGTCTTAGAAAGTCAACTCGAAAAAAGTTGACATTTGACTTGCTTATATTGCGAGCCTTTCAATGCACTCATTGACTGCTTACGTTTAAAGATGCACACATATTTCCTGTCACTTTGAAACACACGGGACCATCAAGCAGCCGTTGTGGGATATCACATTTATATCGTACCAAAATCCGACATTTCATATGCAACAGCTGAGTGGATGCCTCTCGGGAAATTCGAATCAGAAATCGTTGACCGCTTCATTTCGCCGGAAACTACCACAGACGCGGGGTATTGCAAAATCTCGCATTAAAATAACGATTCAACTGTATTTAGAACACAATTTTCCAATGTGGGCACTTACCACTTCATATGTTCAATTTATTAAGTATTTGTTTGGAGAAAGCATCCTGCCGTCATTTAAAAGTAGATTCCATGAATTTTGAATCGAAAGGAACGAATATTAAGAGGCAAAACCCTTTTTTGTCTGCAAAAATGAGAATGCCGGAACAGTACCCTAACAAACGGATCACGGACCGCGCGCGATCTTTCCTTCCTTTTCCTTGTCTTACACACACACACACACACAGTAACAATCATTACACCACCACATATTCCGGGAGACCGGTCGGGAGCTTAGAGCTTGTTCCGGCTGGGGCGGTGCCCAGCTGGTAGGAGATACCTGGTTGAGGGAAAACCCTCTAACCGACGGTAGGTCGGCGCCGGATCTCGCCATTCAGAGGGGGAAGATCACCGCTATCTCCCGAGGAAAACACACGCACTACACTAACGGGATTAATGACCTAAGCTGTTAACACACCCGGAATCACTAACCAACCAACATGTTCTCATTTTATACATGAATACGGTCGTCAGTAAATTATGAAAGTATGGAGTGTATGAAATTGAATTTCTGTATACGTACTAACGCGGGTTGGGTTGTTCTTCCAGCGATGAATTCACTGACTGCGTCCGTAGGCGCAGTGGTCCACCCTCGTTCCCTCCGCCCGGCGGCCCTCTCCGCCCCGCAGCCGCGGGAGAAATCGCCCCGCCCGTTGCATTTTACGTGCCGCCCGTTCCGCGGGGCCGCGGCTCCGTTGCTCTGCCTGCCGGCTGCCGGCCCGCTCCGTCGACGGGAGGCAGTCGCTCGCCTCGTCATATGTTTGCGCAGCTCCGGCCGTGGGTTGGGCGAGAAGGGGTGTGGCAGAGAAGGGGAGAGGCGTGGTAACTCCCAGCTCTCGCGGGAGTTGAAGCGGCGTCAGCGGATCGGCCCGCGAGCTTTGGCAGGATACAGTGGGTCAAAAGGACACCGAATGCTCGCGTAGCCGTTTCAGTTTTGTCGTTTCGATAAACATTATTTTATTTTGGCATATAAAAATATTAATGCGAAATTCGGCAGTTTTCACCATGGTTCATGATGATTCAAGATTCATTTTGCTGCAAGATTCATTTTCAGTGTTATTATTTTCACGATGAGAGAGTACGAATCTTAGCTTAAGACAGGCAGACAAATCGCGCCCGCTCAAGCAACTTGCCCTCCTGGGGATCCCGGAGCTCGTAAGGGCACGGGCAACTTCCCCTGACTCCGTACGCATTTTCCCCTTAAAATTGAGAAAGGGGTGATACACAAGCTGGAGCGGCGCGAGGCAATATTAAGTTTGCCAGATTCTTTCTATCAATAACCGAGAATTGTATTATGTTTATGTTCTTTACTTTTTTTTAAATATTTCGTGTTTTTCTTACTAATTGTCCCTTAATTGGAATTTGGAGTAGGAATGTTTGAATGGCGTATTCTTTCCTTGTTTTCGTTTTGTCGTCTGTTATTAAATCATTCGGTTATAATGTGTGTGATTAAATCATTCAGCAATAATGTGGAATAAATGAACAAGTCTCTATACGTTAACAATTATCGCGTTCGGACGGACAGCACTTTTAACAGAAAATAATATTTATCTGTTAAACCTTCTAACTTCAACGTAGAAAGTTAATACTTTTATATCATTCTTAAGTAAACAGGATTACAGAATCAAGATTTGTTATTTTTTTAAAATTCAATTGAGAATTTGAAACCTGAATGATGTAGTATTTTATTTAATGGAGCATTTCTTTATTTTAAAGAGGAAATGGGAATTAATATAACTAAATTATAATGTGTAAATTTGTGACAATAACGGTCAGCTAACTTCTCCCAAAGACTGTCATGAGCCAGGTATATAGTGACGTACCGCCACTTCGTAGCAATTTGTACAACCCTCAATTTTAAATCTCGCGTCTATTTCTATGGACGCAGTGCTCGCGAGCTTTAGTGAGGTTGTTACCTTACCCGTGACCTTGAAATGTCAGGCTTAAGGAAGAGTTACCCAATACCACTCCACTAATTTTTTTAAAAAGAAGTAAAGTACATGTTAAAACCCCCATAAAAAGTAAATATTCATTGTAATAATATATGTTAAATATGTAAATTTTCATCCCAATATAACGATAATTTCTATGTATAGAGAGTATCTAGATTTAAGAATGAATAATGTATTGTAAAATGTGCGTATTGAATATCAAACCGTTTAGATGTATTTATTAGAAATATGTGTGAAATCTGTAAATTAGCTAGTAAAATACAAGAGTAAGAGGTTGTATGCCCAAATGTTATGTATTAAAAATAAAAATGTACAAACCCCTGCAAGGCATAACTACCTTAACAAACAATACAATTGATCCCATCTCGATCAGGTTTTTCGTCCAGTTTCCCTGATCCATTGAGCAAATGCTGAGATGGCCCCTTGTTTTGCTTCTGGACATAAATGTAACTTCATTTTCTGTGCACGTCTTCTAGTATTCAGTGGGAAATACAATGATTCAAATTATCGTTTCCTTGTTGTCGCGGCAGGAAGTAATAAGAGCCAAAATTTATTGCTTATTTATCTTTGACAATAGATTTTATTACATGGGAGTTTTTTAAAATTTCAAAATTCAAAATTTATTGCTTGTTTATCCTTGAACATAGATTTTATTGCATGGGAGTTTTTGTTTTTTTTTCTCCCTTTCAAAAATTCAAGATTTAAGTAGTATATGAGTAAGTGTAGGGATCACAGAATTTTGAAAATGTGCACACAATTCACTTTTCCCCATAGCACGTCATACGCAGTTTTTAACTGTTTTTCTGACGTAAAATAAATAAATAAATAGATGCTTCTATACAACCATTGTATAATCAGTTATAGTTAGCAACTCTATCACGTAAAATACTCGGTCTTTGGAAGAAATCCCAGCTTTTAGTTGCCTAACTTTATTTTTAATATATTTTATTTTTGTATCACAACCAAACAGAGGAACGAAAAGCTTCTCTTAATAACCGTCGTTTTCCGTCGTCCGTTGAAAACAATGTAAACAAATGAGTTACAGCAAATGATGTCGTATCGGTAATAATATAAAATGCTAAAGTATTTCTAATTGATATGATTTTTTTTTCTCATGAAAAGGTTACTTTGGTATCTCCAAGTCAGAGGGAGCCGCGAAGTCTCCGTGGTAGGTCCTGGGGTGAAAGCGACCGGAGTGTTGTACTCACCTTCTCTTTGAGGCGAAGGCGAAAACGAGGCACAGCCCCACCTTCACGTCCCCTTTGGGTCCATGTACAATTGTACCTCGATTGAATAACCTAGCCAGAACTGGTTTTGTCTGTACAATTTCCAAGGAGCTCTCACTAACGAGAATAAAAGATGAATATTATAGAAACCTCAGTGTATCTTAATGCTGTTTTAGAAATATAAATAATGCGAGAGTGAGTAAATACGCCAGAGATACCATCAAAAAAGACAATTTGGTATCTTTCTGATTTTTAAAGATTGTGTGACTTTCATTTCTGTTTAATACTGTCGCTGCTAGCCATGTCTATTTAAGATTGTTTTACATTGCGATATTTCTGCTGCATTATTAATTAATTTTATCTTGAAGCGCTGATATTAAGCCGTTATTTCATAAAATTTCTAGAAATTTTGATATTAATAGGCATTAAATCTTCTAAAGTCTTCATGATTTGCACTGGGCGTGTGAAATGATCGATTGATACTTTTTTCTGAAAACAAAAAATGAATATTGAGATTCTCTGAAGTAAAATATTTCTTCAAAGAATTTAATTGCGCCTGGGAAGTCGTAGAGTTTTAAAAAATACATAGCAGGTTATTACATTTAAATATCTTATACACGTTGTTCTTGACTATAAAAGACTAACAGGTGTTAATAAAATGGGACAATGCCTGTTGTAGAATAAAACGTCTTGTTTACCATTCACCGATTGGTAGTCGACTGTCGCATTATTTCAAGGTTTTAATTTCTGCGAAGATATGAACATTGTTATTTCTACAATTATTCAACCAGGTAATGTACATTCTGGGACATAGTGGTCCAGAAGACCAGCATTGGGAATGTCTTTCTCGCCCTCTGTCATCCAGCCCCAAGGATTGGTGACGTCGACCTGCGGGAGATTTTTCTCTTCAGGTCTCTTCTTTCTTCTCCTGCAGAGCATCGCACCAGCAGGGAAAGCTTTAAGCTCCAGAGTGGAAGCTCGACTTGTGTTGTGATGTAGTGCATATGCATGTAAGTGTGAGTGTAAGGAGAATGGATAGGACAAGAAAGAGGAAGGACCGCGCGCCATAGCCCGTTTGTTAGTATACTGGTCCGGCATTCGCCTGGAATTGAGCGAAGAAACCACGGAAAGCTACTGATCAGAAA
This sequence comes from Teleogryllus oceanicus, assembly GCA_964035755.1. Lineage (NCBI taxonomy): Eukaryota > Metazoa > Arthropoda > Insecta > Orthoptera > Gryllidae > Teleogryllus > Teleogryllus oceanicus. The sequence goes on from CAXIVR010000004.1 coordinate 133,096,461, forward strand.
AACCGGCCGCTAGAATTCTCCTCGAGACAGACTGAATTTGACCTAGCTATTTAGTTAGTATCGAGAATCGACCAACGTCGGGACTCTAATGCAAGGTCTACCCAACAACTTTACAAATTAACAAATTGAAAACGAACAAGAAGGTATCGATCAATGGCATACAACGTCGCATAGTATTCATGTACTTAGTTTCTATGAAAAAGTGTGGAGGTGGTAGAGGAGTTTCCCCTCGGCCTGCAGCCTGCGCTTTTTGCAACTTCTCAAGTGCGGAAGTGCTTGATCGCCGGATTTGCAGGGACAACTTTTTAGCTCACGCGCCAGAAACGCGAGAATTTTAATACTCTCGCTTCGATAACAAAGTTTTTGGTTCCTTCTCCGCGTCTCTTCTTCCCTTCTCTTTGTCTTCCCTTCGTTCCGGCGTCGCATTTCCCGACGCCTCGGTGTAAATGAGCCTTTAAAATTGTTTCGTAAATACGGAAATAATCCGATAATGCCGCTCAATGCAAATGACTGTAGAGCCTGCCCGGTAGTTAAACAGAAAATAATACGAATTTAAATGAACGCCTGCGTAAACACTTGCGGCCGTTTATTGCTTTATGAGCCGTAACGGCTTGCTCCTCCCGAGGCGCCTCGCAAGGCTTAGTCTCACAGATTTGTATTGTCTCAAAACTACGACTTCTTCTCGTCTCTGGAATAATGAATTTCTCCTTACGCAGGTGGTACTCCGATTAAATACTCAGTTTTTAAATGGCTAACAAAAGAAAGGTCTTCAACCAAAAGAACACAATCTTCACTCGTATGTCTTTGGTCAAAATTGATAGTTGTCTTCCACATCTCAAATTCTCGTTGAATTTTTTTCATAATTTTTTGACCTTAATTTTATCCAAACGTGATTTATTTTTATTCTAAATATTGCGTTTGCGTTGTTCTCCTCCAGTTCTGACATTGATTTGAACTAGAATACAAGTAATGATGAAATTATGGTGAAAAATATCTCAAAAGTTGATGAAATAATATTTTTTTAAACATTTTGTATTCATAAGGAAAGCGTTGCAATTTAGTATTGAATTTCATGGTTAAACTCTACCGATAGTGTGGTTAACAACTTATGCTCATCTATATCTCCTATTGATTTGCAAGTGACAAATATACTACATGTACTACATTTCGATATAGACATAATTATCTCGCTGAGTATAATACTCTAATGAGCACAGCTTGCAAATGAATATTATTTGGTATTTGTGACGTATTTCGCATTTAAAATTTCATTCAAAACTAGTATTTGAAATTCGTCCCGTAATGGAAGCAGCTGATGAGAACCAGTAATAAGAGTAACTTGAAGACTTAAAGAAACTTTCTAACTAGAACTCCAGTCTTTTAAATGCAGATGTATCGAAATCCGTGCACTTTGCATCTTGTTTTCCTTCGTCGTGTCTCCATCGTGAGCTGGAAGTTTGAATTAACTCGTTTACCATGCAAGTTGAGAAAAGGGCAACTGTGTGGCTACAAGAAATTTAAATAGATTCTTTTCTACTGCAAAATTTGCCTTTAGATTTTGAAGAATAAAGTTGTTTAAAATTTTGAATGTTTACTTTTCTGTGTTCTTCTTCTCTGAGATTTTGTTTTGAAAACGATCACTATTTCTATGCCATTTTCAAATATGCAAATGCAAACAATAATGAATTCTTCACTTCATTTGTACCAAAGGTAATTTGTTTCATTACTTTTCAGTTATTCCTTAGTTTGGAATTTTTTTCAGTAGTCACGATACAAACATCACACTCATTTCCAGTAAGAGGAAAAGTTCTTTGTTGAACATTTCACCATTTTGAGGTGATTGTAATTTAAAGAAATACTAGGAAATGGTGTAAGGTTTATGACACCATCATTATAAAAGTAATTACGAGAAGTGGTTTGTCATTTACATTTAATCCAGCATTAAGCTTTCTTGGACGCATTGAGGCAATATTCAGTATACAAAAGAAAAAAAAAAAATTTGTAAAACTTTTGCTAACAAATTTAATTAGTGAACAACTGAAGAAATGGTAGAATAAATTACGTAAATAAACTACAGACTTATAAAGGGACAATTCTTGAAATAACAAATTTATAAAGTAAAACAATTGATGAAGGAGATAACATGAACAATAAACATTATATAATTTTGAAGTAAATTATGCTAAGATGAAATAAAATAGAATACATAGAATAGATAATTAGAAAAGACGATTTTTTAAAATATGAAGAACTCTTAAGTCAAGAAAGTGTGAATGAGATGTAGAAGGAGAAGATGTGAACACAGGCGACGACGAAGTACTACATTAACGATGATGTAACCGTCTAAAAAATAGATATGCATACAGACAGAATAATAATTTTTTGAAAAATAAGAAAATATAAGTGGTACAGCGATCAATTATTTACTTTGTAACTTCCGCGTTTGATGGCTATTGTTTCCTCTTTGCTGTAATGGCAGCTTCTCGGAGGAAGCAAGATAGACAGTGCCCTCCATGAAAGTATACGTCTAATCTGTTTTATATATAATAAAATTAAAATGACCCAGTTTTAATATTGTGATATATATATATATATATATATATATATATATATATATATATAATGAATACTTTAATATGGTAGTAAGTGCTAATTCTCAGTTCAAGTAGTATTTTATTATCCGCGAGATCAGTCTTAATTTCCTGTCTTTCTGTGTCGTCTCGCTTGGTGTGGGCACGTTCGGAGGCCTCTGACCTCAGTGGTTGTCCCGGCTGGGGCAGTGCACAGCTGGCGGGAGGCACCTGGTCAACATGAAACCCCGCTAGCCGACTGTAGGTCGACGCCGGATCTCACTATTTAGCGGGAGAAGAACAATGCCACATCATGAGGAAAACATCAGCACTACACTTACGGGACTAATAACCTTAGCAGTTGACGGAGAACCAATAATCAATCAATCAATCAATCAATCGGAGGCTCCTTGCTTCGCATGACATTGTGAGTAAAGGTTCTGGGACGAACGTAGAATAGTAGCACGCTTTGCTCACACTCGACATAAGCCGTTCTGCTCAAACAGGCGGACCGGGAGCGGTAGCTCAGCTCAACTGATGTCACTGCAGCGCCTCTGACCGGAAGGTCCTAGGTTCGAGTCCTGATGGCGGCAGGATTTTCGACACTAGCTTTTCAACTTGGTCGAATTCAGTCGCTGTATGGAGGAGAATTCTAGCGGCCGGCTGCTCTGATCGGTAGTTTTCCGTGGTTTCTCCGAACACCACCAGGCGAATGCCGGAGCAGTACCTAAGCAAACGGGCCACGGACCGCGCGCGATCTGTCCTTCCTCTTCTTTGTCCTATCCTCTGCCCTTCACACACACACACACACACACACTAACATGCACTACACTACCACATATTCCGGGAGACCGGTCGGGAGCTTAGAGCTTGTCCCGGTTGGGGCGGTGCCCCGCTGGTGGGAGAGTCCTGGTTAGAGGGAAACCCCACTAGCCGTCGGTAGGTCGGCGCCGGATCTCACTATTCAGCGGAGGAAGATCACCGCCATCTCCCGAGAAAAATCAAGCAAGCTGTGGTAAAAAATAAATGGTTTCTGCATGCTGAGGAACAGGGGAGATAAAAACTGTTGAGACTTCCTTAATTCTTGAAAGATTTTTGTCGTAGTTAAAAACATATTTTTTATTCATGTCCATGAAATATTTCTGTTTCCATTATTTTTAATTGCAAATATATGTTTAAAAAATGTCAAAAAAGAAAAAACCTTTTTATTTATAATAAGACAACCACAAAACAACACTTCGCCAAAAGCTTTGAAACAATAATCAAACGACACACCAAAACATAACAAGAAAACGAATCTAACGTAAACACACCTTTTGAATTTTTGATGTGGATGTAGGAAGAATTTTTTTCAAAACAAGTTCATAGCGTGTTTCAACGGTAGAAGTACGCGTGAGGTAATTGAATACATACGTTGCTGCTCCAGTACTATCAATAGCTCAGCAACGAATACATTCGTTGTTTCTCGTGAAATGGTCAAGGGTCTATAATAGCACATGTTTGCTTTATTAACTCCTTAAATAAGTATAGGATCTTGAACAGTTGTTCAGGGTAGACAAAATGGAGTTTACGGAACACTGATGTATCGGGGAATAAGCATTGGAGACAAACTTACCCTGGATCAAATTTGTTTCGTAATTTTACTCCATTTATTCAAAACAATTGTCGCATATTATTCATAACACATTCTAAAGGTGTGTTACGTATTTAATTATTTATTTTCTAGGTAAAATTTTGAATTGTTTAATTTAAATTTTAAAAAAATAAGCGAACACTGAAGACTAAAAAAATCTTCTGGTAGTAAACTTTTAAGTTTAATTACATCCGTAACTGCTAATGAATCTGTCTGAAGGAATTCTTGTAGTTTGTTTAAATAGAAGTTCACTGTCAGTCATAATATTGAGGTATAATAGATTTAATTTCAAAATAATTACATATCCAAAGGAAAAGAATTAAAAAAAGAAAAGAGCTTCCTAAGTAATAATAATTTTCTCACTTTGTTAAGAGAATGATATGTTAACAGAATGTTGATGAAAAGAGGATCCCCAACATGACCTGCTTTGTGAACCACCATTCCGCGTATTTCTGTATTAGAAGACAGATTCCTTTACAGTATTCAAAGGAGCATTCTCACTTCTCGATCGCGCAGGGCAAGAGCACTAGTTGTTTGAGGTCCTCCACAATAGAACAATACACGAGACTCCGACTCCACTTTGATCCAAAACAGACCAACTTCTGAGAGGCAGGCCCGAGTCAGATGATACAGCGTCGCTCTTTGACGCAGGCCAAATGCCGCCTAACGATTCGGTTTGTTGTGCATCTCGGCGCAGGACGACGCAGTCCTTTCAGTGACGGCGGCGTCCTTTTGTTGCTTGTGCAGTGAGTGCGTCAAGGAGTTCGCACAGACGGAGCGCTGAACCCCCTAACGACGTTTGGCGCCTGCCCTTCTGAGCATTTTTATGTGGATGTGGTCTTTCTTGGACGTCCACCCTCTTACGAATATTTTGATTTTCAATTGTTTCCCTCATAAGTGAGAGAGTAATGTTGCAAGAGGAAAATAGTAATTACTGACTCAGTCATTCCTTATGAGAACGGTGTGTAAATATATATATATATATATATATATATATATATATATATATATATATATATATATATATATATGAACTACACGTTATGTTTTTAATTTTTTATTATTAATACGAACAAGTTTTCAAATAATAAATATTTGGGTATATAACGATGTATTTTCTACTCGTGTGCAGGTATGCTAGGACAAATTAAAGTGTACGTTTCAATTACATGAAAAATGCTCATGTTACTAAATTAAATATGGTTTGGTTGTATCATTTAGGTTATTGAAAGTTGCGTCTTGTATCCCTAATGCTTCTTTGTATTGACCTTGAGGTCACAAAACCATGAAGCTCTCATTATATATTTATATTGATGCGTAAATAATAACCTTTGTATAGTAAGATAAAAGTACTAATTTACATGGGAAATACCCACAACTCACGTCGCGTACGGACACAACAAGCCTGTGAACACTTGCAAGGGAACTAGTTGCCTACAATATGGCAGCCTTCAATTTGTAACGCTACACTAGCGCTACATGTGCATCTAGGTAATACTACGCAATATCTTTGAACGCGAGTCGAGGTTGTCAGCATTCACTGCCCTCATTCGTCCGCCCATTGAGGCGAGTCTCGCCCTGATTGGTGGGACCCCAGCCGGCAGCGCTCTGCTGTTGATCGAGGTGCACCTAGCGGCGGGCGGCGGAAACCGCCCGACATGAAATGGCCGAGCGACGTCGTGTGCCGCTCCGGCGATCCAGGGCGCCTTCTCGTCCAGGACAAAATATGTTAAAAATAGGTGAAACTACACGAAATTGTATGACCGTTTTCCACTTACAGCAGTTCCGAATGACAAGAGACAAATTCCTCTCTTCAAAATCCATCTCTTATAACGGTTTTATACTGTAGTTTTAAAATATATAGAAGTATAAAGCTACAACGCTCGGTTCTTAGATAATGTGAATTATTTATTAGAATAAAATTTGCTTTCTTTCCTGTGGCTTCTGTCTGCTTAATATTTGAAGGAGTGTTATTGAAAATGAGTTATCTTATGTTTTGAGAAGCGAATGTAGAAATAAATAGATAAAGACGCGATTCCATGACTTGAGAAAGTTCAAGGCCATTGTGGAGAGTCGTAGGTGTTGGTGGTATTCAAAATTACACTAAACCCATTGATTACATCGTATCACTTCAAATGTCTCTTCCAGACATGCGTTTCACTGTACCCAGGAGCAGTTGCCCGCAAGCATGGTGTATGACGATAAGCATTATCACAATGTTTGCGGAACGTGTAAAGACATCTTACTCCAGCACGGAACGACGCTTCCCCTTTGCCCAGGCGCTCCCCGCAAGCGCCCCAGAACTGTGAGGCGTGGCATATGCTGTGAGCGTCTGCTGGCGAGCGAGCCAGCCAGATTTTTTCTCTTTCAACTTTCATGAAGCTAACACAGGGCGCGACTCTGAAAGAAGTTTTCTTACAAGCGCAGCGTTGAAACGTTTTAATGCGAATTTCCCCTCGAATTTTTCCTCTGTACACAAATAATTAAGTACACTTGCAGAGTCCTCCGCTCGACAGCCACACGCTTGCAAGGACGTTCTGTGATGTGGTCTCTTTGTGCAAACATTGTCAAATAAATTACTCGCAACATTTTTCTTTGATAACGCCCTCTCTCTGTGTTTGCTTTATAAAGTTGGTGGGCTGTTCCTCCGTGTTCTTCTCTTCGTCGATTTCCCCGCTCAGGAATTTCATTAGAAAAAAGGAAGAGCTTAGGAGGTCTTTAGGCGTGGAGGTTCCGCCTGCCAGAAAGTCGATGATGAAGATACGCAAACTTTCGTTTCTCAGACAGTTTTGCGAGTTGACCCTCGCGGGGGTGTGCGAGGTTTCCGCGAGAACGTCTCGGAACTGGAGCAAGACAGTGAAGATTCGCTCACGTAATTTAACTCGGCTTGAAGCAACTTTCGTTGTTTGCGTTCCTCTGTGTAATACCGCTTTCGGTTGCGTGCCTTAAGGGACCTTGTGAAAATGTGTACCTAGGAAAACACTTTTGTGAAGGGGTAATGTTATAAGAACACGATCCACAGAACAGGATGCGACTCACCAGATTTTTCCTTTGACCTGATCAGTCTTATTGGAAGAATGTTTTCTGTTTCTTTGAAAATGAATATATATTTATTAATTTTAACACCTGAATTAAGCTCCCGACATGTGTGGTAGTGTAAAGCATTTAAGCGTGTGTATAAGTAAAGATTGATTTTTTCGTGTTTCCGGGCGCGTTAACGGCTTTGGTCAATAGTACCGTAAGTGTAGTGCATGTTTTTCGGAGATGCGGTGATCTTCCCCCGCTGGATGGTGAGATCCGGCACCGACCTACCGTCGGCTATTAGGGTTTCCCCCTAACCAGGACTCTCCCACCAGCGGGGCACCGCCCCAGCCGGGACAAGCTCTAAGCTTTCGACCGGTCTCCCGGACTATATGGTAGTGTTGTGCATGTTAGTGTAAGTGTGTGTGTAAGGGGAGAGGATAGGACAAGGAAGAGGAAGGACAAATCGCGCGCGGTCCGTGGCCCGTTTGGTAGGGTACTGCTCCGGCATTCGCTAGGTGTTGATCGGAGAAACCACGGAAAACTACCGATCAGAGCAGCCGGCCGCTAGAATTCACCTCCAGTCAGCGACTGAATTCGACCTAGCTGAAAAGCTAGTGTCGAAAATCTTGCCGCCGTCAGGACTCGAACCTAGGACATCCCGGTCAAGTTCTCTCGAAAACAGTAGAGCTTTTGAGGTACATGTAGTACATTCACATAAGACGATGAATATAAAATTTAATTTTAAGCAAAATTCCCGAGCGCATCACCCTTAATGAGAAAGAAATTCGAAATCATTGCCCCTGGCACGAACTCCCATTTGAGCCTATCCACGCGATTATATTTCAGTTAACTCGTCCCCCCACGCGCGGGGTTGTTTGTTTCAATCTGTGTTAACACATGAGTGAATAGCTGTGTGCCAGTTAAATTCCACGACAGCGTCCCGGCTGGCGCCGCGTCGCTCGGGTGTATAGCTGGCGGCGATACACACACCAGTTGCTGATAATGCCCGGCGAACATGCGGAGGCAACGTGCAGGCCGTGATTTGTCGCGCGTTTCCCGCCCAAATCGCGTGTCGTATATTCCATAGCGGCGCGCGCTCTGTTGTGAAAATAAGAATTCACTTCAATGCATACGTTGAAATTTCAATGCGACTGATATGCTCGGGAAAATATCGCGGTGTTGGTGACGAATGAGTTCAACTGCTGTGTGCGCTGCATGGTAATGAGGGGGTTTGGGTTTGGTATGGCCTTAAGTATTCAAGAACACGAAATTTGTCACATAGAATGAATGAATGGGATGAATGGATGCAAAATTTGAGATCAGAAATGCTATGGATTCATGATTGTTGTAACTAGTAATGAAAGAAAGAGGTACATTTTATGTTCATATTAGTACACTTTTGGGCATTTGTTAGGATATAAAAAGAACTGATTTTCTATCTAAAATGTTATTCTTTTCTGGTGGCTGGAAAAATCCTTCCGAGTCCAATATCTTCAGTGAGAACCGAAATCTCTCCGCATCCATCATGGCAGGAAGATACTATAGTAGTTACTACATCAATTTCAACTTGAAATACAAACTGTAATCTGAAAAAGTATTTCTGTGCATTCCTCATTGGCATCGGCGAATGTTCTTCTCATATGAATATTTTTAATTGTTGTTTTCTCAACTGAATATTTTACAAATAAGATTAATATATCTTATTACCAAATTCAATTTACGTTTTATATTGAAAAACAATGCCCTTAATACACTAATCATAAAAATAGTCTTATGGAGTACACTGAAATATTGATATGCTAATTATATTATGAAAATATGGTAACTTCGGTATGTGAACAGGTGCTTTTAACCTTGTATATTACGTAAATTAGTATAATATTCAAATAAGGTGGCTGTAGTGAATGCACAATGGCTAACTTACGGATTGATACATTTTGCAGGTACTATTTTCTTAAGGATTTCATTTAATCTTCAAACAAAACGTCAATAACCTATTTTTATTTGGAAAATTGCTTATTTAATAACCTCTTAACCTCATAACATTTCTCATCTGTCTTGTCACTACTCTCCCTTGAGAGATCATATGTTTTACTTCTCTTGCACACTCACCTTCGCTTGACATACGACATACACATAGAGACTTATAAGCTGTTATATTGTTTAAGCATCTGTTCCTAAACGTTAGCTCTGTCTCTTGAGGTCCAGCGACGATGTACTCCGTTTTAGATGTTTAAACCTCAAGATGTATGTTCATTTAATTTTCTGAGCATATTATCTATATCTTCTTCTTACTCGGCAAGAATCACCTAGTCTTCAGTGAAGTGCAGGGTAAAAAAATATTATCGTTAACTTCTATCCCCATATTCTGATACTCCAATTTTCAAGAGCAGTATTTAAATTTATTTCGAAGAGAGTAAAAGCTACACAACACACTATTTTTTCAGACCCTTAGAGATTTTAAATTGAATTCGTTACCATTCTTTCAATATTGAAACAACCTACCATATCATTGTTCAGGTTATAAATTGCTGTTGTTAATTTTATATTTTTGTTTTGATGACTGAGATCTTGCCTTAATTTTTCCAGTGGAACGTTGTCATAGGCTTATCTGAGATGTTTAAAAAAATATGTGTCTCTAGATCATTTGCTAGCTTTCACCTATAATTTCGCGAAGGCAATATATTCCATCAATGCAAGATCTTCCTGCCCCGAAAACCATTTTGTTTTTCAACGTCCTTCATTGAGATTTCCAATTTTATTTATAGAAAGATAAAATTCATATATTCTAGAAAAATAATTTGTCACACTAATTGGTCTTTTGTTTGTACTTTATTTACAATCTCCTTTTTAATTTCTCACACTGACTTCGTAGGAAGAGAAAGTATTGTAATCGTGCAAACTCATTTCGTGTCAGAAGTAAAATTTTCAACGTTTGCAAATTTATTTTTCTTTGAAACTAATTTATACGAGCACTGAGCGAGCACTATAACGAGCAACCGGGAGTGTCACAGTCAAAAAAGAATATGAAAGATTAATTACTGAACGATATTGCTTCCACATATTATTTAGGGGAAACACATCAACGCAATGACTCTTCAGTTTATTATCTGTTGGTAGTTGATGCTTTTCGTGACATAGAAATTGTTTGATGTGCATATCATTCAATTTACAGTTCATGTGTGTATGCATGAAAAGCAGCAGCTAACGGGACCTGTCGATACTTATTTAAACAGTTCATTATTTAAGCCAGTTATTATAACAGCCCGATTTTTTACTAGACTTGTTCTGAACATATTTACACAGCCGAGGTTGGAAGTATTGTGTATCTCGGCGTTTTGTTACGCTCTGCTTAATGCAGCCCTCCACAAAGTTATGGTTTGCTCAATGAGAAACAATATTTGCAATTCCTTCACATGGATACCGAAACATGTTTTAAGCACACTCACTCATTATTGATGAGGTGGGGTTCATTGGAAATGAACTGTGGCCTCTATTAATTTTACATTTTATTAGTCAACAACAGACAGAGGAAGGAATTTTATACACGATACACGAATATATGTTTTATTTTGGGAGTAGAGAAAATTGCTACACATCTTTAAGCTGACTGTTGCAACGCTAATTGAGGGAACATAAATATAGTGTGTTGTTTACCATTTTTAGACAGCTATGTATTACTGAATATTTTCGATTTCGCCTTAACAAACCTACAACTACATACTTTTGTAAACAATGACTTCATTTTTGATTCATGCGTTTTTTGTAGCTATTGTCCACAATTAGACAATGAGTGGACTTGCCAGAAGACTTGAATGCAGAAATTTATTATAGTACCCTGTCCACTAGTAAACCCAGTACAAATATGTATTAATAGCTAGTCTTACCCAGCTACAACTACGCCCTTCATCGATATCACGTCCAAGGGGACATACGGCTACCTTTCAAATTTTGTCTCTAAGCCTCTAGGTTCTATATCTGCCCACACAACTTTCCTGGGAAGAGGAAGGAATAAAGGGAAGGGTTTGAGTTCCAGGGGTGATACCTTAATTGCTAGGAAAGCAAGAAAATACTTCTGTGGATTGCGCGGGATTCAAACCCAGAGCTCGGATACTACGCCTACTTGAGCACAAGGACTACAAGAATGTACGCCGCCCAGACTGTCGGGGAGGAACCGAAGAGAATTGAAAAGTGATGCTTAGTTGTTTGGACAGCCTCATCCCACCACAACACACAAGCAGACAACCGTACCTGACGCGGGACTCGAACCTTCAACCCTTGGAACCCAAAGTGAAAAGGCGACACCGGCTTAGTAATGTCGACTACCTAGGTTAGCTCAACTTCCTTTAATACATTTCTAATGCACTTTCAGGAAATAAAAATCCGCATATTCCAACACCACATCACCTATACTGACTAGTCCTCCCAAAGGGCCAAAATAGGATGCGCTGTTTATTGATATGGTGCCACCCGCTGGTTCAAAAACGACTCTTTGCGTACACACTGCAGAAAAGCATGCGCTCTTGGAAGCCTTAAATACTTAAAATCAGTGTCATTACGGCGAGTTGTTATTTGCAGTGCTTCCAGAAGCGCTCTTGAATGTATCTCCTCTTTCTCCCTTTGTGACTTCCTGTCATTGGTCAACACCAAATACATCGCCTAATGCTCCATCGTAACTTGGTTTTATATTGGGTCTATAACCTCGCGGGAATACCTGCAAAAGAGATGTCTGACTAAACACCAAAATTGGCCCGTTGAAGCTGGAAATTCCATCCTTTTGTATCCCACACAAGATGCTTAACTTTTCGTAAAAATGTTCCATTATTAGTTCATAGTGAGCAGAGTGTCAGTAATCTGAGTTTTAACTTACGAGAATTAAAAACAACCTAAAACTGCGGACTTTCGGATCGGTCGCAACCATTACAGGCACGGATACCTTTCCCAATTAATAATTTGCGATAGATGTCGAACAGAACGTACCGTCAGCATGCTCTCTTGCACCGTAGTAAGGGAAGAGATAACTGGCAAAGACAATGCATTGCCTTGCTTCTCTCGCAGAAAGTTTAGAAACAATTTGACCAATTTATTAACCGTTTGAAATTTTTGTCTTATACTTTTCCAAATTCCATAATGTATTATTTCATTAGGATTCATTCTATTTGTAAAGTTATTTCATTTTTTCTTTATCTCGGTTTATTTTAAACTATTAAAAACAACTGAAAATGGGTTAATAATCGCTGAATCACATTTGGGCATTCTTGAAGAACTTTATTATTTAATAGGTTGCTAACGGTTTTTCTGTCTCTATTTCTTCATAATGGATTTCCAAAAGATTTACATCTAAATTATCCATCCACATCTCATGTATGCACACTAGTGGAAAGTGTGTTGAAATAAACAATCCCATACTAGGTATTATGAAATTGTGGTAATAATTACAGATAATAAAAGAAACAGAAATAATTTAGTTAGATAATACTTCGGAGGGGTCCAAAGACAGCAATGTTCTAATTTATTGCCCTAAAATATCGGCAGTATAGTATACAATTACAAGCCAATTGCAGTAAGCAGCGGTGTTTTATGGGTCGTAAAGCTTTGCATGATATGGTCACTTTATGTCGTAGTGGACACATTTCCAGTCTTCTGCCGTACGACAGATTTGTAGTTCACGTCTCTTGGTGTTATTGCGTTGACAGTAGTGCGTAATGCCATGCAAATGACAGATGTAAAGGTACTTTGCATGTGGACATGTCACGGGATGCACTTGCACTGTTTACTGAACCCTAAAGTCTGATAATAATATTGTAGTGTTCTAAACATTACCTGTGATATTGTTGAAATTTAATATTCTTACATTAGAAACAATAATTAATATAGAAACAACATTCAGTTGTTTAATTTGCCGTACATTAAAACTACAGTCTGCAATAGGATTTAGGCAATTATTGAGATATTACTCGCAAGCTTCAAAATTTCTGCAGGTTGAACAACCTTTCCTCCATTCGCTCGGCAGCAGTGGTCGAGGGAACATCGTGTGCCCCGCGGTCTCTGATTAGTTTGCGTGTTTTCATCGAACTTAGGAAGTTTAAGTGTCAGTGTAAAGTGAGAAATTTACTTCAGTGCATATAACTGTTCTGATTACGATCGACCTGTTTCTCATTGTGAATGGGGAACAGAAAATAAATGGCGGATGCCGAAGCCGCTACCCGAGGGCAGGCCTCTGACTACAGGAGCCAGCCCGTTGAAGGAAACCACTCCGGCCGTCCAAGTTACAACAGAGTCGTTCTCAATGCCATGTACCCGGAGAAGGAACAAGGTATTGTAATTTAAGGCAAATACCACAGCACACCCCTCGAAAAGTACCTAGAAGCTTTAGCCGTGATTGTTCCGCCTAGTCACATCACGTATTCTTCAAAAATCTCAAATAAGAGGGTGTGTGTATTTTTTAGCAGTAAGCAGTTTCTGGATGAATTAACAGAGAAACACAAGACTATTAATATTGAGGGCTCCTCCCAAAATATTCGGTCTCTTGTAAGTAGACAGAAGCGTATCGTAGTTTAAAATGTTTATCCTATGATCCCTAATGCAGTAATTGAAGATGAACTAGATAAACTAAAGGTGATACGCAGTTCTCAAGTATAATTTCTAAGAGCTCGTTTGGGTACAGAGCAGTTCACCCATATTCACAGTTTCTGTAGACAGGTGTTCGTACCGGAAGATTTATTAAGTACCTGACGCCATACTGATCACATACAAAGGAGAAAGAAACTGGATTTACATGTCAAGTGGAATCATTAAATGCTTTCACTGCAAGGAAGAAGGACATATTGCCAAAAACTGTAAAAATATAGGAGACATTAACCCAAACCAATCGGAAGACATTGAAAACATTGAAAACAATGTAACCCATGAAAACGAACAAAGAGGTAAGGTACCTAGCTACCATGCATTTCCCCCACTCGATCAAGGCAAACTTGTTAAGAGAGCCTTATTACACAGATCATAAGTATTCCCATCAACAATTCAAGTGAACTTCAGGAAGAACAATTCAACCGTCCACAAGGAAAAATTAACGGTGCCGCGAAACAAACTAAACAAAGCAAAGGAAGTTATCCAGGGAGAATACCATTAATAGCGGCAGCAATAACAAAATCAGAGTAGGGTACTAGCCCCAGCAAAAGAAAGGATGGAAGGATCCAACAATGTACGAGCAACTAAAATACTTTCTGGAATACACTTATGGTTTAAGTAATCCCCTTCAAATATCTTTCAGTTACACCAAACAGGCAGGTAGGCGAATTGAAATGCTCAAGAAAATATACTCCTTACTGTCTGACAGAGGAATAAAATCAAGATTTACCAGAATTATGAAGAAACTGAAGGACCCAAACCGCATTGAATCTTCAAAAGAACCGTCACACAACGACGAATTAACAAGTGAAGATCTTCAAACAGAAGATAAGAATTTTGCAATGGAATGTGAACGGTTTTTACACTAGATATGAATTTCTTCAGAAGATTCTAAAAGACGAAAACTATGATGTACTGTGCATCCTGGAAACCAACTTCAAAAATAAGTACCATTTTAATATAAAAAGGTAATCAATGTTTTTATAAAAACCGAGTGGTGTGTGCAATTGCCAGTGGCGGTGTTGCGATCTATGTGCATAAGTTGGTCAAGTGTAGTGAAACAAACTAATTTAATTTTTAAATTTAATATTTCCTCTGTTCTTCTAACATTAAATATAAATTCAACGTAACCCGTTCCAAATTTATATAAGAATATGGGTGCCAGGAAAAGATTACGTTAATTAATTTTTAATATCCGGCTAACTGGGTCGATGGGTCTTATAAGAAATAATCGCTATTGCCTACTAATAGCCGATTATTTAATCTGCCATTTGTACAGAATGGTCGAGGAATCTGAAAAGCAAATATACATTTCTAGCTAGTCATTTGCTGTAATTGGCTAAATGAAAATCATCTTTTCTATTCACAGAAACTTGTAAGTTTATTCGATGTTCATTTGTAACAATACGAAACTTTCGGTCATGACCAGTCTCAAACCTTATATTGCAGTACCCGTCTTCGCGCGCTCTTGACCGATGTCGCCGCGTAGAACCATTTTCAATCTTCCCCGGTGTCGATGGCTCCAGGTCCAAATACCATCTTCTTTTCTTCCGTTCTGGCACAAGTGTACTCAAGTCACTGATCCTCACCGCCTCATACGTTGATAAGACTTAATTAATTTTTCTTTAAAAAGTTCCCAGTTCTTTCTACGCGTATACTTAAAATATTAAAGTTCAGCAAACTATTATCTGCATCAAATACTCCAAGTCCTGTTGCCGACAAATTCACCTAAGTTCACAATTCTAGCAGCTGCACTCGAAATATTTCCAAGTTCCAATTTCCGCACATTACATCAATATTCAAAGTCCGACAACCATACGCTTCAAAGTAGATGTTCACAATTCCCAAACTCCCAACATCAATTGTCTACACACGATCCGCACAGCACCACAGCATAAGTCGGAATGGATCCATATTCCCCTCTTTCAGCCCTTCAAAACTCGGTCCATCTTTCTACTGTTTCTTGTCAGAAAAAATTCCATGCCTAGCCAATCCCTCAATTACTTACAAATTCTACTAGCCGCGCCCCAGACTGTCATTGCTTTCTCTCTACAATATTTCTTGCAATTGTGGAAATCGGAGATGAGTATGCATTTTTTTCGAATAATTAACTCCTATTCATGTAAATATGTAGCCATGGCATGGCATGGCATGCTACATGCCATGGCAGTATAGTCTTACACCATAATCCATGCGTATTTTTTAGGAATCAATTTTCAAGAATGAAAATTAAAATCCGTCGCCTATGCGGTGTCATTATTTGATGCTGAAAGTTTGTTTTAAATGTTAATGAAAATAAAGACAACAGTAGATTTGTAGTCAATAAACATTTACATTGATGTTTATAGAATTGTTATATTTCTATTGTAGCCATGGATAGAATAGTATTTCTAGCTATGAATAGTACCTTTAAATACGTTGCTGCCGGCAAGATTACCGCAAGTGCTTTTAGCACTAGTTTGGAAATATTTTCGGTACATCTCCAGGCTCGTGTTGAAAAAGTTGAACATTCAAATTTGAATACTGTGTAGGTATGCGTCACTTTCTAGACGGTCGAATAAAAATTATTTGGAACTTTAATTGGATATCAAAAATAAATATCCACTTGAAGCATGACTCTTACCATGACAACTTCTCCCCCCTTTCCGAAAACTTAATGCGACCTCCTTTAGACACACGAAGGAAAATCCCGAAAATGTTTGTACAGAGAGCCCTGGAAGTGGTTATTTGCCGAAAAATCTGAAAGAGATAATTCCTTACATCTTCGAAATATCGCAGAAAATATACTGGTGCAGTACTAAAAGTACAAAGGGTAAACAAATAATAAATAATTGTAATGTCCTGTATATTCATTGAATGAACGGCATGTGAACTCTGATGAATTATGATACAAACTTGCATACACCACTTTCATTAAAATCGTTTCGTGTGTCGCTTAAGTGCGTAAACTGCAACGCGTCGATTTCAAGGCTAGGCCGCTCTATCCTCCGTCGCTTCGAGTCGGTGGCAGGGCCTCGTCACCAGGTTAATCGCCTCCGCAGGTAAATTGCTCGCGAAATTCCGTTACCGCCGCCGCGTAAGCTCGGTAACGTCGTTACCGCCTCATTTCCCCCTGCGGAGAGGTCTGACGTCACGCCCGGCGCCGCTGCCCCACAATGCATTGCTACGGGCTGGCGGGGCGGAGACATCGCCCACGGTCCCTTGCGCGTGAAATCGCCCAACACGCTCAATTGCCACACAGCTTATAAGCCGGCCCTAGAATGTCAACAATGTGTGCGAAATATAAATAGGGTTAGTTTAGTTGGGGTCGTAGGCTTCTGAGGCACCGGGAGCGGTAGCTCAGTGCATCAACTGATGTCACTGCAGCGCCTCTGACCGGGAGGTCCCAGGTTCGAGCCCTGTTGGCGGCAGGATTTTCGACACTAGCTTTTCAGGTAGGTCGAATTCAGTCGCTGTCTGGAGGAGAATTCTGGCGACCGACTGCTCTGATCGGTAGTTTTCCGTGGTTTCTCCAATCAACGTGATGAATTACATTTTGATTTGATAAAAATTAAGGATTTGTCTTAAAAAGAAACAACGCACGTCAAATGCAAACAAACAAATAAACAAACATCAAATGCAACCCGCAACACTCGGTCAGCTACATCGTTGAATAACTCCTAAACGACGCGTTCTACGGGCTTATAAACTAAAATTTTGAGGCGAAAGGCCTCAAAGAAATGTTTTACACACGGTAATGTATAGGATGAGATATTCTTAGACATTCTATTAAATTTTTGCCGATTCGGTTCTAATCAATACCAACGATTCAGAATACAGAACATATTACTCCATGACCTATGGCCCTTGATGCTGGTGGCTATCTTTGTGACGTCACGCATAGAAGGCTTACATTCCTCTACGAGACTTATTTGCTCGCAGCAACAACTAGAAATACTATTAACAGTTGCTTGATTCCGATAAATATTGTTTCTTATTTGTGTAGTGAAACCATTCATGTAACCTTTTGCCCTGTGCACTACCTAACAGTGTAAGGAACTGCGACGGAAACGGATGCATATTCTCATGTTTCAGTTTCAAGATTTCCTAAGGAAAAATGAGGGTGGGGTTTAACATGCAAGTGTTCTCGCACGAGTACATTAGAACTGATTATAATACTAAGTCTACGAAAGTACTCCTAAACTACTCACAAATACTAAGTTGAAGCAACTCTGTTTAAGGTGATCACCTCTATTTCACACTGGATAGTTTGTCAGGCTCTTCGTTATTAAACTCGTAATTGTGAGTTTTCTGTATTTGTCGAATAATGCGACATTTGGCCAAAACAATTTGCTCAGGGAAATGATATTGTAATAATTCGATTGGGTGGTTGCTATTACTTACAAGAATACGATTTTTTTTCGAAAGACGGCCACAGGCACTGCAAATTAGTAGCTGCGTTCAGTAGATTACTTGCCTGTTTTTTGTTTTCATTTCACTAAACATTTTAGTGCACTTCCAACATAATACTAAAATGCATCTAACTTAGAAAGAGCAATATTGCTAATATATAACTTTGATAATGTCGATTCAGGTTGTTGACGTTTTTTTGAAGCTTAGAATATCTATGCATTTGAAATAAGTGTTGTAAGAGTAATTTTTTAAGATCGTATAAAATTAAAATAATAGAAAAAATAAAATAAAAATAATATATAATATAACAATATATATTATAAAATGTAATATTATACAATATAATATAATAATATAATATAATAGAAAGGAAACTGTTGTGCAAATGTATATTTTCATATACATAATACATAAGTTGTTGTGTGTTGTATGAGAGATAAAGTAAGTAAAAATGATATCTATATGGGGTCCTAAAGTAGACAAATCTACGATAGTGTACGATGTATTACCAACTTAATGGTAAAAGTTCTCTGCTGAACACAGAATTTTCCTACAGATGATACAATCTACATATTCAAAGATACGTGCTTCATAACACACGCTTCAGGGGCTGAGCGAACCCTTTTCAAAATACTCCTATGTCGTTGCGCAGTGTTCTCTACTTCCAATGTCTTTCGGCGGAAACGAAATTGTGTTTTGTCCACCTGGTGATTGTTACTATCATCCCTATTCTTGACTGCAGGGTTATGCGCAAACTTTGATGAATAATTGTTAGCCTCTTTCGGTGTGTCAGGATCGAAAGTAGGATTATTGACATTACTCAATGTATTTTCATTTCTAATTTGAGGAGCACTTCGACATTTACCAATGTTTAAATTAACTTCGGAGTCTTTTTTCAAGAAGCAAATATTGCGAAATTCATTTTTACTTGGAACACATTTTCCTTCAATTTGGGATGGCAACAACGACGAATTAGATTTTATTGAGATATTACTAGTTTGAGAACAGGGATAGTTCAGAGATTCTGACATGGAAGATCGTTCATTCTGGATAATGTCAGCATTATTTTGAAAATTATTCTCTTGAAAAGTTGAACTGCTATTTAAAGAAATATTTGAATAGCCACTTATATAAGTTTTTACGTGTCTTCTATCACAGGTTCCGTAATCTTGTTTTTTCGTTTGTTTCAACGTTTTTGAAGAATATTCTATGTTAATTGCATTTTTGCTTGAAAATAATCTGTTCTCCGATATATTCGAAGAGAGTTGGAAAGCATTTTTGTTCATGCACACATTATTACAACTTTTACCATCTGTGTGTTCGGAAGATAAATATGCTTCTTTTAGTTCGTTCAAACCTTCGAGGTACCACTTTCCTCCAATCCATATCCTTTGGAGCCTTCGCACTAATGGGGATTGAGAAGATGCGTTGACCTGTTTTGGATGTTTCTTGTGAAAACGTGTAAGCATTTCTCTTATTGACTTATACTCAACTGTGTTGGGAAAACATTTGTTTTTTATGCACATATCTTCTTTAGCGTTGTTGCAGAAATCGGTTTGTGATGCGGTGTGTTTAATTTGAAACACTTTACTATTTTTGCAATCAATATCTTTCTTCAAAGATTTAAAGATGGGCTTCGCTTTCATGTTCTGTTTTAGAAGAATTCGAAAGTGACTAATAGTATTTCTTAAAAGAATATTTGGATCATGCCACAAAGATTTTTGTTCGCAGTCTTTCCAAAGAGTTATGTCTGACAGTTTCTCGTTTGTCTCTCTCAGTGCATCTGAGAACGTGGATATGTCTTTTTTAATAGCATCTATTTCGTAAAGCAAAGGTGCACGAAGTGTCTCGAATGTATTTTCAAGTTTCCAATTAATGAAATTATTTATACATTTCACGATAATTAATATAGCAGGTGCAATTAGTATCCACAACATTTCAAATCGAGGATTGATTTCATTTAGTAAATGCACACAAATTTCTTTAACGTTTGTGCATATCATACGTGTTGTTTTTGATATTTCACTTACAAACGTACTTAACATCATTAGCATTTTATATTTTTGTGTGAAAATACTGTCGTAAATCATATGAACGTTAATTGGAAAATTCAACAATTTTGTTTTTCCTGGATTAATTGTTAATGTATAATTATTTTGATTATCACATACCTTTTGAAATATTATGTCATCTTTCAGCAGCTTTGTGTGTTTTGCCGTAACTTGTGATACAGCCAACATAAAAATGCACATAGTTTGTGTAGGTGTACTTGACTTCTGAACTATTCCGCTAGCTTTGTTGGGCGTGGAAGTCAAGATACAAAAAAGCAAAACTATGCACCTTTCAGTTATGTGCATACTTCTTGAAGTGTATTATCAACTCATTATTTAGGAAAATCTTTTCCAAAATAAATATACCATTATTGATGAGTTACTGTTAATGAAACACGACGAGACACTTCGTTTTTCAACTCTGAATTCACAGTAGAATTAGTAAATTCACATCTTTCTATACATCAATAACAGGTGTTATGTATTTTCCATGGAGATAATGCTATTCATCTGTTAATATTTCCAGAATAGCGTCAGTGCTTCATTGTTAATCCATATCAGTGGATTACGCGTTGATGAAAATATTTCATCTCATTATTTTAGAACCTTTTTGTTAACGAATGTATATACATAGTATCGAAAATATTAATGAGAAAAACGTGAAAATCCGTCCATTTTGTAATGCAAATTTTAAATAAAAGTTCTACAAACGCCAAAGAATTGGCGTATGGCATTGGAATTGGCACTGGTTCGCCCTCTCATGGAATACATGTTGGGATCCATACAGAAAGTCGCACAGGAAAAATCTAGATAGAATACTAAAGGAAAGCGAATCATTTTTTATATAGAACTAACACAATAAATAAATCATGGGAACCTTAAAAAATGAGAAGAACAAGGGCGAGGATTTGTGTATTTTATAAAATGT
Source organism: Teleogryllus oceanicus (assembly GCA_964035755.1). Taxonomy (NCBI): domain Eukaryota; kingdom Metazoa; phylum Arthropoda; class Insecta; order Orthoptera; family Gryllidae; genus Teleogryllus; species Teleogryllus oceanicus. The sequence goes on from CAXIVR010000004.1 coordinate 133,117,689, forward strand.
ACGTGAATCGACAAGCTTGGAAGGAAATTCAGGTTAGTTTAGAAAAAACAAAATATTTCTGCTGAAGTTGTCACACCCACAAAATTCGAACAAGGAAACAAAATTAAGATCTTGAAAAAATTTTGTTTTGTAACAGAAAAAATAGAGATTGGAACAGTTTGTCCACAGCAACTTTCGAAGCCTTTCCTCTAAGTGTCCGGAGTTTTAGAAATAAGGTAGAAGAAGTTGAGAGTAAGAGATGTTAAATGAGAAACTAGGTGCTGTGAAGTGCTGGTCAATGAAAATCAAAGCAAAACAGTGTATTGTAATGCAGTGAAGTATAGTGAACGTGATCAATGCCTTTTTTAAAATCTAATTCAGCCAATATCCATGTAGCTTGTATTGATTTTTAGTATCACCAACATATAATTGTTGTATATCATGATAGAGTTGAATTAGTTGTTATAATTCTTAATATTAATGATAGTATGGTTATTGCATCCTCGTTTTGTGTATTATTATTATTATTATTATTGTAATTATGGTTAATTAAGTGTCACCGGATTGAACCCAATTGTAATTGAAATAAATATATGTACGTATTACAAAATTTGATTAACTATTCTTTAGGTAAGTTGTGTAATATTTCCATTGCTCTGTATCTGAGGTCAATGTGTAATCCTGACTATGTTTAAGTGGCGTTCATTCGTGAAGAAGTTGGCCGTTAAGCACCCACGAAATATATCAAAATAAAAACTTAATCTCCTTGCGGATTAATTGAGTAGTTCGCTATGATTCTACATTGACCTCTATAACATTATTGATAACAACAACAACAACAACAATAATAATAATAATAATAATAATAATAATAATAATAATAATAATATCTGTATTTAACTTGAAAATTCGAAAATATGAACCGCTAGCTCAAGTGCTTTGTCATCAATAGAGACTTCAGAATATTGACATACAACCGATAATCATGTCCACCACTGGATTAATCCCAAAACACACAGTGCATGCAATTCAAGTGTTGGAATTACCATTTTCATGCATAGAGCAAATGCAGAAAGCAGGAATACTGGACAGCTGCAGAATACTAGTAAGAGAATTCCTGGGATGTACTACTGCTTAGGAAACGGTTTATTTAAATGTCTGAAGATTAACATTCGTTCGTGTCTTGTCTCTGCGAGATCGACAGAGCCTAGATGAGCAATGGTCAGGTGAATATTCCTTCACATAGTGCAGAGAGTGAAAAATTCGGAATAATAATAATATAATAATAATAATAATAATAATAATAATAACAACAAAAGCTCAAAAGTCAGTCATTCTTGAAACCTGCCGGATTGTTCGCACAGTCCTCAATATGCAAAGCTAGGAATGTGGTATGCCTAGAGGCCCCTCAAACCATGAACCCCGGGTGAGAAACCCCCGAGAAAAAAATGAAATAATAATAATAATAATAATGTTAATAATAATAATACATTTTAGAATGATATGGAACATTCAAAATAAAAAATTCCAGCATTTTAGGATTTCATAATCACCTAAGAGAACTCGTTAGAATTACTGATTTTATCAATATGTAGTACTTAAAACTTCTTCCTGTACACCAAGAGCCATTCCCATTGCGACAGCTCTCAACATTTAGCAAAACAAAATACAAACACGTAGTATGCGTCATGCTCTTAGCGATCACTGCGCACTCCCTCGGTGAATTTTGAGAACTTCGCATACGCTGTTCAGACGCCAAGCGGATCAAGTTCCTCTCTGCTGACAGCTGCGGTGACGCTCTGGTGCAAGTAGCGCTGTGTTTTTGTGTGTGGATGCTTCTGAAGAACACTGGGAGTTATGGTGTGGGACGGATGTTATGGTATGTTATCTCATCTTCGCCGATAAAGGGCGAAGCATCTATTTAAAGGTACTCCTACTAGGCTACGGATTTTTTGTTTATTAAAGTCGCATCAATAACTGTGGTAATTAGCGACTACTTTAAATATAACTTTACAATATTAATACGGAAATTTAATAGTATATTACGCTGAATATATACAAATTTGTGGAGACAGACATTATATGTATTCTCAATGTTCCAATATTAGTTTCCAGTATCTACGCTAATATACTTTTTACAATTAGATTCCTTTAAGAAAATTGCTGTCTTTACAGAATTTTAATATTTTATTTTGGAATTCGTTGGATGATAGCGTCAATTCGTAGTTTTGCTCAGATTCTAGGTATCTGTGTCTGTTGTGCTGAAACATAGGGCATTGAGTTAAGATATGATGAAAGTTAAGAAGGGTATCGCAGTGCTGGCAGGTGGGCGGGGGATTTCCAGTTAGCAAGTGTTGATGACTGAACTTGCAATAACCAGTTCTTATCCTTGTTATTTTTACTTGCTCTTTTCTTGAGATTTTTTTTTGGAAGTTTTTAGGGAGTAAAAATGTTTAACTTGTTTGTGTAGAGGACTGGATTTCATGGTTTTCTAGAGGTTGCTCCACTTTTCATTCATTACTTTCTTGATGTGTGTGCATAAATGTGTGTGATGTTGTTAAAATACATTCAGTCTCATGGCTTACATTTTCCTCTTCAAGGCTCATTGTCTTGTGATCAGGCATTGTTTTGTAATCTGGTATCCAGGCCATTATGAGAGTCTTTTTTAGATTGTATAACGTCATGATATGTTTCATGAATACTGTTTATCATTGGTATACCTGGGTAGTTGTTGTGAATATTGTTGTTTGCGTCAAGAGAGGTAGAGAATATGACAAACTTGTATTTCTGAGTTTTTGTGACATTTTGAAGGTTGTCATTATAGAGTATATTTCAGCTGTAGTAGTAGAATGCAGTCTGTTTATAATTTTAACATCTTTGGTAATTGTAGTTGCATATTTTCCACCACTATTATTGATAAGTTTAGTACAGATTTTAAAGAAATCTTTGTATTTATTTTCTATTTCTTGAAATTTTATTTCCTTATCTTTTTAGCCATTTTGTTAATTTGGAGAGTGTCCAGTGTTATATCTGCTACTATATCAAGAATTGTCCCGGGTGTTATACTATTATTTCCTTTTTTCCATTAATATTTGTTTCTGAAAGTTTAGCTGTCTTAGTAGGTTTTTGACTTTGGTATATACTGGTGAAAAGCATTTTTGTTCTTTGTAGTAATTTTGCAGTTTGGGGTATATATCGTGGTAGATTATAGGATTATTTGACTGTACTGTTTTGATGGCATATTTGAGAGTTAGCATTTGTCTACGATGAGCTAGTTGGTTCTTTGGCTTCTATTAGAATGCTGCCAATGGGGCTAGTATGAAAGCAGCCAGTGCTTATTCGTAGAGCTTTATTATGTATAACATCACGTTTTTTAGATCTTTTCTGTTAGCTGAATCATATTGGATCTTGGATCGTACTATAGCTTTGTAAGTCATCAGCTGGAGATGTTTATCTGTTCCCCAGTTATTATGGGAAATGCAGTTGAGTATGTTTAGTCTTTTCTTATGTTCATCAGATAAAGTTTGTATATGTCTTTTCCAGCTCTTTTTTGAGTCGAAATGCATGCCTAAAATTTAATTTTTGATCAAATTTTATTTTATGTAGGTTCATTTTTAATGTGGGCTGATTCACAATATTTTGTCTGGAGAATACTATACATTGAGTTTTGGAAGCTGAAAATTTAAAACCTGATTTGAGAGACCACTCATGTAGATTGTTTAGGGCAGATTGTATAATATCTTGACTGGAAGTAATAGATGTTCTTCTGCAAAGAATGATAATGTCATCTGAACTTCTTTATGATTACCGGATGATTAATTTCGGGGCCTGCATCATTAATGGCCAATAGGAACAGAGTAACACTAAGTACTGCACCTTGTGGTAGTCCATTCTCCAGATGTACTGATGATAAGCTACCATTAACTCTCACATTAAAACTTTCTTCTTTGGTGAAATTCTTGATGAATTGAAATATGTTGCCTTTAAGTCCATATTATTGTAATTTTGTCAAGTTTCTATGTCATGATTCTAAGCTTTTTCAATGTCTATGCTCACTGCTAAAACATGCTGTTTATTAGCAAGGGCTTCTTGGATGTAAGTATCAACACTTACTAGGAGAAGTAGTTGAGTGTCCTGCTCTGTAACCAGATTAATTGTTGGATATGATGTTTTTAAAGTCTAGAAACCATCCGAGTCTTATGTTAATATTTTTTCCAGAATTTTGCACATATTGCATGTTAGAGGAATGGGTCTGTAATTTTCATTTTTTGTGGGGTCTTTCTCAGGCTTTAGTATAGGTATAACAATAGCTGATCTCCATAGCTCGGGAAATACATTTTTAGCCCACATTATGTTACATATTTTTAGTAGTGTTTACCACGCGAATGCCGGAGCAGTACCCTAACAAACGGGCCACGGACCGCGCGCGATGTTTACTTCCTCTTCCTTGTCCTCTCCTCTCCCCTTACACACACTTACACTAACATGCACCACACTACCACATATTCTGGGAGACCGGTCGGGAGCTTAGAGCTTGTCCTGGCTGGGGCGGTGCCTCGCTGGTGGGAGTGTCCTGGTTAGGGGGAAACCCCACTAGCCGACGGTAGGTCGGCGCCGGATCTCGCCATCCAGCGGGAAGATCACACCATCTCTCGAGAACAAACATGCACTACACTTACGGGACTAATGACCAAAGCAGTTGTCGCGCCCGGAAACACGAAAAAACAAACCAACCAGCTTTAGTAGTGTTTATTTTCCTTCCAGGGGTAGATTTTTTAAAAGAGTGTATGGAATGTTGTCTGGTCCAGGTGAGGAGTTTCTAGTCCTGTTGATGGCAGAATTAAGTTCTTTAATTCCAAAAGGATCATTAAGATGGCGCTAAGTAACCAAATATTCATTTTCTGTAAGTTCTGTTAGGTTCTATTGATCTTTTTTGTGTTGTAAGAAGGCTTCTGTATAGTTTTTTCAGCTTGAAATTTTGGCAAAGATGCATGCAATTGAATTTGCTATTTCATTAGAGTCAGTAATGATTTGGTTATTTGACAGTAAAAAGTGTGTTTGTTTACCATTTTTGTTCCTTCGTTAGCTTTTATTTTTGCTCATGACTCACTAATGTTTTTATGTATTGATAACCTTGAGACGTAATTGTAGCAGGAGTTTGCTTTACTTTCTTTTGTGGTTCTTCTTGTAACAGCTCTCATCTTTTTGTATTTTTTTTTATTTTCTTCAGTATTATGTTTCTTGTATTTGTTGAAGGCATGTTTGGAAGTTTTTAGTGCCAATTTACATTTGTGATTTCACCAATGGACCAGTTTGGTTTTGTTTGCTGATTTTATTATTTCAGTTGATCCATTTGCAGCTTTAGTTATGACATCATTAAATAAATTGATGATAGTGTCGATGTTTTCTGTTTCTAGAATAATATTAGTATTAGGTAGGTACTTTTTGATCAGATCATTATAGATATTCCAGTTAGCTTTGTTGTAATTCCATCTTGTGATTGCTTGGTCATATTTAAACATGTTGGGAGTGTTTTTAATGTTTATAAAAATAGGGAGATGGTCACTATTGTAGGGGTAATCTAAAATATTCCTTGAACATTTATAGGCATATTGAGTGGAGGAAATGGAAATATCAATGGACTGTAATTGTTGTTACTGGTATCGATGTGAGTAGGTTCTCCAGTCTTAAGAACAATTTTATCTAGTTTATCAAATATTTCCTCAAGCATATTTCCTCTGCTGTCAGTTTTATTGGATCCCCGAATTGGATTATGTCTGTTGAAATCCATCATAATGAGAAATAGTTAATGCATCTTGTTATTAATATCAGTTACTTCTTGTTCATCAAATTTGTAGCTATTTGGTTGGTAGATATTACATATATTAATTTGAACAGGTGACAAGATCCTTATAGCACTGACTTCAATGTTTGATTGAATATTCACTTCTTGATATTGAATATGGTCTTCGAAGAATACACCACTATCTACACCACCACTTGCATGATTGAAGTTAATTCTATTTTGCCATGCTTGGAGTCTTTGAAGTTGGTCTCTTGGATTCAGAGGATGTCAGGGTATGTTAGGTTACATAGGTACTGTATACTTTCTAGTCTGGGGTAAAAGCCATTTACATTCCACTGAAGAATTTTAATTGACTGGTGTTAATTTCTATACTGGAGTCTGTTTCAGTACTTGATTCATCTGCAGTATGAACTACTGAGTTTATTTTCCTGATAATCCTGGTGAATCTGCCTTTTACGGTTTTATTGGTGAGATGTGGATATAAACTATGCATCATTCTGGTGATGGATAAAATGTCTTGTGAGTAGTCATTCGCTATAAGTTTAGGATCATTAGCACTGAAAGAGTTATCTAAAAAGGATTTAAACTGTATGTGAGTAAGGAGGTAGTTATTTTGAGAGTTTTCAATGATGTGTTTGATAGGAGTTATCTGCTACTTCAGTGTCTTTTCCATTGGTTGTTGGATCTGGCACGTCACAGGGTTTTTTACTAATGTGTCCAGATTCCACGGAAGCATTACTTAAATTGGTAGTCTTATGTTGATTAGAAGTGTTGGGTGAAGGGCATTGTCCAGCTAAGTGCCCTGTTTGGTCACAATTAAAGCATGCCATTTCATCAGTTGTGAAAAATATCCTATATGTTGAGCTTTCATAATGCACAGTAGTGGATTTAGTTAGTAGACCTAAATCTTCAGGGGAAACATATACTTGTCTCCGGAAACTCACAATATGGGAGAAACCCTGACCAGGAATACCAGTTTCAACAAATGTAATTTGGGATACCAATTTGATGTTGTTTGTGGTGAGTACATTCTCTATTACTGAGTGTGAGATGATGGGGCATACATTTGAAATAAATATTCTTTTGGCTTTTGTTAAAAGTAGTCTCAGCTTCAGTTCATGGTTTTTTATTTTAATAACTTTATGGTTGTTTGTAAGGGTGTCAGCTATAGTTTGAGAGCTTAGAAAGATACAAACTCTGTTGTTTGCAATTCTTGAAATAAATCTTATTTCACTGAGGTCAATAATGTTGGAGAGACTGTTTATGTAATCTTTAATGATGAGACCTTCTAGTGAGTCGATGATTATGGCCTGGTCCTTGGTGGGAAACACTTCCGCTGACATGACATTTGCGTAGGTTTTCAGCTTTGGTTGAGTAGATACCTGATGCGGTATTGAGGTTATGGGAGCCCCGAAGTTGACTCAAACGCCATCACGTTTGAGTCAACTCGCGCGGCTTTACGCGGGGGGCGTGGTGCCAGGAGCCGAGCACGTGTTAGGGGCCATCCATAAATTACGTGAGGTCTATAGGGGGCGGGAGGGGTCAAGCAAATCTCATCTAATCTTACGTGTGGAGGAAAGGGGGCTCTCATCAAATATCAAGTAATTGTTTTCGCTTAAAACAGTGCTAAATTGCGAGAAAACTGAGACAATTTAAGTTAAACTTGATCTTGGCTGTCCGGGTGACGTCGCGTCGAAGGCTGTGTTGCTTCTGTGCTGTGAAGGCTGGTCTGAGACCAGCCCTGAGGAAGACCACGAAAAGATGGTCGAAACGTTGGCAACACAGCCTTCGCCGCGGCGTCACCCAGACAGCCAAGATCATCCACATGACTCCGGCCGCGGAAGCCTACGACTTCAATTTAAGGAAAACATGTTTCAATTCTCAAGTATGGATAAATCTTGCACAATAATGTTTATTGCGGTTATGTGAATGCTACAATAAGTAGCATAATACACTGTGAAAAAGAATATAACAAAAATTACCCAACGTTATTAAAGTCAATAATATTATTGTAATTCAGTCTTTATTTTCTAATACTAGTCATATCTAGTCTTAAATATATAATTAAAAATATAATTTTCTTAATTATATATATATAATTAAGAAAATTATATTTTTTAAATAAATCCCAATACAATCACAAATGTATTTACATTAAAAATACGCATTTTGAACAATCTTACGTGAGATTCAAAGGAGCGAGAGGTATCGAGCCAAATCTCACGAAATCTCACCAAGGGGGCAGAGGAGTCCGAAAATTGCCCAAATCGCCTCACGTAATTTATGCACGACCTCTTGTGACCGACCACCGGGAGTGGAGAGGTGCGACGCAGCTATTGCCTCATTCTGTTTGACCAACGAGTGACTGCCGTTTATAATTACGACAATCATCTACACTGAATGTTCTTCGCTAAATATTGTTACAGTGCAACAGTCAGAATAGACGTTATTCATGTGTCAGTTTATTTAAATTAATCTTTTAAGTGTCTGAGCCAAATTTCGCATTTCTACGCCCTCCGGATTTCGAGAAATGATTTTTGTCCACCCAGCGACGCAGAATGGATCACTGTGCATCCGAAGCCCAGCGTTCCGCGCCAGCTCTTGGCGCCCAACCTGGGGCTTACTGGCAGAACGCACGGCGGCGGGGCCTCCTTATGCACACGCATACTGCGACATTGGAAAGAGAGTTCGAAAGATTCAGATGAAGAGAGGTTGCGAAATCGTGGATTTTTGCCTTAAGTTATTTTTCAAGCGTTTGTTGGTGTGAAACTAATAAAATAATTTGTTATTGATACATACTTCAAGATGAGAAATGAGATAAACGGAAACGATGACACATTTGAAGGCATTGGTATTATAGTAATGAATATTTATGAATAAGTATAGTCATCTTCATCCTGACGAAAACAATAATTGTACATCTGCTTCGAATGAGGACTAAAGCGACAGATACTTGTTATATAAGTTCTAAATATTTGTGTATATTTTAGATTTTTAAATTACTTTTACTTTCATGTAGTTCAGTGATTACTTTTTTTCGTGCCTCTTCTCTCAGATTAGAAAATGATTCCCTTTCCGGCGATTTCTTTCTGAAAGGGAGTGGTAGAAAGCGGAAGCATTGGGATGGCGTATGGTGTATGAACTGTGGTTGCCGTAGAGTTAATTAATTTGCTCGATGTTAATTGGCCGCCATGAGGTTCACTTGACCACAGACGGTAGTGTTATTGCGCGCGTCAAGTGAGTTTGAGCTGACATTGAAAATAGTGCTTAATGGAGGGGTGGCATTGAACGTATTTACAACATCTTAAGTGTTCAAAGGTAGCATAATATTGAAGATCTCAATGCAGAAACCAGTTATGTTGCTGAAATGAGGAAGATCACAGCCATTTTGTCTGGTCTCTCGTCAGACAGCGTCTTTACTTCCTGCATTTTCATACAGAAGAATAATATTTATGTTCAAGCAATCGATTATATTATTACTGAAGATATAATAAAAGTTCTTTATAAACTTTAGAATTTTTCGCATTTTCGTATTTTTCGCTGGGATGTGCTTTTTTTTGTGTTGTATTGTCACCATGGAACCTCTGTTGAATGCAGTTGCCAATTGAAACCACTATTATACCTCAATCTTTCTAAGAGTCACGACCAAACATTTCATATAACATGGTTTTCTTCATAAAATAAACGCGAGAAATTAGAAGCCCATAAGACACTACAAGTATTTCTCGCGATAAAAACGATCGACTTTTCTATATCAGTATTCTGTGCGTATTGAGAGTTTCTTTGTGCTATCATTTAAAAAGAAATTTTGCTTACATTTTTGGAAGATGTTTATTTTTGGTATCTCTATTATGCTTTCATTATGGATTTCAAACATTGCATGTTTTACGCTATACGTTATTAGTTATGTCTTCTATTTTGTTTAAATTTATTTAATTCATTGTGAAATTAAATGAATTTAAAACTAATGCTTTTTTCTTTTTTAATTTTTCCCAAATTAATAGTTTAATTGTTAGACTAATGCGAGTTTCTTTAAAATAAAATCATTTTGATCATGAAGAAAAATGTATAATTTTTCTCGCCTTCACCTGATGACATGCGTTATCAGGAGGTGTGGCCCTTCATATAAAATATGATATCGAATCAACACTGAGATTATATCCCTTTGCAACTGATGTTAAATATCGCCAAATATTCCTGTAAATGTTTGAATGAAAAAGTTCATCACTCGAAACTGCCGTACCGTTAATCACTTCGAAAAAAGTTAAAAAGAGATAGTGAACTAACACATTTTGAGTCATGCTTCTCAGAAAACATTCTATGTTGGAAAAATATATTTACACAAAACGTTGTTTTTCTATTTGCAATATTAGAGACAACCGAGGAGATTAGATGATAAATTCCAAAAAAGGAGTGGTATTAATGTCTTGAAAACCACTTGCTTCATCATAAAACTGAAATAAAAGGAGACAGAGTAAACTGTCTTTTATATCACGAAAATTCAACGGCTCTGTATTTCCAAGGAGTAAGAAATTATTGATTCCTGGCGCTTCAACTGAGTGTAGTGCAACTCCCGAAAGTGGCATGCATGTTTCATCTCGGGAGGTGGCGGAATTACTCCTACGCTAGAACGTGGGATTCGACGCTGACCTAAATGTGGATTGACTATTTTCCCTCCAGGAATGACTACCCGGGTGCACCGTCTTATCCGGGATACGTTCTAAGTACCTGATTGGCCTCACTCTGGAGGAATAGTTCATGTAAGTATAAGTAAATGAGAAACGGGAGAGGAGGGGACAAGAATAAGGAATGGAAGATTACGCCGGTGGTATGTTTATTAGGGTAATGTTTCAGCAATCAGACATTTCGACTGATATCTGAAAACCGCGGGAAGATACCGATCAGAGCAGCCGGCCGCTAGAACTCACCGGCCAGTGGTTGAATTTGACCTAGCTATGTAGCTAGTGGTGAAATTCCATCGTCGTCGGTACTCGTACCTAGGACCTCTCGGGCAAACGTCTGTGGAGGTAACGATCTTTGCACAGAGCTACGACTATTTCAGCCGGTATATCTCAAAGAAACTACATTGAGCGCTATGATAAACGTGAGATGCACAGTGTCGTCTCTGTGACGACAATGGAAATAACGCGACATTTCGACTGCACATTCCCGTAAGCGCACGCCTTACATCAGCAATAAGCCCCTCGGACAGGGCTCCTAAGGAACAATAAACGAAGAAGGGGCCTCCCATTCCGGAATACGACGCCCCGCAGCGGCCTCGAACTCGGGTCTTCACGAGTTCCGCGCCGCGGCGCCGCCCCGCCGGCGGGACGTGCTCCACCTTTATCGGGCAATACGTATGCCCCGCGGTCACGTTTATAGCGGCCGCAGGGCGTGGGGGCGCGGGCAGATGGCCGCTCTCGGCGCCGGCTGCGGGCGGGCGGGGGCGCTAGCAGCGGCAGGACGCTTTCGGCCACGGAACTCTGCCATCCGGGGAAAGAGCTGGAGGTGGGAGAGACGGGGATAGTGATTTCGAAGGGGACGAGGGCTGTGGGAAGGGTGGCGGCGAGAATGTGCGGGCGCCGTGTGGCTTCAAAGGCCGGATCACTCCGCTCAAGTGCTCCCCGCCGTATTTCTGACTTGACCAGCTCGCTGATCCTTTCTTTTTTTGGTGCTGGTTCTTCTTCTGCCCCTTGTGAAACGGATTAGATAAATGAAGTAGTAGAAAGTCAATTAGAGTTTGATGTGATTGGGTATGCCACTCGGTGATGTAGCTATAAATTACCAAGCGGATAAAATGTATTGTTATAAAAAAGGTACTGCTGGAAAAAATAAATCAAATATATATTTAAAGAAATTTCAGCCTTTAGGTATAGGTGCAATATTATAAGATGTAAGTGTAATAACATTAATGCCTTCTAAAGTCATGAATGAATAAGGTATCACGTTCAACACATCTCAACAGATTCTGTTCGACTTTTCAAACCCTTCTTGACCTTTCCTCCCACTCATTTGTCGCTTCATATGTGGTGTACTTACATACGTTTAGATCACCGATAGTGTATCTCAAAGCTGCTCAAGTGAGCGGCGCACTTGGCGAGTCCGAGCCTGCACTGCTTGTGGAGTCGATCAGCGGAGGGGAGGTTCTTGCTTGCTTTGTTGACACAGGGTAAAGGAGTGGGAAAGGAGGGTAGGTCCAAGCTGCTAGACAGCCATTGCAGTCGAGCCTGCCACTGAAGTCCGACACGAACTTGCTTTTTGACCGGTAGGAGTGGAAGGTGAAGTCCTGCGGCAGTTTCGTCGTGCCAGTCCTTGCATTTGAGAACCCTTCATCTAACTTGTCAACACTATTATCTTTATATTTTCCTTTTCTCGTGACAGTTTTCGTTTTTCATCACGACACTCTGGTTTCTTCACTTTCTTGTTCCAAACTTGAATTCACATCCGACTTCGCCAGCTTTCCCCGCTGAAAGCAAAGGCCTCCACATTCGTGTGGCTCGCTTCTCCTCCGCCCTCCTCCCCCCGAACCGACCGGGGCCTTCCGGCGCGGCGATTCCGCCGCCGGCGTCGTTGGTGGCTTGCTAACTACGCCGATTTTTGGAATGGAAATCCATTTACCTTCCCATTAAGGGTCACCGCGGCGGAACGCGCTGTTCCGAGCCGACTTGGCCCGTGTAATGTTCGGCACCGGGCGGGCGGCCGCCGAGGTCGCGGGGATGTTACCGGCCGCTAATGTTCGGAGCCGCGATTCAATTAGGGTAAATACCAGGTTAAAAAAATCTCGCGCGCGGGCGAGTCGTGTGTGTGTGGTGGAGGGGGAGGCGGAGCGTATCGCAGGCGCGTGTCAATTAATTAAACGCGTCCCGTGAGCGCGAGCTGCAGCAGCAAAAGGACTACGCGGAGGGGGGGGTGGAGCGGCCCGTGCGAGCAGTAAATCATGGAGTTACAGCGTAATGGTGTTTCGCGGAGCGGCGCCGCCCCGTGCAATACGTAATGGTCACGCATAACGCTCCGCTGTAAATGGGTGAAAAACGCGCGCGGCTCGCGAAGGGCGATCTGGGAGCGAGCGTTTGTGTGCTAACGGGGAGGGCTTTGCAGGAGGTGCGTGTGTTGTGGCTCGCTGACCTCAGAAGGATGAAGTCAATTGTGATGTTATTCGCGGTAGGACGTCTGCTGCAAAATGGCTCCATGGTCCAAAATGAGTCGGTTTTTTAAGTGGGTTCTAGTGAAACAAACGTCAAATTCGTTGTTCGCAGCAAGAACCGTTGTACATTTTCTGTGAAAGTTGTAAGGAGTTTTCAATTCAAATGTTTGACCTCGATATATCCTCCGTTTTAAACTTTCTACTTCTAAGCGCTGTCTGGTTATTTTACACCTTGGCGGAAAAACCACCACGTTCTACCCAACATACGAGAGTTTCTCATAAAATATCGTTCCATAAATTATTTAACTCAAAATATGATAAGAAATATTGGGATTAATAAGCATTTTTGATTTCTAGAATGTTGTAAAAGTTCAGTAAGGTTTTCTTTTTTTAAGTTCGCATCAATATCTAGGTCATTGGCGATCACTATTTGAGTTAACGTTATGGTAAAAGTGAAGATGAAACGAAATGGTGATAAGGGGTGAAACGACAAGCACAAGTACAACCACGCCCGAGGCGAGACTCGAACCCGCGACTCTTCGGTCCGAAATCACGACGACAGTACTGCCTTAGCGATCCCAGCCACCGGGCCGGCTCACTCGGTTTTTGTAATGTTAATCTCTTACGGAATTATGCCATATCTTTAACCTTATGAATATCACTTCACACCGTGGAATGTGGTGTTCCCTTCAAGTATAGTTTCTATTACGTACATCGAAGTTATTTTGACTACCGCGAACTTGTGCAAGGTATTTAAGACAAGTATGTACAGTTTCCCTTTCTGTTTTCAACTTCAGTGTTTTAAATGTTATTTTATATCATGTCCCTCGTGGGCTGCAATAGTGGCAAAACTCAAAAATACGAATTTTGAGTTAATGCACTCTCTTGAATTGTGGATTAGCCTACTTTTCAGCAGCAATAGCAGCATATCTTATAGTACAGTAATCCACTAACACCTGGCAGATATATGAATGAAAGAATGATGCATTTCAATACAAGGTGAAAACTTCAAATTCACTTTTTTCAACCCCAGATTTTTGAGATGCGCCTCTATTTCCGCCCACAAACGATATGAATCTGGGAAGCGCGAAAAAAGGAAGGTGATAGGACCACACCATGATTAATGCGTATAGGATCAAGGCGAATACATGAGACATACGTTATTGTTAGGTATTGGATGAATACCAAATGGTTCTTTCATTCGTGTATAACAGAATATCAACAAACAATGGATTGCATAACTGGGTCACATTAAAATCGCAGTCTGGAGAAGAATTCTAGTGACCGGCCTGCTCTGATCGGTAGTTTTCCATGGTTTCTTCGATCAACACCAGGCGAATACTGGAGCAGTACCCTACCAAACGGGCCACGGACCGCGCGCGATCTGTCCTTCCTCTTCCTTGTCCTATCCTCTTCCCTTACATTACAAGTACTACACTATCACATATTCCTGGATACCGGTCGGGAGCTTCGAGCTTGTCCCGGCTGGGGCGGTGCTCGCTGGTTGGGGAAAACCCTGCTAGCTGACGGTAGATCGGCACCGGATCTCACCATCCAGCGGGAAAAGATCACCGCCGCCCCTCGAGGAATAAAATGCACTTATGGGACTAATGACCTTAGTCGTAGACGCGCCCACAAATGTGAATCAATAAAAATACAACAAAAATGGAACGAAGAACTGCTTAATACCTCTCACAACAATTAGATTTAGAACAAAACATTTAAATATCTTAAATGATTCAAGAACAAAGAGGGAAACATACTAGTATTCCATCTTGCATTATTATATCTTGATAGTGGACGACTTTGATATACGATGTATGATACAATGGTTTAATGAACCGAGAATACATCAGGAATTGAGTTTGGAGTTAAGCAACCTCCTCTTGGATAGGTGCCACCAGTTTTCTGCCGTAACTACCGAGTTTATTTAAACCTGTTATGTGTTCTCACTTCAGTGTTCTGCGGAAATTTCCTTTATTGAGAACGTCGAAGAGTAATTTCTAGATGTCGTATCCTCAAAGCGACATTCTTAATTTTTTGTATGTAGTACGTATATTATATTGATTCTACATTTCTGCTATGAAGATACTACCCCATTTTACTGCCTTGCTGAAAATATTTATTAAACGACAATCATTTACCTTTATTTGAATATCATTGTAATTTCAGTTTCTTCTATTTTCCATCTTGATTGAACATCAATCACATATACTACATGGATAATTCATATGAGTAGCGTGCCATATTCGTTCAATCGCAAAGAATAATGTTGTCTTTCATTTAACAAGCGAGAAGACCTGGAACCGAACACCTTTCGTTTACTTAGTACTGAGTTTTTTTTCATACGTGTAGAATTAAGTGATTAGTGCACCCACGGGCCGATATTTCATGTCAGAAGGCCATGCCTGTTGTAGATTATTTTCGATGGCCGTGAAGGTAGGTGTGGTTCCAGCCGTAAACACGCTTTTAAAATGTTGATAGCAGTAACCTTTTCATAATTTTCAGCACGAGGTCATGCAAAGAAAGTAATAAGAATGTGATTTCATTTGGCGGTAAATGCAATGGGCACAACACATTAGTTGAAGAAAATTTTAAAACATCAGAGTGTAATTGCAAAAACGGGAGTACATTTTCTGGTTGTGCTAATTCAGATTCTGTTCTTACGTCATATTCTTTGCGTTGACTTCTTACTCGTTTATTGATACAAACTTCACATCTTTTATAACTACTCACGAAATTGTTATTTTCCTTTCAGTTTTATTGAACTGAAAAATGTTGCCATGAGGTGAACAAAAAGGACACGACAAGGTTGCACATGGGGCTGAACTATTAACACTACACACCACTCGTGAAATTAACAAAACAGTGTTGAACTACAAAAGTAGTATACATCAATCAAAACAGGCTATATATCTGAAATATATATCTACTATCATACAAAATACATATCTCCTATATAAAAATATACTGCTTTTCCTCATCGCTTTTTCTTAACGCCTCCTACCTGCTGGTCAATAACAATAGGCGACTCATCAGTCACAGGAAAGACATCCTGAAACTTTTTTGGAGATAATATCATTTACGGAGTAGTCTTATTAAATATCACTCGTGCATTGGAAATTTTCAGAACAAATCCCTCGTTGGTATGCGATTTGGAAATTTATTGGAAATTTCTCATGCACGGATGGTATTATGTATGATAAGCCCATGGTTATTAATGTATCTTTCATTATTGTATAACACGTATAACTCATATGGTCGATTAAGAATGCAACGAATTTAAAAATTTCACACAGTATACAGGTTTACCATGTTGTCAAATGATTGTTGATGTATTCTGAGATACTTTTGGAAAAATTTGATCCGAAATCAATTCATTTAAAACTCATATTAACACTTTTATTAGTGACTGATATGCCACTAGCAAGGTCTCTCAAGCTTTCTCTCTTACACACCATACAAAGTGCTTCAATATCAACTTCAACCTCATTCTCCCCTGTCAACACCTCTTCATCTTCTCCAAAACACATGCTGTCAGCTTACATCGGAAATCGATTTCTAATTCATTGCGCTTTTAAAACCGACTACTTCTCGCTGCTTTTTAAAAGCATGTCTTTAAAAAAGTTACATGCCCCTTCGTGTAGCATGGAAGCAGTGCAACTTTATATCAAGATCGAATATCAACGCTGAATTACAGTCTTCAAGCGCAGTTTTCAGCGTGGGATAATGTCCCACGAAAGTGGCAACCAGCAATTTCCAAGTTTTCCAGAGTTGTAATGACAAAGTCGGCCTAGTGTTCGCATGCCTTCCCACGGAACCGATGTGTTTTTCTTTTGCATGATCCGCACCCACAAAATCGTCGACAATGCAGATGCTTTACATTGGAAAAAGGAAGTTCGGGGGAGAGAAGATTGCAGTACTAGGCGTACAATGGAGAAGTCAGTTATATTCTAATGATTTTGTTGGTAGGTTGGTCGGTGAAGTAGGTGTGTTATTTTGTTCATAAAAGAGGAATAATGAGCGCTGTAAACGAATATTGTGACTTTAATTTTCATTTCTCTCCGCCATTACCTTTCTATTTCTGCAAGGAATTGTTTTACAAAAATAGCAGACAAAATGGAAATGGCAAATGGAAATGCTACTGTTACCTGAGTAGTTGAATTCATTAAGCTGTGTGCACGAAACTATTAATGAAATAAGATTTTTTCTGCTGAAAATTCGCTGTTTTCCTGGGCAAAATTACATAACTTTCTCCTCTTACGAAGAATTTCGTAAGGTGAGAAAGTAAAATAGGTTCCTTATGATTTTGATAATAAATTATTTTCACAAAAATCAAATCTTATCTAATTTGGTACAATTTGTTCCTTTCTTTTACGTTATCGACAGACACCTTGAGGTTATTATCGCTCTATGCAACAATATCATTCGGCTACGTTAATTGTTAACTAGTTTCTAAAATCGTAAATATTTTGTAAAATTTTGATCATTAAGTCTCGAGAAAACTATATAACGTTTTCTAATGTTCTTTGTTGGAATGGTACTTTTTTTAATTCATATCCCTAAAGAATATACATTAATGAACATACATTTTATCTCATATCAAATTTTGACTGAATTCATAGTGACACTTGATAGCATCGTGATGCATAAGACCTGAAAATGTCTCTGCTCAAACTTTCATTCGATAACTTGATTCGCCATTTTTGATCTCAAAGAAGCATTTTTGACATGCCTGAAAATTGTCACGTTTACTATTTATTTTAATGGGTTTATTCACAATTGCTATTGAAAATTTGAATAATATCCCAATGTTTAACAGACACGTCTAATTTTATTTTATTTCATTGATAAATTGACACCTGTAGCGCCATTTTGGCGGGAAAACCTTCCGGTTAACTGGTTAATGCACAATTTTATTGCGAGTAATACTCGTCATTAAGTGTCCGGTAACTATTTTTCGTAAACAATGAATTATTATATCTTTAAAGAAACTCATATATTACATTGGCTCAAAACAATCAAGGCTTAGAACATGAAGTAAATAATTACAGTTCAATTAACGGGGCATTGATATTACATACATGAATGTTTAAATTTAATGATTAAAATGTAGTCATCTTTAAATTATTGTTTGTACGTGGCAGTTTTAATGACAATTTTATTCGAAATATAATGTACATTATATTTGGTCTTGAAATTTTCTACAATATTTCTTTTGGTTGAAAAAAATTCCGACAATTTCGTAACAAATTTTTTAAAATAATTTTATTTGAAATTCGGACCGGCTCTCTTCCTAGCGGAGCGTTTGAATCCTGATGACGATCGCCGCTCTGTTGGCGGAGGCCTTGGCCCGCGCTGCGGAGGCTAATTGCAGCTCCCGGCGGGCCGCGCGTCCTTAATCCATCTGGCGCTGGGGCCGGTTACGGCGGCCGGCGCGATTCCGCGTGACGTACTGCGTGACGTCACGAGTGCACCCGAGGGCCTGGTGAGCGCGGGGGCGGAGGGCGGGGCGCACGTGTCTTGCCGCGTAGCGACAACACGCGCGCCGCCTGCAATGTTAATAAGACAGCTAATTAATGTATCTGCGAGCTGTGTCGGCCACCTGCCTGCTCGCGCGGCCGCCAACTGCGGCGGGCATAAATTCCCCCGCTGACGGCGCGCTCGCCGCTCGCCGCTCTGCCTCGCGCGGGCGGCCGCTCCTCCGCTGGCCACACGGGCTTCCCCTGGGGAAGGCGCACGCGGGTTCCCGGACAGTTTGGGCTCATGTCGCATTCTTCCCGTTTCATTTTTTCGCACCGTATTTAATGCCCGTTTTGATGCTTCAAGCACCAATATTTTAGGTCATGTAAGCAAAGCATTCATGTATATTTTTGAATTACAAAAATGTAATTCAATGTAATATGTTTAATGTAAAAATTGAGGAACTTGGCCTTTTTCAATCAGGACCGTAGGTATGTTTTCTTCGTAGAAGTTGTTTTAAAATTCTGACCATGTATTTAACGGTATATGTGTAGATTTATTTGAACAAGTTCTTAAAGTGTTCTTAAGAGACAATTAATACTTAGTCGTGTAAACATTTCTATGGTTTCAGAAAAGAAAATTCCCTAAAATACACCTCCAGAGATAGTTGCTAACCAAGCACTCCTACTTCACCTATCGAATGCAAAAATTATATTTCGATAACTTTAAGGTACAAAAATATATTTGGAATGCTAATAGTTATTGAATCACACATCCGTAAGGGCATTTGAGGGACACGTTTAGCGGAAACTGATACGAAATATAAAAAACGTATGTATCTCTCCCGAATCCGTTACGCCACATTCCAAAACTCTACAGTAAAGTCATACCGTTCCGTCACAGCTTAAAATTATTTCAATCCAAATTAATATAAAAAATAGGCCACATGTTGCCAAAATCTGTAGGACACGTACGTTACAGTGTGACATAAAAAAAGCGGTTACTTACGGTCTTTGGAATCATAAATAAGAGTTTCAAACATATCATAGAAGAGTCTGGACCGATGTCAAACGCCAGCGATCTTTTATCCTATGTTGTCCATCAATCCTCGCTGGGCTTCTAGCGTTATTCCTCGTTCCAAAGCCAATGTAACCGCCCGCCTCCTCCCCGGTCAGCTCCAGTCGCCGGCGTCCCCGCGCGGGCTCACATTTCACAGCCCCCCTCCCCCCACTCCTCCTAAGGGGGGCCGGCCGGGCGCGACGGCAGGGCTCGGAGCCCTGCGGGACGCCTCGGCTCGCCGCACTGCCAGCGGGTGTTTTATGTGCGAGCGTTGGCAACACATGTTCCCGCCGGAAGGCGGCGCCTGTTCGCGCGGCGGGGTGCCGCCCGGCCTCTCCCAGGACGCTCCGCGCAAGGCGTTCGAGGCAACCCTCTCCGCATGATTTATGCAATGAGCAAGGGTTTTCTCAAGGAAGAGCTGCGATGAAACTGAAGCCTCGTATGAATAAGTAAATTTTGCCGAATGTGCTGCTTAGCGGGTTGTGGATTTTGATGATTAGTTCCTGTTGTTACGCGAAAGAATTTGTATTTGAACGTATCAATCATGAAGTAGAAGTCGTTTTATGATAGAAACGTTGGTAAACATACAAAATAATATTTTATTATATTTAATTCTGAGAATTGCATCGTAAATGGAGTATCAGAAAGCGGTAGTTTTATGGACAACATATACTTTCCGTATTCCAAATTCCGACGACAGGTACATTGCTTTCCAGGTATTTTGCATAAATAAATTATAAATGTGTACTTGAAATCGATTCAAAATAGTTTCATACGAAGTATAATATTGAAACTTCAAAGAATATAATTTGGCGGTGGCGTTGGTGTAGCGGTTGGCGTATCGGACTCCTATACCCAAGTTTGCGGGTTCAAACCGGATCGAAGCCGTGGATTTTGAAGGGCGAAAAAATCCTTCGTACGCCTTCCTTCGGAGGGGAAGTAAAGCCGGCTCTCCCATGTTAGTACATTTACTGCATGTTAAAGATCCTCAAACCTAAATGATGCCTCTGAGCTAAATTCAAATCGCCTGTTTCGTCCCCCATGATTGGTGAAAGAAGTGTAACGAAATTTGCGTAGTCAGACGGAAGAGCAGGCCTCATGGCCTGAGTCTCGCCACATAAAATAAGGCCAATTTAACTCAATATAAATAGTGAAACTCGTAATTTTACGCTGATTTTGTTCGCCTTCCTTAAGAAAGCGTTATTTATATCATTCAATCATTCGAAGCACGAGAAGCGCGGCATTCCGTTAGCAACGCCGTCCATGTCGATCAGGAGATTCCCTTTTCCCCTGGGGCCGAACACCTCAAGCTGTCGCGTCCTCCCTTCCTCTCGCGCCGGAAGCGCCGCCCTTTGTTCTGATAAAGCGGCGTCCGCGCCTCGACGCCGCCGGCGCCGGGGACGCCTTTTGTCCGGCGCCGCCGCGCCGGGGGCGGAGGGCCTTCGTCCCCGGTATTGATTCCCTCCCTCGCCCCGCGAGCGGTCATGTGTGCCCGCCCGCGCCCCACTTTCATGGCATATTGTAAGCCGCGATAAGTACTTTAGTGACAGCGGAATATACGACGCCATTGGACACGGCGCGGCGTGCCGCAGAGAGCCCCGCCCCCCTCCTTGAACGGAATGAGGACGCCGCGGGACTGAGTGCGGTGGGGTGAGTGGGGAAAGAGGGGTCGCGGAGGGCAAGAGCGCGCCGAAGAGATGTCGGAGCGAGAAGTGTCAAGATGGGCTTGGAAGGGCGACAGACGGAACGCGGCGGATGGAAGGCGACCTGGAGACTTCGGGGACGCGGCGCGGGTACTGTGCAAACGGCACCAGTGGTGATGGGGACATATATGAATGAAATGAACGTAACTGAGGAGGACAGAAGGATATGGCGGAACAGGATCAGGATGGGAGAGGTGGTGGCAATAAGGTGAAAGTCAGCTCTGAAAAGACGAGTTTGTTGCATGTGGTTTTCAGAAAGAAGAGTCATAGTGAGAAGTAAGGAGCCTGTTTGGAAATTGTAGTTCGGTGGTTGGTTAGTGATTCCGGGCGTGTCAAAAGAGTTGGTCTTTTGTCCCGTAAGTGTAGTGCATGCTTTTTCTCGGGAGATGGCGTTGATCTTTCCCCGCTGGATGGCGAGATCGGGCACCGACCTACCGTCGGCTAGCGGGATTTCCCCCTAACCAAGACTCTCCCACCAGCAGGGCACCGCCCCAGCCGGGACAAGCTCTAAGCTCCCGACCGGTCTCCCGGAATATGTGGTGGTGTAGTGCATGTTAGTGTAAGTGTATGTGTGTAAGAGGAGAGGATAGGACAATGAGGATGAAGGACAGATCGCGCGCGGTCCGTGGCCCGTTTGGTAGGTTAGTGCTTCGGCATTCGCCTGGTGTTGATCGGAAGAAAGTACGTAAAACTACCGATTAGCGCAGCCGGCCGCTAGAATTCTCCTCCAGACAGCGACTGAAAGCGACCTAGCTGAAAAGCTCGTGTATAAAATCCTGGACTCGAACCTACGACTTTCCGGTCAGAGACGCTGCAGTGACATCAGTTGATGCACTGAGGTTGGAAATTGTAGATTTGTGAAACCAATTTATGTGACTCAAAGTGCGAAGTTTTAAGGAAGCTTCACAAATAAAATGAAAGATGCGACATCCCTGGTCCTTTGAGAACATGGTGATGAAGGGGTAGGTAGCGGACGTGAAGGCTCGCCTAGGCGTTTGCGCTCGGCGTCGTGCACCTCGCGCAGGGCGACGCGGGCAGGTGGTTCGCGGACGGGGCCAGGCGTCGGTGCCGCGTGCGCGGGCGAGGCGGCGAGTCCAGCGCGCGTGAAACGAGCGCGGCGCAATCGAACATCGCCGTTGCATCGGCGCTTTACGAGAAGGCGACGGCTCCGCGGCGTCCGCCCAACGGGCGGGCGGCTGCTCTTCGGAAAGTCGTACCGCGGTTTATGTCACCTCCATAATTCATCGAGCTGTTCGCGACTCCCTCCTTGCTCCGCCGCCGCCGGCGCCTGGCGCACGCGCTGTTGCATTTTTACCGGCGGCCGTAACCAACCCCACGCGGCGGAGGCGGCGGGCGGGCCTGTCCGCGGTTTACGCCCCGCTTCCACCAGACGGCCTGAATAAACGCGCGGGATAATGGACGCGCGGCTGTAACTCGCGTTATGTGCTGCCGGGGGGGGCGGAGGTGGAGGAGGAACGGGGCTGCGCTAGGGGCCAGGGCTCACGACGCGGAGGGGAGCGGTGATGGGGGGGGGGGGACGGAGAGGGAGGCGAGGCAGTCAGGGGGTGACGATGGTAACGCCAGCAGCGGTGTCCCCGAGGCGGACCGTACGAGGTTAGTGGAGTTGTGGGGATTAGGTAGGAGCCCTGCGATACTCCTCTCGCGGGACGTCGAAGCGGCCTCTTAACCGCATTACCGCGTCGTTCGGGCGCCCGTTGTATGCTCTCATTATGTAGCGGGGACCTTTACAAAGGGCCAGCGCTTCTGTTTGGTTAGATGCAGCTGCGGCGCGGTTCTCCATTAGCGGCAACAAAAGGTCGTAATGATATTTCGTTTATGGCCGGAAATTACTCTTAAATGGAGATGATCTAGTAAATCATGATCAAGAGATAGAGGCTAGAGATGATTGCGTTTCTGGAGGCAAATTTTGTGAAAACTTTTCACTTATCTCCTTTTAATGACTACTAAAGCTACTTCAATATTAATCTCCTGTTTAGAAACGATAAACGCAATTATAAGAAATTCACATAGTTTGCTCTAATGAAATACCTACTGTCATTAAAGACAAATTTGAATACACTCTTCATAAATACGTACTATTTGTCAAAGCTCAGTACACAGGATTCTTCCAACCCCAATTAACACGTGCTCTCCTTAACGCATAATTTTGTTGAAATATTAACAACCAATATATTATTATTTTATTCAGTTCACTTATAAATTCCTATGGAAGAATATTTTGCGCTAATATGCATTTTCACATGAAACGAAATATCTTGGAAATAGAAACAACGAACGTGGAAGTGGGGAAGTGCCGCTACGGTAGGTCATTAAACGTCGTAGTTAATGGGCTGTACGGGGAAAGAAAGCGCTGGAAATGTCTCTTAAACGACTGAAGGAGAGCTCGTGAATGGAGCTTAAGTGGCGGAAACTTGCTCTCAAGCAACGTTAGTCGCGCGACTGACTCTTTTTCTTAATGACTGTCATTAATGCCACCCGCTCCGCAGTCTGCAATAGGTCGGAATGTGCTCTTGCAATACGCATGGCCCTCAAATTGCTGTGTGCAAGAAGGGATCGTGGATTCTTGTAGATATCTTGAGAGAAGTGAAGTTCGATATGTTTAATATGCTTATCCCTAGGACTGAGAATCTCTAAATCTTGAGATGAAGAATGGTGAGTCTGAAATTATCCTAGAATATTATTTTACTGTAACGATTTCCGTGTGCTTCTTTCTTCATTTTCACATACATTTTTATATATTGACAGTTTCAAAACGATTTACAGTTGTTGAATTATTTTCTATACTATTCAAGAAAATGTTGAATCAAATTGTTTTGCTAGAAATGTCACGATATAAAAAATAAATATTTCGCCATACTTGTGCAACCTGGTTAGATTCAGAAATGGGATGTAATAGAAGATCAACAATTGGATCCAATTCCACCAAAATTCTCTTCAGCTTTCGTGCGAATTCCTTTCCGAACTATTCAAGAGAGTGCTAATACTGAATCAAAATATATGTGTTAGAGAACATTTGTTTTCAGAGCAGGTGAATGATGCAGAAGTACCCCAACAAATGTGGCACTGACCGTGCGCAATCTTTCCTTCCTCTTCTTTGTACCATTCTCACCTTTTACTTACATAAACACATACGTGCACTACACTGCCACACTCGCCGGAAGACCAGTCGGGGCTTAGAGCTTGTCCTGGCTGGGGCGGTGGCCCTCTGGTGGGATATACCTAGTTACCGACATGTAGATTCAGTAATCAATCAATGAGCCAACGCCGCTCAAGTTTCAGTGGACATGCGTGTATCATGTGTTCACTCATTTGAAATACCGGCTGCTCTAGCTAAGTTGCAGCATTTTTCCTCTACAGCATCCTGACCGGGATTTTTAGGATTCAGATCCTAACGTTGGCGCATATTTTGCACCAGCTACATAACTAGGTCGAATGCAACCACTGTGTGGAGGTGAACTCTAGCAGCAACCTGCTCTTATCGGTAATTTTCCGGAGGTTTCAGACTCGTTTTTCCTATCTGTACCAGGCGAGAGCTGTGGCGCTACACTAATATATGGGCCACTGATCGCGCGAAATATTTCCTATCTCATCCTTGTTGCCTCCTCCCCCTTAGACATACACACACGTCCACGTACGTACACCACAGTAGTACACATGTCGTGAAACCCGTCGGGAGCTTCGATCTTGACCACACTAGGATGGTGTACTGATGGGATGCATAGGAGGAGGGACGTACACCAGCAAGCCGGCGTACAGCTCTACACTACCACATATTCCGGGAGACCGGTCGGGAGCTTAGAGCTTGTCCCGGTTAGGGCGGTGCCCCGCTGGTGGGAGAGTCTTGGTTAGGGGGAAACCCCGCTAGCCGACGGTAGGTCGGCGCCGGATCTCGCCATCCAGCGGGGGGAGATCACCGCCATCTCCGAGAACAAACATGCACTACACTACCACAATCCGGGAGACCGGTCGGGAGCTTAGAGCTTGTCCCTGCTGGGGCGGTGCCCCGCTGGTGGGAGAGTCTTGGTTAGGAGGAAACCCCGCTAGTCGACGGTAGGTCGGCGCCGGATCTCGCCATTCAGCGGGGAGAGATCACCGCGCATATCCCGAGAAAAAACATGCACTACACTTACGGGAGTAATAGCCAACTCCATTGACGCGCCCGCAATCACTAACCAACCAACCAACGAACCGAAATCAATACATCCTCCTACTGATAAAGAAGTCAAAACATGACCAGCAATTGTCTTCCTTCATTTTGTGCACCCGAGCCACGCGAAGCACAAGAGCGCGGGGGAGCTTTCCGCGTCGTCCTCCGCGGCGAAACCACGCGTCGTCTTTAAAACCGCTGCGGCCCTCCGGCGGCGGGGTGGGGCGCGAACCGCTTGGGCCGTTTCTTTGGAGCCATCCACTTCCATCGTCTTCTCCCCGCCGCCTTCGTTCTGTGTTTTTAACTCTTTTAAAAAAGTTGGGTCATTTGGGAGGCATTTGTCTCACTCGAGCTTTCGCCACCCTCGCCCCCCTCCCTCCGACTCCCCGCCCCCCTCCCCCGCGCTTGTCTCGCCTCGGAAGGGGGGGGCCCGCGCCGCGTCTTAAATTGAATCACATTATTCCCGGGACTATAGATTCCTCGGCCGGGATTTTTTCCTATTAGTTTTGAAAGGTCGCCGGACCCGGCAGCACTTCCCGTCCCGTGCGGAGGCGCGCTCGCAGAAAGACAAATTAAAGTAGAATTTAGAAGACAATGGCGCAATCAGATCGAGGCAGGGGTAATAGTCGTCGTGACAGGCTTTTAAGCGAGCGCCGGTGCAAGTGGGGCGGGCCGACTGCGACGCCGGCGGTGCGGCGAGGCAAGACGACAAGGCGGCAAGGCGGCAAGGCGCCGAGGCAAGGGAACCGGCGACGGGGTCGTCGAAAGAGGTCCGCGAACGATTCCGTGCCTGCGCGATTTCCTCGGGTGAACTTCTTAAACAAAGTACCCCTCTCAAGATTTTGAATGGACAGCTCCCATTGTGATCCAACACGGTGTCTGGTTGTAGGCGACTTCGTTCTTAGTCCGACGTTTTTCCTCTTTTTTCCTTTTCGGTCTTTGGCAGAAAGAAATGTAGAAGCCTTGGACGGTTTCTGGGGTTGAGGAGTATGTGTGTAAGGGTTCCTTTGCTTGTTCGTGCGTAAAAGGAAAAAATATAGCCGTTTTTTGAATAACTTGTAAATAATTTTAAGTTTTAAAACATAATACTTAACAACTTTAAACAAATTGAAGTAAATATGTGTCAGTGTGATTTTATAGTAGTATGCTTAACTACTGCCATTTCTTAGAACATAAAATCACTTAATTCTCTTACTACAGAATCGATTTGTTTAAGAACAAAACCTGCCGGTTACTTTATGGTTTGAGAGGTTCCGAAAAGGTGAACACTGTTATTTTTTGTATAGTCACAAGTTTCAAAGAAATGTGTCTTTTATCACATTATTATTAATTTTTCATATACATACGGAGAAATATACATAGTATAGATAAAGTTATGCAATGCTGTGGAAAATCGATTTCGAGATTTCAACAGACAACATACGAGATTTCAACATACAAATTTTGGGGTCCCTGATACTGGTCGAAAAAGTGTTGTTCTTTTTTCCTTTTTTTTCGGTGTGTCACCCGTCCGTGTGTTCGTCCGTCTGTGAACACTACTAGCACCCAAAGCATACGTGGGATTTTATTAAAATTGAAGAAACCCCTGTCCATCCCGCTCTAATCAAAGCTTTAAAATTTTGAAAAACCATTCTTTAAAATTTTGGGATACTTTACGTGAAGCCTCTCGGACATTTTCAAAATTTTCTCAAAAATGGCTTCAATTTCTTTCAATTTCTTGTAAGAATGAAGTAAAATACAGTTATAAATGTGGCATATGTCCAATTTTTACAGTTAACTGTGACTTTTCGAAAATTCCAAAAGTTCGAATTATTTCCGGCGTCTTCCCACAACTACAAAATTAAAGATAGAGATCTTTCCTTCAAATAAAATTTGTTGGTCATTATCAGTTCTTTCATAAAGGTCTGGTAGACACTTTTTGGAAATTTTAGTAGTTTTCGTGCTGTAGGGCGTGATATATTTGCAATTTTAAAAAATTACAAAAACAAGATTTTCTCAAAAAATGTTCCAAATTTTCTCCTTAAATGTTTGGTACGAGTAGTGCCAAATGTATTTTATATGATGACATAAACGACATATAGCTCTATTGCAATTTTTTTAAAAAACGAAAGAATAATTTAATTTTTTTGACTTGTTTTTCACGTCGGTAATATTTATAGTAGAGGTGATTCCTTCATTTTATTGTATTTGAGTACAAGTACTTTAAATAATGTCAAATAAAGTTTCTCGAATACTCAAAAGTTTTCTGTGAAATCGAGCTCAAAATTCCGCGTTTTCAGAAACGCTCAAACGCCATTTTATCAAAATTGGCTTCAAATTTTTTCTTCATCTTTCTCCAACAGATAGTGGTAATGGTACAGTTTGATATGACGTAAAGTTCATTTTGGTTTATTCTTTTGTTTTTTCAACATTTACAGAAGTGTAATTTTTTTAAATACCTCTCATGCCGTTAATATACACATTTCCATCGATTTCTAAACGTTAACATTTGTGAGTGGAAGTGCTTCAAATGACTTTAAATTAAATTTTTCGAAAACTCAATAGAATCCTGTGAAAATGAGCTTCAAATTTTGCATTTAGAGTATTGCTTAATCGCTATTTTCGCGGTCCTACTATTAAGAAACCGAAAAGTTAAGAAAATGTAAAAAAAATATACTTTGAACGACGATAGATGGTAGCTGACGATACAATGGAGCAAAACTTTAAAACCAGTACACATCAAGGGGATTAGAAAAAATTGCTACGAGAAAGTTTGTGTCACTCTGTAGCATTCTCGTTTTTTCTTACTCAATTTGGGCAAAGAAATTAAAAGAAAAACTAAAGCTGGAATATTACACTACATGTCATCATAATATATAGTTACTTCACTTTATCATATTTGTTTCGATGAGTTCTTTAGGTGAGTAAGTAGATGTTTAACCAAGTGGCAAGTTTAACTGTACTCAATCGTTTTTCATTCAGCAAATTCATCACCAAGGATCTCGGTTCTTCTTGTGTCACTATCGGTTTCAATTAAATATATAAAATGTATGTTCCGTGATACCCGAAGAAAAATGTAAGTTATCAAGTTCCTAAATACTCACCATAGAAAAAATATTCTATTATTGTTGAATTTGTACAGATATTATCTAATGTAGGGGGAGGTGTTGTGCCTTTGACCACTTTTCTTACTTTAATTTTTCCTCCTTTAATTTGGTTTTTAATAACTGGTTTTAAAATAAGTACCTAGATGTGTATAAAATCTTATTTAATCTTGATCTGAAATTAATTTTAAACATGGTTGAAATTAACTTTTGGAAAAAAGATATTGATCAAAGGTATAACACCATGTTGTACCTCTGGCTAGGGGTAGTTGTACCTTTGACCACAACACACAAATTATAACAATCAGTTAATTTGAACCAATTTTATTAATTCGACTAAGTTTTGAATTTATTAAAACGCAGACCGTGCAAATATGAATAAATATAGGCTAACTTTAAAATTATATTATCTGAATTGTAATTTTATAGTTTAAAGAAATCATAATGCCATTACATATAAAAACCAAAAAACCTGTTGAGGAATATAGATTCAAATAGTCATCTATTTTACATCAGTGAGATAGACAGAAGTGAGACACAATATCGTTTTTTCTTCTAGGCGTCTTCTCTTACTCTCTTAATTAAAAAAGAATAAATAAATAAATAAATAATGTGAAAGGAAGTAGCCGTAGTTATGCCTTTTTGGTACAGTACTTTTCAACGGTAAATGCTGGTCAAAGGTACAACACAACTTACGTTATACAACATCAAGGATGTTGAATTTGAAGTTCATAGTAAACTGAATATTTCATCTAGAATGCCTGTTGTACATATTTGTATTTTTCATTATAAAACAGAATAAATATAATTAAAGGTATGACAGAAAATAACACCAGAAAAATACTTACCATTGACTGCACCTGAAAATATCAGTAATTTGCATCTTGACAAGGACTGGTTAAAGTTAAAATAAGTGAAATGTACACCACCTTCTCTTGCATTTGAATTAAGCATTTTTGTACAACCTTGAAAATAGGGCTTCAATTTTGTGTTGCCTCCTTTCTAGCAGAAAAAAAATGACTCAACATTTCATAAATTGCGGGTGATTAATCGGGTATCACCTTATAAATTTCCTCTTATATACTATACACTTCAAAATAACTACCAGCATCTATTCATTATTGAACATAAAGAGATATTCCGAGTAGTATAAAACAAGAACTAATAAAAATAATGGAGGAAAAGGGGAGTATGCTTTAGATACAAAAAATATAAATAAAAATGTGGTTAAAATATGCTTATGTAAAAAAGTCTTATGATATCTCGTGTAAATATCTGAAAAAGATTAACACATGACTATAATTATAGTAATGTATTTTTTCAAATATTGTACAGTGTGAAAATCAGTTACATCGCGCAATTAAAGTGTAGCAATTCTCAGAATCATTGAATAGAGAGATACCAATTAATTAAATTTGATTTCATTTAATGTCGGGACACAGAGATATATAATGAAAACGAAGCATTTTCATTAGTGAGGCTCATCAACCTTTCATTGTTTTTTATAATTCAATTCACTCGTGTTGTGATTGTGAGATATGCTAAATGTGAACTGAGTTGTCAATGCCTCTCTACGTGTCGGGGAAAATCTGTTTGTAATACAATAGACATACCGAGAGCGTAAATAGAGCTATTAAATGTTTTGACTGTAAATGTAGGCGCGCTCAATGCCGGTTAAGAAAAAAAAACATAAATAAAAGTATAAAAATAGAAAAAATTAGATATGCATGGAATAGATAGGTTAAATTAGGAATAATTAACAGGGTAATGAATACAGAAAATTAATGTCAAATAATATAAAATTATATAAAATGATAATATGAGAACCCCTTCTTTATTCCATACCTATCCCTTCATTTTACGGCAAGTCATTTCGCTAGATACGCTTTTAAAATTTTATTTCAGCTAATATAATTCGTCTTGCATCAATGTTAGAGCATTTCTCAGAACTTTCAATTTGTAACATTTTATTATTTTTTATTCCTACCAGTTCAATTTTTACAATTTTTCAGGGGTTTGAAATAATTTTTTGGCAAGATGCCAGCAATTTGCATATTAAGTAAGTTTTTTTTACCTGTAGTTGAATAATTATGATTTTCAATATATTTTTTAATTAAATAGTATGTTGAAAATAATGTATATGTATTTGAAAAGATTTGGAATATGCGTAGATGTGATACTATTTGAATGTGAGGGGGTGAAAAATATCTTTCGGAAAACGTCATTGAATACGGAAATAATTATAATTTTAACATAGTCCGTAGAAGCGGGAGCAGAAGGTAATGTAAAAAAATTATCGGTTTGAAGATTAATATAGTTTTTAATTTTGTCTATGAGTTTCTGATTATAAGTTATTCCAGGAAGCATCAGAACTCGGGGCTGAATGAAAGTTGCTTATATTCCGGTAGCAATTTCGAGTAATATTTCTCTTTCTCCTAATTCCTGTGATTTTAATTATCCATTTGATTCATGTAATGTTTTAATTTGTGAAATAGTCGCACTCACAATATCACTCGAAGTGCTATGGTATTTCTTATGAATATATTCTTTCTTAGCATTAGTTGATTACGATACGACCAGACATGAGTAAAATAATCATTCATAAATTTTCTATAACTTATTTTAAAACAAAGAATTTTAATAATTAGAAATAAATAAAGAATATAATTTTTAAAATTTTTTTAAAGCAATTATAAAATATAACTGGAACAGTATGAAATAATATTAAAGACATAATTCATAATAATTGCCGAGATAATATTTTTTCAAAATATTCTTGAAAATTGTGGAAATCTTATTTCGTTGTATCATGAAGTGTTAAATACTGTAAAAATATTAATGTTTTCAATTCAAAGTTTGTTCGGAAGTCATGGTATGTTTTACATTCACATAAAACATGTAAGCGGTTTTATCAGCATTTTAACAAACACATTTTGGATACTCAGTAAGACTGACGGATTGTGGTTTGAAGTTGTCCTGCCTTGATATATAAACACTGGAAAAAATATTTTAACTAAGAAAATCGACATAAGAAGGAAAAAATGTATGTTGCCCTTTTAAATTAGAATTCCATCTGTCTTGCAACTTTATTAATAGTTTAGCGGCGTGACGCTGCTTTTGTAGTACACTATACAATTTTCAAGAATTTTTTTGTTGATGAAGACTTGTAATACTTTTACGAAGTGCTGA